>OY992531.1:255875292-257075292 GCA_963921185.1 Dasysyrphus tricinctus | reverse complement strand
ATCAGAATTAAGAATTTTGGCTTTAATGTATTTTGCTGCATAAATGTTAAAATAGCAGACAAAAGTATCGTTTTGCAAAAAAATGGGTACTCATAATAATGTTTGTCATAATGTACATTACGCAAGAAACAAAATTGTATAGGGCCCCCAAAAACGATATTTTCAACAAATGTATTCAACGAAAATATAGGTACATAAGTATATATTTCAAAAACAACGGCAGCGTCCATAAAGTGATGATGTTACTTGTTAGATTTTTAAAGAATTTAGATAAAAAGAAAAATATTGAGTTCGGAATTTCGTTAATTTTCTGTTTAAAACAAATTTGTATTGTAAATAATTTTTTAAAAATTTTATCCTCGAGTTCAAAATTTTGAAAAATGAATTCTTTTGTTCAAACTACCTTTTCTCAAAAATTTACGTCAATAAGTACTTACCTACTAGTTTTGTTTTCAATATTCAGTGCTCAATTCAATTTTTTAGAGCTGTATTAATCGTTCATTTCAAATGATCGAATCGTTTAGGAATCGAATTTTGATGGAACAAAATCTTTCCAATTTTAACGAATTCAATACAATACTGTATCGATTTTGATCGAATTCAATTTGATCCAAATTTAAAAACAATACGATTTGGATGGATTGAAAAATCCGAAAAAAATATGAAATTTTCAATTTTTACTACTCTGGAAAAATAAGATTTTATGTCAATTGGTTGACATTTGGATTGAAGTTCACTTTTTATGTGAAAGTATAATATAGTTCGGTATAGTCCGTCAAGACATCAACTATCAAATTCCATTGACCAATGGATGGCTACGATGTCGATGAATTAAAAAACCTCTAAGAAATCTGAAATGTTTGAATAGTTTGAACTACTCCAGAAAAAGGTGATTTTAGGACAATTGGGTGACATTTAGATCAAAATATACCTTTTTTCAAAATAAAGTTTATCTCCTATTTTTCAAGCCGTTTTTTTAAACATTAAATAAATGAAATAAAATAACAATAAATTCACTAACACAATGATATTAACTGTTATTTTTAACGGGGTAAATATTAAAAAAAAAAAAAATAATTTGTTTTGTATAACTAGTCCTTATGGTGCTTAATATACATATGTGCCAAGTTTAAGGATTTTCCATCCACTTTCACACTTTTTCCATAATTTTGAATGAGAAATATCTATGTATCTTGTATGACAAATTTCAAGTGCTTGCCGGCACGTGTTTACGTTAACCGATCTAAACAAAATTGCACACTTTTTCGCTCTTAGGTGGTGGGGGAAATTCAATTTTTTTTAACAATAAGTGCCACCCTAATACAAACATACATCAACAAATGTGGATAAAATATTATGTTTTTGAAGAAAACAGTACAATCTGATAGACTTTTTTTTAACTTTCGATACATTGCGGAAGCACAATTTTTCATCCCTGTTCTGCTGCTAGTTTGCCTAAAATTTAAAAATAAAAAAAACAATTTTTTTATTTTATAAACATCAAAATACTCGTTCTCTTATCTGATCTCTTAAGGGGCCCCATTTAGCAAAGCCACCCCGGGCCTCTAACAAGCTTAGTCCGCCACTGGACAGATTACGTCTAACAATTGATTTGACAGATATACTGAAAATGGGAAGGTGATTATTGTAAAAACCATGATCAAACTGAAAATTGACTGAACAAACGCTCAATAATGATCAAAGATTCATAACTATGGATTTAACAGAATCAGTGATAACCTAGTTTTTTCTTTGTGGTGTGGTCTCCATGTGGTCTCCATGTTGTGTATTTATATTAATATGTTAAGCAATAAAAAATAAAATGATTTAAAAAAAACAATTTTAATTTATAAAATTTTAATTGTATCAGAACATACATTTTTAATTTAATGAGCGACGCGTTTCGGTTTCAATGAACCATCATCGGGCCTAATTTGCGGAATCAAGGTAAAACAACACCTCTATTCCGCAAATTAAGCCCGATGATGGTTCATTGAAACCGAAACGCGTCGCTCATTAAATTAAAAATTTATATTGTGATACAATTAAAATTTAATAAATAAATTTTTTTTTTTAATCATTTTATTTTTTATTGCTTAACATATTCATATAACCTAGTTGCAGATTTAACCCACTGTGAACAAACTGGCCCTATGCTAGTCCAAGAACCAGAGCAAAAACAGTAGGTTCATAATGCAATCAACTACTTAATTGATTTATGTTCGAAAATGTTCAGAATGGCCCCCGAATGTTAATCCAAGTTGGCGAGCATCAGCTGCGATTTTGCGAAATCACGTTTTATCAAATATCTCGTGAATCGTGAACTGACAAAAGTAGTATTATTTTATCTTTCTTCTTAGAGAAATAAAAAAAAAATGAAAGTTTCCTTCTCCCAAGAAAAGATTTAATAATATATCATACTTCTTTGCCTATTATAAACTTAACAAAACAAACAAGGTAATTATGGAAAGAAGTACCTTCTGTAATCTTCTTTTATTTTCTCAAAAACTAAGAAAAAGAATATAAAAATGAAAAGTGGTGCTATAAAAGTTTTTGAAATAATAATCAACAGTCAACTTTTTCAAAAAAAATTGACTTTAAAATTTAATTTCTCAGAAACTTTCCACTAAAAAAAACTTGATTCAAAATAATATAGTCGCAAGACATTGAAGCCGCATTTTGCGCAATCTCCATAGTGTTCTTGTTTTTTCTTGTTTCTCTCTGTTTCTTGACTTTCGTCATCTGTCTCATTATTAGCCGCGTTTTATTACCCACATAATCTGATCTGGATCAATTTTTAACACGTAATTGCAAAAACAACATGGGGTCCTGCTTTTAATCTAGATCTATTTCAATGATCCAAAAATTGCTATTGTGAATTATCTCAGTAGCACAAAGAACAGAGGCAAAAGCATGAAAAATAAACACACGTAAACGGCAAAAAGGGACGGGTATATAACGCTCCTGTCACTATGATCCTGTTTGTTTTATTTATCATGATCTGATCCGGATCAGATAAAATACCGCTATTCATTCTCATCTTTTGAATCCACACCTAACTTTCAGACATTTTAAAGTACTCATCATTGAGAGTCATTTTTATTTATTTTTACTTTGCATATTTAGTTTTTTGAAAGTGTAAAATATTTCTATCAACTTTTGAATAATTTAAGATCCGTAGAAGCCACCAAACGAGTTTTGCAGGAATCCGAAGATGCATAGAGTTCCCCAACCGAGTTCTTGAGGCCTCCAGGGATCCGAAGAGATCACCAACCGAGTTCTTGGGGTCTCCAGAGATCCGTAGAGGCCAATAACCAAGTTCTAGGGGTTTCCAAAGATTTATAGAGGTCATCAACCGATTTCTGGGGGCCTCCAGAGATCTGCAGAGGCCACCAACCGAGATCTGGGGGCCTCCAGAGATCCGTAGAGGCCACCAAACAAGATCTGGGGGCCTCCAAAGATCCGTAGATGCAACCAATGGGGTTCAGGGGGCCTTCAAAGATCGGTAGAGGCCACCAACGGAGTTGTGGGGGCCTCCAAAGATCTGTAGAGGCCTCAAGAGATTCGTTGAGGCTATGAACCAACATCTGGGGCCTCCAAAGATCCGTAGAGGCCACAAATGGAGTTCTGGGGCCTCCAAAGATCGGTAGAGGCCACCAACGGAGTTGTGGGGGCCTCCAAAGATCTGTAGAGGCCACCAACAGAGTTCTGGAGGACTCCAGAGATCCGTTGAGGCTATGAATCAAGGTTTGGGGGCCTCCAAAGATCCGCAGAGGTCACCAATATAGTTCTGGAGGCCTCCAAAGATCCGTCGATGCCACCAATGGAGTTCTGGGGGCCTCCAAAGATCGGTAGAGGCCACCAACGGAGTTGTGGGGGCCTCCAATGATCTGTAGAGGCCACCAACAGATTTCAGGAGGCCTCAAGAGATCCATAAAGGTCGACAACCGCGTTCTGGGGGCCTCCAAAGATCTGTAGAGGCCACCAACAGAGTTCTGGAGGCCTCTAAATACTTATTTTGATCAACAAAACTCTTAATCTAGTGTGAGTCCAATTTTCTTAGAAAGTTTTACTTAAAAGAACAGAAAAGGAATGCAGGAACTTTTATCCACTTTTTGCTTTCTTGGGGGCCCACCGGGCAAAATCCCGGTTGCCCGGTGGCCCAGTCCGCCCCTGCTTCTGTATAATTTAAATACAAAATAAGAATTTCGTGTGTCAACCTACTTAGCTTGAATTGAATTCTTTATACTCAGCTATTCACTAGACTGGCATACATATAGCTCTACACAACTATAGGTACCTTCCTCGATAAAGCAACTCACTGATTTAATTGAATTAAATTGGAATGCGGCGACGAGTTAAAGTTGATTGGGACAAAGGAAAAATCACATTTGTCACGAATGCCATTGCTGTCCATGTGAACGTCCACGTCTAGAATTGTTGTATACCTATCTAATATGTTTGTATAGAAACTTGAAATAGCAATGGAATGATCTTTTTTGGTGACAAATTGCACTTAATGACATCAAATTGAAATGAGTTAGCTGATGGGAGTTGGGTGGATATACAACACTGATGTGCTTCGATTGTTCTGTGGATTTAGATTGATGAGTTGAACGTTGCCTACCTATATTCGTGTTTGTTTTCTCCGACATTATACAAGCAATAAGCGCTGGAAGGTGATCTTTTGTAGGTACATATATGCGATGAACTTAAATGCGTTCAATTTGTAGAAAATGATGCATTCCAAATGGATTGGTAATTTGAAGAACAAACAAATGACACTTTTCGACAAACTAACGTTGACATTTTATTTATACTGGACAAATTGGAAACAACAAAGACCTCCATGAGAGTATTATTCAATCAAAATCAATTTGCTCGCAATTTTTGTTATCATTATCATAAGGATAGTGCAAAGACAAGATTTGTTTGTGCGGGGTAGTCTCTGAAAGTACTTGGCTGGCTTAAGTCAAATAAATTTTATATTTTTCCTTAGTTTTGTACAAGTGTTTTAAGCTACTTAACAAGTAATTATTCAAAGGATTATCTACAAAAATTAATAGTCAAAACTAAATTCTGAAACTTAACACAAACTTTAGACAAACTGAACTCTATACTTAGAGTGCAATGAGTGCATTCAACACCAAATCATCGAAAACCAAGAAACCCATAATATATTTTAACAAACCAGTTTGAAAGCAGACTGGTTTTGTTAGAAGTTTATGTATTTTGTTTTGCTCACACTTCACCGGCAGAATTGTTTTAGATTTTTCAAAAATTTCTGGATTTTGTTTTTTCCAGTCCTTTTCCTAATAAGTAGAGTTTTTTTTGAACAAAATGACACTTTGAACTGAAATCATCCACATTTGAAGTTGTGAGAATTTCCTTCTGAACCAACAATTTGTGTTACTTCTATTTTCAAGCCTGGAAAAAGTGATTGTAGCTTCGTGAGAATTTCAGTAACATGAGAAGAAATTAATAAAAAAAAAATCAATATAAATATTTCAATGGAATTCATTGAACCATAAAATTTCTTTATCACCATTTTTAAATTCATACAGATCTGTGACACAATACCATCGAATGTCTGTGAATATTTCCTTAAGTTTTCATATCAAAATTTTCCAATCCCTGCCCCATTAGTTTAGAAATCGACAAATGGCAAGCATTCAAATGCTACCTTCCTTGTTGCACAAACGCTCCCAAAATACACTCACTACTCTCACGTGTTTCTATACCGTCGTAAGTAAAGTACATAAATACAAATCTCAATCGATTCGCGACTGTCTGCGGTAATTATTAATACCAATCTCAATCATAGCATTATTAGCCACTGTCAAATACCCAGCATGTGATCATACGCAGCACACCTTTTCCCAATGGCTAACGATCAGGCCATTATGGTGATATGGCGAGAAAGAGGATAGAGTCTTGTTGTAAGGCAAATAACCAAACCAACAAATCCGGGGGAAGACACCGACACGCCAATAAAGGTGTCGCGTGCAAAAACGCACACAGAACACGAACTGGATAGTCCTCGCGAAGTCTATGTTTGAGAGTGCGATTTGTGATCACTGATCGCGACCCCCATCCGCGAGCTTAGGTCATGATGCCCGTGCCTCTGCGACACTTTGTCCGAAAGTTGGGAGGGGGCACAATCGCAGTCGCTGCACTGATCGGTGATTTATGGTTTAGACTTTAAATGATTTGCGCCTTCCTACAATATTTTGAGGTGTGGCTAGAATTCATAGAAGTAGTCAAGAACTTAATCGGCTTTCCACGCGGGAAATGTGAAAAGTCTGCCACCCAACCATGGCACAAACAGACTGGTGACAGCATGAAGGACGAAGAATCACAAGAACATTGCACAGATTTCTTCGTGTTGGCGTTTGAAGCAAATGCAATGGTCATTGGTTGGCTGATGGGAGCTGGGTTTAATCGCGCACACAACATTCGAAACACAAAGTTTTATGTGTCCTCTCACCACACGATCACCGTTCCTTGCGCGTCGTGTATTCCTCCTGACCGTGTCCGTCTGGGCTTTCATGACAGATGGGCAACAAGTGACAAGTTTATGACACACATTGGGGTCAAACGATTTGCTCAGCTATACGAGTAGGCGGACGGAGAGCAACATGGTCATCTTCGAAACGCGCTACACAGCAAATAACATAGACCGGTATGTATGTCTTCTGGTTTCCGGGTAATTAAGTGGCGTCCCAACAGGCCCAACTTTAATACCCCGCTGTGCGAAGAAGACTCGCTGCCAAGTTCTTGGCGCAACAATGATAAATTGGAAACCATCGTAATTTATTGGATGTGATGTGAGTCTGCGCAACTCATCGTCTCCCCACCTTTATATAGTATGCTCAGGTTTGGCCAGCCACATGAAATATAGATAACATCATGCGAGTGGGCCCATTTGATGGCTTCTTATTTTAATTAACATTCTGGCTATTAATTAGTTGGTAGATAGTTTAAACACCACGAGCCTATTTGGTGATCGTTTATACCTCTGCGAGCTGCGAGAAACCAACCGCGATGCTGCTTCACAATGTAACAGACAACGCTGAGCCTACTAATTGCTAAAGTTGTTAGGCATTATCTTGGCATGCTAATAGGACAGATTTCGAGTGAGTGCGCATGTTTTGGTAGATTGGTTTTTTAATAAATGTCGACATATTATAAATATTTTGTGAGTCATGTTACATGGGAACGTGCCGTTGGCTGTCAACATTAAATTAACTTAGAGTGTTTCCTTGGCAAAACAACAAAAATGGTTGAGCTAAGGATTTTGTGTTAAGTTTGTTAATTAAATATTAACTTAGACAAAAAGGGGTTAACTACTTCATTTTAGTATGTGTATAATTGCGAATTATTAAATGTCATGCTAATTTTAATTAATTTTGGATGATCTGATCGTCAACGTGCAAGCAATAAATAAACTAATAAAGGGTCCGCCAAATAACTTTTTTTTTTTTTTTGAAAATGCTACTACTACATGGAGTGTAGCTTCGGCTGTGTGGCACGTAGCGCCGCACAGTGGTAAAAACAACCAATCTAGGTGGACATTGCCCATAACTTCTAAATAAAAAGTCGAAATCACCTGAAAATTTGCATCGTATTAAAATTCTTCATACCACTTGTGTAAGCTATCGTGTGGCGCTTATACGATGCTACAAATCGCCTGCTGCAACCACGGTCACGGTGGTTGCCTTGCGAGCACACCGCATACTTATCTACCAAAAATCCATGTTTGGTATCATTTGCGATGTTTTTAGGTATAGCCTTAATCGAATCAAACAAATATCAGAGTACTAAAATTAATCCTTATGTATGTATATGAACTGTTCATTTTTTGTGGGAACGGTTCAACGACAAAAATCGAATAAAAACAAATATTTTCTTAATTCTAAATTTTTTTTTTTATTTTAATTTATTTTGTTCTAAATAAGCATTGCGTTCATTTTTATATTGTTTGTTTATACACATTACATATGTATCTTTCAATTAAAAAAGGCAGGAAACAAATTTAGGTACCAATTCATGTTTCTACTCTTCCATTTCTAGGACTTCAGAAAAGTTACTAGTTCCTCTATCAGATTCAGCTAAAAGTTTTCGTAAAAACATATGTTAATTTTTATCTTTAACTTTTTTATTTTCAATTTTATCATAAGAGTATACTGATATCAATTGTAGAAAATTTTATTTTCTATAGTAAAAGTTAAATTTTTCGTGTGCAAAACTAACGGTTTTCAAGATATCGTGGAAACTCTTTTCTACCCCTTTTTTCAAGATGATGGGCGAATGGTGGGGCTTTCAACCCCGAAAATTCGGTTTTATACACATACTGAACTCCCCTACACATCAAAAGAAAGAAACTTTGTCCAAGCCGAAATACAACGTCTAAATACCATTTCAATGAACTAAAACATCACTTTTGAACGGGGACATTTTCCCGAAAAAATTAGATATCTAAGCCGTATGGGTCTGTATGGGTGTGATTTTTTGCTGTAAGTATTTTGTAGATGCTCTTCTTTCAGGCCATGCTTTCCGGAAGGCGGAGAAACACGGAGAAAAAAAGTTATATCATTTCAAAAACTAAGTTTAATGAAAAATTAAAGTGCTTCTTCTCGTTGGTCTGTACCAGATAATTGAATACCTTTCCGAATCAGGTAACGGCTAAATATGTTGTACTAACCACTAATAAGAATATCCAGAAGTCAAAAATTGAATACCTTACTTTTGAAAACTAGCAGAACAATATTTAACATGGTCTAAATTTAGTACAGAACTGCGAACCACCTGATGTATTACAAAGAGTGACATATTTGAACACGTGCATCACATCAAACGGAATTCTCAATGCAGTTTCTGTCTAGTCAACCATTTCTGGTTATAATATGAAGTCCATTCGCCGATCAGTTGACATGAATTTTTGTCCTAATGTCCAGCTAGATTGGCCATTTTTACCACTGTGCGCCGCCGTCCTGTTGAAACCAAATGTTGCCAATATCCTCCTCTTCAATTTTTGTGAACAAAAATTCGTTCAACATGGCCCGATAACGATCGCCATTGACTGTAACGGCCACTCGAAGAAAAATGGCCCAATTATGCCTCTGGACTAAAATCCGCACCAAACAGTGGCTCGTTTTGGGTGTATCGGCTTTTCAATGGCATGCGGGTTTTCTGTGCCCTGATTCCGACAATTTTGCTTGTTTACATGCCCGCCAAGATCAAAATGAGCTTCATCTGAAAAGATGATTTTTTTGGCAGAATCAGCATCTTCTCTAAGTCGATCGCAGGCCCACTTAGCGAAGCAGCCACTTGAATGAAATTATTTTCCATTATTAACCGGAAGGATTGTACTTTCAAATAAAAAAAGAAATTTGAGAAAATATTCAATAGTTTTTTTTTATAGCATTTTCAAAAAAAAAAGTTTTTTAACGGACCCTTTATATTTTTTAAACTGTTTTCTAATTTTCCTGGGGGATACCACGCAAGAAAAACTCACCTGGTACTCAACCTTAAAGGTGGTGTAAAAGAGTACTTTTTATACAGAAACATAAAATCCGTAAACCAATTGAATTATCTCGCAAACGGATACTCATATAAAAAAAAGGTATACTTAACACTTTTAGTAGAAAATTTTCTTAGCTACAACCTTGTCTTTGACATTTTTGTAAGAGTGACCGTTCGGGAGATATTCCTTAAAACCAGTTTGGTGGGCCTTTGACCCCCCTAAAATTGTTAGCGGCGCTCATATCGTTGGGGACTTTTTACAGTTTCCTTAGAATGCGATGCCAAAATTCAGCTTTCCACCATTTATTCCGTATTGTGGCTTATTTTAAGGCTTATATGACTGGACCCCCTTCATTCCCGCCAACAACACGCACATACGAATGGTTGAGAGTTGAAGTCGCTAGGCCTTGGTTCTCTTCGAGCTGTTGGGCCACCCAATTTATAGTACTGCGTTTGAGGGAAGTTCTTTTGAACAAAATGGTTGGAGTTTCCCTTCTTATAACGAAATCGTAGCATGGAACACTTCAGTACAAACATAGGGGCTTAGGGCCAGTTTTCAGTGCGAAATCATCCCAGTCTCGAGGTTAAGGTCAATTTAAATCACAGTTTAGCTTCGAGTAAATTCATCTACTTTGGTGAGCTTCTGAGTAAGCTTAGAATTAATTTATTTTCAGGATGAGCTAACACAGGGTTTACTTCTGTATTCACCAATTTCTTATTGAAAAATTGACATAGAAAAAGCAATGGATATTATGCCCTCCCTTCCTATTAGTGAAGGGTCTATCGACGTCAACCTTTATTCCTCTTTGATTCGCCGAACCAAAATAACAGCGGTTACCCAAGGTAATTCTTCCCCGGATATTCAGTAAAGCCTTAGTTTTCAGTTCAGGGTTAACTGTGTGTTAAATCAGAGTAAGCTAATCCTGAAAATGAATGAACCCCGAGTTATCTCGGGAACAGTTTCTCAGTTGATGATTGATTTAATCTTGCAGTTGTCAAAAATCTACTGTCATCGATGTGCAGGTGCACGCATCAAAACAGAGATGGCACCACAACGGCATTGAACTGTGAATAACTTTGTCTGTAAAAATCGAGGTGGTGCTACAACTGATAAAGCCCTCAATTTGGTCCCTGAGTTAACTCATCAATTTAGGTGACTAAACTCGGAGTTAACGCAGGATTTCAATAGACTGAAAAACACGATTTTGGAGTTAACGCAGGTTAAACCTCGAGGCTAGCATGATCTCGCACTTGCCAGTTTTTCAGTTCAAGGGTAACTCTGAGTTAAATGAGAGTAAGGAAATCCTGAAAATAAATTAACCCTGGAACAGGTTTTTAGTTGAGGATTTACTTAATCATTCAGTTGCCAAAATCAACTGTCATCGAAGTGCATCACTTGGATATCACCCTTTCAGGCATCGAAAATGAGATAGAGGCACAACGGAACTGCACTGTCAATAACTTTCATGCCATGGCTGAAAAGGCCTTCAATTTTGTCCCTGAGTTAACTCACCAAATTAGGTGATTTAACTCAGACTTAACTTAGGAATTCAATTGAAAGTATGTTCTGAAGTTGATTCCGGCTTAACCCCTACACTGGGATGATCTGGCTCTGAAAAACTGGCCCTTAGTTGCCATTCGTGGAGTTCATGTGTACTCCAAGGTAAATGAACTCAGAAATAAATCATCAAACTGGATCCAGATCTGAAGCTGGATCCGGATAACCGACACTATCCGATTAATTTCGCATCTCAACTATCCCATTTATATATTCGGTTATTTGTCACTATCCGGATAGTGTAAGGTCACAATTTTCTGATTCAAATATATGTATGTATATCCGGATATCCGGATGGTTTTCATATACATAAACCCTAAACGGTTTTATGTTCTGTATTCCTCAAATGTATTTATTAAAGAATAATAATGACACGATCCCATTCATTTCCAAGTAGTAATTTCAGAGAGTCTTCATTCTTCGTATTGCTTTCAGATAGAGAAATGTCAAAACTTTCTGTGTGTGAAATCGATCTGAAATCCTGCTGAAAATGTAAGATTTGTTTTGACAGGATAAAATGGACTTTGTTTTTAGAAAAAAAAAAATCGATTTTGTTTAGAAAAAATTAATTTTTAGGTTGTAAGGAATTCGTTATTAGCAAATATAAACAGGATGTACCTCCCCAACGCTATTTTGATAAATGTATGCGAAAACTTCCAATAAGTTTAAATAATATCGCAAATCAAATTTTTCCAAAAAATATTTTGTGGATTGAAGAACAAAATTTCAAAATATTATTGTGGAAATTCGATATTTCAAAATCGGCTTCATGATTTTCTTTTTCAAACTCAATTTTTATCTGTATAAAATCTTAAAATTTGCATTCCAAAATGTGTCCTTAAAAATGTTTTGCAAATTACTTGTACATATCTGGGTACCTACATATAAAATAATATTATAAGAAAAATGCTCCAACGATTTAACATTTTGTTTCAAAAAATTCATATTTGTTCATGAATTCAGATGGTTTTTTTTTCAGCATCCCTATTATTTTTTTTTGATTCGAAACGGTTTGTCATTAAAACAAGCACGGCAAATTTTGGGTCCTTACTCAATTCAAATTAAATTTTAAATGCACATTCATATCTTCCTTTTTCTACAAAGAGCAATATGTCAGGTTGAAATTACATTTTAACTACACATTAAAGTATTTTTTTCAACAGCTGTTAAATTAGTTCAAATTCCATCATCAGCACCAAGTTGCATATGCAACTTTCAGCCTACAAACATTAAAATTAAAAACAATTTCAAACAGAATGCGATAATGACGAGCACGACGATAATACTCGTAAAGAGCGCATGCTTCACCTCATCAACGGAGCTTCATTTGAATACAAATACCAAGTTGAATATAAAATTCAATAAAATTAACAGCATTTGGCAGCGACAAAGTGCTTAAAAATGACATTATGTTGCTCATTTTTTTCGTCAAGAAATAATCGATTTTAACATTTTGCAAATATAACCAACTAACTCTCAAAAAGAAAACACATGTCCTTTAAGACAAGCGGCGGCTATATGGGTGCTCCTTCTGGATTGGTAGCATCCATAGCCCTCAACACATTCATTCGGAGAATCAGCACTTGCATTTACAGCCTAATTAATGACAACACTCGATTCGTTTGACTTCTTGGAACGAAAGGAACGTTGGATGAGACAGGAGGTGCACTGCACAGTGTGTGTGATGCACATCAGGCGCATCAGATGGGCCTTAGTTAGCTGGCCTGGCCAGGATACAAATTGTTTTCCATGTTTTTATTTCGCTTGGACAATAAGCACCTGTGCGTTGTGTTGTCGTGTTGTGTATGTTTGTAACCCGAGATGGACTGGACTTCTTCCCGAGAGCCTTGATGCAGCCTGTGAGTAATCACCTCGGATCGATTGATTTATTGATTCATCAAAACTTGCGGTCGAGGAAGAAGAATACACGTCTGACTCTAACAACCGATGAAATATCGTCTCCGCAGGTGGCTTCCGCATAAATCACCCCCAAAGTGTTCGAGAGAGGAGACGACTGGCCGACGAATAAGAGACAGCGATTAACCTTTCGCAGAAATCCAGAGACGAGTCCTCCAAAACAACCACGTTTGTATACGTCAGCGTCGTCGTCGTGCAACCAGCTCCGACTCCGAGGCAGACTTCTCTCTAATTCAAAGGTTTCTTCTAATGCTCGGTGCTGATTGAACGATTGCTGCCAATGAGCGCCAGTAGAAGCATCCATCATTTCCGAATGATGATTCCAAATCGAATGTTCGAGCTTGTCCCGTTCTCAGGGTGAATTTTAGTGTCCAGGTTTTTTTTTATATTTCTTTTTTTTATAATTTTATTTTATCTACGGGTGCTGTTGTTAATTTTTCTAAGACTGAGACATCAACGTTAGAGAAGCAATCATTAAAAATTATCGATCGATAGAGAAGTCCCATGATATGGAGAGGAACCTCTCTGTTGCTGATGCCAAGCAGCAGAGGATGAGTTTGCGATGCAAGTTGCTGCAGTTGACACACTCCAACCGCGCTAAGAATAATGAGCTGGCGAAGAAGATTAATCGATTTGGTCATGAGTTGACTTGCTGGAACTTAGTTTTGAATACGATCCGAATGAACGGGCATCAACGACCATCACTACACATAAGAGAGAAGTAGGAGGAACAGTGGGTCAGTCAGTCTCTAATAATAAATGATTTTTGAATTATTATTATTTTTATTTCTTCTAAGGCACTCATACCTACCATGCATGGCACATGGAAGCAAATGGAATTTTCTAAGACATCGCAATTCGTTACGGTTGCATGCATTTGTAGGAATTTATTAAAACATTAAATTAACTGTTAATGATTATGTTTGGTTACGTGTTTTTTTTTTTTTGGTTATATTTACTTATGGAATAATTGATATGAGAACGAGTTGGCTTCAGGGGTCAAGTATAGGGCGTAAACGGAGGGATTTATTCCAATTCGATGCGGAAGACTTATTGGAATTTTGATAAATTTATTATAATGATTATTAGAGGGGGCTATATAGAAAGAGTGTCGCTTTAGAAGCCATAAATATTATCCAGCAGTTTTAAGAAGAAAAGTCATGAGAATAAAATTCCAACAATTTGTTTCAAATTTTTAGAGGGTGGTTTGCATTAAAAAAGCATATTAATCAGACCATTTAGAGTTTTTTTTAAATAAATTCAAATACATTGAAAATATTACAACGAAAGTGACTGAAGTGGTACAGCTGTTTGGGCTTATATTAATTTTGAAAACTTGTCTTGGCCTCGTCTCCAAGCACCGGTACTGGGGAGGAGGTGCAATAGGCCCAAATGAACTGATGAAGAGTACGAATCCGAAAGAGAAGTTAGAAAGAACTTCTAGGCTCCCTGAAATTACGCAGGAAATATCGCCAAAAAGAGTTTTGGAAAAAAAGCCCAAAAATGTTTGGCATAAAATTTTTGGAAAAAGTGCCCAAAACTAAAAAGGAAAATTCGCCAAAAAACGTGGAAATTACGCCACACTTTTGGAAAAAGAGCCAAAAACTTTAAATGGAAATAATGCCAAAAAAAGATCAACTTTTTGGTTAAATTTCCAAATTTATTTTGGAAATTAGACCAGAAATTGTGGCAGATGTCCTTCAGGTTTACATTAAATATTAGAAAATGTATGCTCTGTTAACATAAATTGACAAATTGAAAGCGGCCGGGCCGCTGCGCACGCGCTAGCGTTCGCCGTTGTCGCGGCGCGGCGCGGCCGGCGCGGTGTAGTTAGTGCGCCCCACGCGCCACGGCAACGGCGAACGCTAGCACGTGCGCTGCGGCCCGGTCGGCGCGTGGCGGCAACGGCGAAGGGTAGCGCGAACGCGAACGCGCCCCTCCCCCCCGCCGTTTATTATAACATACTTGTGCATTTGATTTGTAGAACACATTTAAAACAACACATCTTCTTATAACTTTATTTATTTCAATTTGTCAATTTATGTTAACAGAGCATACATTTTGTAATATTTAATGTAAACCTGAAGGACATCTGCCACAATTTCTTAAAGGCCAAAAGCAAGTTTTTGGCGTTTTTTTCCAAAAGAAAAAACTTTGGTCTTTTTTCAATATTCTTAAAGGAAAAAAGGCCAAGAAAATTTTGGAAAAAATAGCCTAAAATTCCGGAATTTACGCCAAACTTTTTGGGTTCCTTTTCCTAGGAAAAAAAGCCATAACATTGTATGGAGAATTTTGGGCCTTTTTTCCATTTTTATTTTTTGGCGTAATTTCCTATGGCGTCATTTCAGGGAGCCAATAACTTCTACATCAAGGATAGCTGTCTTTGGCTATTTTCAAAAATGTCAAGTCAGCGTCATATTGGTTGTCAAATGATCATCATTTCTTGACGTGAGTATTGCTATCGTAAAATATGCATTTGTTTTATTTTCACAAAATCTTTTTGATCAAAGTCAACGAATTTTCTTGCAAATGCATTTCAGATGATGTTTTCGAACATGTGACTTTAGAAAACTGCATTATCGAACAGTTAAGCTTGGATTAGACCGTCAACGTAAACGGTCAACGCATTGGCTCCTTGACGTCATCAGAAACATTGTCAATATACTGTCATCTTAAACTGTGTCAACGCTTAAAATGTTTGACTATCACACGAATGGCGGCATTCGGTAAATGTTGTCTCAAAATGCATTGACTTGCTATCTGTGTTCAAGCAATTATTGGTACCCTCTGGTGTCAACGCGTATTGACACGATGTGAAACGTTGACGATTAAATTATTTGACCACATCCAAACATACGAACGTTGAAGCAGAGTTGACAAGAGCAAATTGAATCAGTTTTTACGCTGACGATCACACGACATTGACAGTGGTTTGGATGTTGATGGATTAAGAAAGCCTCTAAGAGAATTGCTCCGGAAAAAAGTGATCTTAGGTCAATTCGATGACATTTTGATGGAAATATAACTTCGCTGTCAAAATATAGTTTTTCTTCCATCTGTCAAGTCATCAACTGTCAAATTCCTTTGAAGGATGGCTACGATGTCGATGGATTGAAAAACCACTGAAAAATCAAACAATTTTGAAGTTTCTTTACTACTCCGGAAAAAGTGATTTAAGGGCAATAGGTGAAATTAGCATCGAAATATACTTTTGCTTCCAAAAGGTGTTTTTGTTTTTTAAGCTCTGAGCATAGCACTGAGCTTTCAAAAATCTGTTCAATACATCAATTTCAGTTCACAATTTTGAATCTTTCGAGTTTTTGATCGGACAGCTGTCAGATGAAAATTAAAAGTCATTAATTAATTTTGGTGAGTTGAACGCATCGCAATCGTATGACAGTTCAGAAATCAGATGTGTTTCAAAATTATATCGAAGAGCTCTGATCATACTCCGCTCAGGGCTAACTCCGATAGCTCGAGCTCTACTCCATGCTCAGCTCAGAGCTAAAAAAGAAAAATGCCTAAAATATAGTTTGTCTTCCATCTGTCAAGCCATCAACTGTCAATTTTTTTTTAAAGGATGGCTACGATGTCGATGCGATGGTTTAAGAAACCTCTAAAAATCAGACATTTTTGAAGTTTATTTAGGTACTGCTCCAGAAAATATGATTTAAGGAGGGCATTAGGCCACATCTGGATGGAAATATATTTTTGCCATCAATATATAGTTCGTCCACCTCATCTGTCAAGCCATCAAGTGTCGATGTATTTAAAATCCTCAAAAAATGATTAGTTTTCCGAAAGGATACCTGCGACGTATTGGTGAGTAGTCTGTCATAGTGTTCTAACTGCGTTGAGAGGGTGATTAGACGGCCAACTAAAAAAATCAACGCATTGAGCCTAAAATTCCTATCAACGTAGCCGTCAACGCATGGATAATATTATATATAGTATATAGTATATAGTAAAGACAACTTTTGGGACAGAGTTTTACGTCATTTTGACGCAAGAGAGTCAATGCGTTGACCATTTGCGTTGACCGTCTAATCATAGCTAAGCACTTGTATTTGCGTTTTCAAAGAGAGAACTTTCTGCAGATGCATTTTGACGCAAATAACGTTTTTGAAAACGGCCTTTAACTGGCAAGGCCATTGGCCAAATCTTGTCCCACCTTAAGAAGCTGCTGAAACTTTCACTCAAGCTCGACCGTCATCTATGGGATGGGAACATACCGATGTGCAGTTTTGCTTTTCGATATTTGGGGTGGTGTTACGAAGATCCAGAGAGAATTCAAAAATACTGTACAGACTCCATGCTACAGCCAAAAAATGCAAATCTTCGTTTCGTGAAGTTCAAAAATTCCCGCGCTGTTCGAGACACTGTGGCATTTATGAAAGAGGTAGTTGCTTTCTTCAAATTTTAAACTCATCCCGTCACATCGCTTTGTGTGACCAGGTGCTTAGAGCGGTATGAAGGTGCACTCCAATTTTCTGTAAACCTCATTGAGATTGTGGAAACTATGGAAACAATTTCGCAGTGGCGGAAATGGTAAGGCTATAACTAAATCCTGCATCTGCGCCTGCTCTTCTCTAGAAACCGAATCGAGTTTGAAACGGGAATGTATTTTTTTGGACCGAAATTTGACAAAAATTGACCAAGGAGGAAGTGTTGTCACGGAAGTGAGGTCAAACCATTTTGTATAGGAAGGGAATAGAACTATTAAAATTGAAAGAAATGTTCTGCTTGGTTGTTCTGAACGACGAGGTTCCGTTATTTTCAGCAAACTCTTCCAAACAATTTGAGATAGTCCTCCTTCGAAAACTATTACTTGAATTAAAACAAATATGTAGTAAAAGCAACATAAAATTTCATCATTACCTATGCTTGTTAAGTCCTGTGGGATTTTTCTTTACAAACATGGTTTTAGGTTTCAGTCTTCAAGACAGACAAACATGTTTGAAACCCGATGTTTCTTCAACCCGTTAGAAGTACACACTTATTAAAATATATAAATACAAATTAATTAAATAAAATTGTCTATGAAACGTGCTCAAGACTTCCTACTACATCTAAATATAATATGTACGTTTTTAGCCTCTGGCCTATAAATTGACCACCCTAATTGGTCTTAATCGAACATGTTCGCCAATTAGCTTAAATTATATACCTAGGTAGGTATACCTGCGATATCTGATATGGCCAAAGCGTTTATTTAACATATTTTCCCGATATCTGAAATGACACTCATGGAACACGTATTCCGTCGACCCATTAAAGACTCCGTCAACGACGATCTTCATATAATATCGAGAGTGGGGTGTATCTGAATCTAAAGTTATAGACGGTAGGTATATGTATGTGTATAACCAGGTAACCGGATAACCTGTATAATGTCTGTTGTGATGTTGGGCCACATTCTCGTCATCATCATTGTGTGGCTGTTGGGTTGTCTCATTCCTTATCCAGCGCGTAATCTGTGTTGATCATTGGATTCTTTTAATTTTATGATGTGCGATGATGATGACGATGATTTGCGTCGTTTTGGTAATGACCAGACTATTGTCCGGGTGTGTTCTACACGAGCGCTCCGGATCAAAATCCAAAAATGCTAATCCGTTCACTTTTTTGATTGTCTGTTGAAGTCAGTAAAAATCTATTTTTTATTTCCGTCGAAAATATCTCTTTTTAGATGGAGAAAATTTAAAGACAAACTAAAAAAAAAACTTAACAAGACAATTTCGTGTGAAATGACAGTAACATGACAAAGACAGTGTTTTTGGCATTGTTTATTTCCGCCAGCGAGTGTTGGCAGTTGATTAGGCGGCAAACGAATGACTCGGCGACCGACATTTAAAGCTACCTCTTGACCAAAATACAATAATGAAATGAAATCGAATTTTTACCACTCCATTCGATTTTGAATAAATTTCGGTTTTTTATTGGAAACCCCAGCCCAACATGATGGCTTTGACATTATATTCCCTTGTGTATCTATATCCAAAATATGTTTACAGATTATTTTGACTGTTGTTAAGTCTTGTTAGACAGTAATTATGGTGGTAGATATACCAGGGCTGGGGCTGAGGGAATGTTCTGCGCGGCTGCTGCGAGATACGGCTGCTCCGATACGGGACGGGAACCGCTCATGGGATGATAAACGATTTGTATGCTAATAAAATTGAGTATTTGATGTTTGAATATAATTTATTAAGTGAATGGTTGGCCGCTTGGTGGTCTTGATGAGAGAGATGTCTGGAACATTTTGGATGATGTTTTGGTAGTGTGGGGGCAATTTATTAAGTAATTCTTTGGTTAAATTGAGTCTATGCTTTTGAGAAATGGGTGTTACATTTCGATGGTCAGTTAGAATAATTTTTTTCTTCTTCTTTCTAGGTTGGGAGAAAATTCCGAGTGAGATGGAAAGCCGTAGGGAAATTCTTACAGGGTGGTCTTTTGTTTTGAAAAATGTTGGAATAAGTTTTTCTATAATTTTATTTTAGCTGTACCTAAATTTCTATATGTACCTATACATGACCATGAGGGCATTATGGTATTTATGATTAAATAATTCATATAAAACTACTAATTATTGATGTAGGTATTAAATTATTGTATTTTTGTTTGAATGGCTGTCCTTCACGCTCGAGCAGTTGAACTGGACGGATTCGAATGTAATTTTACAGAAACTACTAACGCAATAAGGTTGCGGGAAGCCCAATAAGGAGGGTATGGATTTAAAATATATAATAAAGTATTTCGCTTACAGTTTTCTAATTTAAATGTAGAGGAAACTATAATTTACTATACTGTGTCAGTCAGTTTTTTATGAGTTGGTGTATACATATCTCTAGGGCCTTACCAGTAAAGCAAATTTTCGCCTCCTAGAGACAATGAGTTATAAAAGTTATCTTCACTGGGATTCGATACTGTGATCTTCTGATTACCAGTCCAATACCCCAACTATTAAGCTATTTCACAATACAGTTGCGTAATGTTGAAAATGAAAAAGTTTACACATACTTAAATTTGTCTTAATACTGATCGTTGGGAATAAAATATTTGTTTTTTTTTGTTTTTGTCATACATATGAAGGGTCCAGGAGAAAGACGGCTTAAGTCCACTTGAATTGATTCCGAGAAAAATGAAGTTGTAAATGTATTAATAAAATAATGGCTTATTCCAAGAAAAATAAATAAAAATAACAATTTTTTTTGTTGATCACGAAGGACTTAAGTAAGCAAATATACATTGATTTTAACATTTTGAATTTTTTGCATGATACGCTGACATGAGTCAAAAGGACCTTCGACGTTTTAACCAAAATTTCGAATTTTCTTATTTGAAATTTTCTTCTGAAAGAACCGGACATCATAATTGGAAACGGTTTTTTGCTTGTTATTCAGACACCTCTAGATTTTCAAAATAGAGTTTGAAAATAAAAAAAATTTCACAAGCGTGACATTGGACCGTTTTTGCAATCCAATTTTTTAGACAGGGCCTCGACCGGATGTAGTTAGAATATCTAATCTTTTTTTGTTTTAATTATTTACCTTACATGCCGCTAGGTCTATTCACAAGTTTTTCTTTTTTTTATATCGATTTGTTTAATTTTTGGAGCAAAAAAAAAATACTTTTGGAAAAAAGTTTTTTTGAAAAATGGATTGCCAATTTTCAAAATCGTGAAGAGAGCTATACTACATCAGATAGTACTCATACAAATTTATAAGATGTCATCATTAGTTTCATTTTTTCAAAAAGTTGACTTGAGCCGTTTTTCCCCTGGACCCTTCATATATGGGGTATTTGTGATGGTATAACGAGACTTATTCGACAAGTTTTTATTAGCGAGGGCCTCACGAGTATTTGACAAGATTTCCCCTACTAGAGCCTTTCCAGGGCCTTATCCCACAAGTTTGTACAAGCAAGGGCCTCACTAGTATTTGACAAGTATTCCTTGTTTTGATTCACCAAAGCCTTCCCAGAGCCTTGATTAAACTTGACAAAAACTTGCCACCTACCGTGGGTGGCCTGCTTTGCGGGTTCTCAGGATTTTAAATCCCTTGTTTGGTCCTATGTACCGCTTGTTTAAGCAACTCCGTTGCTCCACTTAGGGTATGTAAAGTCGCCTAGCAGGATCAAAAGTCAAAAGGTTTCTTGGGAAACAATGCCTGGGGTTTCCGATTTGCTCTGTTGCAGCTTATAGTTTGTTTAAGCTTTTTTAATGTAGCTTACTAGCAAACTGCATGTAACCGCAGAGCACTGTGTGTTATCAAACAGTTTACTTTACAGTTCAATTTGGTGAGCAGCAAACTATGGGTGTCTATGTTATGGTATATACATTTTGTCAATACGTGAACAGGTCGTTGGAAACTTAGCAGCGTGTGTCAAATTTCATTTACTTGATATGTTGGTACTGTCTTAAGAAATATTTTCTTGATATAACCTCAAAACTTAAAGCCTGATAGGGACTGTGCTCTGTTCCATTTTTATAAAGGAACAGGGTATTGAGTAACATCTGGAAATCCTTATACTTTTACAAGTGACATAATGGTTAGTGCGTTGGACTTTCATGCCGAAGGTCTGGGTTTGATTAACAGCCGCTGCTACCTAAAAAATCAGAATTGTTTCTTCTGGAGTACTGCCTCTTTTGAGGAACTGATAAATCCTTCAGAGTGTACCTACCTGTCATGCATAATGTGGGAAGGCTTGTTCACCGCTATTTGAACACAAATAAGCAGTGAATCCGAATGGTAATTTTTTTTTTATCAAAATAGGTGTTCTCTTCTGATGGCAAGGATGCACAAGACCTGAACGTTAGCAAAATATAGGATCTGCCCTCATAGTGCGTGCCGGGCTGTAATGATTACCACAGTTGATTTTGTGTGTTGGCAAGATTGGGGATCAGCTAAGGTTGGGTCGTATTGTTAATGTGTTCCTTTACTCCTCAATAGTTCAACCCTAGAAATTTGATTTGATCATAGATATGCGAGTCCCCAATTTTCAGTGTCTGTCTGAGCGATTTTTCATAATCCGTGACGACAGATTGAGGACAGTATTGGAGTCATGACAAAGAGTGGCTTCTTGACGCAAATGATAGCTAAGAAGCTTAAAATAAGCCAATCGGTGGTCATAAAAGTCCAGAAAAGGCGAGTTATTGTTCCTAAAGCACAAGTCAAAGGCTGCAAACAATTTTTGGATGGATGCGGATGGCCCTCGCAGGATATTGGAAATGAAAAGGAATGAGTTTTTAACACCAAATCATGCTTCTTTAGCAATAAATAAGCCCGTTAGCCGATGAACTTTAAGAATAACCCTCAACGACATTGGTTATACCTCAGCGGTTAAAAACACAAAAGCCTGCATGGTCTGTAAAAATGGTAAGGTGGGGTTAAAGTTCGTCAGAAAACACAAAAATTGGACAGTAGGTAGCTGGAAACGTGTAGTGTGGTCAGATGAATCTCCTCAATAGTTCAACCCCAGAAATTCGATTTGAGTCCCCAATTTTCAGTGTCTGTTTGAGCGATTTTTAATAATCCGTGTCGAAGATATGGAGGGCTAGGGGGGGAGGCAAACCAGCCACTAACGAGCTCATTCGGTCGTCAAGACTGATCATCTCTTCCGACCAATACTCGAGCGATTTTCATTTATTTTTAGTTTTTATCGGAATCGAGTTTCACAGAACAGATTTACCATCCGCCACACCGACACTTAGGATGAACTTTTGGCCTCCAGTCAGGAGACCATCATTGGGCAACCTATACACACTGTGTCCCGACCAAACCACCAATATACCGAACCTGAACCCTCGTGCAGCAATGCCAGCTTTACTAGCGCGGTGTGGGACAGTTAAAAGAAATCGGCGTTTAGTCTTCTCAAGTATCGGTTTCGAAAGGCCTCCTTCATTCTTGAAAACATTGCCAAGAATTAGGAAGCAAGAGAGGTTCTTGAGACCTCGCTGGAGGAAGAGTACAACAGTCTTCTGGCTACATACGAAAAGTCCAACCAATTAAAGGCTGTCAAATGCAATAGGTCTCGCGACGAAAAGGGAAGAGACCAATCAACCCCCGAAGAGGAACAAGTTTGACGGCGCAACAAAAGTAAAGGTGCCACCAAAATGACCTTCAGGTATCGGTTTTGAATGAGCTCTCGATTAATAGCAGAGGTCTGCTGGAAGTGTGAACCCCATCCAGGCCAAGCTTTTGGAGATTGTGTTTTCCTAAACTATGAGGATAAGTGAAGTCTCCTACCCTAGTTTTGACTCTGATGCTCAAGGAATACAAAGTAGTCAAGTGCGCGGACTTGTTTTCTAGAGATTTCCTTGGGTCCATGCATTTCTATAGGATCAGCAATGACTGGGATGGCTTGTGACGCAAGCTTATCCCAGTTTAGGACTTTCCAAGACAACCAAAAGCGCACCATGCCAAGTGAGCAATAGCTGTTCCACGGTCTTCGGAGGCTAAATCCGCTGGGCAATATATAGTCAATTTTCCTTAGTGAGTCCCATCGTAGGTGGAACAACTTAATTAAATGCAAAATATACAGACAAAATTTGGCCCGCCTAACATAAATCCTGAACAATTATTGATCTGCAATGCAGATCGAGGCAAAGAAGTCGTAGCAACCTGTACCTACTGGATAATGGCCGGTAGGAGAACATGCGGCAAGGTTGGGTACTCCTTACAATAATCACTGTCGTAGCTGTGGGGACCAGCAAGAAAGAAAAATAGTCTTTCATTTTCTTTGTAAATGCCCTGCTCTGGCCAAAATGAGAGCACAATTGCGTGGATTGGCAGTTTTTGACGACCTTAACGAGCTTTTCGAAATGAAGATCAAGAGAAAAAAAATTGACAAAATGGATCTCAGACCAAAATTAAAAAATGGATCTAAGGCGAAAAGCAAGTCTTACGCTCGTGCTACCATTTCTGCCTACCAATCGATGAAATCTTAACAAAAGGTCTGTTCCAAACGTTCAACAAAACTGCCGATTGTTATACCTTCTAATTGTAGCATCAGCTTAGTCGGAAATAGTTTTCTGATTTTTCAAATAAATTACGGCAGAATTGAGGAAATTGGAGAATTTTCTTTTAATTTTTTAAAAAATAATATTCAAGCATAGCATTTGCATTAAGAAATCTATTACCCAATGCGTGATGACCAAAGAATAGGATGAAGAATACCCCATTAAAATCGAAGATGTAAGTTGTGAGTTTTGCGAAAAAAACGCCAAACCAACGTGAGAAAAAACACCAATTACAATGTGGTATTAATTCATGCAACTCTATACCCCACCGCCATAGTATGAACGATTTGATCTGAGCAACAACGAGAATATATTTTCCAAACTATAATTTCATATTGTAAGAAAATGTATTAAATTTACACTGCAAACGGCTTTACTCTTCTTTGAATATTTGCTTCTTACATATTTTTATTAACAATTAAAAATATCCTCTGATTCAATATCAAACAAATTCTGTAAATGAATAATTCCTAAATTCCATATTTCCATATTTGATTAGCTTTCCTTTCAAAGATATTAAAGATGAATATCACAATAGTATTAGAGAAAAAGGTAATTGTTTGGATTATTTTCAACTTTTCCTTCCGCCTCTATCAATCATAACCACAATGACAATTCTAATTCTGTCAATCATCCTGCGACAAAAGAAAATTTTGACACAAATTGATTGCATATTAAATGCTCGTGTCAAATATTAACAAACCACAGACAAAATAGCCCACCGACCATCCACCAAGACCAACCGCATTCGAATATCTTTGCTGCCATCAAAATATCAATTCAAAAAATGCAGAAAGAGTAGCAGCTGTCGCTCGATCATGTTTGACAAAAACATAAAAACAGAACTCGCACATACATAGATACAAACATAAACATACATTATAGAAACAACACAATGATCTACTTTGACATTTAACATTGTCATCGTTGACACTTTACCACAAACGTCAAATTGCTACATGGAAGAGAATCAGAATCTATATGAGTGAGATGCTCTTGGCGCGGCACATTTTCGCTCATTCTTCATTCGGGATAAACAGATGATCCTCTAATTACGCAACGATCATTCATGTTTGTTGCGTTAAGTGACAATAAATCCGAGATCCTGCTGAGCGAGCGGGAATTGAAAATAGGAACTGAAAACAAGAAGACGACACAAGATGTCAACTTCTCAAAATAGAAACGTGTGCCCGTGGAGAACACAAACTGTCAACCACCGCACCACGATATACCGATCGGCAGTGCGGTGATATCGTGTCAAACTCCAATGAATGAGGAAAGTATCGTATATATGTAGGTATAATGCCCGCACAAAGTGTGTGGCCCTTGAGCGGATTGGTGATGTTCCCCGCGACTTTGACAACCATTTAATTAGGATCACTTCATCCCCAGAAATATTTTCATTAAGGATTGCGTTTTTTGTTTTCCTTCTCTTGTCTCTTGGGGTTTGTCAATTGGCTAATTAAAACATTCAACTAGTTGGTACGTGGATGGTGGTGTCTTTTAATGGAACCATTTATACACTTTGTGACGCAGAGATTCACCTTTGACAGTCTCTGTCAGGATCGGTTTTGTTTTTTTCGACTTTTAGTCAAATGGACGGGAATTTGGTGTGAATCCGTTAATTGGATTCTATTCGAGTTTCAGCGTTCCGCAAACGGAATGTGTCATGCTGCTGGTGCGGGCACCCAGCCAGCTCCACGGTGCTTCAGTGGCGGTAAGGAATTTGGCAAAAGCCATCAAGTTGTCAAAGTGAGTTATTTTTGGTGATCTGCAAAGCGATTGACGACGGCGAAGCAACGATCAAGAGAGAGTGTGAGTGCAATGTCCATAGATTGAAGTTACATAATGCTTTGATTTCTAATGGCGCTACAAACACGCTCAGCCTGGGACTGATCAAAACGAACAATCAAAAGATCATCAATCGTTACGTCAATCCAATTGGGCGGGGATTATATCGAATTGGAATTTCGAGATTCTGACATTCAGACGATTGAGGTGATCAGGTAACTTCATCAATTCAATTTGACATGGTGGCGCTGGCTGGCTGCTGCTGATGGAGCTAGAGAGAGGTACTGCAATGCATCACCGCGTGCGTCGCGTCGTGCGCTTTGGGGGGTGCATATACTAATTTTTACGCGGAGCTATGTTTTTGATTAATGGTTGGGTTTTAATGTACATATATGTATGCGTATATGGTGTGGGTATGTGCTCATAGAAAGGACAAAACATTTATTGGAATTTTGTTATTTTACTTTTCACATTTTCGAATGTGTGGGATTTTCTCCTGGGATTACCAATGATACGTGAGATGCACACGTGCGAAATGGCACAATACCTTAGAATGCCATTTAAGTGAAGACGCTTTGGCTTTAGAGTGGTGGTGCTGGTGGTGGTTATAAAAGTGCAATTCACTTGACACTTGAAGTGTGATCAACACGTGTTCATCATGATGATGGTGCAATGTTTCACAATTTTAACGAGAGGATGTATTATTGGAGGGTTTAATGTTTTCCTGGTAAACTTTTATACCTACTTTAGTTAATTAATTTTCAGAATCAAGACGATTTTAACTGAATAAAGTTCAATTAAATTTATCAATAGATAGAAGAATTATTTTGGTTGTTATTTTAGGTGATTTATTTGGGGTGAAGATTTAAGAAATGCATGAAGCATGAGGATGAAACTATAGCTTTAATTATTTTCATAGGAATAATAAAATGTTAAATCATTGGTTTTTGATGTTCAATAGAATTTCCAGTTGACATTCTCTGTGCTAAAAGTCTTGTACATACCTTGTTCTATAGTTCCACTTTTGCTATATAAATGTAGGTTAGGACACTACTGAAAAGAAAAGCCTGGCTCTGGGCAATACCACGCGCCAATAACATATTTAAAATTCCTTTAATATAGACTTTTGACAAACTCTTGCCTTTTTTTTTCATGAGTGTCAAATTAGCAAAGCAACTCTTACGAATTGAAAGATGAATAGGTATATAATTTGTCATTAATTAGTCTTTTGGTGATTGTGAATATTTAGAATTTGTCGTTCAATGTTTTCTATGTTTTTGTTTTTTTTTCCTTAAATCATATGAAGTAACATTCAAAAAGAGTTTAAAATTGATAATAATGAACTTTTTAGTACCTCATTACGTTTTAATTAGGTCGAATGAAGTTATTTCACTGAAAATACATAGAAAACATCGCACGCAGAAATTTAATTTCTCACAACTAATTTATTGCAAATTATTAAGCAATAAAATGATAGGTCTTAGAAGTTCTTACCACCTTAAAAAAAAAACATAGAAAACATAGAACAACAAATTCGAAACTTTCAATAGGTACATATAGACAGCTGATTAACCATGAATTTTTAAGCAATAAATCATTTGGTTTTAGAAGATTTAACCCCCATTTTTGAGGTGGTGCTACGCTAGCTTTATGTCAAGTTCTCAAAGAACCCAAAAAACGTAGAAAACACTGCCCAACAAATTCGAAATTGTCACAACTAATTAAAAACGGGTAAGCAACAAATTATTCACCTATAAACCGTTTGGTAATACCAGTTTGTACCCCTTTTTGAGGTGGTGCTTTGCTTTCTTGATGTCATGGTAATAACGGACCAGAACAAAACATAGAAATCATTGCAAAATCAAATCGAATTTTTCACAAATAATTAATGGCTAACTAACGGTAAGCTAGTAAGCCTTAAAACATTAAGTAAAAGAAGTTTTTACCGCTTTTTGAGTTATTTCAAGTTAGCAAAGCACCAACAAAAAAAAACATAGAAGACTTTGAAAGACAAATTCGAAACACTCACAATTAATTAACGACAAATTAATGGCAAATTATCCACCTATTCATTTTTCGATTCTACAAAGTCGCTTTGCTAGCTTGATACTCATAGAAAACAAATCACCCAAAAATCACATAGAAAACATCGCACGACAAAATAAAATTTTTCACAACTACGAACAAACGATTAATTAACGGCAAATTACTAGGCACTAAAATATCAAGGGTTTTCATGCAACAGCGTAAGGTCGTCGTAAACGCGGTAAAGTTGTAAACTTCGTAAATCTGTCAATTTTTCCATACAAATTGTGACCGACTTACGAAGTTTAAACTTTACAAGTTTTAGTTTTTACGACGACTTTACGCTGTTGCATGAATACCCATATTATATTTTAGAAGTTTTCACACCTACTCATTTTTTGATCCGTTAGGGTTCCTTTGCTACTCGTAGCTTGATATCAGGTTAGCAAAGTACCTAAAAGAAAAACATAGACAAAATAGCAGGATCAACGACTAGTTCATTAAACACCCAAGTATTAAAAATTCTTACCAATTTTCAACAACTAAATTGAATACATTGAACAACAAACTCAAAATTGTCACAACTAATTAACGACTAATTAATGGCAAATTATCCTCTTATTAATTTTTCGATTCGTCAAAGTTGACCAAGACTTATTGGCTCTGAACCAGGATGAATTTACATATTCAAAAATATCACGATATTGTTGGAAAATATGACTTTTTTCAAATGTTTTTTTGTGTTCATTGTAAGTTAGACCTTATTTCACTCTCAAAAGCTCAATCAAGTCTTAATATTTGTCTGTGGACTGCATTGATTTGAGGCCTTTTTTCATGCCATTGTTTTCTATCATCCGTCAAATATCTCGATCGAAATTTTTCAGCAAGGAAACCACCTCCGTTTTAGCACAAACAACATTATTAAAAGAAGGACCCACCCTTTGTCTTCCTTTTCAAAAAAAAAAAACAAAGAAGATTAATTTCAACAAAAATTTTAATTCCTTTCAGATTTGGCTGCATCACGAACCTTTGCACGTTTTATATCTTGGCGAATCGCTATATGGCCTCCTGGAAATTAGATCGTGTTCATTAACATCAAATTGGGGCGAACACATCTCCCATAACAGCAAAGCGATGCCCTTGTGCTTGCACAACTATTGTATAAAGTCTGATGGTTGCAAGCTCGCACATCCCGCCATATAACCACAACAACAAACATCAAAAGCAACCCGTCTCGCTTATATGATTTTTTAATAGCCAGCAATTTTCTCACCTCGCAAAGTGTGAATATTACAGTGTAATAGCATCAACGGGCCAAACCTCCATATCTCTTGGAGATTTCTTACGTCGGCGGCGGCGTCGCAACTCGCCACCGTTTGCAAAAGTTCCAATGCTGCTGGGGCTGTTTCAACCAGTCGTCCTTTGTATATCATCAGACGACTATACGAACGACGACGACTCCTTTTTCTTTTCGGGTAGCCAAAGGTGCCCATTATCAGACATGGAGAATTATTTAGAGCGTGGATAATGTGATGGCGAACTCTTGGATGCGCGCTTTGATCTGTGTTCAGCTATAGGTATATGCAGCGCATTTCTGCTTTGATCGAGGTTGATGGCATAATTTCATCACAACCCCCGGGGCTTATTAGTGATGCTGAAAGAAGTAAATCTGTATGCATGATGCGAAAGAGACTCTCCTGACTCCTGCGCAGCGCTCAGGAATTCATCCGGCAAGAAATAATTACACACTCTTGACTGGAGTATCGAGAGCTATCTATAGATGGTATAAGCGAACTGGCCAGTCTCTTAATGGACCAAGTTTGGTTTGCCATTGTCTCGAAACTCGAAGCCGCCTCAAGGCGTTGATTGGAAAATGCAAATTTCATTTCGAACATAGTTTAGACGGTAGCTGGTGGCAAGGTACACACAGTCATCAGTTTATATTACCGGTCTAGTGAGTGCTCCACAGTAGCTGGCCAGATGTCAATTCCACAATTCACGAACTCTTAGACCCAGAGATTTACAGCCAGCTTAAAGATACTTTGCGCTTGCCGACACAGGCCGACCAACGAGTAACGATGGACGCCGACGACGCCAAGGCGTGATGCTTTATTGTTATTATGTGTCATTGTAAATGTCATTATTTGAGGGTTGCTAAAATCACGTTAGGCAATGGCAATCCTCTTTCTGCGGTCCTTCGAGCTAGTCCAATACTATACCGCTCGACGCAATTAAATGGGATAGAAAATTAAGATTGAAGAGGATCCAAAACCGAGGGAATAAATCTCATCGCCGCGACCTCATAAAACAAAGTACCTAGCTATCTACCGGGGGATGGACCGCTATACTGCTCCCACGCATAAAAATGTCACAACCAAACCTCATTCGCGTAAATTTTAATGTCGAACTGCGAGCTGGACAGGGAGGTGGAATCTGAAATTATTTACAATGTTCATTGGCAGGACGACACATTCGCAGGACGATGAGTCAATGGCGGTAGTGGTTGCATCTGCATCTAGTAAATTTGATCGAGAGACTATAAATGGGGGGCGCTGGCGTTGGCACTAGCAATGGCCTGGTGATGGTGATTTATGAATGAGCGGTTCTCATCGAATGGTCACCAATACCGCAGGTCGATAAATAAAATGCATATGGTGTTCAAACTCAGCCAAAAGTATACAAACATTACATTCATGTAAATAAATCCATGAATTGTTACTAAAAATAATCAATTTATATTGTCAAGGCTTTTTAGCTGTGGTGTGGGTTCTGTGGCTATACAGAGGGAGGGTGGTTGATGTACAAGGATAAAATATTACTGCATATTTATATAGAGGGAGGTATATACCTTATATATGAACAAAAAAACAAATCATTCCTGGCCAAAACATCGATTTGAATCAATTTAAACGCGATGGACTGGAAGTGAGACATATTTAGTACCGGTGGTCATTTCCAGAGTCAGAATAATCCATGATATAGTCAAATCAATGACAGATTTTTATTGCCCAACTTGATGAGGCTTCAGCATTTATTTCAGAGGAAAAGGTATATGTAGGTATAGGTTGAGTTTTGGAGTGAAATAAATGATGTAAAGCAAAGCGGGTGACTTGTTTGAAGCGCAAAAATACCATATCTGGGTTATGGTTTGAGTGCGGAGCAAAAGGTTAGAGATTAATAACTGAAATAATCTCTGCGTTTATATTTGAAAACAAAACAAAACAGAAAAGTGTAGAGAAATTTATGAAACTGAAGTGAAATCATAAGCCCATCTATAAAATATCAATTTTTAGAGCTTCAATTAATGTTCACTTTATATAAGGCTTATGCCCTATATATACCGACAGGGTGTATCGCATAAGGTGAGATAAAAGGTTAGAGCGTGTAGGTTTGAGCAAAATCAGAAAAAAATGTACGGGAGGTCTATTTCCCCCCGTCTACGCAAAGGGGCAGTTTTCAAATAAAAAAATTACTCAAAATAGAAAAAAAGGTGTTTAAACGGCATTATAATTTCATGCTCTAGGTTCTTTAAATGGCAAAAATCCGTTTATTTACATTTTTTGTTGTTTTAGTCAAAACATTTACAGCCAGGCGCGGATACAGGGGGGGGGGGCAATGGGTGCAATTGCCCCCCCCCCCTGGGCAAGAACGAAAGACGCATAAAATATGAATTTAATAAAATGTACTCAAAGAAAGGTGATTTCGTTATACTTTTATAAAAAAAATCTTGGCAGCGTTGAGCAATGAGTAGTTGTGCGTTGTCCGCTGGCTGACCAGGTTCAGCTAACAGAAGTTCCGCTATGCACAAATAGCCTTCAAATCGACTGAGTGGAAAGCTTATAACTTCGGTTTTAGATGCCCCATCTTCAACGTTAAGGTCTTTTATTAAAAGATAAATGTCAGGTTACATTACTGTATAACATTTTATGAGAATAGTCAATTTATTTCATACGAGAGAGCAGATTGAATCCCAAATCGATCTGATTTTCACTTTTCAAAATGCTGTGAAGGAAGAATTTCACAATAATGTTTCAAAAAGTTATTGCTCCACCTCCAACCCTCCTCTACTAATTTATTAGTGGTTTCTTATAGTTAAATGTTACGGGAGAGGCGGTAGGGGCACTTTTCTAAAATTTTCAACCTTAAAGTTGATTTTAATTTAAAAAAAAAATGAAATTTTTAAAAAACCTTGATTTAATTAGTTTCAAAAATGTCTAGTGCTTCATCTACACTCTACAGGATAATCAAAGTTAATATAATAAAACTATACATTTCTGTATTAGAGTTATTGAGAGATACCAAAAAATTTCATACTAAATGGGTGATTCTTTTTATGATAAATATTTAAATGTGCGTTTTCATTGAGGGATTACTTTCACTTGAAAACTCTCGAGAGCGACTCCCGAATATCTGACGTGCTGCACATCTGATTTAGCCATACGATACGTTTTCGATGTATGTAAGTATTCGTGAGGATTTTGCCACTTTCGTGGATGCGTTGTAGGAACTTTCCGTGTTCCATATTATAAAACTGGCGAGGAGTACGAATCCAAAGAAGAAGATTGTAGAGAAACCAGGAAACGATTACAGCAGTCACTGCCGAAGGGAAGTTGGATGGAACTTTTACACCTAAATGCCCTTTTGGGCATTTTTGAAAACGTCAAGTCAACGTCAATTCAAATTTCAAATGATCGACATCTTTCGATGCGAATATTGCTATTGTATTGAACTGCATGAATCTGGCTACTCTGCATTCGATGTTTTGAGCTTATGTATATGAAAAATTTATATTAAAACTTAACGAAGGCTTAGTATATTGTATATGAAATGTATAACGAAAGTTAAGGTGGAACTAAAATAGGCGGAAGTTTATGTCAAAACCGACCGAAAAGTAGCTTTCCGGAACGTCAATTTCACAAGTTACCCATAATACACTTAAGTGGTTGAAAGTGAACAAAAAATGTAAATAATCATTTCTTCAATGTTAATTTTCTTATACTTATTCACAGCACGATAGGCTTTTAATTATTTACTCGTGACACCACGAAAATTCGACGTGGTAAATTAATTAAAAGAAAATTGAAGATTTTACTACACTCATACATCAAACAGAAAAAAAAAGTGTTGAAAACTATGCACCAAGCGCCAAATTCCTTTTAGTTTGCTTCCACCATTTTGATGTTTGTCCACTTACGAAAGAGCGGTCAGTGAGCGCTCTCGCGTCCGACGGCAAAAGTTAGCGAAAACTAAACGAAAAGCTCCATTTCGCAATTATATGCGTGTCATATGAATTTCTTGTTTAAGTTGGCTTCCGACTATTTTAGTTCTATCTTTAGTCACAATCGAAGGCTGAACCGAGAAGGTCGGACGGAAAAGTTTAACAAAGAAAGGTTTTTTCCACTATAATTATTATGTTTTATTTCAATGTCGGAAAGTTTGGTTTTGTATCGATGGACGAAGGCATCTGAGCAATCGATACGGTTCATCTCGGTTTTGATCTACAATTTTAGTTTAGCTAAAATACAGCTATATTGTCAAATCAATGCAATGGTTTTGTTTGCACAAAATCTTTTATATCAACGTTCTTCAATTTTCTTGCAAACGTATTTAACGTTTATGAACACGTTCCCCAGCTTCTCAATATTTTTGTTGCCAACATGTGACTTTAGCAAACTGCATTATCGAAAACAATGCTTATGCAGTAAAACTTGTATTTGCCTTTTTGAACAGAAGACTTGAAGTTCGCATTAGAGAACATTCTGCAAAATGCATTTTTGACGCTGATGACGTTATCGAAAATGGCCCTTTACTGGCAAGGTTAAGTTAGGTTGCCCCAGCTAAAGAAGAAGCTGGAAATTTTACTCGAACTCGAGCGTCATGTGTCTGAATAGGAACATACCACTGTGCCATTATGTTTTCCGAAAATAATATTGTATTGTTACGCAGATCCAGAGGGAACTCAAAAACGTTGTAAAGACACCATGTTTTAGCTATAAACTGCAAAACGTCATTTCACAAAGTTCAAAGTACCCGCTTTTCGAGACACTGTGGCAGTTATGAAAGAGTTAATTGCTTTCTTAAAATTTCAAACTCATTAACTCACATTGCTTGAGTGTCCAGGCGTGCAGTGCGGAATTAAGTGTACTCAAATTTTTTTGTAGACCCCATCAAGATTTTGGAAACTCACGAAAATTGCCCCCCCCCTGAACAAAATCCTGGATCCGCGCCTGTTTACAGCCCTATTATTGACACGATTCAAAACTAGTTTTAATGTAAAACTAGTTCTATAGAGTTTCGAGTGGTAGGTTTTAAACATATTGGTATTATTCAAACAAAAATTGACATCTAAAACTCTGATTTCGGGTTTTAAATGTCAATTTTTGTTTGAATACTACCAATATGTTCAAAACCTGAAACTCAAAACCTCTATGGAACTAGTTTTACATTAAAACTAGTTTTGAATCGTGTCAATAATAGGGCTGTTAGAAAAAATAATTTTCAAATTAACTAATTTTTCAATTCAAATTTTCAATTTTTTCTCTTATTCTTTACCAATTGCCAAGAACCAGATGCTCTTAAATGTCTAACAATTTTTGAAAAAATCATAAATAACAAACTTTAAATTCTTTACATATTATAACGTGAATTTACTGAATTTATAGTCCTGTCAGGAAACCGAACACCGTGCGCTATTTGAGGTGACCATTTTTTATGATTGGAATTCATTCCTTATACACTTAGGACGAATTTCAGTTTATGAGTCATTTTTGTAATCCTTGTCGCTTGGACGCTATTTTGAGAAATGGCACCCAATCTGTAGTTCAGTCAGGAAACCGAAATCCCTGCACTTTATGTTTTTATATTTGAAATTTATTTTTGGCATGCTAAGGATATCATTTAGCTTGAGAGTCACTTATGTAATCCTGTCACTTGGACGCCGTTTTCAATAAAATAAAAAAACTCGTAAATTACTTGCAATATTTCCATGATCAAAATAATTATTGATGCCTTAAAAAATAGGTGCTGATGCTAAGTAGAGACACTTTCGAGTAAAATTTCAGTTTAAAAGCGTTTGATAAAGTCTGGAATTGATGAATCTCTTCTTCTTTGGATTAGAAATAACCTTTCGGACCGTTCAGTACACGTTGTGTTGGACGGTTTCAAGTCTGATATTCATAAAATAAATGCTGGTATGCCCCAGGGCTCCGCTTTGTCTCCGACTCCCTTCCTTATTTTTATAAACAATCTTCTTTCTGAAACTCCTAATCCATTAAATTGTTTTGCAGACAACAGTAACCTCAGCTGTTCATATTCGTTTCAAGATTTACTTCAATGGTTCTTTGGTTGTCGAACTTGAACGGCAGCGTATGAAAAGCTCATTAAATTCTGATCTCAACAGCATTGTCTAATGGGGAATACAAAACCGCGTAGAATTTAATGCTTCGAAGACTCAATGCTGTCTTTTGTCGTTAAAGTGAAACCCACCCCCTATGCCACTTGCATCAAGGAAACCGAACAGCCTTCAGTTTTTCATCACAAACCACCTTGAATGGAATGATCACATATTCGACGTCGCGTCACCAAAAATGCTGCGAAATATTGAGGTTTTCTTCGAAGATGCAAGAAACTTTTCTCCCTTTATAAGAAGGTTTTATAATACAAATTCTATACTACTGAAATAAATCAGCCAAGTAGAAGACTTAGCTCCCTTTCTCATCTGGCTGTATTCTATAAAGCCTTTAGTCGTCCAAAGCTTGAGTTCAACACCCATATTTGGACAGGTGCTCCTAAAACCCATTTAATAGGTGATAGAACAATAACTGAAACATTTGCATCTTTCGGACACCGCCACAATGTTTCGTGCGTTTCATTATTTTATCGATATTTTTTCAAACAGTGTTCTAGTGAAATAGCCAGTTACATTCCTCCCCTTGAGCAGTTCCACCGTAATTCTCGCAATTCTAGGAACGCATATCAGTTTACTCTTGAGCCCAATTTCAGACGTACTGTCATGAGATATTCTTTTCTTAGTCGCACTTCCCGAATGTGGAATGCTTTACCAGGCTCTGTATTTCCCTCTCATTTTGATAGTCAGAACTACAAAACCAATGCGCATCGGTATCTACTCTTGAATCCTTCCATATTTTCCTAATGCTCGCACTGTGTTTAATCATTTTAAGGGTACTCAAAACCCCTTCTGTGGGCGCTAATTATAAAAAAAAACACTTTTAATTTTGTATCTCAATGGGTAGAACCCCAATTTTTTTTCATAATTTTTATATATTGTGAACATGAACAAAGTTGCGGACACGTGTTATTGCCCAAAAGAGTCAATATTGAAATTTTACTCGAAGATGCGTCTACTATGTTTCTAACACATATTTGGCGTTTGGAGGCGTTTCCGCAACCTTTTCCAAGCTAAAAATATGAAAAATTTTCAAAAAAGTGGAAGTTCCACCTTTTGACATAAAAAAATATGTTCCTAAAACGTGGCCACATTGACCATTTTACCGAAAATGCGTCTACTCAACACCTATTTTTAAGATATTATAATTTTTATTTCCCAATACGCTATTGGCATCTGTAGACGTTTCCACAACTTTTTGCATATTCAAAATATTGAAAACTTTCAAAAAGGTGGAGGTTCCAATCATTGGCATAAGAAAGAAAACATGTTCCCAAAATGTGGCAACACTGAAATTTTTACCCGAAGGTGCGTCTACTCAACTCCATTATCTTTTAAGGCATCAATCGTTATTGTGATTATGGAAATTTTCCAAGTAATTAAGGAGTTTTTTTATTTGATAGTTTCCACAGATTTGACGCCATTTTTGAAAATGTCGTCCAAGAGAAAGAATAACAAAAATGACTCCGAAAGCTAAATATCATTTTTAGTGTGTAAGGAATGCATTCCAATCATACAAAATGTCCCCCCGATATTCGATTTCCTGACCAGACTTTATGGTGTTATGAGGGATTTTAAAAACAGCTTAAGTCCCACGGGTGTCAAATTACAAGAAAACTTAAAATTTTTGTTATTCTAAGGCTTCGCAAAAACTACAAAGCAATTATGCATACGACTTTTAGATTTTGATTAGGAATTGATAAGAGCACTGAATTTATAAGTATTCTTGTACTTATTAAGGAAAAATTTTGATAAAAAATTATTTTTTCAAAAAATATTTATAAAAAAAATGTATTTAAAAAAAATAGTGAATATGCTTTTGGCTTTGAGAAAATCTATAGCGTGACAATGTTAGTGTTGCCCTTGTTTTTCAATTCTTTTTTTTTTTTTTTTATTTTTGGTTAATTTGTTTTTGAAAATTGCTGCTCCAACCTAAACAGTGAGAAACCGACCCACCATCAGATTTTTTTTGTATGAACCCAACCTTTACGCTCTAGCCTTTTACCACAAATTATGCAAAACACCCTGTATAAAATGGGATCATGAAAAATTGTAGAAGTCATTGTTATACCTTAATAAGGTAAGCCACCAACAGAAGTAACATCTTATAGACCAATATTGCTTATACCAATCATGGCAAAAGTTTTTGAAAAATTGCTACTGAAAAGGCTTAGCAAAATAATAGAAGAAAGAAGACTAATTCTGAGCCATCACTTTGGATTTATAAATAAAAATTCCACGATAGACCAAGTGCATCGAATTACGGATGTTGTGGAAAAAGCACTTTAATAAAAGCAAGTATGCTTGGCTATATTCTTAGAAGTTGCTCAAGGCTTTGACACGGTTTGGCACTTGGGACTTGAGTATAAACTGCATAGAGACCTTCCAAGGCAGTACTACGAAATACTGAAATCCTACGTTACGAACCGACTCTTTAGAGTACGGTACGACCAAAATTACTCGGAACTAAAGAAAATTGAAGCTGGTGTACCATAAGGAAGTGTCTAAGGGCCAACCCTGTTATATTCCAGGGATATTCCAGTGGACATCAACTCTATCATGGCCACCTTTGCTGATGATACGCAGGGCTGTCGTTTCACTTTTTCAGAAAGCAGTACTTTGAGGAAAAAAATGCAGTACACAGCAGTACGGCACTAAAATATATAATCATTCATACATTTAAGTTTTCTATAAAATAAAAAGTTCATACAAAAATTATAGAACCATACACAGGCTCATTACCTACATGACTTAAGAGTACTGCAGTTTGGTGCAGTGTTGTCAGTTCCAATTTTAAAAAAGTGGTAGATAAATTAAAAAATAGTGTTAGAACCAGATTTTTAGAGGTATATTTTAATTTAAAAAAAAATAAAAAAAAATAGTTTTTTTTTCAATTTTCATTTTAGTCCTAGAGAATCATGTTATTCATCGAAGTATATCTACCTTTCAAAAAGATTTAAAAGACTAGTTTTCTTTTTTTATTAAAATAAAAATCATGCTTTGTGTATTATTTCTGAATCTATTTTTCACTGATTAAACCTTAAAGTCTTAGTCGTATCTATAAACTTTATCTAACTTTACTAACTTTGTCTAACTTAGCCGTCCAACTAGAAAAAGTTATTAATAAACTTTATTTACTGCTGTCCTAAAGTTGTCTAACTGAGAAAATGGCATTGGTTATCTAAGATTTGCCTAACTTGACATTTTATGTAATAAAAAGAAGCATATTTGACAAGTTAGTCAACCATCTTCAAAAATCTTATAAATAAGGCTGACTATGTTTAAATCAATATGCTCTGCTTTAAAAAAATTGTATAAACTTTTTTTGAATAAATGCGTTATATGTGGGAATAAAAGGTTTGTTCGTGTACTTTCTGGGCTAAATTTGGTAGTCTGTCAAATTTTGAGAAGTGGAGATGGAATTCTCTCAGAGAGAAGCAAGACTGTGCAAAAGTAGACGAACGCATAGAACCAATAATTTCTGCCACTTTTTAAACGTCAACAAAATGTAAACAAAAAACCTACCAAGAAAATAAGAAAACAAAGACACAGCATTAGAATTCCTACTTTAACCTTATATTCATGATTTAGTTTGATATTTTGCATAGTATTAATTAATCCCAAACTCAATATTCCAGAAATGAAAAATAGAAATACACTTGAACACAAAATATCTTTCTATTTTAAAAATATTTGGCTATAAAACATCAGTTTTTTAATTATCAAAAAGCACTAAACAATTAATATAAATTTAGTCTCATTTTCTTCTTTTAAAATAGTTAAATGAAAAAAAAATAAAAAAAGGATGAACCGATAGATAAAAAATCACTTTTAACAAGAAAAACAACAGAACTAAAAGTAAACAACAGCCATTTTGTTTTTGTGTTGTTGCTCTAAACTCACGCTTCACGCAGCACAGCACTTACCATTTCTGCCCGAACAAATTTCTTAGCAGAATTTGGCAAAAATTGTCAGGAAGGGGAAATTTTTACTCTATCTCGTGCGTGTTCTCTTCTCCAAAAAGTACATATTGTTTGCGAACGTGAACAGCTTCGGGCTAAATTTGGTAGAATTGGGTAGATTTTGGCTGTTTTGTGTGGGTACACGAACAAACCTAATAAGTGAATTACCTACAGTTTTTTTTAATTTAAAAATTATATTCATTTTGTTGAACATCTGGAAGAACAAACGATAAGAAAGATAACAGCTTAAAGAAGTTGAATTCATCCCTTGCAGTATATGAAAAATAAAAAATTGTGTCTTAATGGCTCCCAATTATAGGTCAATGATAGCTACAACTGGCTTCTAAAATTTCTCATCATTTTGTTCTTAATTTAAATTCCATAGAGTTATTTAATAAAATTTTAATCGCCCTCTTTCTAAGACGGTAGCCTTCCACTACCCTGGGCACCACGCACCAAAAATATCTAGTTTTATAATGAAAAGATGTAGTCAATGTCAAACACAAATAAATAGGTACCCGTAGTACGTAACTTCAAGAAATATTGCCTATAAATTAATGAAGTATTAATAAATTGTTTCAGTAAACTTGCTACACCAAAGTTCTTGCACGTTTTTCTTTAAATCTATTTATTGTATGAAAAAAATATGGTAATCTTTTTTGTGTAGAATTACATAAGCTACAAATTTTAGCGTTTAAAAACCAATAGTTTTCCAGAAATTAACCAAAAACTCAGCTTTACATCCTTTCAACCCCAATAAAATTGTTTGCCCGAGCCAAATTTAGGGAAATGTTCAAAAATGTTCAAAAGAAAGCTCCACCAAAATTTAGCTTTGTCGGAATTTTGTCGAAGTAAAAGTAATTTCCTTTGGCTAGAGATCCATTAATAGAGTTTGATAATTTAGTTCTTGACAGATGGGTTAAAACTACGTTTTGAAGTGAAGGGAATATTTTTGTTCCAAAAGTCCTCAAACTACCTTTTTTCGGAACAGAAAATAAAATTTGAAAAATACCTGATTTCCGAGTTTTTACTTATGAAAAGTATGTTTACGGCAAGTAAAAAATCGGTTTCGAAGTTTTCAGGCGTTTAAAGGGTTTTCTGAGAAATTTTATTTGTTAGATATATGTACATAATATTTAAAAATAGTCATCCTTACATGAAAGAGGCTATACATTTTTGGAAAGGGTTATGATTTGAAAATGTTGTATGGAAAAATTTTCAAAAAAAAGCAGTACTTTGGTCGAATTAGCAGTACGGCAGTACGGAGTTTCAAAAAGCAGTACAAATACTTCAATTGCAGTACTTCGACAGCCCTGATGATACGGCAATATTGGTGCCAGATAAATCCGTTACGAAGGCTACACAAAAATTGCAAAATGCAGTCGTTGAACTTAGTGATTGGACGCAGAAATGGCGTATCAAATTAAATGAAACAAAATCGACGCCTATAAACTTTAAAAATAAAAACATAAACAGCAGTACCTTACTCCAATACCGCCAAATACTTTGGAATGAGTTTGGATGCAAAACTTAAATGGAAAGAGCACATTAAAAAGAAAAGAGAAGAACTAAACTTGAAGTACAGAAAAATGTACTAGTTACTAGAAAATAACTTTGATCTCTAATATTTCTATCAAGAACAAATGTTATATAAGCAAGTATTGAAACCCGTTTGGACATATGGCATCCAACTATGGGGCTGTACAAAGAAAACAAATGCTGAACCCATCCAAAACAAGGTCCTTCGTGGAATAATAAATGCCCCTTGGTATATTAAAAAAATCATGACCTTATTGAAATGGTTACAGAAGTGGTTAAAGAACACGCTGTATCACACAATCAGCGACTGCAAAGTCATACTAATTCCGAAATGGAGACCATCCTAAATGTACGAAACAATGTTCGGAGATTAAGAAGAACCAAGCCTCATGAGCTGATGGTCTAAAAGCTATGGGAAAGTGTTATATGTAGCTCTAAACTTCCCTTAATGCGATTTAAAAATTAAGAAATAAAATAAAAATCATTTGTCGATCTTTGATAGATTGGTCCTGATTTACCGGTGGTTTTAGTGCGGTAAGAGTCCCACACTACTTGATACCAATTCTTACGCGAGTGTCTTTTGAAGATTTCCATCGGATGATTTAAAAAAAAATGAAAAATTATAAGCATATCAATAAAGCAAAAATGTTGGCAACTTAATTATATCTTCTTTATATCTTAAGCCCTTTGAGAAAGCATCGTGTATCAGTAAGAAGAAAGAATATCATAATGACTCTTGCTAATTCTGTGTATAGCTACGAGCTAAATTTGTCTTTTTATATCATATGCAACGTTTAATTATACTGACATGAAGTAGTTATTATAAATATCCATTCTCCGAATATAACCAACAATATCGTAATTAAGAAATTAACGTCCCTTTTTACTGGAATTATTGACATCACACAAAACCAAACACAAAATAAAACAACCCTCTTGAGTCATCAACCTGTCGCAATAATCCCAAAAAATTACCTGCTAAGAGAAAAATCCTTTTTCTTCTGAAACACTACCCACAAGGATTAAAGTCGATTTTACCAATTATACTCTTGTCCGATGAAAAATTACCGCACTTCGTCAATTTCACTTTAACTAAAAACACACAATACCTACAACAAATAAAAAATAACGACACATATACCCAGGGCCGGACAAGCTATACGTGCAAGGGGTGCAAATGCGCAGGGCGCTGAGCCCAATGGGCGCCTTGAGCAAGTATAAAGAAAGCCACTACCACTACCTGCCTATATTTTTTCTAATTTTCAATTCTTTTTACTAGCTCGCACTAATATTGATATCCATTCTTATTCTGAATTTAACGACAGATATCTACTATTCCAAACTTAAGTCGATATCTAGCTTCCTATTCAAAATCTTTGCAAAGTGCACGATTTTGTTCTTCTCTTGGGGATATTTCGTTCAAAAAAACGCATATTTAAGTCTACACCATGAGAAATAAGAATATGAATTCTTCCACCAATAACCGCTTTTGAGGGGCGCTAATGAAGATTGATAAATTAGTACCTCATGGCATAAAGGTAGGTGCGTTGGACTGTTATGCCGAAAGTTTGGGTTCGATTCACAGCCGCAGCCACCTAAAAACAGAAATTCCTCTTGCCCTCTTGCGAGGAACTGACAAATCTTTCAAGAGTATACTTGTCATGAAAAAGTGCTTCTTATCTAGCCGTTCGGACTCCTATAAAAATTGTAGGTCCTCTTCATTACTGCCAACAACATGCACATAGGAATAGTTGAGAGTTGCAATTCACTAGGCCCTGGTATTCCACGAGCTGTTGCACCACCAAATTTGTTTATTTATTTTTAATGATGAAGCTTGCGCAGAGCGCTAATTTAGCTCGGGCCGGCCCTGCATATACCTACACCGAATAAGGATATACCAGAGTGAGCATCCTCCTTGTCAACCAAGCACCAACCCACTCTGCTGCTGTTGCTGATGATGCCTGCCACCTGCGGCTATATTGCGGGGGTGCAGCAAGAATGACCAAAGAAATAACCGAGAGACAGAGACGGAGTTGCGTTAAAGGATTAGGACCAAAAAGTCAAACAGATATAAATAACAAACAATAACCAACAAACAAAAAAAAGATAAATAATATTTTGTTTCACCGACGATCGTTAAAGGCCAACAATGGCCCATCACCCGCACTCAAAACAAAAAATTAAACAAAACAAAAAAGAAAGGAAATCTCCTGAATCAAATGTGGAAAAATCCACACAGCACCAAATATCCCTGAATCGGAGAAGAAGACAGAAGACAGGAGAAACGAAATCCCAATAACTAATGAATAAGATCGCAGCAGGACATCTTTGAGTTCAGTCAACACTCGGCGCGCTGGACACACCTTGCCTGTTGCCTTTTACACTTACCCAAGGTCCATCCCTGGCATGGACCGTGGACCGCCACATCACCATCACCAGTCGCACCACGTCATATAATATGCATGCATATATGAGTTACGATCGAATTCAAATGATCGTAAATATGTCAATTGGGCCTGAGCTCCCCGCGAGATCATTAAGGGCGACACTATCTCGCTGCTCCACTACGACAACGACGATCAACGACGGAAGATCGGCTTGGAATTCGTCGATAATTTCGTGCGCTGGGCCACGCTAAACATGCACCAAGCCTGATTCCCATTCGGAATTCGATTCGGGGACCCCAAGTTGGAACACTTCCAGCGTAAAGATTTAATTAATTAAAATTATGAACGAACCAAGCGAGAGAGGATGCGTTTTTTTGGGATAGTTTATGGTTTATTGGTAAAATCTCGGCTTTCGAGTTCTTTTCACGGGACTGGATAATTTATAGCCCGGATTGTGGTTGCCAGGCCAGGTAGTTAGCGCACGGAAGAGGTGCCAGAAAAAATTATCAAAAAAAAAAAAAAACAAAATTTAAGAAACCAAAGTGATGACAGGGTATTAATGTTTCATAATTTTCATATAAGGTGACGCGTTATACATTTGCATAATTTTGTTTTGAGGACGGCTTGTTGGTTGTTTGGTTGGAGGCTGTCCACTTGCTGCTGACGCACATCTTCAAACCTGGTTATCAATTTAAATATATGGGTCCCGTATTCATACTTTTTGGTAGCGCAGAGAAGAAGAGAGCGAGGCTTCGTAGAGGATTAGTAATCTTATTTTTGGTTGAACGCGACAGAAAAGCATAAATAAACAATAATTCTTTCATTGGAAGTAATTTGGAAAGAAAAATGGCACGAGTTGAGGATGCCGTATAAATCATGGCTTAATACCAGTTGCAGACACAAAGCCAATTCTTGGAGGTGGCAATAAAGAAGTTGGATGGCCAAGAAGAGCCTAATATATTTACCCTATGGATGGATTTATATATAATTTTTTTTTTTTATAAAAAAAGGTATTTCAAAGCAATATGCTAAGCGGCTAGATTGGGTTTTTGGGTTGGGCCCGCCACGCTGCCGTTGATCTTATGAATGTGTGATTTATAGATTTCGATAGAGGCCATAAGTCATACTTGTTAGCATCCCAGGCCCAATGGATTATGATTTAACTAAATTCATTCCCCGCAAAGTAAAGATTTGGCTTGTGAAGACAGATTTTTCTACACTGTTTGACAGCATGTGTAGGTGATGTTCAGAGGCTCAGGTCTTAATATGGAGGAATAATGTGCTCCTGTCTAGTTGGGTTTTGTAGAGCTAAGCCAAACCTGATGGTGCATAGAGAAGAAGAATCTATAAATCAACGGCTGCTGAACTGAATTTAGGCGAAGAAACGGTATAGAACTACTGTGTGCAGGTATACATACTGATGCTTGATAGTTTTATCGATCCCAAATAAGATTCTAGAAGCTTTTAACGCTAGGATAAGAGCTGACAAAAAATGTCAAAACCTTATTTACTATGATTTATATACACTCGAAAGCTTTGTTCACTAAATACTTTCAGAATTCAGCAGTTAATATTTCACCATTCTTATGGTGCCAAAGAGTGTTATGAGTCCGAGAGAAAAATATCTCCAACTTGCAGCACACGATTGAAGAAATAGAGAGATGCTTAAGTAAAAATGAGATTCAAAAGATTTACTAAAAGGTAAAAATAACCTCTCAAGCTTACAGGGCCCATTCATTCATGGGAGCGTGACACACACTAGCAGTCATTGATATGAAAACACCATTTCTGCAAACTGTAAAACGGCGATAACGATTCAAACCTCTGTCAAGCACGGACTGTAGCTTAAAGTCCAGATGACGAACGTGGATCAATTATTCCATCCTCCTGATTTGGGCAAAGTAGGTATGTATAATCTAAGTATAAGTCCAATATAACAACAACAGCTGATGGCCTTGCTGTTGAGATCTTCCAAGTGGTAGGCGATGACTTGGTAAAAAGTACGGAGCAACTTATCTGCAAATAAAAATGGGTAAAAATTACTGGAAACTCCTCAAAAAGAAGACTCTTAACTGCTACAGAGGCATCAGTCTTAACTTTGCCAAAAGTTTACTTTTGTCGTATTTTGTGTGTGCCTGATGTCGTTCCTCAGCAACCTAATATCTTCGTAACATTGTAACTCTAGGTCAGGAAAATGGAAGTCCACCATTTGATAACAATTCACAACACTACAGATCTTTTTAAAACCCCAGGATCTTCAAAGTGATACCAACCCAACAACATTTTATCGATTTCAAGGATGCATATACAGCATCTACAAAGACGAGCTGGATATTTCAAGATCAACAAATACGTCACCGATACCATTTGAATCCCAATCAGAATTAAAAGATGGTCCTGCGATATTATGCGACTTCTTCAACGTCATTCTTCAAAGAATAATGTAAAACTCTGGCACCAACACTATAAAGGCCCAATCTCTCTAAGGTCATCACTTTCGTCATCAGGAAAGGACGTCGAAGTCCTGGACAGAACTTTACGAAAGACAGCTTAAGCTTTGAGATACTGCAATGACTCAGAAAGTGATTCTGGCCAGAGTTGAGATAAAACAAAAAATAACTCTTACCAAACACTGCTTCCAATAAGGAGGTGATTGAGCAGCAAAGCCTTCCTCCCTTCTTACGACATTAATCTTCCCGGTCTTCCTGTAAGCTGCAGAGACATGGAACGTGTTAAAGGCGGATGAGAATGCTTTAAGTTGTTTTTAGGGGAAAACACTCTCTGAACAGAATGGAGACGGAGCTGCAACTGGAGCTGCAGCTCAAATAGCTGTCAAAATATTGAATACACATAATATCAATGATGCGAACACAACACAATACGGGGCAGCTGCAGACGAAGCTGGACAAGGAGGCTGACTTTTAACTTTTACTTGCAGGTTTTATGACGCTTAAAAATTCCGAGCGCTACTGAGCAGTTACATGGGGTTTGAAGAGAGTTTCAAACTCTTTTCAATCTCTGATGAAGACGTAAAGTAATTTTAACATTTTCTTATAGCTATTAAAGGTTCCAGCTGCAGCTTCAGTTGCAGTACTCTATTCTGTCCAGGCAGTAAAGGAAAAGCTGAAACTGAATGTACATAAAAGAATTGTTAGGGGTGAACAGAACCAGAAGAGTACAAGTTAATAAAGTTGGATGATGCAAGGGTGGAGTGGATGGGCACCAAGCTTCGGCCCAGAACATCTTTCTGTCCATCCCCAAGGGCCAGTGTAGTAAAAAGGTGAATAGGTCTTCAAAAACTTAGCGTAAGAAAATGGAAACAATTACCTAGGGACTGTTATGACTGAAGAAGCTTGTTATTTGAAGCCCATATCTGCACTCCAAACTGAAGGGTTACCTTAAGTAAGAGAGTAAGTCAAAAAACGCTTGTATCGAACATCGTTTAAGGAGAAGGTTCAATAAGTGTAAACAGGCATTATTGGAAAACTCACCATCAGAATCGAGTGAAACCACAAAATATATTATAGTCCAACTATCTTTCCACAAATATTATTCTAAATGAAGACAGTTGCACGCTCTATTGAATAGTGGGTGCGGTGGTATCAAGCATTCCTAAAAAAAGAAAAATCACCATAAAGGCACGAGCCACGATGATAATCTAAAATTCTCAGAAAGAACTCCAATCAGTTACAAAATGGATCCCATAACTCCCATAGACTGTGTAATTCAATGCCTCGTAATGTTATCTCGCCACGCAATGATTTGCCCCTCACAAACTATAAACTTTGCAAAAGACAAACAAAAAGATCAATAAATTAATCATAATCGAAAGCCACCAAGAACAACCAAACAGCCATCAGAAACATCAGAAACAAGTAAACTACCACCTCTCTGTGGTGATCACGAAACCATGTTTGCGACACAGCTCACAACTCTCTTCCATCATATAATTGATGAAGAACCATTCTGCGAAACATAAACCAAAAATGTTGCAATATGCTGAATGCTGCTTGCTTCTTTTGCTCCTGCTCCATGATGGTCGTTTGTCGAGTCGTCGTTCATCGTCATCGTCGTCGTCGATCGTTTTCGTCGTTGCAATGCGATCATGTCATATTTTTTAACGACAAAACGCTGATCCTTTGTCCGAGAGTCTTTGCTTTGGCTGATGCTGCACCTTCCCCCTTTTCTATAGTCCTCTGTTAAAAGGAGAGTAATGATGTGTGATGTGTCCACCGACCGCATGCTGAGCTAACAACGCGGACAAATTAATACATGGATTTGAACAGCGAAATCTTACACACACACAAACACAGCCAGAAACTTCTCGCAAAATATCTGCAACCAGATCACTGGCATTGATTTAATTAATAATAATCGATCGGAGGTAATTGCTGCACAGGACTATACGAATACAATGACGAGGACGACGATGTTCTGGTTCTCAATTTGTTCGACGACTTGTCCAAGTCCATCCAACAGCCAACACAAGACTCCATTGCCTTTGGTTGAGGTGAGAAAAAGAAGAATCGCTGGGCGATGATGATGATGATAGTGATGATGATCATCATCAGCAAGAAGCGGCAGCAATGATCCTCCTCACTCCCAGATTCACCACGGACAACTCTTTCGTCGGTTAATTTTTGTAAGTTAATTACAGGTCGGCGCGCCTAGAATACGAAACAGCCAAAGAAGATAACAGCGATCCCGAAGGAGGAGGCTTTTTTAATTCCCTCTTTTCGAGATCACCAAGAAAGCCAACACCACCACCATTATCGTTTTTTTTCAAGAGTTACCAGTTGACATTTTTATAAAAACTAAAAAAACACATAATTTTCGTCACCTTACCTATGCATAAAATATTTTTGGAAATGTCGAAAAATCAGAAATTAAGTTTGCTGATAAAAAGCTATCTTCCTTCAGCTTACAGTTCAAGTGAAAATGAAGAATCCACACAATGTCACGTTAGAAAAATTCAATTTTATTCCAAGGGAACCACATAAAAATGTTCCTTACCAAATTTGAAGCAAATCCATTTACCCCTCTCTTCCCCTCTATGGCTTGAGCTTTATGTATCAACTCGTTCCAGATGAACAAACGAACAGACGCTCAGACGCATAGACGTACGGGCGCACTGACCGCCGAAAACCATATTTTTGGACTTCATTATTATCAAAAAACAGTTTCATCGAAGATCATTCAGTTCATTTTTTATTTTAAAACAAATCTGCTGGCAATGCTGATGAGCCATCATCAGAAATGATCCATGCTCCCATACCCATCAGGAGCAATATTATCATCATCATAGAGCTGGAAGAAGAGGTAATCAAGAATTTTCTCACCTCTTGGTCGGTGGTGTGTCGGCAGTGGCGGCAGCAGTGACGGCGCGGCGGTCGGTGGTCAGCCTCAGCATATTGGGGGCGTTGATGATTCTGAACGTTACGTCGGTATCTTCTTCTCGAGACTTAAGATAGATTGAGGTCGGTACCGATTGATGACCTAACTGATTCGCCGCTCTGATCTGCTGCGTGGAGGTTCTTAATCGATTTTAAATCGTTTTTGATAATATTTTGATCGTGGTAAGATTTTTGTTTTTTCATAATTTGTCGGGGGTTGAGGATATGATGTTTTTATAATATTAAGGTAAGAAGCATTGGCCCTCTCCATTGTCAGTCGCCGCAGGACACACACGCAAATACACACGTTTGAGACTGATAAACGGTATCCAATTCCCATTGATTTACCGCCTGAAATTAAACTATCTCTTGCCTGAAACTGAGATTCACCAGCAGCAGCAAGAAGCGACCTATGTACCTCCGACTGGAAAATACCGATTTCATGGTGATAATCAGAATCGTGATTTATTTAGCGGAACAATTTCTTGTTTTGCACCCTTATGCATATATACAGGACTCGCATCACTCACCCCATAAAAAAGGGGTGATTCGGTTTGGTCCTTCGGCACTATATACCATCTACCATCAAGGATGATGATGAGGATGTCTTTGCTGTGACGGTGATGGTCCTGGGTGTATCTCTTATTGTTTAGGGATGAGTATATTCGCGTTGCGATGAGAATGATGAAGCAATCTTCGATACAATAAAGGCTCTATAGAATAGTAAAGGGTGGGCTTGCGGACTCTCTTCACATGGTGAAAGTGTGAAACTTCAGCACGAAGGAGACGACGACGTCATTTGGTCGTTTATTTGTTATCTATGGTCTCATTATCATCGCTCGGTGCAGTGAAGTTGAAAATTAATTTTGTCACGGTTGCAGGAGGCAATTGTGAATAATAAATGTGTGTATGAAGCTACTTTACTGCATAACGCTTCAGAGCATCAGAGGAGACAGATACTTTTTGCGTGTTATTTGGTTTTTATAGTTTTGGTCAACCCACGCCCATAGAATTGAAAGAATTCGATGCGCCTAGTATAAGTGCGATTATACGGTGCATCATCGTATTAAATTATAGAATTTGAAACAAGTAAATCTAACGATGGGAATGTTTTTGGCTACCAGTTTCTCTTTTTCGATTGAAATTTGTCATAGTCTATATTTTAGGAAGATTTTTAAAGAGTGCTGATGGTTAAGTATGGGAAAATCTATTTAACGATATCCTATAGTCTACTTAGTTCTGTTAAATGTGATTTAATATATCCAGCATTTACGTGTGATATAGTAATGGGGGTTGGTCGCGAGGAAATTTATTAGGAGTTGAAAAGATGACACAACTTGTCCAGAGTATTAACATTTCATGAAGAAACGCCAAGTCGAAAATTTTGTAGCCAAATGAAGCAAAACAATAGAATGCTGAAATTTACGTTTTTTTTTTAAATACAATTTGCGCAAAATACCTACCTCAAAGAATTTAGCATTTCTGGTTTTGTTAGATTCTGTTAACAATTATTGCATTTTTACAACAAAAATTTTAAAAAAAATTGGAAAAATTTGTTCACTTTTTCAACTTTTAATAAAATATTGACCAACTAAATGATTAACAAAGCACAAAAAAGATCTATAATCTTGTTTCAAATATGACCCTTTCAATCTGACTTACACAAGCAGTACCTACATTGTCGGAAGGACGCAGATCAGACTATTCAAAAATATACTTACATACGTGTTCGTGCCCTCTTTCGAAGGAGCCCAGTATCAGCTCTCCCTTTTCGCTTATCGCCCAATATTAAGCACCTTAAAGCCAGGACTGGCAGTATGAGGGTTTTATACAGCGTGCACTTTGTCTTTGGTGTGAGGAGTTTTGAACACACCTGTTGCGCCAAACCGAAGTAGCACCGGTTTTCTAGGGTAATTCTTCGTCAGATCTCCACCAAGATGTCGTTGGTTAATGTTTACTCCGAGCTCTGAGGTAGATGAATTCATTTACTACCTCGGTTGGCAGATCTTTCATTGATTGTTGATGGCATGTATTTGGTGTTACCTCGATTACTTGAAGACCAACAAGTTTAACCTGTTCATCAATTACCGTGAAGGCTTCTATAACGGCCTCTTGGGAGCGACCGATGATGTCGATATAATCGGAAAACCCTAAAAGTTGGACAGATATGTTGAAAAAAGAGCGTTCAGGGTTAAAGCCTACTCTACGCACTATTTGCTCCAGAACGTGATTGAAGAAATCACATGATTGGGCATATCTCCTTGCTGAAACCCTGTGCATGATTGGAATAGTTCGGAAGAGCTTCTTCCTATAGTTGCACATTGCATCGCGTTTTGTCAAATATCACGTGACACGAAAGGATTACCTAGTTATATCGAAATCCCAAGCTCAGCCATCACTATATACAGCTCCTGACGATGAATGCTATCATATGCGGCTGTGAAGTCGATGAATAGATGGTCAGTCTCGACATGAAATTCATTGGTCTTTTCTAGGATTTTCCTAAGAGTGAACATTTCTTCTATGGTCGATCTGCCTCACGAGAATCCACACTGGCACTTGCTGATTTTTGTATTGCAGAATGGCTTAAGACACACACAGTACGTTGGATAGGATCTTGTATACGACGTTTGTCATTGATAATGCCTCGATACGACTTGCAGGAAATAGGATCATCATTTTGAAGAAGGGACATATGGAGTTGATAGACCAATCATCGGGCATGCTTCCTTTCACCCAAACTTGGTTGATGAGTTGATGCATACTCCCTTTCAACATATCTCATCCATGTTTGAAGAGATCTGCTGTTTAACCATCAGATCCGGCAGCCTTGTTGATATAGAGTTTTTTTTAAGCAACGTTTACCTCTTTTTTATTGGGTGGTGGTAATGGGGGTTTATTGATTGGAGTTTGGTTCGTTTGTCTCTGTATCTGATGACAATTCAGCATCTGTTGGAAATGTTGCTGTGCCTAAAAACTAATTCGCCGAAGGTGTTTTCCTTTCCAAAATGAGCATTGAGGTCCCCAAACGAAATTTTAGCATCGTAGGGTAGGTAGGTAAAAATGGTGGCAAGAGCGTAACACTCGCTCTTTGCCCAATTAGCACTGGATTGCGCCGTTTTGATACCATAACTCGTTTGACCTGTGTATGAAAGCAGATAAAAGCGTTCCTTATTGCTTTGAAATAGGACGGCTGTGAAGTATGGTTAATGTACCTTGTGAGTCGGGTCATAGGACACTCACTCGCTCGGATCGCATCTCGCCCGAGCTTGCCACCTTATGCCGAGCTCGGCAGGTTGTAGAATAGCAACGAAGCGCGATCGATCCGATCATGTGATCATCATTGCCATTGAGCATCATGAAGCTCCTCAGAAACCCGGGTTCCGATTACTTGCGGACTTTGGATCTGGGGGGGAACATGATGCAGAACGCAACAGATTTCTGTCTCAGATCCATTTCGTGGCGTTAAGAAAAGAGATCAAGTCTTTGATCTTCATTTCGGAAAGTTCGTTTAGGTCGTCAAAGAAAGCCATTCCAAACAATTGTGCTCTCATTCTGGCTAGAGCTGGACATTTACAGAGAAAATGAAGGACTGTTTCCTTTTCTTGCTGGTCTCCACAGCTGCAACAGCGAGTATTGTAAGGGATACCCAGCCTCGCCGCATGTTCTCCAATTGGCCAGTGTCCAGTGCAGGTTGCTACGACCCTGGCTATGTCCCGCCTGGGTCTACATAAGAGAACAATAGTTCGGGATTTATTTAAGGCGGGTCAGATCGTTCTGCATATTTTGCAGTTGGTTAAACTGCTCCACCTACGATTGGATTCCCTAAGGAAAATTGACAATATATTGCCCTTCACAACTCCAAGGGGAATGTAGACTCTTTCCGCAAGTGAGATGTGAAGGGCTGATCCTTGCCTGGCTAGTTCATCTGCCCGTTCATTTCCCTCAATGCCACTGTGACCAGGAACCCTGATAAGAGTGACCTTGAGGTTAATGTTTAGACTTGCAAGCTCATCTGGGCATTGTTGGACCAATTTAGAGTATGATGTAGCCGAATCAATGGCTTTAACAGCCGCCTGACTGTCTGTAAGGATGGCTGTATTACGATTTTGGTTTGGATCTGCTTTTAGCATCTTGCATGCCTCCCTGATTGCCAGTATTTCAGCTTGAAATACACTAGCAAAATTCGGTAGTCGAAATGACTTGGAGATGTTGAGAGACTCAGAGAAGACTCCTGGGCCAACACCGCACTCCATCTTTGAGCCATCAGTATAGATAGTTGTGTCGAAGTCTCTCGTCACGGCGTCATCATCCCAGTCCCCTCTGGATGGGAATAAGACTTTAAAACCTTTACTGAGGCTCATTGTAGGAGCGCGGTAGTCAGTGAGAGTTGAAAGTACATCGTACTCCGGGCAGGCTCCATAAGTTCTGTCCAGGAAACTCATCCTTTAAAAGCTTTCAACTCCACTGTGAAAGCATATACCTATTATATTTTGGAAAGTGGGTTTAATGCCGATCACCATCAGCCAGGCGATCACTTATAGGTTTTAAGTCGGTAAATTTGCTTCTTAACTGATTTCTCAAGACGAATCCGCATCTTAACATGTGTAGTCTTCCATCACAGCTATAATAAATTTCGCAATCTTTTCTTTTCATATAACCTGATCCTATATCCATCTCATCTCCAGGGTTACGGTATTGTCTGCCTTATACCGCGTGGGGACAGACTCAAGTTTTTGAATTGTACCTGAGGTGTAAATGGTTTTCACGTTCCAAAGGTACCTATACTCTCAATTCAACTTGAGGGTTCTCATTATTCGAGGCTCTTCTCTCTCATAACCGATTTTTTTTACGTGGAAGGGATGCTACCCAGAGGACACAAACCCCAAGCTTGGAGGAACAGTTCTTTATTAAGCCTTAGTGGACAGCAGGCTGGATAATCCGATGGCAGTAGCCTACTTTGGGGATATATCTCCATCTCATTTTCAGCACCTTGGCAAGTATTGAAAATCCTTACTGAACTCTACTGGTAGGGTACACCATCAAAGGTCCATGATTCGAATGTTAGCGATAAAAGCGAAGTGCTTACAAGTTAAGTTTTACAAGTGATGTGTTACCAAACCACTTGCACTATAAAGTCCAGAAATATCTCCATGTTCCTGATATAGAATAGATGCTTAGATATAATTCAACACCACAATTTGTTATATGCATGTAAATATTTCAAACAAATTGTAAAAGACTTATAAATCGTCTACGATATAAGGGTTTGATGATCATTGCCTCATAATTCCCATTCTCAAGACTCAAGCTCAGGTTGCCATCAAAACTCTTCACCGATCATCATAAATCCAGACTTGATCTACCATTTTTACTAAAATCCCAAAACAAGAATAATATGAAAAAAAAAGAAAACTAAAAATAATCGTTGTGGCCAAATACTTCACGCCACCGGACATCAGTCAAAAAAGCCTCACCTTGTTGCATATTACAATCGATGGTTTTAAACTTGAACCTCCGGACTCAAAAGAAGTGTTAACTTCGTTGTTGCGAAGCCGCCTTGTAATTATCTTATTTTTGGTAATTGCGCCGACGAAAAGTCTGGTTCATGCATCACACATCATCACACACATATAGCCCCCAACGTATACAGGATCAAGATGGAATGAGTAATTCGGACGGAGTATATATAGATAGCCCTTTTCTGGTTACCCGTTCCACTGAAAATTGCCCTAATAAACCCTTTTTTTTTTGAGTTCATATTCTCTGATTCAAATTCACACAGATTCAGAGAGTTTATCATCAGACACGAAGGCACCGAATTCTGTGTTGATCGAAAGCAATTTGGTGCTAATAAAGCGAAGAGGCTATAAATCACTCACTGTGCTGTGTTGACTGTATACAATGAATCGCCATCATATTATAAGTTGGTGTGTGTGTGACAACTTCCGCTTTGCAGAACTTCACACTTTTGTCACGGACAGTTAGACACTCGAACAAAGCACTCAACACCATAAAAATCATTAAGACATAGTCCCGCGCATCTGTTTCACATTCGACTGAGTAAAGGGTTGGGCAGGCCAAACCAAGCCAGGCAGCCAGCAGGGTCAAAGCCGAAGAGTATACCTACAGTGGGGTTCATAAATTACAAGTTCACCCATCCATCCATTCATCCATCCGATCATCTGCAAACACCTTCGAACAGTGAGCTTCTGTCGATTAAATGACACAGGAAATCAATAGAGGTCATTCGGCCGTGTCATGCATAGATGACTCTGTCTCTGGCTGTTCTGTCACTGAAGGTTAATAATGAAAGCCGATTTGACTGGGGTGTCGAACTGTGAAGAGGATGCCGCACCCTGAAGATACCCCATTCGAATAATATCGCACTTTGTTTTTTGTTGATTTACCAAAGTCATCAGAACTTAATTTTTTACTTGGAAGGAAATCCATAATAATGTTTTGTTAGGCACTTACTCTACTCAGTACATGTCAAAGAGAACACTTTCGGTAGTGGTACACTAAGATAGATTACCCGACTACGTCGAGCGAACTTGCTTGGGCTCTATGGAAAGCTTGAAAAAATGTCTAAAGAGAAATTAAACTTTCAATCCACAAACATTTTACGTGATACCAAAGACTTGGATGAAACGTCAGTTTTCGTGGATTATAAAAGCTATTTCGAATATAAAATTTAACTGTCAACCTAAGATCCAATTTTAGGTAAATGCCTATAGAATAAAAGAAGCTAATTTGGTCTTCAATCTTGACTTCTGTCAAGGTCATTTTTCTTCTTTTATTAACTCAGAAGGAAGAAAGATTATCGCCAGTACCATTTTGACGATAGTAAAATATACTTTCCCCCTTTTTCACAGAAATTATATTTGAAACCATTTGAAGGAAACGATTCCTGCAACTTCTCAGGAGACATCTGTTTGGTTGGGTTAACATTGCAAATCGATAAAGCTTTGTTTGGTTTCTGTGTGCATACTTTATCGTAATCGTATATATGCACATTGAAGCGTGACGAATTTTCAATTTGTATGATAATTAATAAACGGTCGTAAATCTACTTGCGCGCCACGGTATCGGCAGGCAGTGTAACCCGTTCTCTGTGGGCTCTGGGGGCATGACGTGATGTAGGAACGCCATCCATGCCAAAGAAAGAGTTGGGTATTGAACAAAAAATATATGGATATATGTATGTTGTTGCTGCGAGTTAGACGAAAGTCTCCTGTGGTATGTTTTGAGGGCAAGATTCCTTTTCATGTTTCATATATGTTATAACTGTGTATAGGTTTCTTATAATAGTGCGCGCGGATATACCGTGTTTATGTGGAATGTCCCACACTGGTAGTCGACGTCAAGGCGTTACCGAGATGAATTGCGGTTTGGTTTGGATATGTTTTTTTTTTTTTTTTTTATATTTTGCTTCGCACGCTGAAGAGGTGGAGATTTTAGCCTAGACCACATCGAATTAAAGAAGAAGAAGCCAACTACTGAATAAAGGAATGAAGGAGTGAGAGTGGTAGTGGTGAATAGCCCGTTGGCTGTTATTAACGTGATGATGTGGATGATGGGTGTTGCAAATTGATATAAAAAAAAATTATGGAATAATATAGCGTGGTAGAAATGATGTATGAATAGCTTAACATAACTTCAACGTGATTCTGGAGGCCCTTACATCTACTCCTACCATCAGGAGTTTCCAAGCCTTTTCTTTTTCCAATATTTTTTCTTTTCGGAAAAAGAGGTTTGAGAAAGATTTTTTACCAGGATTTTCAGCGTGCTTCCATCAAAAATAGTCAATTTAGATTTATATTTTCGTATCACAAAATAAATTCTGGTGTGCCCTAGGACTCCATTTTTTCTCCGAGCCTTTTCAACCGCTTATTATGAAACCTTATTAAATTCTGATTTTGACATTATTTTAGTTCAGTGGAGAATTAAGAACCACGGAGAGTTTAATGCTTTAAAATCACAATGCTTATGTCTGCTATCACTATCACGGAACCTACCTGCTACCTATATAGTGCCGCTGTTTATGAGCGGCACCTTCATTGAGGAAACTGGACAGATTTCAGTTCAGGGTAAATGCATCACCTATACGTTCTTTAAGCTACAAAGTTTGACAAATTAAAAGTGTGACAAATTGAAAGCCTGGACAGTTTGACAGTGTAACAGTTAAAAGTATGATCGTGTGGGAGCGTGAAAGTTTAACAAATAAAAGTGTGATAGTGTGTAAGTGTCGCTGTGGTGCGGTGTGACAGTGGTGCAGTGTGGCTGCATGAAAGAGTGACAGTGTTACCTTGTGATAGTTTGATAGTGTGGTAGTGGGATAGTTTGATGGTTTGATAATGTTTGTGTGATAGTTTGATAGCTTGATAGTGTGATAGTGTGATAGAGTGATAGTGTGATGGCGTGATGGCGTGATGGTGTGATAGTGTGATAGTGTGAAAGCGTGATAAAGTGATAGTGTGATAGCGTCCAAGTGTGATAGTGTGATAGTGTGATAGCGTAATAGTGTAATAGTGTGATAGTGTGATAGTCTGATAGTGTGATAGTGTGATACTATGATAGTGTGATAGCGTGATAGTGTGGTAGTGTCATAGTGTGATAATGTGATCGTGTGATAGTGTTATACTATGATAGTGTGATTGTGTGATAGTGTTAAAGTGTGATAGTGTGCTAGTGTGACACTATGACCTGTGCCTATACGTGCTGAAATGGACAGATTTGAGTCAAAGTTTTCATTATTAAATAAACGTGCTATTGAAGCAATGCACCAATTAACGCTCCACAAATATCACAGCTTAAGTTCAAAGTGTGCCACATCACTTGATACCACGCCACCGTTCTTAGGAATCGGGAATTTCTCAATCCACACTGTTGTTAAATTTCCATTCTGGGCTTTATCCTTACAAAATAAACTAACCTCAAGAAAAAGCAAGCCTCTTGATCATTTAAAACCACGAAAACTTCTCCTAAGATTGAAGAAAATCCTAAATTTATTTGAAAACCGAAGCTCATTTTTGGCTTAATGGCCTTGTCAATTATGCATAATATGCGTTATCAGCGGTGCTTACGTGGATCAGCATGTTTAACAAAATCGCTTGGTAACCAATGGAGCAAATTTAAAGTTTTTCAAAATATTTAAAAAACCATACGATGGTGTTTTTAGCAGTTTTTGGCGTTCAAAGGATCAAATTCGATGCTGGTAAAGCATTTTGGGCCATGTAAACACCCATTTTGGATAGCAACGAAACGAACCCATGTGTGTTTCAAAGTGATTCCATAATTCCATTTCGTCTATGAAAATGATTGCTATGTTATTCTTAATGAAGCCCAACTATCGTGCCCTGTTGGAAGACTATTTTTTGTTAGAATTGGATGGATGGGCATCTGTGATATGTGTTTGCAACAAAGAGAGTAGCAGATGTCAAAGAGCCGGTCAAACAATTGATTGAAGAGGAAGTTTGGTAATCTCGAAAAAAGATCCGGTCGAATGGCCAACTCGCTCATGTGATTACACGTCGTTGGATTTCTTGTATGAGGTAACATTAAGTCTTTAAATTATTCCAGAAAGCCAATAACGTAACTAAAGATCGGAAACATTATCGAACGCGAAACTGCCAATGTTTGGAAAGATATTTAGTGTCGACGAGTGGTGAAAAGTCGGCTCCAGGGAATCGATTGCTGCAACAGTCTCATATGTATGAAATCTTAAACTTAAACTTAACATGTGATATATGTATGACCTACACCTGGAATATATCTACTTCAGCCTGATACCTCGATTGTTCTGTTTCCTTATCGAAAACCTCTTTAGTTCTAGAAATACGTTCTTGTGTCACATAACGTAACATCTAACTTCTGAAATATCATAAGCCTGCTCAATTGAAGTCTTATTTCTACGTCAAAGACATCAAAGTGATGAAGTAAAATAAAGACTTAAGGCTTTAAAAATTTTATATCCTAGCATCAGCATCTGTGATTCTTCAAATTAATTAATCTATGACTTGGAAAAAACCATTACTGTCCAAGAACCTAACGAGTATTTCCTCATTTAAATTTGCGACACCACCAACTTTTGCATTTGCATTTGCATTCTGGTCATTTAACTTAGTGAAAACTCAAATTACTTTTCCGCTTGATGACTATCTCTCACTCTTTCCCAACTTCTATATACTCGTATGCCATATGTGTATTTTTCCTAAGTTCTGTCTAAATCTTTTTGAATTCAATTTGACATAACCTGCCAAGGCGCACTCATCGAGCTCAACACACACAACCCCTCTGCTCAGCCACCTTACACCATATAACTTCTTCCCCCAAATAATTCCAGAATCCTATATAATACTTATACAACGTACAACGGAACAGTCAAATGCATCATTTTCCACGTCACTTATTTTAAAACTCGTAAATAACTGCCGGGACAGAATGATTTATTTCCATTCCTCATGGAGGCATTTAAGTGCAATAATTACACGACTTTGACAAGATGATCCTGCCATGCTCTGTCTCGCTTGCCCTTTGTCAAACAAGGCCTCTTCTTTCAATGGGAGAGGTGGTGCGGTGGGGTGGTTGTAAGTATATTGTGTTTTTTATTCTAATGAATGAAGTCGGTCTTTTGGAGTCTGGGAGAAGATTTATCTTGCGAACAACCAAAACAAGTATATCTAAGGCGCAAGGAGCCCCATAGAGATAGAGTACGATATTGATTTATGCTATGGAGATGCATTACAACGCCGATTTCCCGCCCGGTGCGGTGCGTTGTAGCATGGCGCATATTGCACACATGTCATATGGCTGCTTGCCATCAAGGCATCCTTCTGGTGAGGAGGCTAACGCATTAATACGCCAATTAGTGGGCACTCCCCATCAGTATTACTCGCTATTTGATAACTTCATACGACAACGACGACGATGCGAGATGCGACGCGGTGTGGTGCGGTTGCGGCCTTCAGTTCAGACACTGTTGAGTTGTCAAAACCGAGAATGTCATATGTCAAGTGATGCTGCATGCGCACATGTGCGTCGTCGTCGTCGGGCCGTGCCACTGATCGTCGAATGATCATTTTTCAACGGATTTCTAGTGAAGACCTTAGGCCCACAACTATTTGTCATGATTTTTGCAAACATTTATTTACAGAAAACAGAATAGCTACTTATAAGCGAGGCCAAGGAGTGATGCTTTTTAAAGCGTCGTCGTCAGCCAGCAGCTACAAAGCGGCAACGACAAAGACCATCGAAAATATTATTTTTCTCATATAATTAACGTTGAACGACTGAGGACAGTTTGTGTGACTTTATTGCTGCAACGCGATGCACTTAGCGATTTGACAATTAATTAAGCAAAAGTGTGAACAATTTTAATTAGAAATAGCGCAAATTTTATAGAAATTGGACATGATTTGAAATGGGTAAGGAACATTTTGCCATCAAGATATGTGATAAGCTTTATTGCTGCCTTGACAGCGATAAACCGAACTTTTAAGTGGTTTTTACAAAACCATATTATTTGAAAAATTACGCTTGGAATGCCCTATAAACTCCTCACAATATTAGAATTGATTAACAAACCCCCTTTACCCTATGCAGTTTACTAGAAAAACAAGATGAATATACCTGTGTAGTGTGTACCTATAATAGTAAAATGGCTCCCAGGAACTAACGTCCCAATAAAATAACCCCCAAACGCGGGTCGGTGAGATGTTTCCCTTTTTCATTTTCATTTCTACTTGGGGATTTATTTCATACCTTTTTTAATGTTTTGTTTAACATTTGGTTTTAGAAACTTAAACTCAATGGTATAAGGCGCCAGTTATAGCTTTCATTGAAACTCATCATTGAAAATTTTAATGATTGATTTTGAGACGTTTAGGAAGTAAAATCATTTATTCTTTTGATGGAAAAATAAAGCTAAAGACCTAATTAATATTTTTAGCCAAAAAAAATTTTCAAATAGGCCCAATTTTCCACATAAAAGGACTTTTCTTATTTCAATGATTGAACTACCTTACCAATGATCATTGAAAAATTAAAAGTCAATTTTTGTGGAAAGTTGGGCCTTTTTGAAATTTTTTTTTGACTAGAAATATTAATGAAGTCTTAAACTTTGATCGTCCATCAAAATAATAAATGATTTTGCCTCCTAAGCGTCTCAAAATCAATCATTAAAATTTTCAATGATGCGTTTCAATGATAGCTATAACTGGCACCTAAAGCTCATTGACATTCCAAGGAAATGACAAGATTTAAAATACAAATCCAAAAAAAAATCCAATTAGGGTTAGGAACAGCCAGAGAAAGTTGTTGTTGAAACAGTTAACTCATACACTCTCAAAGCAGATGCCATCAAGTGGTACACTGAACTTCAGTAGTATTGTAGAGTCCACAACCAAGACGACAACCAGTTCCAGAAGAGACTAAGGTCAATCAAACCTCTAGAGCCGATGCCTTCAAGAACATCACCAGACTTTGACTGGTCAAAAATAACTGTTGCCTGAAACAACAACAATAGGGAAGCAACAACAAAAAAGGACGAAGTTGAAAATTTCACTATCGATTTCGACGAAAGCTTCACACTTTACCCATCCATAGTCTTCTAAGCTGAAATTGGGGCATCTCTGATTTATCCATATGAATATGCAATTTGGATAAAGCAACGTTTATCAACATCAATCCGTCCTTCCAGACGTTGGAAGGAGTGACATACTGCTAAAGGCCTGGTGGAGGGATGATCTCTCAAGTGGAGGTAAAGGAAATGATAATGACCTTAAAAGTCGTCTACCTCTCCTCAACCAGGTGATTATGTGACTTAGAAGTACCCTCCGACATTTCAGGCAATAGCTTGCTGAAACTCATCAATACATCGAAATGTTACAGTAACATGATCAACTGTAAACTCATTAATCTAACTTACCCAAACCTTACATCAGTCCTGGGAGTAGCCCCAGTTGACAATTCAACCTTCTGAGCACCCCAGAAGAGGAAGAGGAATGGGGTAGATACTCAATTTTGTCCTAAAGAGGCTTTCACCTTCAGTTCCAATCTTCTAAAATATATCATTTTCATTAACTGTATTAAGAACAATTACTGCTCCTGGATTATTAGAAAAATAAGAAAACCATGGTGATTCCGAAGAAACCGAAGAAAGACACCAGGAACTTGTTCTCTATTCTACAGGCTGGTTTCAGTTAAGTCAGCTCTGCGAAGAATTATTACCGAGGAAGCTCAAAAGTTAATCATCGAACTTACATTATCCCCGACATGTAGTTTAGCTTTTGTAAAAAACATTCAGAACTGGAAATGCACAGGATTTGAAACTCCGATCATTTCTCTACAGCATTTTAACTTTTGACGAACCAATTTTGAAATCCTAGACATCCATACTTACTTCTCACTTACTTAGGTCCTCGGACATGTTACATCCGTGAGGTACCTCTTGCGTGGTAAAGGGCCTCCAGTACTCCTACGCGCTATCGTGTATGGTTTCTGAAGATGTATTTCAGCTCTATCCAAATCCTTCCAAGTTGTGCTGATTCCTCTTCGACCGATCTTCGCTAAGTACTTCTTGGTCAGCTCACTCTTCTACCTTGCTGTGTGAGGGGGTTCCATTGCACCGCTTGACTCGCAATGCACTCGTGACCTTTTCGAAGCTTCTGTCCAATCCATTGCTACTTACGTTTTCTTATTATAGAACCGATGGTTTCCTGATGTAGCCTCATTTGAGATACAGTTAAGCCAGAAAATCCTCAAGATGTTTCGTAGACATCTTTTCACGAATGTTTGCAGTTTTCTCTTGACAGTGGGTGTTACTTTCCAAGTGCTGCGCCCCTAAAGACGCATGAATTCAACATTGGAGTGGAAAATGTAGCTTGGTCTTAAGGCTTATAGAGTTTTTTCTCCATATTTTGGACAGCACTCCGAATGCAGCCTTTGCTTTCCCGATTTGGCTGATTATATCTAGTTCGGTCCCGCCATCAGTATAGAGACAATATTCTCAAGATATTGAAAACTCTCTATCATTTCTACTGGTTGTCCAGAGGCTTCTTCAAAGGCTGATTCTTTTTGATCTTGCCGTATTGATCTTAAGCCCAACGCTTTCAGGTTATCTCTCCACCCTTGTTATCATTTGATGGAGATCCATGATCCTATGAGAGAGTAAGCATACGTCGTTCACGTAGTTCAGATTCCACTGAATTCCTCTATATACAGTCGAAAAAGCAGCATGCAGTACATCACTTATCACCAACAGGAACAGTATAGGTGACAGTATACAGCCCTGTTTAACCCCAATTCAGATTTCAAACTCCTCTGATGACTTTCCTTCATGCAATACGTGACATTTGGATCTACTATATGAAGCCTTAATAATAGCAATCTATTTATCCGGGATGCCCCTCCTGTGCAAATAAAGCCAGATAAGTTCTCTATTAGAATATATTTACGATGAAAACTCCACACTGCAGGTTTGTGGCTATACGCTTTAGTATACCAAAAGTGGTTTGTGTTTTCACTAGTATAGCAGAAATAGTTCGTGGCTGCACTTAGCAAGTAATAGAAACTAACATAGAGGTTGTATAATTATTTTAAAGGATGACTATAGAAGCGAAAGCTCCGTCGTCATTTCATTAGAGCAATTTAGAGAGAATAAAGAAACATTGGTATATCACTTCTATCAAGCTGATATAATTTGCACCATAGTCAGTAATGCTCCAATAAAGTATTTACTTCCCGTTAGAGGGGTAATAGGAGCGCTATAGAAACAAATAACACTTTAATGTCTGAAATGCGAAGCAATTTTGTTAGTAGTTGGAATGTGGTTGCTGAAAAAAAAAGGTTGGATGTCTTTACCTAAAATTTTGACAAAGGAAACCTCTTCTTTATAGACCCTGTATCTGGTCCAAATTGAAATAAAAAAATTAAAATTAATGAAAACTAATTAGATCGTGTTTCCCCGGAAAGAAAAAAAAGGCTCAAGCTCAAGGGCATGTGTCATAAATATCAACAGCTATTACGATCTAAAGATGTTAGTTAATAATATGACTTATCGAACACCATCAATATTTAATTACTACCCTCAAGTGTTTAGCAAATAATCACCACTTAGTAATATCTTGACAGACAAATTAGTTTGGGAGAAAATTGGAAAGTCTCTATACCTATCTAAACAACCTGAATTGCCTATACTTTTAGCTAATTAAGAAATTAATTCCACAGCTTAAGTAATTGCAGTTATCTAAATCTCTCACATCAAAAACCAGATTCAAACACGATCTTGATCTGCATCCATAAAAGTTGATCGTCTATCCACGATCTCTGACCAAAATAAAAAAAAAAACGAACATAGATACACACAAATCCAATCCATCCAAACCGAACTGACATCATTTTTTGCTGCTTCAAACTGAGAATAAAAAAAACTGACGCCGCAGCCGGATGTCAGGATCATTATAATCCAGCTAAAACACAACATAAAATACGAGGCAAAAAACATAATAAAAAAAAAAACAAATTTCATCATCCATCATTAAGAATGATTAACGTTTAATATTTCATGGATCATTGAGAGATAGTTGATGTAGCGCAACAACAGCAACACACCACCAGCAGCAGCAGCATCGCATCATATCAACCAAGTTGGTACATAGATACATTTTTAAAGCGCCAAGATCAGGTTAAAGACGCTAAACGTTTGAATATCAAACTCCAGGAGATCAGAGCTAATTTTTGTAATAAAATGTAGCTAATGATGCCCCACAACCGCAGGTAAGCCCCAACCCGAACCCAAATCCCAACACTAATATGCGCGTCCACTTTCAAACGTCATCCCAATCGTGTTGAATGCACAATGTCAAATTGTACAACCCACCAATCAACAATCAACGATCAACCATCATCAGCAGCGCGGTCTCTGCATCTCCAACTCCTCATCTCTCGGCCTCCGCACAGCGAGAGGAATTCAAAAATTTTCATAAATTCCAATTTCATTTCAATCAACGTCATCCCGATGACTACACACAAAAATACACTCCGATCTCCGACTCCAACTCTAAGTCCCATCCATCTATCCGACATAAAAACAAGACAGACAGACGGACAGACACCATAAGAAACAGTGACCATCTCAGCTTCAGCTTCAGCTTTCCCGGTACCGAGATTAAGTCGGATTAAATTCCATAATTCGAGCGAACACACTGTGAAACAAGTGTTTGGCTGCACTGCGCCCGTAGAGGTTTCCAAATTAATAATTCTGAGGGTTTTTTTTTTCTTTCCCTCGAAGAGATTCTATAGGGAGAGAGAGTCCCGATTCCCGGGAACAAGGTCCCGTCCGTCGTCATCGTTGAATGTCCATCAATTTTCTAAGTGATGTCCATTTGTTTCACTTGTCGTTTTTTTTTCTTTCCTTTCTTCTTTTACTAATATTTTTTTTTTGTCAGTTAGCCATCCAGACCATCCGTTCTGGGGGTAATTTTTCAAAGCCAAATAGGTACCATCACGGTCTTCTTCGTGGAGAGTTTGCTATGGGTAAACTTAGCGAAACTTTAAACATTATCTTTCGGTTCAGGTCGGTTGGGTCACCCTCGACTGATGAAGGGTGGTGGGTTATATGGTTAGGGTTTTTTGAATGTCATTAAAAGGGTTGCAAAAACTTTCGATAAAATTCTCTATCGTAAAATAAATTTTCCACTTCTTATTCTACAATGGTCCCAAAACAGGGATGCGAAAATTGCTCTAGGACATGAATAAGACTACGACGAAAAGTTTTTCCTTGTGAGAAGAATGAGTGTATAACCCAGTCGGTGTTGCCAATTTAATGAGAAAATAGTATTTTTTTTATTTTAAAAGAATATTTTAGGAAATGTTAATATTCAGGGGGAGAAAGGGAACGGATTTTCTTCGAATGTCTTAACAGCTTGAAATATGCTTTATTTAATTAAATAAAATGTCACTTTAGTCAAGGCTTATGCTGGCTTTAGACAAGACAACTGACCAAAAACACCCATATTTTGGCATAACACAATGGCATAATGTCAATAAATGGCTAAAATATGGCAGTAATAATGGCACCGGTCGTGTAAATCCAGCATTAGACAGTTAACTCATGACACCCTTTAAGCAACAGCGAAAAATGTTTCACATATAACTTTTTGGAGTTAGATGGCTGCTTAAAGGAAGACAAAGTATATAAAAACAACTGTAGAAATTCGTTGTTTGGGATGAGGCGAATTCAAGCCTAACCTCTCATAACGGGCTTTAAGACTGCTAGTGTCCAAAATAATTCAAATTATGTGGGTACCCCTCCCCATACAAAATTTGACATTTTTATTCAAAAAAATTAAATTTGAATTCTGTTCATAGAAGTCTAAGAAAAAAACTCGAATAATATTTCATACCAAAATCTTGAAAAGCGGGAGGGGGAGGGGGTTGTAGGGTCGTAGAGTTCAAGCTGAAGCATCATTCCTCCTTCATTCAGAATTTTAAAATTTTTAATAAACAAAATTTGGGCAACAAAGTAAATACAATTAAAAGTGAGGGACGTTCTCCATTCCCATCTATACTCCCTCCGCCCCCGTTACTTCAATTTTTCTCAAAGTAGTTAAATTAACCAGTGATTCTGAGAACACTTTTCTTCGAAGACATTTTTTTAGCTAAGAGAAACATGATGTTTTTTTTTATAATTTGGGGAATGAAAAGACAAATTTCAAAAGAAATTCTGTTAAAGTGGCATCCCTTGCCGGATATGATAAAGCTTCCTTCATGCTCTTTATATAGCATCCGGGTATACTTTTTTTTGTATTTTGCCAAACTGCGTGCGGCAAAGTAGATAAATCCCAGATAATTTTCTGTAAAAAGGTCCTTAAAAATTACTTCGTTCTCTCTTTATGTTTTGGGGGCCTGTTTTTTTTTTGTTTGCTTCTAGAGAAGTTGGGGGGTTGATGTATTTTTTTTTTTTTTTTTGCCAAAGTCTTTTAACTCGTTGTTGCCATGTAATAACATAAAACCTAACTATGGTAGGACCGGCGTTAAAGAGTGGGTGAGAGTATATAGATATAATTTGTATACCTAAAGTTATACCCCATACCCCACCCCCTGTTTGACTCTATAGGGAAGCTAATGTTGGTGTGGTGGGCTATCAAATTTACAAAGTACTTGGAACGGAAAAAAGGGATAATTTTACGTAGAACTTAACGATCGTGAAAATGTTCTTATCAAAGAAGCGTTGAGTCGGGTGTATAAAAAATATATATGTGGGTAGACTTATCTATGTATGTATATATGCTTCTGATGAAGTTGATGGGTAACAATGAGAGAGGGTTTGAAGAAGAATACAACAAAAAAAAAACTCGAAGAGTTTTTCCACCCTATTTTCAGGATTTTCTATTCTTTTCTTTTAATTTTTTTTTCTGTAGGTATGTAGGTTGGTATTGTGTAATGGGAAGAGAGCTACCGAAATGCTAATTATGTGTGGCTTGAGGGTTGAAGTGTGATAGCGAAAGAACAATGATGGCAAAGTGTGGAATAGCCCTTATCCTCAAGGGATTACATATGTCGTGCATGTTGATGTGAGGATATATGGTGAGAACATGTTTTGAGAAAATCAAAGTAAATCAATTTATTGAAAGGTGCGGTTGGAAATTGCATGATGTGCATTCTTGCATAAAACAAGAGGGCTGATGGCATACAGGTTTTATGGGAACAAGTGGATCTGATTGTTAATGTCACTGTTTCTATATATTGAGTTGCAAAAATCTATTTTCTCACGGGTTTCCCCGAGTCCATATTTGAATTAAGGCAAACAATTACGGCTCTGGACCTTTGGCACTTCATATAGGTACGAGGGAAATTTGATTAAAAAAAATGCCATCTAATTGGTCAGTAATTGGTCAGAAAAGGTTAACTGGTCCCAGAAATTGGTCAGCCCTAGATAACTTTTAATCAAGGCTTAAACTTTCTCAAGGTCGCTCAAGGTCACGCGCAATTTTCGGCACCTCATTTATTAGGAATTTGCAAAAAATGTATACCATCCGAAAGATTGCTAATCGTGATAGCGATTTTTGGCACCTCATTTATGGGAAATTTGCAAAAAATTAATACCACCCATCAAAAGGCTCTAGGATATATGTATATAAAAGGTCAGCTAGTTTCAGTAATTGGTCAGCTATAGATTCTTTTATACGATTTTTTTAAAGTTTTTTTTCAAGGTTATGAACGATTCGTGACCTTGAAAAAAAAATACTTTAAGAAATCGTAAAAATGGATTTATGGCTGACCAAATACTGAAACTAGCTGACCATTTATTAGGATCTTAGGGCCTTTCAGGTGGTATTAAATTTTTGTAAATTTCCCATAAGTGAGGTGCCAAAAATCGCGCGTGACCTTGAACAATAATTTAAAAATTCATTTAAAAAAACTATGGCTGACCAATTACTAAAACTAGCTGACCTTTTATATAGTTCTCAGGCCCTTTCTGATGGTATTAAATTTTTGCAAATTTCCCATAAATGAGGTGCCAAAAATCGCTATGACCTTGAAATTTTTAAAAATTCACTAAAAAATTCTATACCTGACCAATTACTGCAAAAAGATGACCTTTTACAACCGTGAAGATGCCTTTCAAGTTGCATACGTTTTTTTAATGACCCAAATGAGGTGCCAAAAGTTTTTTTTGGGACCTTGACAAAAATTCATAGAAAAAAAACTATGGCTGACCAATTACTGAAAAAAGTTGACCATTTATCACAATCTAGAAATCTTTCGGATGGTATAATTTTTTGGAAAATTTACCTCAAATGAGGTGCTGAAAATCACGTGTGACCTTGAGCGACCTTGAGAAAGTTTAAGCCTTGATTAAAAGTTATCTAGAGCTGACCAATTTCTGGGACCAGTTGACCTTTTCTGACCAATTAGATGGAATTTTTTTTATTAAATTTCCCTCATATGAAGTGCCAAAGGTCCAGAGCCCTCAAACCGAATGTCTTTTAGTTCGACACTCAATATATGTGATGACATCCCAGAAATATGGGAAAGAGCTAAATTTGTTCGAACAAAAGACCTTGGGATGAGAGCCTTTTACGGAACCTACAGCAAAGCAATGATTTAATTCTGCTCTGAAAAAACTGGAGGGATCATTAGCTTTGGACTATGGTCACGCTAAGCGAACACACTGAAAAATGTTGTCTTTCAATGACTGAGGTAACAAATAAAATGATAACTATAATGGCTTTCAAGAAGCAAAGAAGAAACGCAACGGTGACCGGCATAGAGTCCATTTGGATGGTTGAGTGGGACATCATCCGTTAAGGTGCCACTATGCGGGGTTCAACAGTCGTCAACACAGGGGCTAAGCAATATCAAATGTCATTGATTCCGTTGAACTAAGACACGTGGACTCAGATTAAGGCTTAAGAATTCATTCTGACGCTAAGGATGTTAAACTTGGGAGTCGTTTTTTAATTCCGTTGCTTTGATGCCATTTTGAAAAATGGCGCCCATTGTGTATGTAGTCCTAGAACCTAGGCCTTCGGCATGACAGTCCAACGCACTAACCATTATGCCACAAGGTACATGCTTTTTTTGACATATTAAGGAAGTAATTTAGCTTCGGAGTTATTGTTGTAATCCTGTCACATGCGCGCCGGCCGTTTTCAAAAATGGTGCCAAATCTGTAGAAAATGGCAAAACAAAAAAACTTGGATATTAGTTGGAAAATTTCCATGATCAAAATAACAATTGATGTCTTAAAAGATAGATGTTGAGTAGGCGCACTATTGGATAAATTTTAGTGTTTCCACTTTTCGGGAACATACTTTTTTATGTCACCGGGTGGAACCTCCACTTTTTTAATAATTTTTAATATTTCCAACATGAAAAATGTTGCGGAAATGCCTCCAGATGCCAAACGCGGGTTGGAAAATGACAATTGGTTTCTTTAAAAAAAGATGTAGATGCACCTTGTCAATGCTGCCATTTTTCAATAAATATTTTTATGTGGTGGGACTTTCCCTTATTTTGGTAATTTTTAATATTTTTAACGTGACAAAAATTCTCGGAAACGCCTCCAAACGCCAAATATGTGTTATAAAAATAACGGTTGTTGTCTTAAAAAATAATTGTTAAATAGACGCACCTTCAAGTAAAATGTCAAATGGTGGGATTTCCACTTTTTGGTAACTTTTAATATTTTGAACACGAAAAACTTACAACTTATTTTCCCAAAACCCATTTGGCATCTAGTAGCGTTTTCCAACTTTGTTCATGTTCCAAATATTAAAAAATATCAAAAAAGTTCTTGAAATAAAAAAGGTTAGTATGTTCCTGAAATGTGGCTGAAATTTTTCTCGAAGGTGCGTCTACTCAACACCTATTACGGTATCTATTGTTATTTTGATCATGGAAATTTGCAAAGTAATTGACCAGTTTTTTTTTTACCATATTCAACAGATTGGGCGCCATTTTTGAAAATAGCGTCGAAGCGAAAGAATTACAATAATGACTCCCAAGCGTAGGGTTCTTAATTTCCTGACTGGACTACAGATTGGGCCATTTTTGGTATGTGCAAGGAAAAAGTTCCATCAGACATAAAAAAAATCCGTAAAAAACGCACGGGATTCGGTTTCTTGCCCGGACTGTAGCTATATCAAATTTGATGCAAGTCGGTTCATCCCGCTTAGGCTCTGGACCGATGTGAGACGGATTTGGAACAAAGTCAAATATGTAATATGATTGGTTTTTCCGTAGTTTTTTTTAATAATTTCATTTTAATTTTTTTTTTTTAGAAATTGCCCCTCTCCTGTTTGGGGGAACTAGACCCCTCTTTCGTACAATTTTTTCTTGACTTGAATACAATATATGAAATAATTTGACTGAAATATGAAGGATCTTACCGCAGATAAACTAATTTCAATCCGTTCAATAATCCACTCGCAAATTAAGGTGTCAAAAGAAATCAGTTACTTACAAATCATCGGAAGCAATACAATATGGGGCGACAAGTACAGATTCTGCGTCCTCCTTAGAGAGTTTTCCCCTTTGAAATTATTCGGATATTCCTTCCGAATCAAAAAAGATAAAGAATCTCAGCATCAATGGCGTCGAAAAGTCAACTGGCAGAGTAGTTGACATGAATTAAATTGTATGCAAGAAACCTATATTGATCTGCCTCACAGGACGAAATGAGAATTCCAAAGTGCCACCCAGAATCAGTCGCCTCCCCAGTCTAGACCTGGTGGTTTTCAGAAAAACCATATATAGATATATGAACATGACTTTTCTTACTGCTCCAATTAGCTTTGTTTTACTCTTGAACTCACACTCGACAGATATATCCCATAAGAAAGCGCTCCTCATCACACTTTTGGATTATTTATTACTGTAAACAGCCAAAGATCCGGAATCAGAGGATTGGATTTCACCCTCACACTTTGGGTGTAGAGTGGCATGTTTTTGTGTTTTATTTCTTTAAAGCGCCTAATTGACACAGATCCTGACATATGTTCGGATTTCTCTCAAATGACATGACTTCTTGTCTTTTTTTATTTTTTTTTCTGTTACTGTTCGGTCCACTGGTTGACACTCGAAATCACATCCATTTACATCTTCTTTCTCATCTTCTTCCTGGATGTGAAGCTGATGGTGTTGCTTTGTGAATTTTAATTTAATTTTTTTTATGGGTATGTTGCTCATCTCATCGACCGCCCAGGATATTGTCGCCTTTTTAAGGTGTTTTGTGTATAGTGTAGTTTTTTTTGGTTCTATTTTCTTGTTTCGTATGTAGAAGATCCTTTTGGAGGATATTATATGGAAGAGGATAGAATAGAGTAACGCTTGTCATGGGATGTATAAATCACAAAAAGGGTGGTTGTTAGTGGGAAGAAAAAACCTGAAGCGTTAAATGATGTGTGAAATAAACGTAAAACGTATATCCGCTGGATTTGGTGTCCCTTAAAGTATATAGAAGGTTTCTCTTATCATTTAGATCGCTATACGCAAAGTTGACTTTGTCCAAATTTAAATGCAAATAAGGTGACATTTTCGTGGAGATAATAAAAGGTGGGTATATGTAACAGGTCATAAGGAAGGCATAATGAGATTCACAAATTGACAGAACGTTTCTCATTCTGCGTTGTGTTCCGTTTGAGTTGGTGTGTGATAGTGATGGATGGTATTTTTGACCAAAATTTTCAAGGATTGGTCAAAAACATAGTCTGTTGTATATCCAAATGTTTCTATAGTTGTGAATTTGGTACAAAATTGATTTTCTGTACCAAGAAAACACGTTATATTTTATTATTGGATACATTTTTAGTGACATGCCTGGTTGAGATTTTAAGACTCCAATTTCTTACATACGACAGTTCTTAATTTCCGTGCATTCATTGTTCCAATTCCGTCTATTTCCCATTCCTAGCTTACTTACTTAAGGTGGCGCTTCAGTCCGGGGTGGACCACGGCCTCAATCAACAAGCTTCTTCCAGCCGGTTCGCACGCCAGGTTAGTTGAGGTCCTCTTTCACTTGCGTGAGCCACCCTTAACGCTGTCCCACGGGGTTGTATTCAAATACTTTCCAGGTCGGAGCATTGATGTCCATTCGCTCTTAGTGTGTTCCTAAATGTCCATGCCTCTGTACCATACATCCGGAGTGGGATGATAAGCGCCTTATACAGGGACATTTTAGTTGCTCGAGAGAGGGCCTTGCTTCTCAATTGCATTTTTAGCCCAAAGGAACAGGCTTTCATTCACCATTAACCCCATCTTCTTGACTTCCTTCTCAATACTCACGAAAGCACCACAGACATCTCCCTTAGTTCGTCCGATTATTTCAATGTCGTCAGCGTTAGCAAGTAATTGGATGGACTTTTGAAAGATTGTGGCTCTAGTGTTGAGGCATTATTTCCTATCAAGATCTCCTCCTTTATTCAAGGAAATAGGAAATCAGACTTCATTTGGAAGATCTTTTGTGTTTTTACTAAGATCGAAACTTGAAATCCTCATCTTCTACAAAACACAATCAGAACATAGTTCTTCAATCGAAAGAGGTGGGAGTAAAGATCTGGTACATTGTACCAATTAATTTTCAATATCGATAATTTCATACAAAATCTTTTCTCCTTCGAACTTATTCTCGCCTAATGTCTGTAAAATCGTAATTATTTCAAAAATTCATTGCCCCTAAAGGATTCAAAATTGTTCTTAATCCCTATATTTCCGGATTGTACAGAAAAACTGTCACGAAATCTATAAAACCATATAAATCACCCCAAACTCTGTGTATTAGAATTCTATACTTCACTAATCATTATCACATCCGGACCACCTAATTATGACACTTTTCTGGCACAAAACAATTTAAAGTCAAAAACAACTAATAGATTTTCCAAAACATTTATATTATCCAAAAGTCGAAAAAAAAAATACTATATGCGCCACCCAAGCCTGCGAGACTGGTGCTGGTGGATTGACAAATGTATATCCACCCAGTAATAAACAAGAGACAATAGTTTCGGGTCCAAATGAGGACATAATGTTGAGGCTGTGGTCGGTATATTATATGGAAAAACAAGACAAAAACAAATAACAACGTGGCGCCCTAATTTATGTGCATTCGTAAATTATACTGGCTACGATTTTGGCTTGGGCTTCTGTATCGGGTAAACGAGGGTGCCCTTGCCCCCGACAACACCACCGTCGCGTCGTCATCATCATCATCGCTCTTAACCTCTCATAGTCGGTGGTCGATCACTTTGGGATATAGGGATCCATGGGCCCTGGATGGATATGGGGGACTTTTGGAAGCATTATATACTGCGCGATGTGAACGATTTATTGTTAGCTTGTCGAAGTGTGAGAAATTTTTGATATAAATTTCCCTCTCATTAGAGATGTGTCACCGGCGAACGAAATTTTAATGAGATGAAAACTCCACACACAGAAATACACCCGCGTCTGTTGATGGCGTGTCAGGATGAACGTAACATGGATGGCACTATGATGTTAACAGAACATGGTGAGACTATATCACCATCAGGAACTCGGAAGCAAAGCATTCGGCTGCATTTGGACCACCAATAGTGATAGGACTGCGTATAGAAATGTTTGGATGATTCTCTAATTCATATATACAAAACATTAATAATGTAACGATTGTTGTGACATTTATGTAGAAAATGTTTGTGGTTATCGGTGGAAGTTTTAATGCCTTGTCCCGCGCCAATGTTAATTAATTTTCAGGAAATTCATAATATAACGCGTCCAGACAATATGATATGTTGATAACCCTCAAGGGAATGAATATAAGCTTTGTCATTGATAAATATAATATTTTTGATGCTTTTTAATTCATGAAGTGGAATTATTTTATACTAGGACAAAATAATGCTATAGATGTCAATTTTGTATTTGAAGGGAAACTAACCATGAAGAAAAAAAAGAAGGTCGGTACCTGCAGAATTCAAGAATTTTTTTCTGCAGCAATAGCAGGTATTTACGTAAATATACTCAAGTTCTGAAAATTACTGTCTGTTATTTTGAAAAATTCAAATTGCTTCAGGAACCTACATATTGAAAATCAATCTAGGTTAGGTTCCTATAGTTTGTTTGGTTTGATCTAGCCATTTTCCCCCATGGTATTATAGAGTTTTCACGATCAGATAACATAATTTTTTTCAGGGGTAAAACCGCTTGCAACCATTCAAGAGAGTCTTTTTTCATGAAAAATCTTAGTCGCTCGGTCTTAGCCTCATTTCCTCCCAACAAACAATACGCAGACACGAAGGGTTGATTTTTATAAGTTACTTAGTCCCACTAAACATTTATGATTTAAGGCATCAGAATTGAAAAAAATCCGGCTAGAGGGACCAAAAATGTATTTCTTTAATAAATTATTTCAAACAACGATATCAAAAGTACTAGGGGTATATTTCACTACACAAACTTACTTCCGTGAAGGGTCGCAGCCTGAGACACGGCAGCCTTCCATTCTCTACGATCCCAAGCACACTGCTTCCAGTCATCTAGACGAAGCTCTCTCGCATCAACGATGGCTTGTCTTTAAATTGGAGAGGCTTGGCCTCCTTTGTTTTCTTCAGCCTGGTGGCTGAGATTCAAAGACTATATTGGTGGGAGCATTATTAGCTGTTCATTCGAAGCGGCCGAGGCAATGTAGTCTTTCGAAGGAGCCCAATATCAGCTCTCCCTGTTTGCTTATCCCCCAACACTTGATATGCCATTAAGCAGAACTGGCAGTAAAAGGGCTTTATAGAGCGTGCACTTCGTCTTTCCTGTAAAGAGTTTTGAACCCATCTGTTGCCCCAAACTGAAGTAGTCACGGTTGTCCAGGCTAATTCTTCGTCGGATCTTCACTGAGATTTCGTTCGTGGAGATTCTTAAACCGAGGTAGATGAACTCCACAACTACTTCGAAGTTGTTGATATCAACAGTGACGCTTTGTCATAGCTTCATAGCTGGTTCACAGATCTTTCATAGTTTGTTGATACCATGTATTTTGTCTTGTCCTCGTTTACTTGAAAACCAACAAATTTCGCTTGTTCTTCAACTGCCTTGAAAGCCTCTAAAACGGCCTGTTGGGAGGGGCAAATGATGACAATATCATCGGCATACCCTAGAAGTTGGACATTTGTTTTGAAAATAGTGCCTTCAGTGTTAACGCCTGCCCAGTGCAGTATTTGCTCCAGAGCAAGAAACCCTGTGCATGTTTGAAATAGTTCAGAAGAGCTTAGATCTAAACTTAAATTATAACTTAATTCTATGGTGGGTTTTTCATTGTTTTTTTTTTTTTTTTTTTTTCCTTGTTTTTTTTTTTTTTTTTTTTATTTATTTTATTTTTGAAATGGGCCCGTAGGCCCACCCACCAGTTTTTACAATACAAAAACTTAAAGATTAATCAATACAATAAAGACAACGTGGGGCTTTGGATTTGGGGCTATGAGTTATTGGTTATTGGTGTGGTTGAGGTTGGTATAGAGAGAGATTTTGAGAGAGTGTTTGGAGGAGTGGAAGTCGAAAGAATTTTGCATAATGTTAGAAGTACGTAGCATGCGGGATATTGGTTCGTTACTACCATAATTAGTACGATGAAAGTTGACATCAAAGAGTGACACTAATCTACGACTTCTAGGGTTAGTGTGCAATGGAGAAGCGCAGGGCAGTCAATATTACCAGCTAAGAGCTGATGGATAAATACAATGTCAGCTACTTTGCGACGATTATAAAGGGGTTGCAAATTAATAAGCTGAAGGCGACATTCGTAGGGTGGGAGATGGAGCGTATCAAGCCAGGGTAGCCCACGAAGTGCGAAACGAAGGAATCTTCGTTGAACAGCTTCGATACGGAGAGAGTGAGTAACATAAAAGGGTGACCATACCTGGCTGGCATATTCAAGAAGTGGTCTGACAAATGTGAGGTAAAGAGATTTAGTGACGTAAGGGTCTGAAAATTCTTTTGACCAGCGCTTAACGAACCCAAGTGCAGAGTTAGCTCTATTAATAGATGTGGTAATGTGAGATCTAAAATTAAGTTCTTTATCACAAAGAACTCCTAAGTCACATAATGAGTCCACTACGGTCACTGCATCAATGGTAATAAAGTATGTACGAGGAGGGAGAGTAGAACGTTTACGGGAGTAGGTTATAGCTTGACACTTACTAACATTAAGTTCCAGAAAGTTCTTCTGGCACCAGGTAGAAAATCTATTCAAATATTGTTGAAGAAGATAGGAATCAGAAGGAGAGGAAATGTATCTATAAATTTTTGTATCATCAGCATAAACAGAGATCATAGAATCATTGATGACGCAGTCAGCATCATTAATAGTCAAAACGAAAATCAGAGGGCCGAGATGACTTCCCTGCGGAACACCGGAGGTTGCAAGGATAGGGTTAGATTCGATACCTCTAAAGAGGATATTGTACTGACGATCGCTCAGATATGATTGGATCCATGCAATGAGAGGGGGCGGAAAGCCAAGTGCTTTAAGTTTAAAGAGAATAAGGGTGTGTGAGATTTTGTCAAAAGCTTTGCTAAGGTCGGTTGCGATGACATCAACTTCTTTCCCAGCTTCCATGGCGCATATGGTACCAGAAACGAAATCAACTAGGTTTGTGGTAGTTGATCTACCACTAAGAAAACCATGTTAATTGGGGGAGAAAATTTGTTTACAATGGAAAAGCATGTTGTCATAGACCAGTGTTTTTCAAACTGTGGGTCGCGACCCCCTAAGGGGTCGCCAAGAATAACTAGGGGGGTCGCGGTCGCAAGCCATTAGGTACAAGGTACTAAAGAACTTAACACATAATTTTTTAGTGAGACAGTTGAAACTGTTTTTCTTTTATTAAATGTTCAAAACTTGGTTGTATCATTGAGTCGTTTACAATTTAAGCATTTTCCTATTGAGAGAAGAGAACGTGAGTTCACATAGGTATGAAGTGGTGAATGGCACTAACAATCTTAAAGCTTCTTTTGCCAGCTTTAGATATTTTCGTCTTCTCTTGTCTTTATCCATAAATTATCAATGGTTCTTACAATGAATTCAGAACATACCATTTGCAGTTGAATCTATAAGATTTTCTGTCATCTTTACCGATGGAAGATCAGCCAGATGGACTGACATATTTAAAAAAGGATTAAGTATCTATCACTGCCCATTTCCACCTTCAGAATATAGATCTGGAAAGTTACTTACACTTAATAGTTTTTTCTCCAAATTATGCAAATTCTCATGAGAGGAATGTGAGAGCTAACTGTCATGGCATGGATTCATCTGAACGAAATTTCGTCGAGAATTTTCTGAACCCAGGGAAAAGAATATATTTTTGTTTGGAAATACCCTGAACACAAACGAAGTTTTGCTAGGAGTTCTCTGATTTTGTTTTTGCAGTAATAATATTTTCTTGTCTCCCTTGGAAGCTCGTGATGTTTAAGTGGTCAGCGAGAAATGATAACTTTAAAAGCCAAGTGGGGACAGAACAATGATTTGATTATCCAGATTTTGAATCTTTTCAAACATCAATTAGATTTTAGTTCCAGAACTCGTGTCAATTAGGCAGAGAGCCCACAGCAGATTTCGGGTGTTAATGATAGCAAAAAATGAAGTATGAATGCAACTTCGACGGTAATCATGTTAGCCGAAATTGGTTTTCACCCTTCCTTAGATAAGCTCCTTGGATCACATATTATGGAATCCGAGACCATTTATGAGTGTTTCGCTCTGCCAGATTGTTTAAAAAAATTCAAAATTCTAAGTGAAAAACGGGTTTTTAACAGTCTGGCAAAGTAAACTAAATACTCAAATGATCTCGGATTTCGTGATATGGGATCCGAGTAGCTTATCTAGGAATAGGAAGGGATGAAATCTAATTTCGGCTGACACGATTACCCTCGAAGTTGCATTCATATTTTTCTTTTCTATTCACTGTTTTATCACTAAGGCTCTGGTTGTGGACTACAAGACTTCGATTTATTGAATAGCCTTTAATGAAACTTTCAACCGCCTATACTTCTTTTTTTGTTATCAATCCCACCTGACAAAGTATTATTCTGAATGTGGGGGTCGCCAGAATATATTTACTAACAAAGGGGTCACGTACTCAAAGAGTTTGAAAAACACTGTCATAGACTATGCTTGTAGTTGTAGATGTAGCTTGTAGGCGTATAGCTCTTCTTCCTACGCAGGGTCTTTCTCTCCTCTCTTCTTTTTGCTCGATACTCTTCTCTCGCTGTTCTTGTTTTCCACTGCAGAATATTTGCATGTGCATCTTCTGTCACCTTTTTAAGCTATACGCCTCCGTTATCATACGAAGCGTTCTTTTTCGGGGTAGGTTTGTGGTATTGTAGCCCATAGTGATTTCGACTGCTTCTTTGATGATATCGCGATACTGGGACCACTGGTTGTTGGCTTCCGTGGCAGGTGAATGCACAGCGAAGAGCTTCTCTCTCAAATGCTCAGTGTAGGCTCTGGTTACTCCAGATATGCTGAAACAACTAACGTCGAAGGTCTTCTTTAGGGTGGTTCGTTGTTTCTTTTCATTTGACAGTCGAGCTTTAAACCTTGATGCAATAAGAAAATGGAAAGAGTCGACGTTTGCCCCTCGAAAAGAACGTCCGTCTTAAAAGTTAGAAGCGTGAATTCCGTCCATTTGGATGGCGTATCCACCATTTGGGGAGGGACATGTTGTTTTGTGGATTCGTAGCCATGGAAACCTAGGGCTACTTATCACCGTATTACGAGCTTCTGAAGAAAATCTCGCGAACAGAATAACATAAATTGAACAAAATAACTACTTATAGTATAAACGCTCAACTTAGGGAACAATAAAACGAAGGTCCAGCCTCCTACTCTTACTAAATGAAAACGAAGATTTTCTGCGGTAGAAATGCAAGTTTATGGAATTTCATTATTGAAAAGTGAATATTTTTTAATAGAATCCATATTTTATATTTGAATCCAAATGCCTATTAAGCTTTAATTTCAAATCAAACTTTCTATGATAATATGACTTTCTCTCAAACAACATTCCTGAATTCAAATAAACGAGTATTCCACACATTAGTTTAAAATCGAAATGATCTCTGAATCCCATCATCGATATTAAGCATTTCCTCATTCTGTCAAAAATATCAATCTTATGTACAACTCAAAACGATGAAAGGTATTTAAACTCGAAAAGGAATAAATTTCACTTTAGATTTCAATCCGGTTAAGCCCCGCACAAAACAAATTGCTATCAATATTTCAAAATGCACAATGTACCTATTAACGATCTGTCATATTCCACCATCCAGACTATATGTTGTTGTTGCTGCACAAATTAATCCGGCAAAAGGTTATCGAACCAACCGAAAACATTGATCCACTATCTGGCAGTAGGTACCTACAGCGGCCGCGCGCTGAGGCGACTTTGCTCTCTGAAGCCATTCATCAGTGGCACTTGAGGTGGAGGCCTAAATCCATCAAAAGATCACAGATTCCTTAACGGAACACGCGCAGTTGCTCGCACTGTTACTGCAGACAGTCGCCTGTTCTGTTCGGTGCCCCCATCAGCTCTGTGTTGTATATATACCCAATCCGCAGTGGCATCGAGATTTCTGGACTGCGCAGGCGCACACAAGGAATGCCCCCCAACTGGGGTTACCCTACCAGATCCAAATTAGCCTGTATAAGGCTGGAGAAGAGTTTATACGATCAAGAAAACAGCAGCAGCAGCAATGATGTCTGGGGCTGTGCGGCATCAAGTGGGTGGTCCGATATTTCCACGGCTCATTTGAGAAGGTCTTGACACAGAATTATTCAATTTTTTTGGTTTTGAATTTCTACCCATAGCCATATAGGTGTTTATGTGTGTGTTGTGTTGTTTCTGTTTGGATATCATGATCTTCAAAATGATTTAAGCTGGCGAATTAATCAAGACGACGAAGACTCCGAAGACGGATATGAAATGAGACACTTAGGGCTCTAGAGAGGCGAAAGATTTAACATTTGATTTGACACTATCAATTCATCTTATTTTTTTTTCGAGAGCCAGGACTTCTTCTCTACAAATAAAACGATTGCGAGCTTTTTGTATGAATATAATCAAATTGAGTTCCAGTATACCTATCAATGAATGGTCACATCACACGTGTCCTTTGGGAATATACCCACTTCAAATATCCTCTAATGCGTTTAATTACCATTTGGGCAGAGAGTATTTTAACAACTACGAGCTTTGTTGAATTGCGTTTACGTGACTAATTTCTTTGAAAGGATTCTCAATATGCCCAAAGGTACAACTATATACGAGGATACCTGGGTTTGAACTTAATGAACATCGGAAAGTGCCAGACAGACAAACATCCCTCCAGGGCATATAACTGATGAAAAAAAAAAAATACCAGAAGCTGTTGATATTGATGAGATACTCGTTGAAAATACAAATAATATAGAGAAAAAAAATGACTTAAAGGACATACTGATACTGATGGAAGGACTTGTGGAAAAAAAGCAATCAACTTAATTATCCTTTTTATTATAGTGAATGTCCCTAAGCAAATTGTTATATAATTGGATTCGTTTTTCGTTTGTTTTTTTTTTTTTTGTTATTCCAAAGAAGCATCCAGAGGGTATTGGGAAAGAGAGAAGTCGAAAATGAAATGGGTTCATCCTTTTGGAATCTATAAAGGAACAGTTGGTGTGGTTTAAGTTGATGGTAATTACGCGTACTTTAAGACTAAAATAGAAGATGATTCTGATGCACGCTATGAATCGAACAAGTATACAAATTTGACTTTGATCTTATAACGTGCATGCGTGCAATGAATATTTACGTCGGTCGTTGAGACAGAGAAGAGAACAATATGTCTTTGATGAATAATTATAACGATCATTAACTATTCGGGTATTTCTGTTAATTAATAGATTCGACACCATAACAATATTTTTCGTTACACCTAGTTTCTTGGTTAGACAGAGAATAGATGAATGTAGCTCTTTTGAGATTTTGTTGCTAACACTAACTCTCTGTCTACCAAACCTCAGTTAAATGAATTAATAAATATTGGGCCATCTGTTGGACTCTTTTTGAATCATATGTTATCTGAACATTGACAGCTCATATGCGATCAAAACAATCAAGGGTAAAGGTGGGGGGGGGGGGGTTCAGGTAGGTGCCAGAACTATTTTTGAATGGCTTTGCCCTCCCCAATCGAAATCCTGTGTACCCCCTAGAAACAAAATTGTCAGGAACTCAGGCAAAATTTCCATAACTGCTTGGCTTGCATAATCCAAACGTAGTCATAGACAAGCCGCTGATAACTAATTTTTGAATGTCAAGAAAATAAAGATTTGGACTTCCATGAGCTTCTGCTGCATCATCAAGTTGAGGCTACGTGCAACGTGATGGGTCTCAAGTAAGCAAAACAACTTTGAAAAATCGAAAAATCGAAAAATGTATGTGGATAATTTACCGCTAAATAGTCGTTAATTATCTGTGGTAAATTTAAATTGATCAGGCAATGTTTTCTATGTTTTTTTTTGGTGCTTTTCTAACTTTCTATGCACTTAGCAGAATAACTCTCACGAATAATTAGTTGTTACAATTTTGAGTTTGTCGTTCTATGTTTTCTATGTTTTTTTTAAAGAGGTAAAAACTTCTAAAATTTAATATTTTAGGGCTTAATAAATTTTCTGTTAATTAGTTGTGACAAATCTAAGTTTGTCGTGCGATGTTTTCTATGCATGTATGTGTTTTTGGGTGATTTGTTTTCTATGAGTGTCAAGTAAGCAAAGCATCTGTGGTGAATCGAAAAATGGGTAGGTGGATAGTTTGCCATTCATTTATCGTTAGTTGGTTGTGACAATTTCGGATTTGTCGTTCAATATTTTCTATGTTTTCTTGGGTGATTTTCTAACTTGACATAACTTGAAGAGCGGTAAAAACTTCTTATACTTAATATTTTATGGCTAAGTAATTTGCCTGTAATTAGTCATTAATTAGCTGTGGAAGATTGAATTCAATCGTACAATGTTTTCTATGTTTTTTTGATATCAAGTTAGCAATGCACCATCTCTTAGATTTAAAAAAAAAACTGCTTATACCAAATGGTTTATGACTTAATAATTGACCTTTAAATTGTCTTTAATAAGTTGTGATAGTTTCAAATTTGTCATGCAAAGTTTAAATTGTCATATATAATATAATGGCTAGTTAAAGTCAAATTATTAATTAATTGATAATTCAATATACATATGTAATAGGTTCCAGGAACTTTTCCAGAACTCTTTGCTGATTTCATATGAATTGAGGAAAATTCATCAAAAAACATAGAAAATATTCCGTGAGAAAAATGCAATTTTCACAACTAATAAACGACTCATTAACGGTAAATTATTAAATCAAATTAAATTTTAAAAGTTTAAAAAAACATAGAAAACATAGATCGAAAAATTAAAAATTGTCACAACTAATTAACGACAAATTATGCACTACCTCATTTTTTGATCCGTGAGATTATTTTGCTAACTTGATATCAAGCTAGCAAAGGACTCAAAAAACATAGAAACACGGCACGATCAAATGGAATTTGTCACAACTAATGAACTACTGATTAATGGCTAGTTATTAGGCCACAAGCTATCAGGTATAAGAAGCTCTAACCGATTTTCGACAGGTTGCTTTGTAACTTGATATAATTCGAGCTTTAAGAACTCAAAAAATAAAAAAACATAGAAAACATTGAACGACAAATTCGACGACATGAAACTGGGATATTACACCATTGAACTTTTTTTGAAGGGTGTCATAAGGTGCTAATAATCCAAAGACGATTTTGGTACTTAATATAATATTGGTTAAGCCATTTCGTGAAAAACATCGCAAATGTGCTGAAAATTGTGTAGACAGGTGACGATGTAGCCTGCTGCCCAGAGTCATCTGGATCAGTAATTTGAATGAAATAATATTCCATAATAAATCGGAATGTCTCCAAATAAGGCAACAACGCGGTTAAAAATATCAAACAATATTTTTTGCATAGCCTTTTTCAAAAAGGTAACAAAAGGCCAACCGATATGAGTGTAAGCTTTGTTTAAAAATCCTGCCAGTCTGACATTTTTAATATGAAATATGAGACTGCCATAGAGATAGTCAATAGAAAATCTAGATAAAACTTTTGTTTTCGTAACTGAAGATTGTTGCGAGCTTATACCTAGTGATTTCCATGGTTACGTTACAAGACCCCTAACAGACGATTTACTCAACAATTTATTCCGAAATATTTAACAACTACTTAGTTGATGAGTCTCATAGATTTTTCTAATTCCCAAAGTAGTTTCTCGAGTGAGAATTTTCTTTGCTAGCCCCATAAAACTCCTGAAGTTGACAAAATCAATAACATCGTCGGTCAACTATTAGATGATTGCATGTCAACCAATAATCCATACCTCTATATGTTGACATCAAACGAATTTCTCAAATGTTTCGCAGTTGACTTCTGATTGAAGCGCGCACACAGTACGAGCGTTCGAATCAAATATTCGTCGACGTAAATTCTGAGTGGTGTGCTCTTTTGTGTATCAGTTGGCCCGAAATGATTTCTTCACCCCAGTTTATATTTGTGTTTCGGGAAAATAGGAAAAATATTAAATCACTAAACAAGTTGACAAAGACAAAACCCCGCGCCGGAGTCGGACCAGAAAAATTACATATCAGCCACCACCAACCATCACTATGGGCATTGTCAACGATGACGTGTCAGAATTTTCATATGCATGTCAATTTTTACCTCCGCTTCGTTATACTATGTGCTGTGTGATACATTACGTCTTTAAAGAATAGCGGTAGATCGGCTCTTTTGTTGATGGGATTACCTACAACTGGGCTGAAATGTCATGTCAATCTATGAATGAAGTGATGGCTGTTGTTGTTGTTGTTGGAATAGCTGTCAATCTTCTATGTAGCTTGCTCGTTCCGTGTGATTATATAGAAGACCTCAAAGCAAATGACAAACTGGAACAAATACCAGTTAACCACAATTACACCACCAGCAAGAACATTCAGAAAAGAGCCCAAAGCTAACAATGAATCCATTAAGGAGGATGCGATAGATGAATTCGTTCCAAGGATGTGGCAGTTATGCTATACATAAACACAAACCAGCACATGACAAAAAGTTAACAGTTTTTGTCATGATGAAGCATCCTGCGAACCGTGGTCGATGGAAATTTGATTTGACATTGACGAGTAGAGAATTTATGTCCTGTTTTTTTTTTGTTTGTTGTTCCAGCACTGAAATTGATACTTGCAATGAGGATTGTTTATATGGTGAGCCTACCCCTTAGGGTAAACAAGAAACTGGCGTGGCATTCGGAGAGATGATGAGCAATTGTATTCTTTTTCTGATATGTGATTCGAATGGACCAATTATGGATTTCTTTTAGATTGAATTATTTCTATTGAGTCAATCTCTCACTTAACTGCTGCGTGTGAACGAGCTTCTTTTGAATTACGAAGTAATTTTGTCAAATCGGATTTTTGATCACCTTTAAGACCCTATGTGAACTAAAATTTTATGGTTTAACGATTTACTTCTTTCATGAGAAAAAGTCAACATTCAGTTGGAGATTGTTGATGACGTTAAAATTTTAGAGCAAATTACCTACTGGAAACTGTTGAAAATAATGTCAGAAGTTCTTGATTTAAATTTGTTCTGTGAAGTTTTGAGACACACAAAGAACCATATCTTCATTTCCGGCAAATCGAACCCTGTCACTCAGGTCCTGTTTGTTTTATGTATGATGATCTGATCCGGATCAGATCATGGGGATAGATAAATAAATAAATAAATTGGGTGGCGCAACAGCTCGTGGAGAACCAGGGCCTAGTGACTTTTGACTCACAACCATTCCTGTGTGCGTGTTTGTTGGCAGGAATGGAGGGAACCTATACAGTTTTTCGCCGAGTCCGAACGGCTAAATGCGAAACACTTTTTCATGACAAGTATACTCTTGGAGGATTTGTCAGTTCCTCGCAAGAGGCAGTACCTCGAATAAAACATTTCTGTTTTTAGGTGGCACGGCTGGGAATCGAACCCACACCTTCGGCATGACAGTCCAACGCACTTAACATCATGCCACGAGGTACGAGGGGATAATTAAATGCGGCTAATGTCTCAAGATTATTATAAAAGTCAAAATAAAAAAGTGCATGAGAACCAATGACACTAAATCATCAGTCACTTATTGGACAGGTTTATAGATTTTTTTAAAATGATTTTTTAAGTTTGTATCAAGATGTTCAAATGTTGTTATTATTTAGCAACTAATTACCACTTTATTCGTTTCTTTGTCCTTTTTTTCTGACCATAAGGCGGTGGTGGTGAAACACGTCTTGAGTGAAATTACCCTGAACGCCTCAATCACTCAGAATCGCCCCGATGTTTTTTTTATAAAAGTACCCTGGTTTTTGCACTTGTTTTCTCTTATTTTAGATTTGAATTTTTTTATACTTAGCGCGCATTCACATTATACCTTTACGATCTATCTCCTCATTCCTCATCCTATAGATACACTCTGCGAAAAAGAAATACATATAAAATTTATTTAAGGAAAAAGGTACTAAGTTTGTTTTAATTCCATTATGGATTTTTTTTTTCATTTATTACAACACGCGAAACTCTCATTATAACTTTCGAAGAGTTTATAGCTGTTGAGTTTGAACGACCGACTGTCCGTCTGGCCGGCCGTTTGTCGTTCGCATCAAAGCTTTTAGCATGAACCTCTGTACTATACCTCTGCTATAGCGGCTGCCACAAGGTTTTAAATGTGCACAATAAACATTATGCATGGATAGGTGCATGAGTGGTACCAGATTGTTATGCACTTGAAAACTTCTTTTATTTTTCTGTTAATATTGGACAATAGTGAACTCTTTTTATTGCTTTCCATATGTTCTAGGTTGAAAATAAGTGCAATTTTTTTCCCTTACTCCTAGTGCTTTGTTTTTTTTTGTATAGTCTATGCTGTGAATGAGCCTTTAATTTGACTAGAAATTATCCGTGTCAATGATACTGTATGAAGGGGTTGAAATTGTTTCACATCAAGATAATTTTACTTGGAGGTTCTACATTGAATTATCGGAGGTCTTCAAAGATATTCCAATTGTTCTAAATCATACTGAAGGAGCACATTTAAAATTATTGCACTGATCCAACTGTATCTTTTAGGATAGGAAAATATCATACGAACAAACTATCATGATAGAAAACTTTCATGACAGAAAATTATCGTGATAGAAAAGTATCATTATACAAAAATATTATTACAGACAAATGTCATGGTAGAAGACTATCATGATAGAAACCCTCATGATAGAAAAGTATCATGATATAAAACTACCATGATAGAAAACTGTCACAAGAGAAAACTATTACAATAGAAAACTATCATGAAAGAAAAATATCAGGATATAAAACTATCATGAAAGAAATCTATCATGACAGAAAACTATCATGATAGAAAACTATCACGATAGATAACTATCATGATAGAACAATATCAGGATATAAAACTATCATGAAAGAAATCTATCATGACAAACAACTATCATGACAGAAAAATGTCATGATAGAAAATTATCATGACAGAAAACCATCATAAAAGAAAACTATCATGATAGATTAATATCATGAGAGAAAACTTATGTATGATAGAAAACTATCACGATAGCAACTATCGTGATAGAAAACTATCATGACAGAAAAATGTCATGACAGAAAAATGTCATGATAGAAAACTATAATTAGAGAAATCGTATGTACATGATAGAAAACTATCATGATAGGAAACTATCACACCTATTTGAGGTTATTTTAAAGGAGAACAAATCTAATGCGGTAATGAGATCGTTCGTATCACGTCGCTTGCTACGATGAGCCTTTCTATTTTGGGAACACGTTTTTTTTCGGGACTGATCCGCTATTCCTTCAGCCTTCCACAGAGGTTGATTCTCAAAAGAAAATTATCATGACAGAAAACCATCATAAAAGAAAACTATCATGATAGATTAATATCATGAGAGAAAACTTATGTATGATAGAAAACTATCACTATAGCAACTATCATGATAGAAAACTATCATGACAGAAAAATGTCATGATAGAAAACTATAATTAGAGAAATCGTATGTACATGATAGAAAACTATCATGATAGGAAACTATCACACCTATTTGAGGTTATTTTAAAAGAGAACAAATCTAATTCGGTAATGTGATCGTTCGTATCACGTCGCTTGCTACGATGAGCCTTTCTATTTTGGGAACACGTTTTTTTTCGGGACTGATCCGCTATTCCTTCAGCCTTCCACAGAGGTTGATTCTCAAAAGAAAATTATCATGACAGAAAACCATCATAAAAGAAAACTATCATGATAGATTAATATCATGAGAGAAAACTTATGTATGATAGAAAACTATCACTATAGCAACTATCATGATAGAAAACTATCATGACAGAAAAACGTCATGATAGAAAACTATAATTAGAGAAATCGTATGTACATGATAGAAAACTATCATGATAGGAAACTATCACACCTATTTGAGGTTATTTTAAAGGAGAACAAATCTAATGCGGTAATGAGATCGTTCGTATCACGTCGCTTGCTACGATGAGCCTTTCTATTTTGGGAACACGTTTTTTTTCGGGACTGATCCGCTATTCCTTCAGCCTTCCACAGAGTTTGATTCTCAAAAGAAAATTATCATGACAGAAAACCATCATAAAAGAAAACTATCATGATAGATTAATATCATGAGAGAAAACTTATGTATGATAGAAAACTATCACTATAGCAACTATCATGATAGAAAACTATCATGACAGAAAAATGTCATGATAGAAAACTATAATTAGAGAAATCGTATGTACATGATAGAAAACTATCATGATAGGAAACTATCACACCTATTTGAGGTTATTTTAAAAGAGAACAAATCTAATTCGGTAATGTGATCGTTCGTATCACGTCGCTTGCTACGATGAGCCTTTCTATTTTGGGAACACGTTTTTTTTCGGGACTGATCCGCTATTCCTTCAGCCTTCCACAGAGGTTGATTCTCAAAAGAAAATTATCATGACAGAAAACCATCATAAAAGAAAACTATCATGATAGATTAATATCATGAGAGAAAACTTATGTATGATAGAAAACTATCACTATAGCAACTATCATGATAGAAAACTATCATGACAGAAAAACGTCATGATAGAAAACTATAATTAGAGAAATCGTATGTACATGATAGAAAACTATCATGATAGGAAACTATCACACCTATTTGAGGTTATTTTAAAGGAGAACAAATCTAATGCGGTAATGAGATCGTTCGTATCACGTCGCTTGCTACGATGAGCCTTTCTATTTTGGGAACACGTTTTTTTTCGGGACTGATCCGCTATTCCTTCAGCCTTCCACAGAGTTTGATTCTCAAAAGAAAATTATCATGACAGAAAACCATCATAAAAGAAAACTATCATGATAGATTAATATCATGAGAGAAAACTTATGTATGATAGAAAACTATCACTATAGCTACTATCATGATAGAAAACTATCATGACAGAAAAATGTCATGATAGAAAACTATAATTAGAGAAATCGTATGTACAAGTACATGATAGAAAACTATCATGATAGGAAACTATCACACCTATTTGAGGTTATTTTAAAAGAGAACAAATCTAATGCGGTAATGTGATCGTTCGTATCACGTCGCTTGCTACGATGAGCCTTTCTATTTTGGGAACACGTTTTTTTTCGGGACTGATCCGCTATTCCTTCAGCCTTCCACAGAGGTTGATTCTCAAAAGCTTTCTAATAATATAATGTAATGCCGTGAGCTACCTCCACTTCATTATCCAATAATTTCAAATAGTTAATAAAGATCAAAGTTAAGCCGCTAAAATCAGTTCGTTTTGAGCAAGAAAACTTATGTCTTCTGTTCTAAAAATCATCACATACATAGATACTTTTTCAACGATATTTTCTTAACGAATTGAATTTTCAAAAAACGTATCTCGAAAATCCATCCATGGTTAGGTATGTAGATACTCCAAAAGAAAGGTTTATTTCTGCTCGGTTCTCTACACCAAAGTCTTTAGTTCGATGAGATATTTCATTGCAATTTTTTTTATTTTAAAACTAGCCTTTTCCATGACCTTATTATCAAAATTGAGAATATTTATCGTCGGCTTAGAGTGAAAAGCAGCTAACTCCTATTTTGCATTTTTTTATAAAAAATTATTTAAACAAATATGTTCGAACATTTTTAACAAAAAAATGATTAATAAAACACTTGTTAATTTCCACAATTTAAATATATGTATTTATTTGATATTTTTAATAGAAAGCCAACGCGTTTCGTCTTCTTAGGACATCTTCAGGGCACTAACATTTACATTGAAATACAAAGAAAGGGTTCGTGGTGAATTTGTAAAAATGCAAAACTATACATATAATTATATAGACATATTATAATTTTTTAATTTAAAAAATACTAAAAACGTTAAAATTTAAACAGATAAAAAAGAGTTTTACTAATTATTCAACAGGGGGCTGTTATTAGTAAGGTCAATTTGACAATTTAATATATTATGACGTTTATGTTGATTTATCTCAAAGATCTCGTATTTGTCCAATATACGGCCTGCTGGGAGGCTATGAAGAAGGATAACATCATCCATAGAACATCCGTGGCCCGTGTCTTTGAGGTGTTGTGCGAGACCAGAAGAAGGATCTTGATGGGTAGAAGATTTAAGATGTTCCATTAATCTTTTGCGGATTGGCCTTGACGTTTTTCCGATGTAAATCCCATTACATTCCTTACAAATTACTTTGTAAACTCCACTTTTTTTTACCCTTATCGACGGTTTGTTTTATTTTGTTGTTGCATAGAGCATTTTTCAGGGTAAAATTATTAAAGAACGCTGGTTTTATTTTCGCATCTAAGAGCGGCTTGGAGAGCTTCTCAGAAACACCTGGAACATAAGGAATTTTACGCCATTGTCCATCATTCTCTTCTTTATCCATAGGAAAAATAGATTGAAGTGCCAAGTGCCTTGATTTTTTTTGAAAAAGACAATGAATCAGTTTTGGATCATATCCATTACTAGCTGCAATATTTTTTATCAGGTCCAGCTCCTTCTTGAAATCAATCCGATTGAGAGGGACCTTTAAGAGGCGGTTTAGCATTGAATGAAATGCGGACATTTTTATATTTAGTGGGTGGGCTGAGGACATTGGTATTACAGTATCAGTGGCTGTAGTTTTCCTAAAAATATCAAATGCTAGTTTTTTAGAAGAAATTGACACAGTTAAATCCAGAAAACTCAGTGCATCTGGCCCATACTCCATAGTAAACAGTAATTTTGGGTCCAATTTATTAAGTACATTTTCCAGGAAAGCCAAAAGACTTCGATGAGTTCCAGTCCAAATACAAAAAACATCGTCCACGTATCTGCTCCAAAAGATTATGTTTTGTAGAAAGGAACTGTTGGACGCAAATAAACGTTGTTCCAAATCATCCATGTAAAACTCAGCAGCAAAAGGAGAGAATGAAGACCCCATAGCGAGGCCTGAGTTTTGTTTATAAAACTTTCCATCAAATTCGAAATAGTTTTGGTCTAGGCAAACGGAGATGAGCTTTTCAAGTTGGTAACATTTTTGTTTATCTTGTAATTTCTCAGAGATCCGACTTTTAAGTAAATTTTTAAGCTTTGAAGTGCATACGGAAGGAAACAAATTCTTTACGTCAAAAGACACCAGCTTGGCGTTTGGTGGTAATACTAAGTCTTTGACTTTGTTGATAAATTCAAATGAATTCTTTAGACCATATTTCGGTTTGAAATTCAAAATATCCGGCAGAATTCGTGTAAGCTTTTTAGATAGCTTCTGTGAAGGGGCGTTGAAGGATGAAGAGACAGGTCGAAGAGGAACACCACCTTTGTGGATTTTTGGTAACCCATATAAAATAGGGGCAGAAGGGTTACTATTTCGAACAAAAAGCTTTTCTTTTGGATCTATAATAAGAGTACATGAATTTGTAACATCGTACAAGATTTTGTTGTATTTAATAGTAGGATCCTCTGGCAACTCTTCTAAATCCATTTCACTTAAGACCTCACTCATTTTTCCCATGTACTCAAATCTATGCATTATTGTTATGACATTGCCCTTATCAGCTTTACACAAAATTAAACTCATCTCTTTGAGTTTATTCTGCATCGAGCGAATGTTTATATCTACCTCACTTGAGTGATTATTGAACTTATATGCACTTTTTTCTTTTCCAATGATTCTTGCACAATCTACTCTACTCTCCAAATTTTCATCAGGTATAGCTGCATCTGTGTAAACAGAGAGATTATTGAAAATATTAAATTTCTTAGTTGGCTTAGGCATATAAGCAAAGTTTAATCCCATTCGAAGCAAATTAACCTCAGACGGAGAGAAAGTAACGTTGGAACTATTCACCACTCTCTCTTTGAAGACGAAATTGTTGGTGTAGGTGGTGGTGGATTGTGGTTGTGGTTGTCGTCGAATTCCGTTTGTTCTTTTATTATTCAGGCAGAGCTTGTCAAGCTTGGATCTCTGTTTCAAGTACTGGTCATGGGAAATTTGGTTTGCTTTTTCGTGTGAGTCATTATGAACTAATGAAAACTCAATAAAGTGAAGGCGTGAAGATAATTCAGAGTAAATAACTTTGAGATGAACTCCCATATTATCTCTTTTAAAATATAATTTTTTAAGCTCTTGATTAATCCATGAAATTTTTGCTTTGTGGATAGCTAATTTACTCACTTTTGAATTTGTGTTGCTCTTTATGTTTATATAATTTGGGAATATATTTTCTTTTTTGCATTTTGTATTAAACCAAATATGGTTGCACGTACACTTAAATTGTATGTTAAGGCGTTTATATAGCACAATTAACTTGTGTGTTTCTGATGTTTTTATATGCTCAATAGAGCGATGATTAGCCACTTGGTGGAAGTTTATTGTTTTGAACATTTTTAACAAAAAAATGATTAATAAAACACTTGTTAATTTCCACAATTTAAATATATGTATTTATTTGATATTTTTAATAGAAAGCCAACGCGTTTCGTCTTCTTAGGACATCTTCAGGGCACTAACATTTACATTGAAATACAAAGAAAGGGTTCGTGGTGAATTTGTAAAAATGCAAAACTATACATATAATTATATAGACATATTGTAATTTTTTAATTTAAAAAATACTAAAAACGTTAAAATTTAAACAGATAAAAAAGAGTTTTACTAATTATTCAACAGGGGGCTGTTATTAGTAAGGTCAATTTGACAATTTAATATATTATGACGTTTATGTTGATTTATCTCAAAGATCTCGTATTTGTCCAATATAATGTTCGCATTATTTCAATAAAACCAAAATTACATTAATTTTTTTTCAGCACTCGCTTTTAATTAATTTAGTGAAATTGAAAACATTTGATAGATTTTTGTATTTTTAATCAATTTTTGAAATGGTCTATAATGACAAAAAAAAATGTGGAGTTAGCCGCTTTACACTCTTAGCCGACGTTATAGTTTTCTCAGAGCTACTAGGTATCATGGATATTAATACTCGAATGAAAACTTGTGAAAGACAAAGACATATACAAATTAAATGAAGCAGGATGTGACAAAGTCAAGTCAGCACTTGTAATTTTTTCGAAGAACAAACAGGTTATCAGATAGTGTAGCAGTAATTTTCATAAATTTTTTATTTACACTAACGACTCTAATTACCACATTGTTTTATCTCACCTTCCGACCTGGTGATGATTGTTTCGCATGATGCATGAACTGCATGCACCTCACTCAGGTGGTTTTCGCATTACCCCTGCCGCACCGGCCTTCGCGCCGTCACTGTTGCACCGTCATCTGCCGCCTGCTGCCGCCCCACAACACTTACCTTTGCAGCTTTACCATTGTGCCGACATCACTTTTAGTCCGTTTTTCAGTTTCGTTTCTTTTTTTTAAGTCAAACTTGCCCCCGATTGTCAGTTCCAATTTGAAATGCAGCTTCTGATGCCGTCGTATATATAGGTGATAGTATCTATAGATGTTTCTTTAGGAATTTGTCTTCCCGAAGCGTGTGCATGCAACTTTCTTATGTTATCACTTAATAAAGCCATGTATTGAGTATGCGGTGTATATCAACATTTTTGCACAAGTGTGTGTGTGTTTGTGTGAAAAGTGCAAAATACCGTGACAAACTAACACGGAATTATGTATGCTCTTGGCTTTTCATCGCACAAGCACATCCATCTATAGTCTTTGATGATGTGGATGTCCATAGATTCAAGATACACATCTTCGAGTTATATTGCAATGCAAGCCCCGATTAGCAATTTCGCACGATTGAGAGATGACTCGATGTTAAGTTGATGAAGTTAATTTCTCGGTTCCGGATGGTAAACCACTCAACATAGTTGTAGATGAAATAATTAAAACGTACAATGATTTGAACATCAGGGAACGAGGTTGTTGAAGAAAATAACACATCGTTGGCGAGTCAAGTCCAGAGCGAGGGGCTAGAAGCCGCATCACCGTCAAACCGCAATTGCCTCCTCGATCATTAATCGGTCTTAGGTTACCCACTTCGACCAAGGATGACCTCAACTTAACCCCAAGGCAGGTGTGTTTCCTCTTCCGACTTCCATCATAAGTGTAGGCGATCTTCACCACATTGAAATTGTCATAACCTAGTGACATAGAAATATCGTCATATTTTTTGTCGTCCCCTTTATATGGCCACATCAGCACACTGCAATATAGCAACATGTATTGCAACAATGTCCCCCTCAGTCTCGGTGTCTCGGACGCAAAGAATTAATTAAGCCAACTGTGCGCGCGGATAATTAATTAACATATCATAGCGCTGCACTGTTAATTACAGGCTTATTATTTGTAAAGCCTCGCTAGCTTGCTTGTTTGTTGTTTTATATATATTTTTTTTATTTTTTTTTTATTTTTACTGCCTGTAAAGGCAATCACTCTATGGGCAGGTGCAAATTTCAGCGCTGAAATTTTGCAATTATCGCGGCGCTGGTTGTGCGATTTGCATGTAAATGCATCGTAAAAGCTAAATGGTCGATGGGGTATTATGACTTTTATATTAAAGTTTTTTTTTCTAAATCTCTATAAATTGAACAAAAAAAAAAAACCATCACATGACTTAGACGCCCTTGAATATTATTTGGTTCATCATTAAATATTGCATTCAATCAAATTATATAGGAATTTGGAGCGCTGAATATCGTTAATGATTTTCTTTTAAGATATTGAGGTACATATTGCAGTTGAACCTATTAGTAATGAATTTACTTTTTTTGCTATTAGAAAGTATTTTTTTGTTTGATGAAAAAGTTGCTCATATAATTTGGAGCTAATGTTATACATGATAAATGATTTTATTGCTTTTTGGCTTACGTTATGGAGCTTAGGCTAGGAAAGCACTTGTGATTTTAATCGCACGATTATTTAGTCGCAAAAAATAGAACACATGAGCCACAACGTGAATGCACGCACATGCCACCAAAAACTTGTATTGAGTTGCGACCATTTTTTTAGTCGCGGCGACAGAAAATCGCAAGTGTGTTTCCAGCCTTAATGTGAAGTTTTTCGAAATTCTCGCGTAAAGGTGTTTCGAATATCTGGATAACCAAAACATATCTGGATCTAGGTCTAGGATCGAGTTTCCAAGCTATCCGGATAGTGTCTAGTATCCGGATAACCGATATTGAGATGCAACACTATCCGGATTTAGCAAACTGGATTTGGATCTGAGTCTTGGTCCTGTTGCCGGATAGTAACGAAACATAAATGTCCAAAGCACAAAGATATCCAAAATTATCTGACTCTATCCGGATATTGTTGAATTTAAATTGTCCCCTTCATGCATGTATTCAGATATCGGAATAGTAAAAATATCCAAAACGTATCTGGATCTAGCATCAGATTTTCGAACTATTGAGTGTCTGATATCCGGATAAATAATTGAAACAGTTAAGATTGAGATGCAACACTATCCGGATTCATCAAACTGGATCCGGATCTGAGGCTTTGTCTGGTTGTCCGGATAGTAATGTACAAAAACGTCTCACATAACTATAAGTATAGGTATATAAAACTATCCGATACTATCCGGATATTTTTGGATTGAAAATGTCTCATTCATGCATATGTATCCAGATATTGGAATAGTAATAATAGATATCCAAAACATTTCCGGATCTTGAATTGGGTCTCCCGAACTATCCAGATAGTGTCTGGTATGTGGATGTCCAGACAATTAAATGAAACAGCTGAGATTGGGTTGCAACACTATCCAGATTTATCAAACTGGATTCGGATCTGAATCTTGGTTTTGGTGCCAGATAATAACGGATCACAAATGTCTTACATAACTATCAAAATATCCAAAACTATCCGATACTATCCGGATTTTGATGGATTTAAAATGTCTCAACCATGCGCATGCATATGTGTCCAGATATCGGAATAGTAATAGATAACCATAAGCATCCTGATCTAGAGAGTGTCTAGTATCCAGATATCCAGATAATTTAATGAAACAGCTGAGATTGAGTTGCAATACTATCCGGATTTATCAAACTGGATTGGGATCTGAATCTATGTCTGGTTGTCCGGATATTAGCGTCTCACATATCCGTCTGAATAGGTGCCTTAATAAAACTATGCGATACTATATGGATATTGTTGGATTTAAAATATCTCATTCATGCATATGTGTATCCAGATATCGGAAAAGTAATAGATATTCGAAACATGTCCTGATCAAGGATGGGATTTTCTAACTATCCGATAGCGTCTGGTTTCTGGATATCCAGAATATCAAATGAAACTGCTGAGATTGAGATGCTATACTATTTGGATTCATCAAACAGGATTCGGATCTGAATCTATGTCCGGATAGAAGCGGATCACAAACGTCTCACATTCGGATTCATCAAATGTTGGTTCGAGTCTGAATTTTGGATCGGTAGCCGGATAGTTACGGAACACAAACGCCTCACATAACTATAAATATATCAGAAACTATCCGATGCTATCCGGATATTGTTGGGTTAAAACTGTCTCATTCCTATATATTTGTATCATCCGGATATTAGAATAGTTTGAAGATTCAGATTTTGTTTAAGGCACTAATAGGTAGGTTCTTAAAAGAGAAGTAGTCTATCTTTAGTGAATCTCCCAAAGCTTTTCCGATTATTCCAATATTGGATTCAGTACGATTTATCGATTCTCAAAATATCGAATTTAAATTGAAATAGCGTAATTTTTAAGAACATTTTATCTGATCTTTGATTCTTTGAGCCAGTTTTAAAAAAATGTTGAAGCTGACTTTTAGGATGTAATAAATTCAGCGCCGCTTTCAAACGATTCTGGTCAATATTGTCAACAGCCAAAAAAAGTATTCAATGCAATAAATCAATATACTGGTACAGCTCTGTTAAAACAATACTTAAAATATCCCATTTTGTATCAGAAGCATATAGTCATCAAGAATGAAACCATCACATTACCTACATACAATCTATTTCCCATCGTAGGTTTGAATATGTAGGTACTTGAAGTCATCTTGGTTAAAACCTCAAGAAACCTGAAGAAAATTAAATTGAAATGCCTTACCACATGAAATGTCGACCAAGCGTAAACACCCAAGCACACACTTGCTAATTGAGTGACCCTTCTGCAGATGCTCAATTCTTGGCCCAAATGAAATGTGGTTCACAATGATATACTTCGATGATTTCCGAAAACAATAACAACAACAATATAACTATAGACATTAACTCACTGTGTGACAATAATATTATAACCTCTTCTTCCTTATAATACAGACAGGCAGCTGACCATCTTGTGTGGACCACCACAATATAATAAACAGTCCTCAGCAATTGTGACATCATCAATGTGACCACTCTACCCTCTTGGCCTGTTCCTTTGAGTTCAGCTAATGACCACATATTATGACACCCAAGAACATGATGAGGCTAAGTGACCAGAATGCATGACCACGGCCAATGGCACCACCCCTGCGATGACGATGAGGAAATCTGCCAAGAAAGTTTATACATAAACCTGGGAGACGAAACAAGTGTGTGTGTAGAGTGGATCCAATGAGCTGAACATTATAATAACTAAAGTCCGGTCAATAAAGGGTTCAGTTGGAAGCCAATGTGTATGAACACTGAAAGGTCGTCATTGCGGTTGGGTTCATTATTAATATGATAAATCAAAATTGACAACAACAAAATAACAATCAAAATTCGATTGATTCTAGGTTATTATTCTTTGAAGAAGCCTTCCAGTTCCAACAACCCCCATTCGCCCTCCATTTATCTATTAATCATTCAATGACAGGGTCTCTAATTATTTGATCGAGTCCGACTTGATTTATAAGATTATTGGAATGTTCTGATGGTGAACCCATAATTTAATTGATAAATATCAGGTTAACGGGTTTGATCTCGATTTGGTTTGCTATGCTGGTATTTAACCCTAAGAACAAGGATTCTGAGTTCAGGATTTAAGAATAGTTTTTTTATGAAATAAATCTTTCTCGCATGATATTTTTCTTGAATGATATATTTCTTGCACAGTATTTTTCTTTCATAACTTTTTTCTCACATGATATTTGTCTCGCTTGATGTTTTTATTGCTTTTCCCACATTAAATTTTTATATATAATGTAAAATATATTTCTCATATGATTACTTTCTGTTGTGATATATTTTTCGAATGATATATCAACTTTTCTTATGATATATGTCTTATATGAATAATTTCCACATGGCATATTTCTCACATGATATATGTACTTCTCGCATGATATTTTGCTCGCATATTATTTCCTGCATAACAATTTTATCACATGATATATTTTTCAAATGAAACATATCTCCACATGATTTATTCTTCACACGGTATATTTCTGATATGATACCTACATGATATTTTTCTCGCATGAAATTCTTTTCGCATCATTTTTTCTTGTATGATACCTATTCTTTGGCATGATACGTTTATCTCATGATGAAAGAAAAATGATATATTTCTCGCACAATATTCTTTTCGTATGATATTTTTCAGGCGTGATAATTTTCTTGCGTTTTTTCCCGCATAACATTTTTATCACATGATATATTTCTTGCATTATATTTTCTCTTTTAATGTACCTACTTCTCCCATGATATACATTTCTCACATGACTTATTTCTCGCATGGTGTATTTTCACATGATACCTAAAATTATCACATGATATATTTTTCGCATGATATTTATCTCACGTAATAGTGCCTCTTGGCATAATGCGTAAGACTGTCATGCCGAAGGTCTGGGTTGGATTCCCCGCCATGTTACCTAAAAACAGAAATGTTTTATCCGAGGTACTGCCTCTTGCGAGGAACTAACAAATCCTCCAAGAGTATATAGTTGTCATGAATAGGTGCTTCTCATCTAGCCGTTTGGACTCGACAAAAATCTGTAGGTCCACTCCATTCCTGCCAACAACACGCGCAAAGGAATGGTTGAGAGTTGCAAGTCACTGTGGCCCTGGTTCTTCACGAGCTGTTGTGCCACCCAATTTATTTATTTAATTATATTCTTTTGGCATGATATTATCGCATATAATATTTTCTCGCATGATAAATTTCTCGCATGATATTTTTCTCGCACGATATTTTTTTGCATGTTTGTTCCCGCATAACATTCATATCACATGATAATATTCCTTGCATTATTATGTTTCTCGTATGAAATACCTTCTACTCCCATGATACATTTCTCGCAAGGTGTATTTCTCACATGATAGGTAACTACCTATACTTCATGCAGGATATATTTTTCATGCAATTTTTTTCTCGCATGATATTCTCTATTTCTCGAATGACACATTTCTTGCATGGTATTTTTCTCGTATTATATATTTCTCGAATTATATACTTCTCGCATAACATATTTTTCCCATGATATATTTCTCGCATGGTATTTTCTCATAAAATATTTTTCTCGCATAATATTTTTCTCGTATGTTTTGTTTCTTAATCACAAATGACTTATATTCCTTGCATTATCATATTAATGGTTGGTAGGATATAAAATATACATTTGTACCTACTTCGCTCATGATAAATTTCTTGCATGATTTATTTCTTGAATGGTTATGTCTTACATATGATACCTAAATTTATAGCATGGTATATTTTTCAGGTGATTTTTCTCGCGTAATATTTTTTCTTATGGTATATTTCTCACATGATTATATTTCTCGTATGATATTTTTTCGCACGATATATTTCTCGCAAGTTATATTTCTCGCATTATTTGATATGATGTTTGACATTTTGATATTTCTCGCAAAAAATGCTCGTATAATATTTTTTCTCGCATGACATTTGTCTCCCATGATGTTTTTCTCGTAAGTTTTTTCCCGCTTCATATGATATATTTCTTGAGTTATTATATTTTTAGTATGATAATGCCTAGTTCTCCCATGATAAATTTCCAGCACGGTATATTCTTCACATGATATCTTTGTATATTTCTTGCTAGGCTTATTTTCTCGTGATATTTTGCTCGCATATATTCTTTTCGCATGATATTTTTCTTGCGTGATAGCTTTCTTTCACACGTGGTATTTTTTTCATGTGATACATTCCTCGCATGATATATTTCAATAAGCATAATATATTTCCCGCATGATATTTTTATCGAATAATATATCCTAGCGTGATGAAATGCTCCTATGATATCTTTCTTGTATGATATATTACTCGCAGTATTCATTGTCTTGATGAAGGTATCTTCATCAGCTTTAGGTTAACCCTAGGAATTTCATTCGCAAAATTTTTAAAATTTTTGTGTTGAATTATAAGATTTGGAAAAATTGTTTTTTTGAGGAAGCATTTGGGAACTCATATTTACAATTCCTTCTTCTGCATTTTTTTAAAAGGACGCCCCTTAGAATTCACGCTTATTGTGCTAATGGCAACTCTCAAAGACTAATCATGCTTTTAAACATTTAGACAATTTAAGACATTTAAATTATTGAATAAAGGTTAGAATCATTTATTCGGTAAATTAATTTTTAACTTTCTAAGACTTTCAGAAAATAAAATTCCTGATTTATGTACTTCCACTTATACATATTTAATTTAATTTCCACAACCTCCAGCTCCAGAGCCCACAAGAATTGTAATAAAAAATAAAATTTACGTCACATCGTAATGCTTTCCCTTTTGGATAAGCAAGTACCAACCTAAGTATAAGTTACAAATTGATATCAACTGTCTTCTCTATTTAACTCGGACAATGCGCACTCCTCTATTCAATTAAGTCCCGCGACAAATTGACATTTTATAGGCCACGAGCCATCAGAACTCAGAGTTATCCCACTCGATTGAAGGAGGAGGCTCTAAAACAGATTTGTACTTAGTGCACACCCAAACGATTAGGCGGGAATTGTTGTGTCACGTGCACCTTTGATTACGGGATGTGGAACAATAAGACACCAGACACGTGTCAAGGATGATGGTTGTGCGATGATTTTAGAAAATGTGTACAAATCGTCCGGAACGCATATCCTTATTTTGTGAAGAAAGAGATGGTGTTTTATAGAGGCTTCTCCCAGGAGTTTATGAAATTGGGAATCCTCCCTCATCAAATATACGTCAATAAATGAACCGCACTAACTTGTATAGCTATACATACATACATACGTCACATACCTATCCAAAACAGATACACCAATTATCTGATTGTATCTGTCCATCGGTGTGCATGTCCAGCTCCAGGTGCGATACAAAGTCCGTCCCAAGTGTTATCCAAACATCCGATCGGTTGTCGAAATTTTTTAAATAATTTTTCGGCGGCGCGAGGTGCCATCACAGATATACCTACCTTATACCCACTCTTGAATTCGTATCTAATTACACGAGTCACTGATGTTATGTGAAGATTATCCTTGTCCCATCACAGAGCCGGAGGAATGGTTATACTTCAGGAGGTGAGGACTTTTTTTCCTTAATTTAGTTGATTTGTTTATAATTACCAAAGTTACTCATTCGGTGTTATCTAAGCAAATTAGGGAATTATTGAAAAACCCTTAAAAAGAAATAAACATTCCAAACAAAAGGGAATCAATCCACGAGGCTTTGATACTCGTATAGATAATGATCTCTTATGTGGGTTTTAGCCAAAATAGTTATAGGGTCACCTTATTCTGTTGTCAGGTTCTCAGTCGGGGCTTTGTTTGACTTCTTGATTGTTTTGTCGGAAGTGAACACATTATACAGGTGTCGCAGATATTTGTATGTAGGTGGGTGATATTTATCTGCTAGATGGTACAAAAATGATTTGAAAAAATAAACAAATAATGGTAAATGGTTTGAAAATAATTAGTTTCTGACCCTTGAGGTCATTAGTTGATATGTGATATCATATCAAGTGCTAGTTGTGGGCAGGGTTTGACAAAACATCATAATTATAGGATTATAGGAACATGATAAAGGTAGTAGGGTTTTGATAAATATTTTAGTTTCAAGAAGTCATTATTTCAACTGAAAACTGCCCAACTATATATCACCTGCAATAAGCTTCGGTAGATGTTTTGCTTACTTGAAAAGGAAGCTTTTAAATTTCTCAGAAGGTTAGTTGAAGTCGGTAAGTGAACGGATGGGAATTAAGAGTTGTCTACTAGGAAATTTGTAAGGCTTGTGTGAAATGTTGTCAATAATTAAAATTAGAGTAATATGAAAGCTTTTGGAGTATAGTAAGATGTTTCGTTAAAATGTTATTGACTAACTTAAAGGAAACTAAAACGAACTTCTTAAGAAATTCTTCCAAAAATGAATAGATTTGGAAGTGCTTCGTTGAATAAGCTTTATGAAACCTTCCTAAGCAAAAAATCAAAAATGACAATTAATGGAACCTTTACACAGCTTCAAGCTTCTGTAGGCTCTCTTTTTTGTACTGATTAAAAATACAGGGATCATGCCGTAAGAAAATGTCAGATAATTATCTTCATATTATGAAGCCAATGCTTAAGGCTTTCCCAAAATGGCCAATGTCGAGTTCAGAGCTTCTAGCTACAGCTTTCCGTTGAAAAGTCACTTTCTTTGATTGTTTGGAAACATAAATTCAAGTCCATTCGCCTTTGAATTTGCTTTGACTCTTAAAAATCTATCTGCATTTTCCTGACACCAAATTCTTGCATTGATTGCATTCCAAAATAAATAAATATCTACAAGATACAAAAACCCAAAAAAAAAACATGCCAAGAAGAATTTCTTTCATCACATTGAATCAATTAAATCACAATCACAGCTCCTTAACATTATCGTCTTGAAGCTCACAATAAAGTTGGCACCGCTTAACGGGCTGTGTGTGTGTTCCCGGTACTGTCAATCTTTCGGCTCCCAAAAAATGCACCCATCAGAATCTCTTCGCACCTCGCTTGGTCTGTGTGTGGCACTCAAGCACAATAAAATCAACCAAAAATCCGGGTGAAAACTCTTCTTGATTTGTCACACAAGCCAAAAAAAAAAGATATAAGAAATAAGTAAATTTATATCTAAAGAAAGAAGCTTGCCATCGCCATGCATCAAGTGTCTTCGGTGTGGTCCAATCAGACGAGAGGCGACACCATCAGACATTCTCCATTCCCTAACTTAGTATAGCTCCGGCGGTATTCAACGAGATGATTTTTGGTTCTCCGCCTCATCGGCTGGCATAGGTATAATAATGCCAGTGGTTTACCCTGATGCTCCTTCGCATCCCGGTTCCAACTGAGCGAGCAATTAATTGGAACAAGTGTCACCTCGTGTGATCACACTTCACCCAAAATACATGCTCCTCTCCACATTTCATCCTCAATGGACCGTTTGCGTTAATTAAGACAAACGCTGGGCGCAGTTCGTGATTTATTGCTGCACGATTGGAGAGAATAAAATGCATCTGCATCACTGAGATTGCGTATCGAGCGGATCGCCGCCGCCGCCGCTGCCGTGCTGTTCACGTTCCTTAGATGAATTCGCTGAGTTTATAGCCGATGATCCTCTCGGATTTAGGTTCAAAACTGTTCATGTTGTCACATCAACGCTGCAGTTCTAATTTTCATTTTTCCTTTCGAGAAAATTTAATTTCCTATTTTTAAATAACGATTGCATGCAACTATAACTAGAAGAACTGCGCGAAAAGCTTATTTTTTGAGCTAAAAATAGATCACCGAAGACAAATGGATGTCCTCTTCTTGCTCAAACGTTCTACAAGGTGATTAAAGGTGTAATGTGTTTGGCATTCGGCGATGTCACTTCAAAGGAACTTTTCCTCGCCCAGGCACAAAATATCACTCGTGAGTTTGGGGTTTCGTTTGTCATTTCGCGCCCGTAGACGTGATGAGGTGAGATCTTAGCGAAATGTTCACACGAGCTCGAGTTGAGTAGCGGACGAACGACCGAGCTGCTTGATTAATGTTGGCATTTTGCAACGCGCCAAGTGAATTTAGAATTTTTCCTTAATTAAAATGTGAAAAAGTTTTTGTTGTTGTCGTCGTTTGTGCAGAACTTTTTTTTTCTATTTCTATGAATGGTTCATGATATGTAGGTGTATGCATATACATATACTTGTATAGGTACATATTTTTGTTTGCTGTTGGAGGTGGAATTTATTTGTGAAATACACAGAAATGATTTATTGGCAACGGTTTGGGGGCTGAAGTGTGGAATGTCTTCAAGATTGTTGAATTTAAAGCTTACGAGGTTATAAATGCATTGCCAAAATAATTTATTTTATATTCGTTTAAATTTGTTAAAAGCAGAGATAAATTAATTTTGTTTAACTTTTGTGTTAAATAGCTTAATGATTTTTATTGTTTTCTTATTTTGATTTTTAAGAGTTTATTTTAAAAAGAAAAAAACAATTTCTTACAACACTTCAGATTCTTGGAATATCTTCTTAAAATAAAGAAAAGGTTTTTTTTCGATGTTTAGTAATTGCTTAAATTCAATTAGTTTAATTGTGTTTAAAGGTTACATCATTACTATACTTTATTCTAACACTAATTGAAGTTAGTGAAGTAAAGCTGTACAATAGGTGTAATTGATTATGCGAAAGTCATCCTTCAGTTTTCCATCTTAAGACGTTTCTGAAATAAAGCGGCTGAGCTAAGAAATTTTCTTAAACGGTTGATCAACGATGACTGAGGCATTAGGTACTAATGGTTTCTTGAAGAAGAACGGAACGGAATATTTGAAAATAGCGGATAACTTTTATTTTAGGTATTTACCTATACATGTTGTGTAAAAAGTGAAAAATTAAATTTTAAGGAATTCACTACATATATTCGTCAATACCCAGTATAAATGTCTTAGAAATTTTTGAAGAGCTCTTTAGTAGTAGATCATTTGCACTCTATTTATAGGTATGAAACCTTCAAGTTGATTGTTTACACTAAAAAAAATGAATTAACAGAACTGTGTGGAGCCAGAATCCTCAAGTAAAAACTTCTGTTAATGTAAATGGTAAAGGGTATCATTTGGGGTATCGGCAGAAGATAATTATTAATTATATTACAAGCGAAAAACTTTTGTAGGAGAAGGTTAAGATTTAGTAAAATCGCCCATTGCCACACCCATTTTTCTTATGCTTGATTTCAGAAACGACTCCGACTTTGTTCTGGAAGCAGTGCTTAAGTGAAATCCATTTACTGCCACACATATTTTTCCTATACTTATTTTGGTTTCTCGAAAACGGCTCCAACTTTTTGAGTAACAATTTTTCAGCTTAGCGATATTGTTACCTACCGGTACCGATACCGAGATGTCACTTTGTTTTTCGGCACCAAGACCGAGACGAGACCTTGTTATACGAGACCGATACTGATACCGAGACGATACAGAAGCTTTACGATCTTAACGATACCGAGACGATACATACAAAAGTATGGTTTTGGTATCGTGTCCAGCCCTAATTGCAAGAAACTAAAAAGTCGTTCATCGTCTTCAAAAAATTAAAGCTCCCACCAGCGGCACATGTTTGTACGTACGTATGTATAGGGATGCATACAAAATCCCGGATGCCAAAATTCCGAATGGACAAGAGTCCCAAAAGCAAAAATTTCCGAATGCATTCGAGACAAAATCCCGAATTTTAATACTTTTTAGTACTATTTCAGTACCTACTTTCAAAGAAACCAAAGCTTGACTAACTACTGTTCATTTGAGATCTCAAACGACAAGCATAATACCAAAAAAAAATTCTCAACCCATTTTAAATATCAAAATCAACAAATACATATGGATCTATCGCGCTCGCGCACGCGCATAGGTATTAAACCATTCAGAGTTTTGGCATTCGGAATTTTAGAATTCGGGATTCTGTCACTCGGGATTCTGATGTTCGAGATCTTAGCTATTCGGGATTTTGTCCATTTGGGGATTTTGGCACTCGGAATTTCGGCATTAGGGATTTCGTACCCAGCCCATGTATGTAACCACACATTTAATCGTTTTCAACCTACAGTTGAGCAAATTTCTTTCATCTAGCACCCCAAAATAAAATTGTTTGTTGATAATGGAGCAGATTGGGTCCGCCCATATTTTCCACCAAAAGAGCGAGTAGCGATTGGAACAAAGATTTTGTCCAAGAGAAAACTAATTTGGAGTGTGAAAATAAATATTCAAGCGAATTTTCTCTTGGGCAAATTTGTTTTTGCTCGCGAAAAAAAACGCATCTCGGCATCCCTGCCAAACTCGTCCGCTTGAGCAGGATGACTATGAAGAAGTCTCGCAGCTCCGTCAATGTTGGTAAGAACACCACCGAACCCTTTGATGTCGAGAAAGGTTTGAGGCAAGGCGACTCGTTATCGTGCAACTTCGTACTTGAAGCAGTTGTACGCAACTCGCAAGTCAACAACAGAGGCACATATTTTCAAAAGTCCATTCAACTACTAGCTTATGCAGATGATATTGACATCATTGGGAGAACGAAGCAAGCTGTTACCGGCGCGTTTGCAAGTATTGAATCAGAGGCGGCGAAAATGGGTTTGGCAGTTAATGAGGACAAGACGAAGTATATGCTATCATCGAGACAGGAATCTGAACATCGTCGACTCGGGTAAAACGTCAAGATGGATAGGTGCAACTTCGAAGTCGTCAAGGACTTTGTCTACCTGTGCTTCACTATAGATAACATCACAAAATGACAACAGTGCAGAGATCAAACGAAGAATTACTCTTGCCAACCGCTGTTTCTTCGGGCTAAGAAGGCATTTGAGTAGTACAGCCCACTCTCAAAGTTCCAAGGATACCCTATATAAGAACCTCATATCTCGGCTCTGCTATATGGGGCGGAAGCATGGACCCTGTCAAAAACGGATGAGAATCTGCTTGGGTGCTTTGAAAGGAAAATTCTTCTGGTGATCTTCGGTCCAGTATGTATGGATGAGAAGATTTAACAACGAGCTTTATGGGTTTTTCAGCGACATCAACCTAGTCGAAAAGCTGAAAATACAGCGGCTGAGATGGCTGGGACACGTGGAGCGTATGGACACCGACGCACCAGCCCGACGAGTCTTCGAATCTACCCCTGATGGTCTACGCATCAGAGGAAGACCCCACCTTAGGTGGCGCACACAAGTGGAGAACTACCTGGAGGCAGCTAGCTAGAGACCGAGCTGGATGGAGGGGATTGTTGCGTTGGTTGAGGCCGTAGTCCACTTTGGCCTGTAAGCGGCATCTAAAGTAAGTAAGTATGCTTTGCGCAGATGACGATAAAATACTTATTACACTTTAAATCTTGTAGATACCTAATGGATAATAAAGGGTTGTCTTATTATCGTCGGGATCTGGATCTGGATTAACTTTTAAACGTAGTTGGTACAAAAACAAAATAATGAGAAATTTTCAAAATTGTTTTCATAACATGCGTTAAAAGCTAGTCTAGATCAAGATCCCAATGATAGTAAAACAAGGCAAATACTTTATTGCAAATAAGTTCAACAGGAATTTCTTATCACTCAAAATGGTATACAATGTCGTATCGGCAAGGCGAATAAAGCCATACCTACTTATTTAAATTTCGCGGAGAACTTATTGTAGGTATACGTTTCCTAATCGAGTATAATGAAGTTATATGACTAGAAATGAATACTTTGTGATTAGCTTTATACCATTGCTACCGTCATAATTAGCAAAATTGTCAAAATTTTAAAAATGCGGACACTTTATAATGAAAGCAGCTGATTATGAAAACTGTTGACATATAGGCACCTGCCTGATGATTGAGCAGATTCCTTAAGCCGAGTAACGTAGTTACATCAGCTAGAGTAAACTTCGTGGTTCTTATTCACTCACAGCATATGAAAATAGCTTGGAGAGACAATACCTAGTCCCAAGTTTTTTTTCGTGACTTGCTTGCCATTAGTAAGGGACAGAATTCCCAAATTAAATTTGGGGCAATTGTCCTTCTCAAATTGGACATAAGTCCCTTTGGAGCTAATGGCCCAGGGTCTCTCTGCATCTATATAATGTAGGTTAGGTACCTACCTAATAATATAGTCAATTAGGTTTTTATCAACCTACTCAATTAATTTTTCACTTCACCCCATCCCTTACATTGGTGTAGGTACCTATCTATATCTATAATGGGCACCCAACCCGATCCGGTCTTATTTTTTTCCGATACTACCTACCTATACCCACTTATGCTCTCAAAATCTGGGAAGTAACCTACCTTTATGTAGGTCGTAGGTGCCATGTGTTTGCTAATGCTTGGTATAAACTTTTACCAAAACAGCATCCGTGGGGGTTTATGTTAATGTAAAGCAGATTTAAAACAAAACTCTTTCGGACGTAAAAGAGCCTACCTAGGTAAGCATATGTACATATATGTATATGTATCTATCTATCTTGGCAAAAGGTTTTGTACCTAGACAGTGTTTTTTTTATAAAACTGTTAAAAAGGACCTCATTATCATTTAACACCCGAAAAATCCTTTTCATCCCGAAAAAAAAAACTGCCATCACACTTACCCACCACCATCATCACAGCTCACAACCAAACCACCATATAGGTACAATCTCCTTAATGTCAACCCATGTATATGTATAATGCACCTACCTATGGTACGTATAGTTTATATCTACCGCCTGCCGCTGCCGTAGCGCGGTTCCCTCGCCAACAAGAAAATCATTAACGCGCACAATTTTCTCACCCGAGCATGTGTTGAATATGTCACATCCACAACTTCGCACATCGCTACCACCAAAAGCGAATAAGCGGGGAAGGACGATGGTTGACTGGATATGGTTGAGTCTGATGGTGCAAGCTCGCTCCTCTTTTGTGGTATATTTCCACAAAACTGAAAAAAAAATATAAAAAAAAAGAGCACATTGAAATATACCTCCATTTATAAAGAGAAAAAGATATATTCAGATTTAAGTATATAAAGGAGCAGGACAGGGATATATTGTAGGTATAGGAAGGAAGAAAAACAAAATAAATAAAATGCGAACAAGGGCAGCTTCTTGAAAGTTGACAAAACTCGTTGTTGCTCCTCAGCAATGATGGCAACGAGAACGACGACGACGATGATGATGGGTTCATCTCACTGCCGCTTCTTCTGGCTGCTGCTGCTGCAACAGCAGCCGTCGATTATTTAGCATAAAGAGGTCTCTCACCGCTCCACCAACGTGACCAGTTTCAGCAATAAGCCTTCATCAGGCTCAAACCACACCACCATCACACCAAGATCCCACATCACATCCCAACCCAAAAATGGAAAAAAGAAAAAAACTCACAAAAACAACAAAAAAAACAACTTTTCAAATTCGCAGCCATCGCTTTGGCATCGGCAGGAATTTCCACCTTTCCATTTGCGGCCGGCGCGTTATCGATTAAGAATAAGAAAAGACCAGCAAAACAACAACAACAAAATTCCCTGCAATCCTAAAGGACTTCTTTTCTTTGCTTTTTTTTGCCAAGAGTTTATAATTTCTTCCGTTCGCACGCCGCAAAAGCCCCGCAAAAGTAATAAAAGTTCCGCCCATTTTTCTTGATGTTATTTTTGCTTATCTTTTCGTGTTCCCCTACATCAGAGTTTCGCCGGTATTCCTCACTCTCGCAATTCGAGAAGGGTTCCCCTGCGAAACTGAGCGAGTGGTTGTTGTGCCACGCCCTCCCAACCAAAATGGCTGAATAGTGATTTTTTTCGCCTTGCAAAGCAGATATTCACCTCAGTATCAATTGAGCAAGCAAATAGTAAGGAATCGAGAAATAGAGGAATGAAGAAATTCTCTTGTTGTTTCTATGTAGATACTTTTGCATTTCAAACATTTTTGTGTCTTATAAGTACCTAAGTACTTGTGTACATACATAGGTACTTTTGTATAGACTTTTTGTATCTTTCTTATGGATTTTGTTGAGTTTGTCTCGAAAAATTTATGAAAAATAAATATTCCTACTTCCCCACCTACCTACTGCATTCAAATAAATTCCTAATGCCGTCGGTCAATTTATCTATCTATACTCGCATCAATTTTATTCACCCATATACACCCACCACCCCCTAGTTTTCTATAGTGTGAATTTATTTATCTTAATAAATGTAGGTATGTATCTACAACTATCACATCTTGGTGTTGACATTTGAGAAATTTGTAGCTCATTCCGTGTGTTTTGCAAAATTTAGTAGATTCCAATCTATGAGGATACATGTAGGTATATGTAGATATATAGATACTTTACCTATACCTACTTTGTGTATTTTACTCTGTGTTGTGTGGGCGGGTTCATTTTATAAGATCGAGATTCTAATGAGATGTCAGCAGCATTTTGTGGATTTATTTTCAGATAGTTTGGAAGGAATAGAAACATTCAGTATAGAGATGACGAGATGAATGTAAAATTACCTCTAGGTAAGTAGGTTAGGTACCTACATAGGTATTTTGTTTGCTCTTTTAGTTCTTATTATAATTTTATTTTTGCTGTCAAGGAGAAGATGTGCAAAAAACCTTGTTTTGGTTTTAAATGCAAAATCTTAATTGCAAACCATTTTTCAATAGGTACATGTTTCAATGGGTTGTGAGATTCTTTTTGAGGGAATAAATTAGCAAGTCGTCAGTATGCATGTTTAGATATAAATGTCATAAGTGTGTGGAATAAAAGATTAATTTGTATAGATAAGTTAGTATACTTAGCTAGGTACATATAGGTTAAATATATTTGCAAGTTTTTATACCTAGCTAGGTATACCTATATGAATGAGAATACCTATATATTTTTATTTAATGATGATTATTTATTAAATACGATATAGGAATTATGTCATGAAACAAATCGTCTGAAGTATCTAAAGTAATTAAGTTTGTTTATTATATAAACATCAGAGATATAATTAATCAAATCGGTATACCTACCTATTTTTTTTAAGTTATTAAAATTAGGTTTTTTTTTAAATACATTTATTTTAATAACTTGATTTTATAAAACAAACTTAAGAACTTAATTGGCTCATTCGAAGTAATTTAAGATAGCTTTTGTTAAGCTTTTAATTGAGTAGAAAATTGATTTGATAACTTATTTTTGAATTATAGCTATCCTAAATCAATGGTGGCGATTTACGATGCTATGTTTAGGGAGGGAAAGATAAAGATTTAAATTTAAAAAAAACTATTAGAGATGGGTGTTTATTTGTTTATGAGCAACAAATCAAACATAGTAAAGTAAATAGGCATGGTATAGGTACATAGTTGAGCCAACGTGGTTGGATACAAGACACTAGATAATAGAATTAAGTATTTATTATAAATCTCCGCCATTGTTAATAAACTTTATGTAGGTAGGTTATTAGAAAATATGTCTTTTTGACCAAACTATACATAAATGCAGGTCTAGGTACCAAAAGGTTAGTTTATATATATCATCGCCTAAGGAATGGAACAGACAACCTATTTATCTAGAATATTTAGAATGAAATGACTAAACAAACAAAACTGGGACAAAAAAGAGCAAAATAGCATTTGCAATCAAATGTTCGTTGATATGGCATTTATTCAATTTATATCTCAGTGAAGTCAGTAATTTTCCTCAGTTATTTTGACAAGGTAGAATAGTAAAATATAAACAGGATCTCTCACAACTCAAAACAACTGTCTATTTTTATTATCTTCTTATTTAATTTACAGTGACAAAAAATAATTAAGCAAGTCAATGTTCAGTCTTCCCAAAAGTGAGGAATTCTTTCGAGGAATCAGTTTCATATTTTTGAGGATCGTGTTCATATTTTTAAGAATACGAAGGACTCTGAGCAGGTCCGGTGATCGGTGAACAAAAAATAAATTGTACAAGGGGGGAGGGGTTTCGATAATTTCAAAGTTATAGAGGTATACATAGTTCATTAAAAAAGACAAGAAACTTTTAGATTTTTATTAAAAAAGTTTAATTCACATGAAACACATACATTTACATAGGTTGTCCCAACCCAAAAATCATAACACAACTCAACAAAATAAAAAATTATTTTTGTGCCTGGGTTTATTCATTATTTTTGTAATCGTCATGCTCCAAAATAGCGGACAAATACCCACATATCCCTAAAGTTTGCTTTTGTAGAGTTGGTAGTCAAAATACAGTTACCATACCTAGATTTCATAAATAATAAATGTTTGCTTTAATGTTTTATTTAAAGGATTAGAGGAGAGGGGAATTGTTACAAAAATTTGGTATCCCTAGACTCTAGAGTATATTTGGCTCGAATATCTTGAGAACAAAAAATGATATTTTCATTCATCATTCTGACTAATAGCTCATTTTTAAGTGAAAAAAGCTAGAAGAGACTTATCCGATTTTTTTTTCATCTCGGTTATCTTGAGAAAAAAAAAATGATAATGGCTTTGGGATAATTTTTGTCTGCACACTAGTTCATAGTGGAATAGTGAAAGGGCAAAATCCCCAATGAATAAAGTCCCGAAAGCCGCAGTCTCAAATGGACAAAATACCGAATGACCAAAAAACACATTATCTCGAACGACAAGAATCTCGAATAAAAGAAATTTCGAAATAAACACTAAAAATCAGTGCCGTTCCTAGCCTTTAGAGCATCTGGGGCATGCTCAGAGAAGCTGCCTTTTTTGAATAGGTAAAAAAAAATCAAATAATAAATCGTGGACTCAGTGCTTCGTCTGTATAAAAACTGACTCTAGGCCACTACCAACGCATTTCACTCGGTTGCGTACAAATGACCGGCAAAAAATGTTGACTAAACCCGTAGAATTGAAGGTTAATATCGACCTTCTATCAAGTTAAAATACCTACTGTTTCATAAAATCTCGACATTTTGAAATCTCGAATCGACCAAAAGTCAACTTTTCGACTTTGCAAAACTACACAAAACAGTCTATAAATCTACATTCTAACCAGTCGATTTTTCAACAACTCGACATTTTTTCTATCAGTCATTCTTACGTTAGCTTAAAGAACAACGCTCTGCTTAACAGTACTACTTCTTAATCTATGGAAAATTTAGACTCTGTTTAAGATAAATATCTTTGTTCAACTCCAAACAATCGCTTTATTTGATTGATTCAAATGTAAAGCAAGTCAACAGAGGCACACCGCAAGGTGGAGTCCTATCCCCACTCTTATGGAACATCATAATCAATGAACTATTAGTTAATCTAGAAGCGGATGGTTTCAAAGTAATTGCATGTGCTGATGACGTTGCCATTGCAATATCGGGAAAGCATCTTTAAATAATTATAGAATTAATGCAAACCGCTCTCAACAAATTGGACTAGGTGTAAATCCCCACAAAACTGAACTTGTCCTCTTTACAAGGAAATATAAAATTCCGAATATACACCCTCCATCAATAAATGGTATCCCACTCAACTTTTCAGATGAAGCTAAATATCTAAGCCTGATTTTAGACAAAAAGTTGAGCTGGAAACCAAATATACAAGAAAGAGTCCGAAAAGCCGCAGTGGCGCTTTTCTCCTGTAAAAAGGCTATTGGAACCAAATGGGGCTTGTCCCCACATATCACCCACTTGCTATACACAGCGGTCATCAGACCGATACTCACCTATGGGGTGGCAGTATGGTGGACTGCTTTAGATAAGGTAACTTATCGAGATAAGCTAAGCAAAGTGCAGAGATGAGCTTGCATGTGTATCAGCGGAGCTCTCCGTTCGACACCTTCCGCTGCATTACTGGATGAACAGAATGGAGACGGAGCTGCAACTGGAGCTGCAACTGGAATAGCTGTTCAATGATGCGAACAGAACACGACGCAACTGCAGACGGAGCTGCAGACGCAACTGGACAAGTTGGCCAACTTTTAACTTTTGCTTGCAGCTTTTTTGACGTTTTGAAATTGTGAGCAAAACAGAGTGTTTACATGTGGGTTAATGTAATTTTTAAACTCTTTTCAATGTCTCATAAAGACGTAAAGCAATTTTAGCTTCTTTTTCATCATTATTAATTTTTTTTTTTCGTTTTCATTTTTATTTTCGATACTAAAATGTCAGAAAGCTGTACAGCTGCATTGTGGGCGCGTAAAAAAAATCACGTACGACACTTTTTAACAGCTATTCCAGTTGCAGCTGCAGCTCCAGTTGCAGCACTCTATTCTGTTCAGCCAGTTAGACATACTGCTTAACATTTCACCCCTCGATATATTCACTAAACAAGTGGTAGCGAGCACAGCTATTCGTCTCAGAGCCATCTCTCAATGGTCCAATAACTCTATTGGCCATACCATTATTCTGAACAAATTCGAATAAATCCCTAAACACTCCGACTACACCATCCCTCAGCCGGTTTTTGGCCAAAATTTCCAAGTCATAATTCCAACAAGATCCACTTGGGATGATGAAGAATTTTTGAGAGATGAAGCAATTCATTTCAACACGGATGGCTCAAAAACTGAAGAGGGGGTGGGTGGTGGTGTGTACTCAGAACGACTAAACATTAGTCTCTCCTTCCGTCTCCCTGATCATTGTAGCGTGTTCCAAGCTGAAATCCTGGCGATAAAAAAAGTTTTATCTTGGCTCAAAGAAAACGTAATATCTACATTAAATATCCGTATCTTCTCAGATAGCCAAGCTGCCCTTAGATCACTAGGCGCCGTTTCTACAAACTCCGTAACTGCCCGAAATTGTCGATCGTCTCTAATGGAGATGGCGGAACAGTTCAACATTCACCTTTTCTGAGTGCCAGGACACAGAGATATTCTAGGAAACTGCAAAGCCGATGAACTCGCCAGGCTGGGAACTATTACACCAATATTACCTAACAAGGAATATTGGAATACCAATTGCTACTTGTAAACTTATGCTTAAGCATGATTCCATGATGATGACAAACAGCAGATGGACAGGTATCACTACTTGTCTGGCGACGAAACAGATCTGGCCAACACTGGATCCGAAGCGTTCGAAATGTTTGTTATCTCTAAGTAGATTGCAGATTCTACTGCGCACAGGAGGAAACACCAGACCATATATTGGGGAAATGTGACGCAATCATGCATCAAAGGAAAAAACACCTGGGACACTACCAGGTGGAAGAGGGCGAACTTTCCTCTCTAAAAGTCCTCCAAATACTCAAATTTCTGAGAGAAATTAAGGTGGAGGGAGAACTGTAAGATGAGCAATCTCATCCAGTTTTTAGGTGGGGGCACAATAGATCTTAAGGTCGCAGTGCGACAACCCCAATATTTCATTCATTCATTCAAGTAGATTGCATATTAGCTCCACAATTGGTGTCATTACTGGACACTGCCTCATAGGCAAACACGCCAATAGACTCGGCGTTTTCTCAAATGATTTCTGCAGAAGCTGCATGGACGAATAGGAGGAAGAAACTATCCCTCACCTTCTTTGCTCATGTCTTGCTCTTTCTCAAAGACGTAAAATAAACTTAGGAAGTTTTTTCTTTGACGATCCAAGTGATTTAAATAAAATCGACATTCACAGTCTCCATCGCTTCATTAAAAGCTCCAATTGGTTTAATTAGCGAGGATCACCTCGCAGTCTTTATGTGGTATCACAATTATGCCTATTCTGGCCTAGGTGTGTCAGCAGTTTCCTGGCAGCCACCTAAACCTAATCTAACCTAAAGCACATTAAACGCGCTAATTTTTTGATCTTACCAAAATGTCTATTTTCAAATTTTCGACTTTTGAAATGTGGACTGTTGAAATCTCGATTTATTAAATGTCGATCACTGTCGAAATTATGGTGAAATTTTGTCTACTTTTGGATCAGTCGTTTTTTTAACCAGTAGAATTTTTTTCATAGAGATTATAAAAATCGAATTTCGAATCCATTTCAGTAGAAAAACAATAATAACATATGTTTACAAATATCGGTTAACTTTTCAACACGTTAAAGTAAAAGTCGTTCCAAAGGTAATTTTTTACGCTGAACTCAAATCCGTTATCCGTTTTTCTCTATCAGCTCTGGTTTTCGAGATATTACCATTAGAAAGTTAAAAAAACCCTTTTTCACCATTTTTGGGGTTATGTAACTATGCGAATTGATTTTTATTTTTTTTAACTGTACAGATTTCTGAAAGTACTTATGTATCTTAATCTTCAAAATTCAGCTTTAATCGTCCCATCAGCTCAACTTTTGGAAATAAATTAAAAAATCACACGCTTTTGACCAGATTTTTTTTTTAATTTGAAATAACTCTTACAAAGTGAAATGGAACTGCACGGTTTTTAAAAATTTTGAAGAAGAAGAATGAGAACTAGTCCAGCCATTACCGAGAAATACCTACGGGAACCAAGGCAATAAGCTATAGATAAGTGGTGGTTATAGTGTAGTGACTTAGAAAATGTCTCAAAATATTGTAAGGCTTAACTATCATTAGTTAAATTTTTCAAAATCGGTTATTCAAATATCAGTGCTTAGGTACTGTTTAACTTTGATAAAACTCAATTCCTTGTTAAATCAGGAAGTAAATCCTTCAACATACCAACTCGGGAGTAATTCGAACATGAAAGGCTTTCGCATACCTATTACGTACATAACATTGACTATTTTCCTTCCTTCCTGCCGCTGCTGCTGCTATACGTATAGCATCCATATTCCCATCCCCTCTCTTTGGAATACCCTAGATTGATTCTGTTGATTTCGTAATTCAATTTTCCCCACACATGAAATACCAGACACACGGTGCTTCACCGCGCACTCTGCGCGCTTTCCACATATGTTTGCATATCAACCACCACCGATACCAAAATCGTTCCCGGCAACTTTTCGCGCGCTCGCTCCTCGTCATAGTCCCAAAGTCGAAGTCCTAGCTATATACATAATATAGCGATAGGTGCTCCTGCTCAGCCCCATGTTGCTCACATGCGGAAGTCATCATCGGTTCACATGCTGACTCCACTCTCAGTCCACCACATATACTGACTATAATGGCATGACGTGGATGGCTTCAACTCGATATGGTAGTTGAAGTGGCTTCTGTGACTGTGAGGAGTCATCTCCTCCCCCTAGAACTCCACCTTCCCCCTTCCATAACTCAGCATTTGAGCGATTTTCAATTTCTGACAGCGAACAGAACGGGTCATCTGTCTTCGTGCCACTGCTGCCACTTGCCCCATGGTCAATAAAGTTAGCCTGGCATGGCTCGTTCTCTGGCGTGGCGATTTCGATCCGGGTGACTTTGGACTTTTTTCCCTCTGCAGCACCGTGATTTTGATGAATTACAAATTTATTCGATTGTAATTTGTTATAAATTCTATCAATCGTTTCGATCTTTTCGATTATGTTCCGTCCATCTCCATGTTGTATTTTTATATGTATAGAGGTATTGGTTTTGGGGTCCTTTTTCTGAGAAAGGTCAGCTTGTGAGTTCTGAATAACTATGGGGAATCACCTGCAGCTATGTGAGCCTAAAAATTCACAGAAAAATGGAAAATTCTCTATCAAACTGAGAGGCTCCTTCCCCGCTCCGCTGTCATTACGACCTCACTCTTTAATGAAGACATTCTGTTTTGTGGCCTGTTTCGGCGACAGCGGCGGTGGTGGCGCCGCGCAGAGAGTGTAATTAATCAAAGGACTATTTGTGTTTGGTTTCCAATACGTAGCACCAGAGCGGTGGTGGTTGTCTAGTAATGATACCCCCACCCCACATAGACTTCGTTTGTTTGCTATTACATTTAATTGCTGGATTGGTTACACACTATACACAGGAACAGGACACTTTGGGCCACATATGGCTCTTCCACCCTCCATCATGGTTCCGTTCCATCAAATATGTGTGTCTGCATGTTCGTATGTGTGTATTATTGAGTGTGATTTTAAATAATTCAGTTTGTTATTATACAAGTCGAATGCTAATAAATAATTCACAGACTTGCGTTGTCGTACGTTGTGTGGTCCTATTACTGCGTTGCGTAACTTGTGATGTAGTTTGGTATAGAAAAAAAATCAAACTGTTAAACGTTGTCGCTATCCAGTCAGACAGAGGGAAACAGGATAATGGAGGTTGTGGTGTGTAATTAAAAATGGCTGATTGTACATACATAGGTATACTAAACATTATAGGAATATGTAGCTATAGATATAGAAATATAAAGTGTGCAACCTAAATTTGATGTGAAATTTACCATGTACCCATACCTACGCATAATATATGCACCTATATCCATTTTCGGGTAATTAAGAAGGATTCTTAATGACATAGTTAAAGGTGGGCATTTTTGATTAAAAAGATAATAGCTTAATATTCTTAATTGTGAGAAACTTGACATGGCGCTAAAGGTTGAGTCGTTGGGGATCTTAATTTTTTTATCACACAACATGGCACTAAGTATATAATTTATAGAGGAATACAAAATGTGATTGAAATACCTACTAAATGTGGGTTGGATCTATGAATTTTTTATTTAAAAAAAAGCACAACAAATTGAAAACTTTTCTGAATCATTCGACATTTTTAAAAACTTGTAATTTCTTAATTTTTTAAAGAAATAAACTTTGCTAATGAACAGCAAAGTTTTTACTGTAGATATACATATCTACGTATAGGTAATGTATGCATCATGTCATTTATAGAAAGGTACGTGCATAATTATCTGTTAGAATCCCTGGGCTGTATAGTTTAATAGAAAGGTATCTATAAATATTCCAAACTCCTCCCCTATAAAATTCTTTTCAGAATAAAAAATAACCAAACAAAAAATGAAGTACCAATATGCATATGTAACTATATGCGTGAGCATATTTAATTAAGCTGAAATACAGTCTTGTTTCAGTTACTAAATCAGAACGTATGAGACAGAGTACTTAGGTATATTACCGCAGTTCCCCGGATTGATGCAAAACCTAGGTTTCACTGGTAAAACACACCATTTATGAGGAACAATAAAACTACATACATATATCCGGACTTTTACTGTTATCAGTGTTATCACCTGTACACACGTACCTACTAGACAACTTACTGATTAGCCCAATTTGAATACGATTTATGGAGGCTGGATTCGAAACTGTACCTACGTGGACGAAAGCTAGAGACTCTGGGATATCCCAAGACACCTGGGATAAAATCGAACTTCGTAAATCGTTGAAAATGCTATTAAATTCCGAAGTCGATGTTCAACGAAAGGCTGAATTGCGAAGCGAGTATCGCCTTGCACATGAGACGGTCTACCGCTGTGTGGGACGTGAATGGAGGGTGAGGTTAGATGAACTCGCAGATAGTGCGGAAAACGCTGCAAGAGGAGGATATATCCGGGAATTGTGCCAAATATCCAAAGATATTATTGGAAAAAAAGCAACACCAATCATCATGTAATAGATGGCAAACCTTTGGTATCAATTGAGGATCAGCTACGCAGATGGAAAGACCATTTTTGTGCCCTGATGCAAAATGAGGATTCTGTTGAGCAGAGTGCTGAAGTGCCCCACCTTAACGAGATGCACTGGTCCTATTGGGGCATTGACAGCGAACCCCCTTCTGTATCATAAATTTAAACATTAATAAATCTCCCCAAACACAACAAGGCAGCTGCACTTCAAGGAATACCAGCTGTGTTCCTGAAAGCTATTCCGGTAACAGCGCCTAGTGTTCTACATCTTCTTATATATAAAAATCAATCGTTGTGCGTTAGTCCTGCAAAAGCTCAGAAACGGCTGAACCGATATGGATGATTCTTTTCAGGAAATGTTTGGTATGAACCGGTGGGTGTTTAAATGAAGTTTGGTCTAAGCCGGTCTTGCGGTTTGCCAGCAACGTGCAAAAATGCAATTTGAGTGCCTGTTTTACATACAAAAAATAAATAAATCAATTTGCGTTTGAAAATATCAATCATTCAATTATTATGAAATTTTTGTCTGACAAAATAAAATTTAAAAATTAATATTACAGTCGAGTCTCCCTTATCCGGAATTCCGTTAATCGAGGACCGGATTTTAAAAACGAGAATTTAAAGTGTGGCCATAAAGTTATACTTAACCCATAAGAAAATGCCTTGGGATCGGTTTGGTAAAATGCAAATAAACTGTTGATACGGGGTATTTTTACTATCCAAGATGTTCTTAGGGGGATCAAAGACTTACATTTTAAGTATTGTAATTTTAGTGCATTTTGCAAAATTTCTAAAAAAAGTCAAAAATGGTATAGTCCATTGAACTACATTCATAGTTGAAGACCATGAACATGATATGACTTTTGGTAGCTAAGAGGTACTAAATATCCGTGGCGGTCGTGAAGAACCAGGTAACTCAAACTCTTAAAAAGTTTATAAGGTCGGGGTTTATGTTGAATATCATACACAAAACCATGCTAATGTGGAAAAAAGTGTTCATAATGTATTTTCAGATGCATTAGGAAAATATTACATAAGGGTAAAACTAAATAAAATTTCGTAAAATGTTATCAACAATAATTCACTTCAGGTATCTCGACTTATCTGGTTCTTCACGACCGCCACGGATATATAAAGGTTTACTTCATGAGAAATTTAAACTATGTTCTCAGGTGCTAAACGCGGATTGGTGATGGAATTAGTCTAAAAGGTCAGAATCAAGGGATGAAGGTCTATATGGATATAATTTGTTTCGTTTGTTTTTTTCCTTTTGAAATGTAAAAAAAAGAAGAATAAGCTAGAAACATAGCGGGATGAATACGTATGTATACACCAAAAAAAGTAAGCGAGATGCACTCTGAGAAGCGAAAGGATGGTATAGCTTGAAGGTAGGTCGAATCTTGATCGCAAGGGCCAGAATATCAAAACGAGATTTTTAAGTGCGGTCTATTTCATTCACTTACAAAATAAAATTACTAAGGATTAGGATCGGTTTGGTATAACTAATTTAAATAAATTGTTAATACAGAATATTTTGTATGGTCCAAGATAGTTCATGGGGACAAAAATTGCATTTTGAAATTTCAGCGCATCATGCAAAATTAGCAAAAATTAAAAAATGATGAACCATTGAACTACAAAATATTGCAGACAGTGAAAAATGAATGACCTTTTTGATTGGAAATCTGGAAGACCTTGACTTGACTAGAAGAGGAAGATCTGTCATTCTGACTCCAATCGAAAAGGCCATATGTTTTCTTATTTCCATCAACAGCCTTATCCTTATCAGCAGTTTCAAGTGACCTTCGGAATTGGTAAGAAATTGGTTTTGTGAACCAGCAATGGGGTCGGGTATCTACTTTGATTGATTTTTTTTTCAATCTAAGAGACTTCCGGTCAGATTCTAAAAATTGATATTTGTGTTTGAAGGGTTGAAGTTATAAAAAGGCCTTTAGAAATGAGTATTTTTAAAGATCTAGCTTTCTTAAATTATTTTAAATAAAAAAAAAATTATCACCCCACCAAATTTCAACAAGGTATAAATACAGTGAAAGCTCTATTTGCGGATAGCTACGATAAGTGGAAAATTCCCTTAAACGGACATATTTTTGCGAACCAACTCTTTTCTCGAATTTCTCATACAAATTGCGTTCCTTTATAGTTTATTACGGACACTCCTTTACTGACTCGGGCACTTATTTTTGCTCATTTCAAATAGAAAACGTCACAACAAACGGACACAATTCAAGAAGCAAAGGATCTGTTTTCTAAACAGTTTCGAATTTTTGTTTTCAATACAAAAGCAAATTTCTAATAACCAAACATATTACTGTTGCTTTGAGAGCTAAGTACGGGATCTCCTGGGTAACTATATGTTAACTTTAGTTTAGAGTGTGTCATTTCTATTTCTCCACCGTGTTTCGGCATTGTAAATGTTTTACAGCTCTTATTTTCGAAGTAATTTGATTTTGCGATGCCAAAAAGAGTAGGTTGCCATTGGACAATCTTTCTCTTTACGACAGCTCTAATACCCGGACAAAAAAGAGATGACGATGAGTGTTCGCTTATTGTAGCTTTCACTGTACCAGGCTATCAAGTATTTCTAAGACTCAGAAGTTCTATAGCCTAGCCTATTTAAAAAAATATTCTATTACAAAGTGAGGTGACCACGATCTACTTTACCTAATATATGAAATATGTTTGGTAGTGTGGCCATCGGGAGTGGAGTTGTTCAAAATTATATTCGGAGTTTGCCATCAACTGTATTTTCTAATGTGATACAACGTCCGCTGGGCTTAGCCTATGAAGAGTTACACTCAATTTTTTTTTTTAATTAATTTATGGTGAAACAAAGTTCACCGGGTCAACTAGTCCGTTGATAAAAATCATCTGGAAAAATGAAAGCTATCCCAAGTAGGTACTGGAAGGATGGTGTGATTGTTTAGCGGCTAAAGAAAGGTGACTTTAAGAATTGCAATAATTGGAGTGGTGTCACCGGTTTGTCCATTTTCCCAAAACTAATGGTAACCATAATTCTCGAGCATATAAAGGAAAGAATCGAGTCTACACTCAAGAGGCATCAAGCTGGCTTCCACAGCAGTCGATCATGTGAGGAAGGACCCTGCGTATCGTCCTTGAACAGTCGATGGAATTACTGCTTCACCTCATGTTTGTGGATTTTGAGAAGGCCTCCGATCGAGTTAACCAAGAATGTTTATGGAGATCGATGCTTGGTAGAGGGATTCCCCCAAAAATTGTTGCCATTATTAGGGAGTCTTAAAACAACGCAAGGTGTTTTGTTTTACACAATATCCGGCTCCTTCGTAGTGTAACAGGCTGGATACAAGGGGATCGCCAATTCTCTTCCTGCTGGCGATGGAAGACGTATTGACGGCCTGTGATGGTACAACTGAGTGACAGTGCATTCAATGGATACCGTTTGAAAGGCTAAGTCAATTAGACTATGCCGATGACATATGTCTGCTGGCAAATAACATCAGTGGGCTGAATGGGTTGTACCAAACACTTCAAGTGAAATGAGAGTCGAGTGGTCTAAGAATAAACCGCAAAAAGACAAAAAGTACTGGAGGAGACACCAGTGGAAGGAGTCGAGCAGTTTAATTACCTGGCAGTATTGTTTCTGCAAACGGCGGTACGGATCTGGACAGTAAAAGTAGAATTAGCAAGGCTCGTGCTTCCTTCGGTACTCTGTCCCCAATTTGGAAATCCAGTCAAATTTCCTTACGCACTAAGTTGAGATTCTTCGCTGCTATATGCTTGCGAAACCTTTGGAAACTCACGTCTACCATTTCGAGGAAATTGAAGGCCTTTGTGAATCGCTGTCTGCGCCACATTCTAAAGACTCGCTGGCCACAAGTAATATAAAACGAGGAATTATGGCGCAGGACAAGTTAAGAGCGGTTCCGACATAAGAAAGCGTAGTTGGCAATTAATTGGTCATACACTGAGGAAACCAAATGATGAAATTTCACTAAAGATCTTAGGGTCCTAATTTTTGAAGACGCAATCCAGAATACCTCAACGGTAAATGAAGACGAGGATAAAACTAAAATAGACTAGTGTCAATAGAGAGCTGCTTTCAGGGATTGAAAAATAGGTACAAACGTAGATAAAGAAGAGGATACAACTAAAATAGACGAGCGTCAAGCTAGCAAAGCAAGTTTCAAGGATCGAAAAATAGGTACAAAGGTAGATAATATGCCGTAGGCATTAATTAGTTGTGACCATTGCGAATTGTTCGTTCAATTTTGTCTATGTTTTTTTGTGGGTGTTTTGCGAACTTGTAACAATTTGAAAGGTGGTAAGAACTTGTTATGTTTAGTTTTTTACTATGGGTATTCATACAACAGCGTAAACTCATCGTAAACGTTGTAAAGATTAAAACTTCGTAGTTCTGTCACAATTTGTATGGAAAATTTGACAGATTTACGAAGTTTAAAACTTTACCACGTTTACGACGACTTTACGCTGTTTCATGAATACCCTTATTGTTTAATAATTTGCCACTAGTTGTAAAAAAATTGAAATCAACCGTGCAATGTTTTCTATGTTTTTTCTAGTTATTCTTTAGTTTAATATCAAGTAAGCAAAGCACCACTTCAGACAGAGGTAAAAGGAAAAGCTGCTGATACTGAAAAGTCAATAGCCAAAAGTAATTTGCCGTCAACTAGTCTTCAATTAGTTGTGACAATTTTGAATTTTTCGTGTAATGTTTTCTATGTTTTTGGGTTAGTTGATAACTTGACAACATCACTTGACATAGAATCACCTCAAAATGGAATATAAATGCTTATATCGAAAGGTTTATGAAATAATAATTAACCATTTATTATTCGTTAACTAGTTGTGACAATTTCAATTTTTGTATTCTATGTTTTCTTTGTTTTTTCTCGAAAAGTGGTAAAAGTTTCTAAAACTATATTTTACTGCAGAATAGTTTGCCATTAATTAGTCGTTAATTAGTTTTTACAAATTAAATTTTACAGTTCAATGTTTTCTATGTTTTTGTGGGTGCCTTACTAACTTGATTTCAGGCTAACGAAGAACTAAAAAAGCATAGAAAACATTGAACGGTGATTTCGAAAGTGTAACAGCTAAATAAACGGTGAATCATCTACCTACCCGTTTTTTGATTCGTCAAAGTTGCTTTGGTAATTTGACGCTTAAAGAAAACAAATTACACAAAAATACATAGAAAACATTGCACGACAAAGTTGAATTTTTCACAACAAATGATAGCCTATTAAATAGACCTTTTAAAAAGGAACAATTACGTGCAAGGGTTTTTATTATTGAAATTGTTTGTTTGGCTCATAAGCATGCTTAAAACCGAAAATGCTACAAAATTCACTCATGCGTTTCTGAGGGAATGGTCAGTATTTTTGGTATAACTCGAAAACTAAGCCGAATTTGTCAATTTTACATATAATACTTTTTGTTCAAAATTAAATTTTCTATCGAAATGGATAGTTTGGAAAATTTCTTAAAAAAATTTAAGCAGGAAAAGGAAACAAAAACCAACATAAGAAAAATCGAAAAATCAAAGTTTTTTTAATTTTTTTCTAATTTGCTCATAATTTTTTTTGAAGCAAAGATACGCTCAAGACATGCATGAACAAAGTAAACTAGAGTTTTACGGCTTAAATATGACATGTTAAAAAGCCATATTATTAGAAAATTGACAGAGATATAGTCATTCAAACTTTACCATTTCTTATCATTTTTCGCAGATTTTGCCCGAAAGCCTATTTTTAGGTACTTTATAACAAATTTAACGTTCCTAGCACCTAGTACCAAATCTTATGTTAATCGGACCAGCCGTTTCGTCTGTAGGTCTGAAAGCATTTAAAAACAGCCGAAAAACGAAATTGCGAACTTACATCCTTTTTATTGTTCTAATGTCATATTATAACAAAAATTTGATTTCGAACATTTTTACGAAAGTGAAATTTGCCATACTGTACCGAAAAAGGGACTTTTGGGCCAAAACTGCGAAAAATTATAAGAAATGATAAGGTTTGAATGGGAATATCTCTGTCAATTTTGAACAAATATTAATTTTTGAACATGCCATATTAAGGCCTTTAGTCTCTACTTTATTTTGTCCCTCCATGTCTTGAGCCTATATTTGCTTCAAAAAAAGTTATGCACAATTTATTAAAAAATTTAGATATACTTGATTTTTTGATTTTTTTTAGGTTGGCTTTTGTTAACTTTTCCTGCTTAAAGTTTTTCGTAAAATTTTTTGAACTATCCATTTAAATAGAAAATTTAATTTTGAACAAAAAGTATTATGGGTAAAATTGTCAAATTCGGCTTAGTTTTCAAGCTACACCAAAAATATTGAAAAACGGCCAGTGTGACCATTCTCTCAGAAACGCATGGGTGAATTTAGTAGCATTTTCGGTTTTAAGCATGTTTATGGGCCAAACAAACATATTCAATAAGAAAAACCCTTGCACGTAATTGTTCCTTTATACCCCTCATTTTCCGGTCTATTCAATAGGCTATTAACGAAAAATTACTAAGCAGTAAAATATTGAGCCTTAGAAGTTTTACCACTTTTCGAAAAAAAAAAATAGAAAACATAGAACGACAAATTCGAATCTTTCACATCTAATTAACGGATTACTAACGAAAAATTATCGACCTACCCATTTTTTGATCCGTGAGAGTTGCTTTGCTAAATTGATTTTAGGTTTGCAAAGCACCCAAAAAACGTAAAAAACTTGTACGATCAAATCTGATTTTTCACAACTAACTTACGACTAATTAACGGAAAGTTATCTAGCCATAAACCTTTAAGTACAAGAAGCTGTACTGATTTTCGATCGAAGCTAGAGTAACTTGATATCAAGCTAGCAAAGCACCCAAAAACATAGAAAACATTGAACGACAAATTCGAAATTGTCACAACTAATTAAGGACAAATCATCCCATACATGATTTTTCGATTCTTGAAAGTCGCTTGGCGTACGTAATCGTGGCAGTAACATACGAAATTTGTTGTTCATCGTTCCAAAATGTTCAGTTCCAAAGTTTTCAATGACATTATAGTTTTTCGAAAATATTTCATTTAAAAACAGTAGCTTTACTTGATTCCTCCTGCTATCTATACAAATGGACTTGTGTGTTCGGTGAAGATTACATCACGTTCTTTGTTGAATAGGCTCTCTTGTTCATAACTCGTATTCTAACTTGAACGTTGGACCCTCCGAGAAGATTAAATCACCTGCGCTCAATCAAATATTCAACTAACAAAAAAAGAAATATCAAGGAACACAAAAAATTATTCAATCTTTTGTAAAATATCAAAAAGATCCGTTTATCACTGTCCATAAACTCATATGATAAAATCTATTCAAACAAAAATTGTGTCATCTCCATATCACACTGCATCCACATCATCGAGTGACTTTTAAAATCTTCCATCGCAGTGCCGTTAAAAAAAAGCAACAATGTTTAACCATCAGACGCAACATATTGTTCAGTGAACCAAAATGATAAATCCTATCAGAAACTAGAAAAAAAAAGATACACGATTATCTCCGCTTACACTCATCGAAAATATCTAAGATCCAACCAAAACTATGTTGATGATGATGATGTTCTTTGACGCAAACATGATTTTCTCTAACACTCTACTCAAGTCATCGGATTTCCATTCATATGTCACTCACTTTAGAGAATTTTCCTCAATTTCCACAGACATCAATCAACACTTGTAACTCAAACATAAGTCGGGGTCACGCACTTGTAATCGTCACGATCTCATGCACAAATCCCATCTTAAAGACATCGAGATAGTCCTAATTAGGCGACCGATGACGAGGAAAAGTTGAACAAAAATTATAAGGGCATGGAAAAATCCCCAATTGGTTAAGATATACCAAATACTCGGAGTTCAACTTTGGAGTGGAACAACCGACCGACGGACGACGGGCGATCCTTCAATGAAACATTTCCACATATCGAATTCCATTTGCCTAAAATGTTTCAATTTTTTATTTTTATTTTTATTTTTTTATGAGCCGCTAACATGGTGTGAAAATTTCTAAAAAGGATCCATGGAAATCCACCAGAAAATGAAAGAATATTAAAACGTAACATTTTTACGATGAGAATTCGGCTCTATCAGGCATAAAAATGTATAACCACAACCCCTCTGTCCTGAGTATACGATAGGGTTAGCCGGGTCGGTGACTTGGTGTCGGTTTTGAATTCCATCATCGACATAGAGCCATGACATTGATGATGAGGATGATGATTATGATGGTTTCAAAATGCTGAAGGATGATAATTTATTGATTTGCGTGCTCTGCTCACTGCTCACTGCACAGAGCAGTTTATATAGTTTGAAGAGCTAAATATATATTCCTACCTAAACCTATAGACAAATATACATACCTACCAACATCACGCATTTTTGCTTCCTCGCTTATATTGAAGGCTCCAAATATAACGAACCCTTCTTATATGGCTATACTCGGCCCAATACATCCCAAGCTACATAAGTGGGAATTGGGAACTGGTGAAGAAAAATTGGAAAATTTGTTGAAATATTCAAATTTGAAATAAATCATCAGGTTCGGGCGAGGTGAAATGTGAATGGCGTGCGAAACAGAAATACATTCACTTCGTGCTCGTGCAACCGGGGATTCCTTTTTAGCTAAAAATTTCAAATTTATGTACACAAAATGTATGATAACATGATGGGACGATAGTGTGGGTATGTGATGTGAGTTTTGCTTATAGAAAGCACTGAAATGGCAGCTGGACTTTATATTTTGATTGTTGAAAAAAGAATAAAATTACTAAAAAATGGGAAATGTGAAGTTTAGACGAATTTAATAAGAATGTATTGAGATATTAAGGAAACCCAGTTTTGGTGACCTTTCAATATTATCATCAGTTCTTACAATCGGAACTTTGTTTTAGTATTCTTTAACTAAATTGGAACTCCATCTATAGCTATTGCGGGAAGATGTCGTACAGTGGTGCCCTCAAGAGCATTTTGTTGTGGGGCTAGGCATAGGCAGAGGCAATCGATCCAGTTCAAGCTCATACTGGAGACTGATCTCATATTATACGAGTATATATCCAAAAGATGCGATGCGATTAGTTTCAATAAGACTTTTCTCTCGATCATGGCTCAAAGATTAAAATGTTTGAGTTGGGACAAACGAAATTTGGTGTGGAAAAGGAAGAAGTATCCTGTTGTTGCCAATGCGACGGTGGTAATTTTGTAATGACTGTTCAAATTTATCTGGCACGAAGGACCAAATTATTGGGATGATTCTTTAAATCCAGTTTGTCTCCTGTTGATTTATATTAATTTTTAATTCGATTAAGGGCCGATTTTTCAACAGTCTGTTAAATATCAGATATAACTTTTTCATCAGAGCACAAATTTGTGCCTGATTATTATTTTTCTGAAAGTTGTCAACAATATGTTTAATAGATGATTGAAAAATCGGCTCTATGTATGTTTTATTTTAATTTTCTCTTAACTTTATTAAGGTTAAAATAGAACCTGCAAAAGCATTGGATACTAATAAGTTTTAAGTTGTTTCAAAAACGAGTTCCAAGTTAGCAAAGCAACTTTCACAAATTGAAAAATGGTTAGGTGTATAATTTGCTGTTAATTATTTGTGACGATTTCAAATTTGTCATTCAATGTTTTCTATGTTTTTGGGTGCTTTGCTAACTTATCACAACAAAAAAATCTTAATGTTTTATGACTTAAAAATATACCGTTAGTTAGTTGTGAAAATAAGAGTTCAATAGTGGTATGTTTTCTATGTTTTATTTAATTCTTCCTTATCTTGATATCAAGTTATCAAAGCACAACCTGAAAAAGGGACAATAGCAGCTTATATGTACCAAATATTTGCCATCAACTAGTCTTTAATTAGTTGGGGCAGTTTTGAATTTATCATGCAATGTTTTCTATGTTTTTTGGGTTCTTTGCTAACTTGATTTCAAGTTTGCATAGCATCAGCTTAAAATGGGGTAAGAACTACTTATAACGGAAGTTTATGGCCTAATAATTTACCATTAATTAGTCGGTAATTAGTTGTGATAATTTCAGAACTGTCATTTTATGTTTTCTATGTTTTTTTTCGAAAAGTGGTAAACAAATTTAAAACCATATATTTTAAGGACTAATTAACGGCAAATTCTTCACCAAGCCACTTTTCGATTCGTGAAAATTGCATTGGTAACTTCATCTCATAGAAAATAAATCACCTAACATCGCACGCCATAATTGAATTTGTCATAACTAATCAACGACAAAATTATAAACAGTAAAATATTGAGTTTTAGAAGTTTTTATCACTTTGAAAAAAAACATAGAAAACATAGAATGACAAATTTGAAATGTTCGCAACTTATAAGTGACTAACTAACGATAAGTTATCCACCTGCCCATTTTTTCGATCCGTGTGAGCTGCTTTGCTATCTTGATATCAAGTTAACAAAACAGTCAAAGAAAACATAGAAAACATTGCACACTCAACTTGGATCTGTCACAACTAATTTATGATTTACTAAAGGCAAATTATTAAGCCGTAATTATAAAAATAAGAAGTTTTTACCGAATTTTCGACAGCTTTCAAGTTAACAAAGCACAACAACAAAACATAGAAAACATTGAACGATCAATTCGAAACTGTCCCAACTGTCATTAACGATACATTTCTCACCTATTCATTTCTCGATTCGTGAAAGCTGCTTTGCTGGCTTGACACTCGCATGTTTTAAATTGTAGAGGAGCTGCAGGGGGTGCCAACTGGTTCAAAAATCCAGCTAAGACGTCCATTTAGGGTCATCCACGAAGAGGTTGTTTTCTAATGAAAAGCGGTTATGTTATTATACTTATATATTTTAGAAACATTGAGGTTAGTAAAGTAAAGAAAAACATTTGCTCTTCTTTGCTAGAATAGTAATATTTTTGATGATATCTTTTGATCACGTTTTCAAACTAAGTTGGCACATTAAAAATTGTATTATTTTAGCATGTTGCAAATATGTATCGATAGCCTTTTAGTTTCACTAAAGAAAAGGCATGGCAATAACAGTTGAATGTTGACACTTAAAAATTTGGAATTTTATGACCCTTATACATATTTTAAATCCGTTTAGAGCTGGAAATACATCTATATTTTGTTAACCGATGTTTCTTAGCAGGTCAGATTTTAAACTCGTATATGATTGCTAGAATTCGTATAAATCTATACACCAAGTTGGATCAAGCATTGTTCTGTGACCTCTTATGGTATGTTCCCACCAAAAGGAAATCCGAGATATCAGCTGAAAAATTTCGAGATTTCTAACTAGTGGAGCAGAATTTCATTGAGATTTCGTTGAAATCCCGAGTTTTTATTTAGATTTCGTTGAAATTTTTATGAACCCTTGTTCCAGCGGCTCATAATATCAAAAGTTTTCAACAGAAATCTCGGATTTCATTTTGGTGGGAACATAGCATTAACCAATTAGACATTTTAGACTTGTTCTTGTACTATATCGTTTCTTGTCAATTATATGTACAGTCGACTTCCTCTATGTAGAAATTCTCTCTAACTCAAATTTTTCGACATATTTTTGTACTCCCCTAAAAAGGGGATGTCCTACACTGTACTTACTTCCCTCTAACACGAATTTTTTCCAAACTCTAGCCGTGAAAATTAAACTTAGAAGCTTGTGATTACAAAAACTTTAAAAGTTAACAATTAATTCAATTATTCATATTTTTGTCATTTTTATAGAAACAAGCTCAAATTCTAATGTGAACCTAAATTTCAGTGGGCACTTTGTCACTTTCCTGTAACGAACAATATTTTAAAAGTAATGCAAACACTTGCTTACAATTAAATGCAGTGATAAAATCACAACTCATGTGATACGGTATAGGTACAGCATTCATTTATTTAAAACCTCATATTTTGACACAAAACGTATACCTACTCAGAGTTTACAAAATTCCTAAAAGCAACCCAAGATAACATCTTAAATGCGTTCAATTGCCTTCATCCAACAAAAAAAAAAAAAAACACCGCTACTTTTAAAATATTTTCACAATCCCCGTCTAATTGTTACCAAAATTGCCAGCCAAAAAAAAAAATATAAATTAAACGCACCATTCAAAACACCGACAGTTACCTACCTACCGACTATTTAGTAACCTGGAGAGAGATATGTATCTCACATTTGCGTACAAATAATAAAAAAAACTTCGATGGCCCAGGCGCAATCTCCATCCAATTACCATGCCCATGAACAAAATAATTACCCAACAATGGTAGGATAATTAAAATATCTTTTCTGACAGGCGGTAAATAGGCTGTGGACTCCGCAGCCCCATATACATACAAAAAAGAAAGAACAAATTGGTGGGTGATGTACCTTCATAAGTATCAGACCTTTTTTTCGACAGATTTCATCTTATTTGGATGCGTGCTTCATGATTTTAGACAAAGCACATCATTTCTGGGGGTAGATAAACGAAGCGACTATACGACCGAGACCGACCCACTGAGCATGACGTTGGTACCTTACCTATAAGTTTAAACTTTGTCCCAAATCCTGATGGTATGTAGCTATCTATAATAGCGGTACGACACCATACCACACCTGCTCTGCCATTTGCAAATTTCCAAAAAAGAGAAAGAAATATGGCCGCATAAATTATCTCTTTATGATCGGACAAACTTTCTCCACACACAGGGTGTGAAGAAATTAGAGAAATTACAGATACGGATCCTGTAAGTAGCTGCTGGCCTAGAGCCTTTAATAAGTCCATAGCCTAGATAAGGTGCAAGCGCACGGGCACAATAATAAAGGACTAAAAGATAACAATGACGACGGATACCCTGTTGGCCGGGCCATTGCCGCCGCCGCGCCGACTAAACAGGGACGAGAAGAAAAATCACCCCGAGAAGAAAATTTTTCCTGATGGGTTGCGCCTGATAAGGATATAAATTTCATTTTTTCGTTGTTTATATTTTTATTCAGGAGTTGTGTTGTGTATTATGTGGTACTAAAGGCAGCGGCAGCGGCGGCGAGTGGAGCGACTAATGATTCCACTTTGCCTCAAACAAATTGGTTCCTTGTTGCGCTTCGACAATGACGGAGGGACCTTTTTTCGGCCGTTCGGCCGGTGCTGGTCGATTTTGTCGGGGGTGTCCTCTGTTTCTACTCTCTCTCGCACTCTTTGGAGGTTGCTATGGACAAAAAACAAACAAAGAGCGAATATGGACAGAGATAGGACCTCTAATTTGATACCTAGCACTTGGGAAGCATGTTTGATGCTTATCGCTGGCGGTCAATGGTTGTTATAGTGTTAGGTCCTGGGTATAATTTTTTAACGAGTGATTATTATGTTCTAATATGACAAGGGTGGATATTTTTGGTCTCTCTATATAAATATGTACCTACTATGCTTAGCTAGTAGCTATAATTGTAAAGATGCCTTTGGGAGTGGAATTAGGTGTTAGTTAGTATATATACGTTAGTACATTATTTTTGCGAGTAGCTACCTTACCTATATTTGTTATGAAGGTGTTATTTAAAAAAGCTTAACAAAGCCTGTTGAATATATTTGAAAATGATAACAGATTTAAGTTGACGGACATTCCGTGAAAAGAGGTTATCTTCACATGCCTGATTGAGTCAATAAAAGCACTTAATTTCTGAAGCTTTTAGTGAAGTCTTTTCAACACTCTATCCATATATCAAGAAGCTTTAATCTCAACTGCATTTCAAAGTCAAAAACATCTTTTGAAATGTCTAAGAAACAATTGGATATATTCAAAGTTGGCCTTGTATTCCTCAAGAATTCTCGTTTGGTTGAGATTCAAATATAAACCATCCGGATGTCACCTCTGTGCATTTGGCATTACAACTTTTATCTAGATCAATGGGACTCACGAGCAAGACAGGAATTTGCACTTTTTGTGCATTTTGTTTTGTTTTTTTTTCATTTTTTGCAGTCCTTCAGGTCGAAATCGGGTATAATTGACTTCATATCATTATTCTACTTCTAACGTCAAATGTGACATGCCGTTATTTCAAAACCCGGACACGCTATGAATAATCCGGTTAGAACACTGAATCCCGTGTGATTTTTGACGGGGACTTTTTTTATGACTGGAATTTAGTCCTTATAGAATAAAGATAATATTTAGTTTTGGGAGTCATTTTTGTGATCCTGTCGATTGGACACCATTTGAAAATGAAAAATGGCGCCCAATCTATAGTCTATTCAGGAAATCACAATCCCTGCCCTTTTGTGGGGGACCGTATTTTTATTCTTTAATTTATTTTTGACTTGCTTAGGATGTAATTTAGCTTGGGGGTCATTGTTGTGATCCTGTCACTTGGACGCCATTTTTAAAAGTGGCGCCCAATCTGTGGAAAATGCTAAAATCAAAGAAACTCGTAAATTACTTGGAAAATTTCCATAGTAAAAATCCCGGTTAGTCTGTAAAGAAACTATGTACGTGTTGCGCAGACGCACCTTCGGGGTTTAATTTCAGTGTTGTCACTTTTGGGAACTATTCTTTTTTAAATGCCAACGTTAAAATGACTAAAAAAGGTTCCCGATTTTCGGTTCCTGACGGGACCAGAATTAGGAATAAGGCTCCACGTTTCAAATTTTAGCTTTCTACTCGGTCTACAAAAAATTATGCGTATTGTTGGATGTGGGCTGTATGGAGAATGAAAGATGAATAGACTCACTGAAAACTTTTAAAGCTGAGTAGATTCATAAGTGCAAGTTTAGAAATCTCCAGTTTGATTTAAGAAAATTATAGAAGTTGTTGGTTAAGTCATCTGGATATGTATGCCCAACTAACAATTTTCCCTCGGTAAGGTCCAATTTTTGAATTTCATGAAGTTACTACCTCTACAGGGCCTGTATTGAGGTTGTACATGGAAGTTTTGAATCTTCGAGGGTGTATTTTTGTCAACAGCTTCATTTAAACCTATCAAAGCTGTACTTCCAAATTATTTACAAGCTTATATGTGTGCAGCTTCCTTAATATTTCAATAAGGCTTCCTTAAACTCATTTGTAGAAGAATGCGAAATAAAAGCAAAGAAAAAGCTTTCTTTAAGAAGCTCCATCAAAGAGTTTGTTGATGCCTGTCCACAAAAGCCTGAAACAAGCTGTTATTTTGTTTTGAGAAGCATTTATTTCGAAGAGATTGTCTCAGCGAAGTGATGTCAGCTAATTTTGATTGTATAAGTCCTCTGAATACAAACTCGATACAAGCATGTTTTGATTATTTATTAGATGCATTATGCAGGAAGCATTTTTTTCTATAAGTTGGTTTGAGAGAAGTGAAATTTGTTTGTTTAGGTCCTGTGAACACAAGCTCCATACAAAGATAATTTTGTGAACTGTCAGGTACATTCAGAACGAAGCATAATTTTCGATTTGGTGGTCTCAGCGAAGTGCACAATCGTTGTGTGTCAAAACAAGTTAAAATAGCATCAAACAAATGTACTTTATGCTGCATTTCCACTTAAGATAGGTCAATGAATAAAATATTGTTCATCTGTAACTGTACTAATTTTTTTGTAATCATAGGTTAAATTTTTGAATTTTTTGAAGTTATTAATTGAGGTTGTACATCGAAGTTTCGAATCTTTGAGGCTGTTTTTTTGTCAACAGCTTCATTGAAACCTACTAGAGGTGTACTTCCAAATTATTAACAAGCTTATAGGTGTGCAGCTTCATTAATATTTCGCCAATAAGGTTTCCACAAACTCCTTTGAAGTAGTACGCTAAATAAAAGCAAGAAAAAACTTTTTTAAGAAGCTTCATCAAAGAGTATGTTGAAGCCTTCTCATAAAAGCCTGAAACAAGCTGTTATTTTTGTTTGAGAAGCATTTATTTCGATGAGATTGTTTCAGCGGAATGATGTCAACTTAATTTGTTTCTATTAATCCTGTGAACAAAAGTCCGATACAAGCATATATGGTTTGTTCTGAGAGACGCATGCGCAGGAGGCAATGATTTCGATTAGTTTTTCTTAGCGGAGTTATTTCAAAGTGAATCATGAAAGCGAAGATACATCTGAGGTTACCATTATATCTTTTCTAGTTCATCCGTTAAGAATTAATTACAAATGTTTTGGTAATTTATCCTAAATATTATTTAAAAAAAGATAGATTTGTAGCTATGTCCAATGAAAGAAAATATTTTCAATATTCTACGATCATTGACAAAATAAAAAAGCTCAGATTATAAATTATAGCTTTATGTATACATTATATGTAGCAGTGACGAAGCTTTCATATATTGAGTGGAATGAGTGCTTCCGTAAGACAGTTCACAAAATGCTCATAGCAAAGAATTTTAATATTCGAAAATTCAAATTGTAGATACATTAAATACATTTACATCATTGACCTATTATTATAGTATGTCAACGATTTACATTTTAATATTATTTTATCTAATATTAATAAATTATCTCTTATATTAATTAATTATTTCCCAATATTAGGTATTACATACACGGGAAATGATTATTATCTTTTAATAAAATCACTCACGAGAACAACGCTTAAATCCGCACATCATCTAACCAAACCCACAAATTCCCATTATACGCCAAGCCAAGCCATTTGAGAATGCGTAACATCACTCCATTCTCCATTATAAAATACTATACGAGAGTTTTTGCTCTAGAATGCGCAACAGCTAGGCATTCTCTGATTTTACCTTCTTAACTCAAATTCCGTCCAAAATTCTAAGTAAAATCTGATGATTTCTTTCTGTTTGCCCAACGTGTGAAGAATGAGTTGAGTGAGTTCATTATGAAAATTCAATAGCAAAACTAAAGAAGTATTGAGTCGTTTCCTGCCGCACATTCCTATTGAAAAAGGGGTAGTTTTAGTTTTATACTTTGGATCTTCGGTGTTGTGATTGTGTGTGTGTGAATGCAAATCGTATATAGTGTTTCATCCATAAGAAATGCATTGATTGGTGTTTTTTTTCGATTTGATTAAGTTTTTTGGGCGAATTGTTTTGTTTGTGATTGCTTTGGCGTTTTGCTTAATGCTTATGAGTACCTGCAAATGCATAGCAAAGAGTGTTTTAAATTAATTATTTCGGCTAGAGAAAATACATTTTTTATACCTACTCGCAAAAAAGCGGTATGATATAAATTCTAAATTAAAGGACTTTTATTTTTTGAGTTTTAAGTTGTGTGCTTCCGCTTCCGAAAAAGTCACGCCTCGTGCCTGATATGTAGTTATAATTTTGACCAAACCAAACACTCAATGATCTCTTTTTATAAAATATATTGTTAATGCAACAGCGTAAAGTCGTCGTAAACGTTGTAAAGTTTAAAACTTCAAGCTATCAAAGCACTATACGAAATAGTCTAACAATTATTGTTAAAATTATGTTATGTCGTGAATGTCAACAGTTGAAAAACTGACTATGGCCATTTTAATAGCCCTTAAAGATGCAAAATAACAATTACATTATGTTCTTGAAGGTTATAATTGATAGGACTCATTGTATGGAGAATTAAATTTTTTAACAGATACGAGTATTTTGATTTGTTGTTTCTCAAATCTAAACATTTGTTATGAATGTTATTTGATAAGGCAAAAATTATAGTTTCACTTTCATATCTAGGAAATTAAATTTTCTATGAATTCTCTCATGTTCTCATTAATGAGAAATTATGGAAAAGAATTTATATAATATATTTTAAGACAATTTCCAAACATAAACAAAAGTAACAACTCACTTCAAAAAAATGAGAATGGTCACCTTATGTTAAATCTTGTTCATTAATCATGAGGAAGTCACAACGAAGCTCTTGGGAAGCTAATTTCGGTTTCAACTGGTTCCAATTTGATGCCCTCTAAATACATAACACTATAGCACGATGCGTAAGGTACGTGACTCCCAATCAGCATATCCATGGTTCAAATCCCAGAAAATCCATCAAGTAAGTAAAATGTTTTTTCATCACATAAATATAATTGTAAACTAAGTTTCAGATAAAACGCTTGCTTTGGACAAAAAATAAGAGAAAAACAGATAGCTAAATAAAAAATAAAAATTAATTTTTGATTTTATTTGCATAAGGCTTTCCCAAACCTTTTATAAAATTCCGTGAGTGTTTAAAGATGTGTCAATTGCGGGCCGCATCTGCTTTCACAAAACTTCTTGATGCAAATAATAGCCTGTACTAAAAACTTGTAAATTACTTTTCTGGGAAAGTAAAAGCCTGCCGCATTTGTAATGTTTGAATATTTTTGTTTGTATAAGGCTTCCTAGAAATACATTTGTTATCTCCAACCGACCTGTATCTGACTGTTTGAAAGCCTTTTAAGCTTCTCAAGTGGGCCAAATCCACTTTTCTAAGGACTTATAGAAGCAAAATTGCTGCATAGGAAAAAGTTTCGATAGACCCTAACAGAAGTTAAATTGTTAGTTGGGTGGAGTAGTGACTTTGCGGTGTAGGGTACGAGATCCCAGATTCCAAAATTCCGAATGTCTAAGATCCCGATTTTTGTCGGTATTATGTCTTAAGTTCGAAATTTTTGCATTTGAGATTTTAAAAATTAAAATGTGGTGGTGGGAGGTGCAACAGCTTGTTGAGAACCAGGCCTAGTGACTTACAACTCTCAACCACTCCTGTGTGCGTGTTGTTGGCAGGAATGGAGGGGACCTACAGTTTTTTGCCGAGTCCGAACAGCTGAATGAGAAGCACTTTTTCATGACAGGTATACTCTTGCATGACCAACGAATTGTTGGCTTACAAATCGGTGCACGGGGAAAAAAGAAAGAAACCGACTGAACAGCAGCAAGCTTGTGTGTGTTTATAAAAATGCTAGTCGCTGTTGCAATTGATAAACAACGAAACCTGCATGGGGATGAAGCCCTACATGTAGTTTCAGTGGCGCGATGTGAAGTGCATCGGCCTCTAAATCGCAAGGTTCATGGTTCACTCCCAGATGACGGCAAAGAGTTTTTCAATTAATACGAGCATAACCAGACTAAGCACCACTAAAGGAGTCTGATGATCGAGGTTGTTCTCGTGAAATAGCTATAACTCCAGCCTATATACTTGGTGGTAACACACACAAGCTGTTGTTGTTCAATCAAAATTATTAAATATAAATTGATGTATAATTTGCAGCATGCACTCCACTTGTGTGGATTTCCATTTACACACAAACCGCACTTAATTGACGTTTCGGAAAGCTATACTTTTTGATTCGTTTTAACATACCTAAGCCTCCGACAGCTTGCGCCTATTGTAGTTCTACCTTAAAGTAGAACTCTACAAGTGTTGAAACACACACAAAAGCCATGTTAACAAAATCAGTTTCAAGTTATTGAAATTTAGTACCAGTTCCTTGTGCAGCGAAGTGATCCAGAGGATGCGTGTTGTCTCCATGTGTGAGAAGTTCAAAACTCAGTAAGTATCGCAAAGTATTTTTAAAATAAAATAAATATACAGTAAACGCTCGATATAGGGAAGTAATAAAAACCAGGCCTCTTCACTGTTTCGAAATTGTTCACTTTTTCGAGTGGGAGTTTTTTAAGGCTTTCTAAAGGCGAATTTGATCCAAAATACACATTTCGTTCGATGTGAATGTTATTAATTTTAATAAAGCACTAAACAAGGTTTTCACTCAGGTTTAAACAAAAACCAGAAACGATTCCTCAGAGCTCTCAAGGCATATATAATGCTTGCGCGAAATTTTTATACAAAATTCGTTGTTTTATAAAATTTTGTGTGTTAAATATTGTGGATAGTTCACTATTTCGCGATTCACTAAATCGAGCGTCTACTGTATGATTTCTATTCCTTCATAATAATGCAAAACGAATTGAGTGGTAAACATCGTAAGAGATTGGACTTAGACGTGTGGATTCAAGACCATATATATGTATACAGAATACTCTATTGATTCAACATTGAATCATGTTAAACTAACTAGATTTTCATGTGAAATTTAAAAGACATTGAAAATTGAAACAGAAAAATGAAGTAAATTTAACTAGATTTTCATGTAAAATTAACTTGATTTTCAAGTAAAATTAACTAGATTTTCAAAGGCAGTGTTAAATTTACAAGATGTCATACGAATTTTACCTGCGACCTACGTTGATTGAAGACGACATTAAAAGCAAGTATCTGGCTAAGCAGTTAACCTGATCTACCGTGTGGAAAAATAACAACCTGAAAATAAGGTATAACTAATCAGAAATTAGTTTGTTATACCTCCTTTTTTTCTCTGAGTGTGCAAAACCAGTTTTCGCTCGAATGTGAGTGTGTCTGAATACTGAACAATAAGACAATGAATGTTTGGAGCTTCATCAAGCATTATTTCTGTTTCATTCGGTCACCACTAGCAAAACCAAAAAGGATGCAACTGGTGGTTTGTGATAAAAGCACGCTCTCTCTGTTTTCAATCTTCTCTCTTTATTCTGTTTTTTGTTTGTTATGTGTTGTGTTGCACTTACAACTTATGAGCCACTCATGAATTTCACAGATGTTGCGAATCACCTGATTCATTGAATGGTTTGAGTGCGAGATTCAGAGATTCATAAGGATTCTAATTCGGTTATGATACGTGCAATGAGATTTAGAAAGAAATTAATATGATTCACATTCATTTCATTTCCATGAATATGAGATTGTCAAAAGGCTCATAATTTGTGAATAATTCAATGTTTAGCTTAATCGAAGCTCTAAACTTTTAAAACGGTCATAACGGTAGATATTATCGTCGCTCTATGAAAACTCCCTAATAGCCTATTGAATAGACCGGAAAATGAGAGGTATAAAGGAACAATTACGTGCAAGGGTTTTTATTATTGAATATGTTTGTTTGGCCCATCAGCATGCTTAAAACCGAAAATTCTACTAAATTCACCCATGTGTTTCTGAGAGAATGGTCACACTGGCCACTTTTCAGTATTTTTGGTATAACTCGAAAACTAAGCCGAATTTGACAATTTTACATGTAATACTTTTTGTTCAAAATTAAATTTTCTATTGGAATGGATAGTTAAAAAATTGTACGAAAAAATTTAAGCAGGAAAAGTTAACAAAAACCAACTTAAAAAAAAATCAAAAAATCAAGGATATCTAAATTTTTAATAAATTGTGCATAACTTTTTTTGAAGCAAAGATAGGGTCAAGACACGCACAGACAAAACAAAAAAGAGACTAAAGGCCTTAATATGGCATGTTCAAAAATTAATATTTGTTCAAAATTGACAGAGATATTGCCATTCAAACCTTATCATTTCTTAGAATTTTTCTCAGTTTTGGCCCGAAAGTCCCTTTTTCGGTACAATATGGCAAATTTCACGTTCGTAAAAATGTTCGAAATCAAAATTTTGATATAATATGACATTACAACTATAGAGAATTTATAAAAAGGATGTAAGTTCGCAATTTCGTTTTTCGGCTGTTTTTAAATGCGTTCAGACCTACAGACCGAACGGCTGGTCCGATTAACATAAGATTTGGTATTAGGTGCCAGGAACGTTAAGTTAGTCATAAAGTACCAAAAAATAGGCTTTCGGGCAAAAACTGCGGAAAATGATAAGAAATGGTAAAGTTTGAATGGCTATATCTCTGTCAATTTTTAAATAATATGGATTTTTTAACATGTCATATTAAAGCCGTAAGACTCCAGTTTACTTTGTTCATGAATGTCTTGAGCGTTTCTTTGCTCCGAAAAAAATAATGCGCAATTTAGAAAAAATTAAAAAATCTTTGATTTTTCGATTTTGTTATGTTGGTTTTTGTTCACTTTTCCTGCTTAAATTTTTTTAAGAAATTTTCCAAACTATCCATTTCGATAGAAAATTTAATTTTAAACAAAAAGTATTATGTGTAAAATTGTCAAATTCAGCTTAGTTTTCGAGTTATACCAAAAATACTGAAAAGTGGCCAGTGTGACCATTCTCTCAGAAACGCATGGGTGAACTTAGTAGCATTTTCGGTTTTAAGCATGCTTATGGACCAAACAAACATATTTTTTTTTTTTTTTTTTTTTTTTTTGACCGTGGGTAGGCGCAAAACCTGCATCAGGCTCTATGAGGACCGGAAAACGCGTGCTCATAGAAGTGTGAGATTCTTACTACACTAAAACCATCTCCACTCCCGATTGCAACTAAGTTGAAACTTATCTAGCAATTTATTTTTAACGAAGTTAAGTAACGTGTTGCAGGTAACTTTCCGGTGAAAGTTTCTGCTTATTCCGCGATTTTAAAGCGGCTTTGTGTTCACCGCACCAAGTCGGAAGGTTTTGTTCTTTGCAGACGGCGCGGCGTTCTAAATGCGACTTGTCAAGAATGTCAATAATCGTTGGATTAGCGTGGATCTAATAGCCGATTTCTATGTTTTCGCGCGAAACTCTTAATTTCATCTCGAACCGTAGGAATCCCGAGATCCCTGTGAAGATCTTCGTTTCTTATATACCATGGTGCATTTACAAATGACCTAAGCAATTTATTTTCAAACGTTTGTAATTTATTTAAATTTGTATCGCAGGTACAACCCCAGAGTTGTATACCGTAAGTCCAGACAGGTTTAAGTACCTGCCTGTATAAAATCAACTTATTATCAATACTAAGCTTGGAATATTTACCGAGTAGCCAGTTCATATCTCTTAATTTACTTTTTAATTCTTCGCATTTCTTTTTTACGTGCGGCTTCCATTTTAATTTCGCGTCTAGAGTCATTCCCAGATATTTTGCTTCATTCGCAAATGGTACACGACCGGTATTAAGAAAGACGGGCAATCTATTTATTTTTTTATACGTAAAGTCCACGTGGACTGACTTTTGTTCATGGAGCGCTATTCGCCATGTTTTTGTCCACTCATTAACATTATTAAGAGCATTTTGTAATTTAATCGTAGCTTCGTTAATCGTTTTGCCTACTGCTAGTATTGCAGTATCATCAGCAAACGTTGCTACGAAAGTGTCTTCTGTTTGAGGTATATCACGTGTAAATAGAAGGTACAGAACTGGACCTAAAACACTACCTTGTGGTACCCCAGCCACTATTTCTTTGAAATTAGAATATTCATTTCCGTGTCTTACACGAAAAAGTCTGTTTTCTAGATATTCGTTAAGAATTTTATAAAGTCCTTCAGGCAGAACTTGTCGTAATTTGAATTTGAGGCCTTCGTGCCACACCTTGTCAAACGCTTGCGACACATCCAAAAAGACCGTCGAACAGATTTTCTTTTCTTCAAGAGCTCTCTCAATTACGTCAGTTATTCTATGCACTTGATCAATTGTTGAATGCTTGGTTCTAAATCCGAACTGATGTTCAGGTATTAATCGTTTCTCTTCTATTATAGGCTGCAGGCGCAGGAGTAGTATTCTTTCAAAAACTTTCGATATTATTGGAAGAAGCGAAATCGGTCTGTAAGAATTCTTTTCATGAGATGGTTTGCCAGGTTTCAAAACCATTATGACTTCCGCAACTTTCCATTGGCTTGGAACATATTCTAGCCTTAGAGCGGCATTTATTATATAAAGGAGGTTAATTAATCCTTTATTAGGAAGCATTTTTAATATTTCCGCTGTTATTAAGTCATACCCCGGAGTTTTATTAGACTTAAGCTTCTTTATTTCTCTGTTCAATTCAGCAAGCGTAGCATTTCTGGTTCTGTAATTTTCACTTGAGCTAAAACTCATATTAATATTTTCATTGAGTGCTTGCCCATCGGAAGGTTTAAATGTTTCTTCCAGGTAATCGGCGAATACTGCCGCTTTCTCTTTGTCACTTTTAGCCCATTCGTTTTGGCTTTTCTTAATCGGGGGTACTGGAAGCTTTGGTTTTTTCGTTGTTTTTATAGCTTTCCAAAGTGAGTAGTTGGATTCTTTCCCAGCTGACAAGCTTTCAAGGTAATTTTCAACTTCACGGTTTTTGAAATCTGATATCGCTGTTTTTAGCACATTACACAAGCGATTTAAATGAGCTTTGTGGTTGAGGAGCACGGGTTCGCTGCCATTTCTTACGTGCTTTTCGTTTATCTTTTATAAAAACAAACATATTCAATAATAAAAGCCCTTGCACGTAATTGTTCCTTTTTATAAGGTCTATTCAATAGGCTATAACTCTATTTATTTTATTTTGAGACAGTTGTAGGTGACAAGAATTTGAAAATGTTCGATGAAGGTAAATTTTTCTTTTAGAAATAGACCAACGTAAGATTTAAAGACCTTTTACAGGATTAAAATCTTTGTATTTTATTAAATATGTCGTATTTCTCAGTTTCGAAAAAAATGGAATTGGGGAGTTTTCATAGAACAAACGGCGATATAATGTACTTAACAATTAAAAAAGTTGTAGGTGAGGTATCTAATATCTATGTTCATTTTGTATGGCATTTATGATTTCTTATGCTTTTGGGCTTGCCAATAATTCCCAACATATACCTAAAAATCCTTAACGTATTAAAAACTGATGAAGTAAATTATACACACCCCAGAATTAAACCAAGGCTAACGTTTTCTATTCAACTATCTTAACTTATTAAAAAATAATAATATTCTTGTAGTAATTAACTAGAATCTTAAACTTTTAATACAACTCACGATTATTTTATATCGACAAAGTGAATGCGCGCAGCCTTTCTCTTTCCCCATCATCATATCTTACATAAATATAGGTAGGTACCTACTTCATAAGAAGGTCGCCAAGAAGACCTCACTCCTTCCAGCTTCAGATCAAATTACAAAAGCAAATATTTTATCTATGCTTTTGCCTGGCCCATGTCATGAACAACAACAACAAAAAAAACCTCTCTCCCTCCCACGATATCCAATTACCAAATCACCACATCCAGCATCTGATGAAATCCACATTCAATGCCGCATAACAACAAAATATATCCATGCAATATGCGAATATAGCCAGCACTCGCCCCCATCATCATTATCATCATTATAATGCTTAGAGCCCCGAAGCTATGTATGTGCAATTATTAACAACACTTTAAAGATCTCTCCAGGTTTATTATATTGAGCTCCCCCGTCAGTCAAGTTAACTCTCTACTCAAACCACCCTTTTGAAAGCTGCTGGCATATACTGCATTCTGCTCTGCAGCCTGCACACTGCACCACCACTGGAGCCAGAATCAGATTTGATGATCTCATTTCGTATTCTATTGTGAGTCTAGGCTAGGCAATACAGGCGACTCTGATTCCTCAGTCTTTTAGCAAGTAAATCAACAATACATGTAGGTACCCTATACTCCTTGAGCTATGGAACTTGCATCTGAGATGTTCATCCTGAATCTTTAAATGCGCCCGCACTAGCATTGATCACTACTGAGCCTCGACGACAAAGACGCCATGAAGTATATGGTAAATGGTTGCCACATGCATGGTTTAGGTATAACAAATTGCAACTTCAATGAACATTTTTTGCTTTTGACCTCATAAGACCAAAATAGCCAAATATGAAAGAGGTCTTTAGACAGAAAGACCCCAAGCTCTTGTTGGTTTTTATAAAAATGATCTTTTAAACCAAACAAAAATATTTTGAAGTATCTATCTTGGATAGCGGTTCTATTTCTCTCGGACTTTTGTTGTAAATTTGAATCACGATTTGAGCTTTTAGAATTTTGGAAATAGAAATTCATTAGGAAAGTGAAGATATGTGTAGTTTTTAAAGCCTTAAGTTTAAACCGGGATCTTCAATTTAAGAAGGCCAAGAACGGCCTTCCGATGTATGTCAGATGTCAGAGTTTCTACGTAAGCTCTTTTGATTTTATGGTTTCACAGTATCTTGATACTCTATATTTTCAAGTACCCCGTGTCCGTGGCGTGATTAATGGTAAGTCTGTCATGTCGAAGGTTTGGCTATCTATTTCTAGCCTTATCCACCTAAAAACAAAAAAGGGTTTTTTCCAGGGACACTGTCTCCTGCGCGAAGAAGTGACCAATCCCCCAAAAATATCTGTTTTCATGAAAAAGTGCCTCCCGTCTTAGCCGTTTGGACTTGGGAATTCGTGGTGCGACATCTCTTGGGGAACCAAAGCCACCTAGTTACTTTCAACTCTCTGGTACGTGTTCTTGATAGGAATCGGTTCATGTTAAAAAAAAGTGAAAACCCTATAAGTTGGCAACCTTTCGGTGTTCTCCTAGAGGCGCTGCGCTGACTGTATGAATGGTATGATGGCGAATGCATGGCCACTTTGTTACTTCCCGGATTGAAAATGTTCGCCTATTTTCGCGACGCGTCAAGTGTGTGGGCGAGTGTTAAGTGGACTCAATGGCTGAAATTAGCCAGACTCTGGGCGGTGGTGGTGGGTGTTTATTGTGTGTCTTTCATGCGTCCTGTCATCCCATTCAAAGCATGTTTAGTTTATATTACTTCTAATAAAAACGCAAAAAAAAATTATTTCAACAACAGTTGTAATTTTCCCGATATAAAATTCATTCAGGTATAACGCGTAGATTACCTAACAAACTTAATGAACAATTAAGCATTCAATTCGAATGGCTAATTTATTGCCTATCGTCCATCGTTTTAAATGCTTAACCCTTTTATGCCTCTCGTCTTCGGTCGTGTCCTCTCCCAAAAATGTCTTCATTAGTGAGACAAACGGCCGACCACACCAATAGGCTACAAAATCTAGAAAGAAAAACTAACTAAGAAACAGTCCACGGGTATAAAAAAAAAAACACGAACCCTTTTTTTATGAGTCCGATCGATGTCATTAGTTTTTTTTGTTCGTTTGTTTTTTTGGTTCTTCTATCGAATAGCTTTAGGTTCGAAATGTTTTTTTTTTTTTTCATTTTATTTTGACAATAAATTATCATCGTAATGCCTCTCTTGGGCAGATGTCAGCAATATTCACTTTAAATAGACAACAAAAACGATGATGATGATTACGATGGCTATATTATCGTGATGGCTAAGGCTATATGTAGATACGGCAATGCCAATAGTTTTTATGAATTTAGTGACAATAATAATTAAGAAGCAAGGAGAAAAATTTGTTATGAAACTTGTTTGTTGTTTTATTTTAAGACATCTGCGCTAGTTAAATGTTTTATTTAGACCTTTTTAATGCCATGGGAATTTTCAAACACAGAAACTTACAAAATGATTTTTTTATTCAAAAATATCACTCTCTTTTCAAAGCTTTAGAAGATGGGTAGCGCTTTGAGGGAAAACGGGGACTTGATCATATTGGAGACACAAACCACTTGTACTTAATATTGGCTTGTGCCGTAAATATTTTTGAAAAATTCGCAAATTTGCAAATTTACGAATGAAATTTTTGCGAAATTTCAAAATTTCTTAAAAAAAATGTTGTGCTGCATTGTGCTCAAAAAATGCTACTAAGAACCAAACAGAAAAAAACAAAAATTCGCATAATTGCATCTATTATGGCCAAAACTAAACTTTGCGAAGTGCTGTAGCGTGAAGTTAGCACTGCCATTTTCGATAAAAAAAAAGTTGTGCTGCATTGTGCTCCACTTGTGCTGCCTTGTCCCGTAAATATTTAAAAAAAAATCGCAAATTTGCAAATTTTACGAATGAAATTTTTTGCGGGATTTCGTAATTACTAAAAAGTGAAAGTTGTGCTGTTTTGTGCTCAATTTTTGCAGCTATATTCCAAAGAGATAAACAAACTTCGCATATTTGTAACTTTTCGGCTAAAAACCAGTTTTGCGAAACGAAATTTTGCAAGAATTATTCGCAAGATTTGCAAATTTTGCGATTTTTTAAAAAATATTTAAGGCACATGGCAGCACAACTTTTTTTTTGAAAATCGGAAATGGCGGTGCTATCTTCACGCTACAGCCCTTGGCAAAGTTTAGTTTTGGCCATAATAGATGCAATTATGCAAATTTTTCTTTTTTTCTTTTTGGATCTTAGTAGAATTTTTTGGGCACAATGCAGCACAACATTTTTTTTTTTAGAAATTTTGAAATGTTGCAAAAATTTCATTCGTAAAATTTGCAAATTTGCGAATTTTTCAAAAATATTTACGGCACAAGCCAGCACAAATTGAGCAAAAATCAAAAATGGGGGTGCTAACTTCACGCTGAAAAAATGGGTACCCTCTAAAAACCAAACCCTTAGTACGATTTTTTTTTAAATACGGCACATAGCAGCACAAGTTGGGCACATTACAGCGCAACCTTTTATTTTTTGAAAATCCAAAATGGGGGTGCTAACTTCACTCACATGAATTATCTTTGAGTCTTTGAATATCTGTTTTTCTAAATACCGCAGCTAAATAATGCAAGGTTTTGGAGTTGGGCAAGTGTCAAAAGTTAAACATTCCTTGGAATGGGTTTGTTAATACAAAAGCTAGTCTTCAAATAATTGAATATGTAGATTTAAGACTATTATCGTGGTTCTGAGACATTGTAAATAAATGATGTTTTTCGGACTTACCACGATTGTTTTTATTTTTATTTTAATCAACCGATTAAAAGATAATTTCCCGACGTTTCAATAGGGTTACACCTGTCGTGGTCACGGTCACGAAACGTCGGGAAATTATCTTTTAATCGGTTGATTAAAATAAAAATAAAAACAATCGTGGTAATCCGAAAAACATCTTTTATTTACAATTAGATGAATGAAGTTTGTATTTTTATTATTTAGATGTTTCTAGTGATCTGTCAACTTGGTCTATTAAACCGGGTCATACCGATTTAAGCATGAACCTAGTTGGTCCGGTTTAAATCTTTCTCAAACCGAGTTTTCTTGTATATGAACAGAAAGACAAAAGGTACGGTTCGGTTTCTTTGAAAATTAAAGACTTTCGTTCGGTTTCGGTATTTATTCAATCGTTTGCCAATGACTCGTGCTGAATGCACTCTTTATTCTGTACATTCGAACCACGTCGAATGATTGAAGTTGGATATTAAAATCTTCTAAGCAGAGTTGACTTCAACTTATCATCTGAGGTTGATGGGGAACATTTTAATTTGTACGAATACCAAGGGCGTACGCAATGGGGACAAGGAAGGATGCTTGCCGCCACCATCTAATCAAAATATATTTCATACATTTGGTAATATTTCATCTTTTGAATGCATCTCGAACCTAATGGACACAGTAGCGTAGCTAGGTAGGTGAGGGCCCTGGGGCAGAAAATAAAATAGGGCCCCTTTACAAAAATCGGTTTCGTTCTTGATTATAGCAAAAAAAAAGAGAAAGTTTAGAAGATAGGTATGTAATGTAATAGGAATTTTTTTACAAAAACTGTCAGCACAATATGTCCGTAAGGCATATACTTTTTAAAGCTGAGAATGCAGTTTATTTATAATAGCAAAAAATTGGTGGCTAAGAACAGAAATGTTTGTGGAATGTTTCAAAAAATCGTTAATGAACCAATACATTTTTGTGGCCTTCATTGATAAGTTCAGTTTTGCAGTACAAACATTTTGTTTTTCCTTTGAAAAAATAAAAGATCTATAAGAAATTTTAGCCTCAAACATTTTATTTTCGAGTCATTCCATATGAAAACGTCTTTTGAAAAAGCCAGCACATCTCAGATGTGTTTGACGTGAAGGTTTCAGGATATAGTACTAACCTTGAACTTTAAATCCTGGAAATTTGGTTTTGTTATTTTTATGTATTGTGCGTGCATAGGTGACTTAAGGAAGCGAAACTATAGGTCAATTGGACTTTTAAAACCGTTATTTTATTATGAAAAATTACTTGATTTTGTTGTTCTTAAAAGTCTTAAAGATACAAAAAAAACAGGTAAGGTATCCCCTCTCCTATGACGTTTTCCATTTTTGTACGTCTTTTTGCAAAACATCGATTTTTGTATTTCTTTTGATTGTCGTGACAAAAACACACACTTTTGCTCTTTATCAATTGGAATCGAATAAAATCGACGTTTGGTCGCATCTCTCAAAGTTGGAGCAAAATCGGAGATGTGCTGGTTTTTTCGATAGACGTTTTCATATGGAATGACTTTTTCGTAAAAAAAACAGTCCACATTACGCAAGCATTTAGTGTTAGAAGAAATAAGAACTTCACGTCTACAAGAAACACCGACTATTATTATACCTGCATGTAAATCACAAAAAGAAACGACAAAAATAACAAACACGAATAGAACTCAAAAGCCATTTTGCTACACATATACTTATATACATATGTTATTAATAATAATCACGCCTATAACGGAATCCGATGAATGAGCTGCGGACGGAATCAGTTTCAATTCTGACATTTTTACTATGAGCGAAATGTCAGAATTGAGTCTGACTCCCTCCGCTCACTCATTGGATTTTGTAATCGGGGTGAATATAAATGAAATGTTTTCTGTCCGAAAACAGAATGAAACCATTTCCCAATAATCTGCAAGAATAATCAATCTCGGCCGTATTACCGTGTACCAGAAGCAAAGTCAAAAAAGGCATTGTTCGTTTATGATCCCATTTGTCAGTTTTTATGGATTTTTTTGTTTTGCATCGATCACGTTAAAAGATCTGTTAAAACGATATCGCGATATACTTCCATTTTTTCTAGTTGAACTTCTCACCAAATAGCATCATATACTTCTGAAGTTTATTCACAAGTCAAAATCTTTACTAGAGGCTGACATTTGAGAACAATATAAAAAATCAAAAACATAATGAAAATTAAATTTTTGTTGTCAAAACTGAAAATCCTTGTCGTTTTAATCTAAAATGTGACTGATTTTAAAGATTTAAATTCAGTATGAACCGCGACGGATTTATTTTAGGTGAAATTCAAAATATTAGGACGGAAACTTTTAGCAGTTCGTGATAGGCTATCCGAGACTTTATCCATAAGTGTTGAAACTGACCCTTAATATCCAAAACAAACTGAGCAAAAACTTTCTTAAAGTCAAGATGAAATTTTATTTTCGCTTCGAAAAATTGTTTCTGTCAGTCTCTGGGGCCCCCAAACCTTCGGGGCCCTGGGGCGCCGCCCCAGTTTGCCCCTAGGTAGCTACGCCGCTGAATGGACATGGAGCTACAACTGATGGAGCTGCAGCTGGAATAGCTGCCAAAATGTTGAATACACACAATAATAATAATACCAACACGCAGCTACAGATGGAGCTGAACAAATTGGGCAACTTGTAACTATTGCTTGCAGCTTTTTTGACGTTTTAAAATTGCGAGCTCAACCGTGTGTCTATACATGGGGGTTGAAATGAGCTTCAAACTCTTTTCAATCTTTAATAAGGAGGTTAAGTATAATTTTTGCTTCTATTTCATCACTTTCCATTTACATATATTTTTATTTTCGATACTTCATGATTTTGAGTTGAACTCGCAAAAGATTTACTACTTCAAATGACATAAAATGTCAGAAAGCTGTACGACTGCATTTTGGGTGCGTACAAAAATCACGTACAACATTTTTTTACAGCTATTCCAATTGATTAAATCAGTTCCAGTTGCAGCACTCTTTTTTTTCTGTATTAGCAATCAAGATTAAAACTTATTCTAAAAAATGTGCTTTTGTCGCTCATATGTCAATCCATGAACTGTCAAAGTCAATTAAAGAAAGAATGAAGTGTTCACTCCGCTCCGGAAGAAGATGATTGGATTTATTCTTTTGGTAAATTTCGATTTTGATTCGAAAATTGTTTTTTTTTCCGTCGTGAATGGTATACGATTTCAGATCAGATTTTTCGTCATCTGGGAGCGAACCATGAACCTTGCAATTCAGAAGCCGATGCACTACACATACTGGGCCACTGAATCCACATGTTCTGCTCAATCCCAATGCAGGTTTCGTTGGTTTTCAATTGCAACAGCGACTAGCATTTTTATTAACACACACAAGCTTGCTATTGTACAGTCGGTTTCTTTCTTTTGTCCCCATGCACCGATTCGTATGCCAACAATTCGTTGGTCATACAAGGGTTCTATGAAGGTTTAGCGATTCAGACATGTAAAACTGATGGCTGATTGTTCTGCTGTGTAATGGTGATAGCAAAAGAAGGGTAAATCTGTCGGAAAATCCTTATCGGCAAAATTGATTTTCGATCAACAAAAATTTATTTTGTTTGCCCATTGGAAAGCTTTAATTGCCAATATCTGTATTTTGACAGATGTGAAGGGGACAAAATCAATATGCGTGCTCAGGAAAATGATATCTCAGACGGCTCAGTGTCAAAAACCAAGCAAGCGAATCCTATATTTTCTTTCCTCAGTTATTTGACAGCAAAATTTCTGAGGAATCCTGTTCACGAGACTGAGATGGCTGAGGGTTCTGAGATCTCATTTTTCTGAACACACCTAATTTGTGTTTCCAAAACTTCGTTTGACAATCGTTAATCGGATGTTATTTAGAATAAATTATATTTGTAGGTCGTCACCCATCTGTAAAGCCAAAGCCATGAACTGTCGAATTCCAATGTTGTCGGGAAGCGTCCATAATTTCGTAATGTGTTTCAGTGCAGTGAATTTGTGATTTGCAGCCCGTTACGATTTAAGCGACTTAAAGATCTATATCTCAGGAACCACTTGCGAACTGAACTGTGAATTGCGAATAGTCTTGAGTTTTGGTATTTCATTCATATGAATATTTGTTTGGTCGCCGACATAATATGCGAATTGCCATAAAATGTAAACCTAATGCATTGGTGCTTAAAAAAATGTGAGGTTAATTCGCTGCTTTGTGGAATGCGCCCTGTTTTTGTGGACTTCGAATAAGCATTTAGATGACAGAAAATTTTACAATTTTAGGCTTTTTTTTTAATTGTAGGAAGGGTCGTTTCTTCACTTTGTTAATAGAACAATAATTATGTGATGCAGGGAAATAATTCCACGGGCATCTGCTCCACATGGGAATTTATTACAATCCTAGTGAGAACTGGCTCCACACATAGCTAATAAATCATCTCCTTTATTTGGTTTCTGAAATTAAAAAATTCGCAATAAACAGTGAGGTATGTATGGGGGGGCCCAGCAACCTCCATGCATTGGCTCGCAAAGTTTCTTTTGCATTTAAAGAAACTTTGAGTTTATCCTATACAAAATTTTATCCAACAACAATTGTAGCTTTTCTATATTTATGAATCAATAATCTCCTAAATTCAAAAGTTCCCGCTCACGGTGAAGATAAATTTCACTTTGAAGAGTGTAACAGATTCCCACTTAGGTATGATGGAATACATTCTCATGTGGAGCAGATGCCCCTGGAATTATTTCCTTGTAGTTGATATTTGCTTAAGCAAATATGGTATATTCGAATTTTGAATTTGCACTTTGCATCTTATTTGAAAGGCACTTAATGCCAAGAAGTTAAAATGGAGGAGCCCTTGTGATGCTTTTTCAACTTAACAAATATTGAAAATTTAAAGTTTTGATATAAAAGTTAGAGGGGGTCGAAAAGCGCTTGAAATGTTCATGAAAAAAGGGTGCCAGAACTGGGATAGGCACTACAATGCTTTAGTGCAAACATTTACATGACTACTGTTGGATAAGCTTACTTTAGGGCTTTACTTTGCAAATTGACTGACCCTAAGATTTGAGTCGTCTGTATTTTTTCGAATAACATTTATGTATACCATCATTGGAATGAGCAGACTCAAAGTTAAAGCAAGAATTGCTGATGGTGCAGTTATTTATCATTTCCAATCAAGATTATCGTCTTTATTAATAGTTAGTTCTTGACGCCACTTTACGTCCATTATCGTATTTTGGATTTAGATAAATATTTTCTGTCTAATTCCTAGTCAATTTCCAATGAATCCATTATCGTGTCTCTAACATTTATGTTTCATTAATTAACTCCATCCATGAAGACCATTAGAAGACAAACAAAATCAATCATTGGCATCAACATCCTTTCTCACCAAAAAATAAATATATTTTTTCACTCCTTTCTGTTATCTCCTCTGTTGATTTTTGTTTTATTTATTCTCAAAAATATTTGATTTATAATAATTATTATTTCTCCAGTGGAGAAGATCACGGATGAATGATTGAGCACCCAGTTCCCACATCAAATATGTTTTATTTTTTTAAGTAAATAGATTGCGACAGGAGAGATGAGGATCCAAGATGTTTCTTGGGCCATAAGAATGCATCAAGTCTGTGAAAAAGTTCACCCGGTAGTCTCGACGAAATCGCAGAAGGTAATCCAAACGTCATCGATCTCTTTATAACTGATATCTTGTTGAAAATTAATAGATGCGCCTACATGGGACACACATCAAGCCAAAATATCATCAAACGCTTAATTATTATTTGTTTGTTAAAAGAAAACCAAAAAAAGAAGAACAAAAATGGAGCTGGGATTTTGATTGATTATATAAGGATTTTTTGGGTCCACCAGAAAATGAGTTGGCGCTGATTGCATCCAAGGCGACGCAAAATCAACTGGTGGCTGGGAAAGGAACCTTTTAATTTGAAAACACATACCTACATATACACACTTCAACGAAAGGATCGATGATTTTTTATTTTTGTTTTCTTTCCTTTTTAATGTTCAAGTGACAGTTTTTTGTCAGATGACAGGGGAACTAAATGGAAATTAATGGATCACACGCCAACGATGAAAGGTTTTTCATTTTTAATGAAACTTTGTTGCACTGTCAACACAGAGTGGGATATAGGGATTTTTTGTTGTTGCGACACCCTTTTCTAAGAAAACGATGGAATTTGTAGTGTCATTGCATTGGAAATCGATTGATCATTATAATCTATATTAATCGTGGGTAAGTATTCTATTTTGGTTGGTTCTTGTCAAATTTCGATAACAATCTTGTTAACTTATGAAATTATTCTGAAAAATATATCTAGATTGACTAGGTTTTTAGACAAAAAAAATGTTTTTTTCGTAAAAAAGGAGGTAGTACCTGCTGTCATCTTGAGACATACATATTGTATGAGGGTCTAAAAGTTGATTACTTTAACGAAAATTGGGGTTTTTTTAAATGTAGAGACCTAACCTAATAACCACTTATACAACGCATATGTTTGGTCTGGTCACTGCAGTTCTTGCAGCAACACTGTAACTCCTAATGGAGCAATATACTCCCTCCATCTATCCCGGCTATCGGCATGGTGCTCTAGCTTTGCCTTTGAGTATTGATGAACTGAGCAAGTATACAGTAGAGCTCTTGATTTCGACCGGGTAATACCCGCAATAACCGGGTACCCGGGTACCCGGGTACCCGAGTTTCCGGGTATTACCCGGGTAGCCGGGTACCGGGTACCCGAAAGGTGTCGGGTACCCGGGTACCCGAATCATCACCGGGTACCCGGGTACCCGAGACATTGCCGGGTACCCGTCAAGTGTCGGGTACCCGGGTATTTGTAACAATGGTTACAATGGATCATAAACTCATAAGAATCGTGAAAAATTGAATTTTGAGGCGTTTTTGGAGGGAATATAATAAAATTAGTGCTCGTCACAAATTATTGAAGACTAAATTGTGTCAGGACTCAGGAGTTATAGTTATGATTCATGAGTAATGGTTACAATTTCATATTTAAATTTTACAAAAAATATATGGAGAATGTTTGTTAAGAAAAAAAAATATAAATTTTTTCAATTTCACAATAGGGTGCCTCTTAAAAATGTTTTATTCCACGTTTTAACATGGAATTCAATATAATTCTTTGTGGTATGGTTAATGAATAAAACTAATAATTGAAGAAAGCAATATTTTCAATGAGGATGGTACAAAAATATTTTGTATTGTCTTAGGGTGGATTATATTTTAACTTCACATTCATAAAGCATATACACAGGTATTTAAAGAAAAAAAAAGAAGTTAAATTGAGTATTTTTATAATAAAAAAAATCTTCTATGTAGAATTCAATAAAATTCAATATAGTGATTGAGGCAAATTATTGAAGAAAAAAATATTTTCAATTAGGGTGGTCCACTTGTATTCAACACGCAAGTTGTTTTTTAATCTGTGTATTAGGTATTTTACTATGGTAATTTACTGGCAGCGTTGACCACGGTGAATTTTGTTTTAAATAAAAAAATCATATTTCTTTTGAAAACAAAAATCTGCAAAAATATTTTTTTTTGGACCACCCTAATTGAAAATATTTTTTTCTTCAAAAATTTGCTTCAAATATTAACCGCGTCGAATTTTATTGAATTCCACTGGAAAACATAGAAGATAGCGTTTTTTGGGACACCCTAATGTGAAAATACTCAATAAAACTTTTTTTCTCTTAATTACATATTTCATAAACTTTTTGAATAACTAAAATTTAATTCGTCCTAAATCTGCAAAAAAATTTTTTTTGGACCACCCTAATTGAAAATATTTTTTTCTTCAATAATTTGCCTCAATCACTATATTGAATTTTATTGAATTCTACATAGAAGATTTTTTTTATTATAAAAATACTCAATTTAACTTCTTTTTTTTTCTTTAAATACCTGTGTATATGCTTTATGAATGTGAAGTTAAAATATAATCCACCCTAAGACAATAAAAAATATTTTTGTACCATCCTCATTGAAAATATTGCTTTCTTCAATTATTAGTTTTATTCATTAACCATACCACAAAGAATTATATTGAATTCCATGTTAAAACGTGGAATAAAACATTTTTAAGAGGCACCCTATTGTGAAATTGAAAAAATTTATATTTTTTTTTCTTAACAAACATTCTCCATATATTTTTTGTAAAATTTAAATATGAAATTGTAACCATTACTCATGAATCATAACTATAACTCCTGAGTCCTGACACAATTTAGTCTTCAATAATTTGTGACGAGCACTAATTTTATTATATTCCCTCCAAAAACGCCTCAAAATTCAATTTTTCACGATTCTTATGAGTTTATGATCCATTGGGACCATTGTTACAAATACCCGGGTACCCGACACTTGACGGGTACCCGACACCTTTCGGGTACCCGGGTACCCGGCTACCCGGGTAATACCCGGAAACTCCGGGTACCCGGGTACCCGGTCAGTGTACCGGGTACCCGGGTATCAAGAGCTCTAGTATACAGAACAGTTTTTCTTGGCCTTCCAACTCACTTTACACTCTGAGGATTCCACAGCAAGAACTACTTCACTATGTTTTCGTTTGATGGTTTCCTCAAAGTAAGGTCAATCCAGAATGTACCGAAGACAACGGTTGATTAAAGTCTGTAGTCTGCTCGATATGTCAGTGGAGCATTTCCAGGTCTTACAAGCGTACATAAGGATGGATTTTACGTTGTACTCGAAAAGTTTCAACTTGGTGCGAAACGTTAATATGCTGGAGTTCCAATCCGGAGAAAGCATTTCTAATGCACTCCAAGCTTTTCTTATCCTATTGACAACATCAAAGTCCATTCCACCATCAGTTGATACGCTGCTGCCAAAGATAGTGATTAATCTTTTCATTAGCTTCCTGCCTCAAAATAATCAGCCTTATTATGAGTTTCACTCGGAAAATATTTCACCCGAAAAATTTTAAGTTCCCGGAATTTTAAAAATTATTATGAGTATCGTCCGAACTTCTCTTGGCCTAGAATAAACAAAATACTTGCACAAAAGGGCACCAGCACCACCTGTTTATCTTTTTTTCACCTTCAAAAACTAAGTGATAATTTATGCTTTTAATTACGCTACATTTCACCCGAAATGAGTACTCACAAACAAGGGAAATTTTCATTTTTGGAGTGAAACTCACAATAGGCGAAAAGTGACATGTCAATTTTCCGGGTGGAATGTCGTTCACGTGAAACTCATAATAATGCTGAATATGCTGTTGTGTGTTGCGACCGGTCTGCAGCATTTTTGTCTTTTTGCCGTTGATCCTTAAGCCAGCCAGCTCCCCATTCACTTGCAGCAATTGGCACATTTGGTCCAATCCACGCGCACTGTTTGACATGAAACATAATATCGTCGGCGTAGTCCAAATTAATGACAGTTCTTGTTCTGAGAAGAAGAGAAAATTGTTCTAGATTTGATTTAAGAATCGAAATGAAAAGCGTTCACACGTATCGAATCGAAAGAATTCCATTGAATGCCAGTCTTCTCGTTCGTTCCAACCGTAAACCAGACAGAAAATCGTCGATTGTCAATAAAAAGAGAATCATTGATAACACATCTTCTTGTCTAACTCCTTAATCAATCAGCCCTATTGCGAGTTTCACCCGGAAAATATTTCACCCAAAAAATTTGTGTTTCCTCGGAATTTTAAAAGCTATTATGAGTTTCGCCTGAGCATCTCTTGGCCTTAAATAAACAAACATCTTGCTGAAAGGGTACTAGTAACCTCTGTTTTTTCTTTCGTTCGCCGTCGAAAAATAAGTCACAATTTAAGATCTTAATTACGATACATTTCGCCCGAAATGAGTACTTACAAAAAAGGGGAATTTTCATTTTTCGGGTGAAGCCCACAATAGGCGCAAAGTGAAATGTCAATTTTTCCATGTGGAATGGTGTTCACGTGAAACTCACAATAATAAAAGAATAAATGTCAAAATGACTTGTTAAAAACATGATCTTCGCATCAACCCCCGCCGCACTGTTAAGAATAATTTTTGGGGACACCAACCATCAGTTTTTGTACCTAAATGTAGCCTCACATCCTCTCCAATTTTAAGAATTTAACGTTGGAGAAAATTTGTTTAAGTGCACGCTTCTTAAGTTCGGGCCTTCCTCTGCTGTGCTTCCCATCAAAAATAGCTTAAAATCAATGAATTTACAAGAATTCTATTGTCATTCTTTAACTGACAAATCAGGAAAATACCACGACAAACTGCATCGCAATACAATAATAAACAATTATTTTTTTTCGTTAAATATGTTTTATTTTATGTATAATATTTACCTTTTATAATATAGTTGTTTTTGTTTTATTATTTTCTAACATTATCTTACTATTTTATTTATTTTGTTAAATTAATATATATATAATTTTTTTATAATGTTTCATAATATCACTCATCCTTCAATTATATATTATTGTTTTTATTCACACAAAAAATACATTTAATAGGTTATTGGGTTTTTTTTTTGTTTACTACATTTATTTCATTTTTATTATTTTATTTTTCCACATAACATAATTGTATTTTTAGTATTTTACTTTTATTTGTATATTTTTTTTTGTTTCAAATTTAAGTTAGATCCAATAATACAAACACTGAGATAAAAATTTTGTAAGAATTTAAATTCCATACACTTAGCTTTTATTTTTTATTTTTGTTTAATTTTGTTTTATTAAATAAAAATTAACTAAAACTGTACAATAAAAAAGAAATAATAAAATATAATAATTAACAACAATTTTATTTTGTTTTAATTTTTTTTTCAATTTAGGAACGAAACTTGTATACAATGTGAACTAAAACTAAAATAAAATATTTAACAAATTATTTTTTTTTAATTATAAAAAAAAATAAAACAATTCGATAGAGAAAAAAGAAAACTTAAGTGAATTTACAATTTTTATTTGTTTTTATTTACAATTATTTATTTATATTTACAAAATATTTTTTTTAACAATAATACTGATTTTTTTTTTATTTTTATTTTTTGATTTTCAATACACAGGACGACATTTTCTTCTTTTAATTTTATGTGTGTGTAGGAATATTGAGGCTGATAGCAATAAAAGCCTCACCATATTTTTATACATTCATTTTATACTTTACTCTAAGGCAATAAATAATAAATAAATTTACTAAAAAAGAAACACTAAGCGGTTTAACCAAATAAAATTCGTTATAGAAAAATATGTTGCCACAAATATTATTTTCATGCATAGGTGAGGGAGTTTTTTGTTTTTGTTTTTGTCTGGGGTTAAATTAAATTTGTTTACAAAATTCAAATTGCACTCACACTTGCTCGTTCTCACATTTACACGCGCACACACTCGAACAGTTGAAGTCTCATTTTTTTTTTAGTTTGGCGGACTTCTTGGAGTTGGAGGATGCTGTGGTAACTGATAGGGGCTGAACCTTTGAAAGTGCTTCGCTCGCATATCCGGCGATGGTGACCCTGAGCTCGAGGGCGTCGAAGCTGGTGGCGGTGGCGGTGGAGAACGTGCTTGATTTGCTGCATTCGCACTAGCCAGGAAACCAGCCTGCAGTTGAGGCCACTGTTGCTGCCAGAGACCAAGATTGAGAGCGCCTAAGGTGGGACGCTGATACATTTGCGGCAGGAGTAATTCAGTGTATGGAGACCTACCCCACATTTGCAGATGCTGACGGGCTTTCTCCAGAATGGCCATCGATGCGGCATCAGCATCTTGTTGCGTAAATTGTTGCATCAATGGATCAGGAAACAAACGAAGTGGTGCTCGGAGATGTTGCTCCAGCAATAGGGCATCCATAGGATCTCTAGAAATAGAAAATAAAAAATATTCAAAAATTTAGTATGGAAATTATTGGAATTTATTTTGATTGTTTATAACAATTTGATGTGTGGCTTTTATGTAGAGGTGTTGTGCGTGCGTCGTTTATAAACTGATGACCTACCTATTATTACCAGCCAAATACGACATGATAGATTCACCAAAATTATTATCAGCAAAACAAAGTCTTCATCATTTTTGTCCCAAGGAGATAGATTTGTTTGTTGTTCCACAAAGAATTGTCATGTATGTCGTATTTTTTAGAGATTGGACATCATGCATATATAAACGGAACGGGGAGAAATAAAATTAAGAGACTGAGATGAAATTAAGAAATTATGTTTTGCTTATAGATAATAATATGTTTTGGTGCCACCTTAGCCTTGTGTTTTTGACTGACATTTTAATATTTTGTTTAAATGTTTGCAAGGGAATCATTTTTAAATTCCCAATTAAAATGTCTTAAATAGGAAACTAATTGCTTATTATTAATCAGGTCGCAAAGAAACACCAAAATCAAGTAGATATACTGAATGCTTATATTGAAGATCCGGTGGTATTTCAATATATTTTGAATGTAAGCAAGGACAGCAGGGGTAGGGGGGCTATACTGAACAACATCTGTCAATATATTGTGTTTAAATCAATATAAAACACAGTTTTATAAGTCTTGCCTACCAAACTTTTATAAATACAACTCTCTAAACCCTCACCCCCCCCCCCCCCCCCCCTTGTGAGGGAAAAAGCAATGCGAGTGTTGCAGTCTAATATCTCATACATCGAATCAAATCGAATCCAGTCATAGTTGCAAGAAATCTACAAGGCATCTGTATCATAAAAGTTTATTAAGAACTTCGTTCTTTTTGATTCTCATTCATTTGAGTAACGAATTTATTTTTTATATTTTTTTTTTACTAAATTTGAAGTTCTACTTAACAATTTTCTTATTCATTGTTTCATTATTAATCTTGGAATACACAACAGAACTGCCGAACATTCGTTCTTGTTGATTCTCATTGTTTTAAGTGTCTATTTAAAATTTTTCTCGATCTAATTTTTGAGTGTTATTAATGGTATTTTGGGTTGTCAAAAACATTTGTTGAAGGATCATTTCATTTGTGTCTTCACTAATTATTATTCTAAAATTGCCATTACATTATTCCCCTTATACAAAAAAGCATTTGCGAATTATTGCTTCCGTGTTTATTGTGCAATAAAAAGAATGGAATTCAAAATGATAAACGAACTAATTAACAAGTCGATATACAATTCAGAAATGAATTCTTTAGAAATTGGCATACAAAAAAAATTAACTTCAAATATCTATCATGGCACCTACAGTGTAGGTAGCAGATAAAATAATTTTAAATGCAAAACATTCAGCAACCTGAATTTGTAGTTCGTACAATTTAACACTGTTCGAGCCAGAACCATCACATTGTAGGAATACACCAACCAAGTGATGAGGAGTATACAAAAAACAAAAAAAACGAAGCCAGTGCAAAAGATGATAATATAATGATCCGACTTTTCGTGTTTCCCATCATCAAAGCTAAACTCGCCGGCCTGTAATTTAGTTGCATATCCCGAAAAGGGGTTTTGTTGCAATATACATTTTTGATACTTTTTTTGTTGCTTTTTTTTACACCTTATATCTTTTGCACACGTTCTATTTTTTTTTTTCCTCATTTTATTGTGTCTGTCTTCTGTTTTAACCTTTATTATTGGCATGGTCCTCTGTGTATAGGTTGGTATTGTTTTTATGACTACAACCTTATTTACAAAAAAAAGGGTTAACTCTTCCTTTTCAATTTCAAATACAATTTTACTCTACAGGTCTACATTACAGGTGAAGTTTTATTTTACCTAAAGGTATGCCTGCACTTATATACATATTTAAGTAAAAAAGAATTTGTCAACTCACCTATCAAAATCTGTTAATCGCGAGGAATCTCGAAATCCTTTCGCAAATGGATTCGAATCGATTTTCAGTTTGGTTATCAATTGATTTTGATACGCTGTTACAGCAGTGAACACAGTTTCGGGAAATACAAATGTTTTATGGTCAAGCTCTTGAAGTTCCTTGGGTGAGGTTGGTATGCTTTGGCCATGACTTAAACGAACCAAATGTATCCTCGGTTGATAGCGATGCATCGAATTGAGAACAATCTGTAAATAAATAAAATGGAGAATTTGTTTTAATAAAATTAACTAATATAGATTCAAGAACAAAAATAAAAACAGTAAATTAAAAACATAAGAAAATGTTAAATAAATAAAAATAAAATAATAAAATATGTAAGACAATTCTAAAAATAGTTTTAAGATAAATTTTTTTTTTAAATAATTAAATTTGTTTAGTTGGAAACTTTCCTTTAACTTCTTAAAATGTTTGTTTATAAAAAGGGTATTCATGCAACAGCGTTAAGTCGTCGTAAACGTTATAAAGTTGTAAACTACGTAAATTTGTCAAATTTTTCATACAAATTGTGACAGAATTATGAAATTTAGAACTTTACTACGTTTACGACGACTTTACGCTATTGCATGAATACCCTTAAATTCTTTCGTAATTCCTATTTTAAATTTTGTTTTACATGTGACAAGTTCGAATCACCTTATTTGGGTTGTGTTCTAGTTTCAATAAATTTATAGAAGAATACAAAAATCTACCAATATTTAAGGAAAACTATATATTAGCGGATAGATAAATTTATTACTTGGATGTTTAAGGCAATTAACCCTTAGCTGTCAAAAAATCTACATCAGATAAGGGTTCAGGGTTGTTCCTTCAAAATAGAAATTTCTCATAGAAAAAGCATCCCCGACAGTAAAACAATAAAAAAAAATGAAAGTTTGTTACCCCCAAATGTGTTAAAGTGTTGCTTTATCAAGTTTTTGTTTTCTATTATTTTCCCTTTTTTAGAGACATGCGCATTTATTGAAGGGTAACACATACATTAAGTGGGGTTGAAATAACCTTAATATGGATGTCTTTTTACTAAGAATACCAAAAACAAAACTGGAAAATAGAAAGAAAGTTGGGAAAAGAAGGATTTTTCACAGCAGACTATGCGGGTTTTATAGAGAAAACCCTAATACACATTGTTACTTCAGGCGGTGTCTACAAAGGAATGTTAAAATATAGATGTAAATTTAAGTTACATAAATATATATTTTTTTTTATTTTTTGATGATGCGCAGAGAGAGTATAATATAGAGCTGTCACATGTTTTAAGTATAACACTGCACCTTTATTATATTTTTCATGCAGATATAAAATAAGTAAAATGCTGAATTTTGTTGAGCTTTAAACTTGGTAAACTGTTTAGGAAAAGTAAATTATGGTGGGAAGGAATTATATAAAAACAACATTTATTGGTTTTCAGATGAAGGAAAAAGTATATTGCGATGTCAACAAATTTTATGCAAATTTTGAATTTAATAATAAAACTTCAATTTATTTAACGTTTGGTTATTGGAAAGCAACTGATAAATAAATAAAATAGAATGAGCACCAAACTGGATCGCACAGACTTAGTGGGTCAAATTTGTTGACTTAGTATTGAAGAATTATTCTAATGATTTATTTAGAAAAGGATTCTAAAATCGAAAAATTGTAAGAAACGTAAACAAAGATTTAGGATTCTTTTTATTCTTTTTTTTATTAAAAATATATACAATATACATATCATACAGTTTTTGAATAAATTGGAATTACCTATGAATAGAACAAGTTCAATTGATCTGTTAACGAAATACAATCGGCTCTCTCTAAGTCAAACTCCCTCTAAGTCGAATTTCTCTCTAACTCGAACTTTTTCACCATATTTTTGTACTCCACACAAATTTCCATAGTATGTTTACTTATCTCTAACTCGAGTTTTCACAAAACTCTCTCTAGCTCGAACTCATTTTGATATCCCGTGAAAATTCGACTTAGAGTGAGTCGACTGTATGTGCATAGGAATAACCAAACAAAAAAATAAGCAATTTTCTCTAAGAATTTCAAAAATCAATTTCCGTAACGAGAATTTCTTGCCAAGAATTTTGAATTCAGTTTCATTGCGATCATTCTGGATACTTGATTTGAAGTTTAACCGAAATCAATATAGCCGTTTTGGAATAAAATTGCAAAAAAAAACAAATTACTGTACAAAAACAAAAGTTCGCTTTTGGTTATTTGTTGCACTTGCCACTCGGTTGTTGTCCTTACAGCTAGTAGTAGGCCGAGCTAAAAAATTCAAAAAAAGTATTTTGAAAGGGAAGGGTGTAGTACCTCGTGGCTTGATGGTTAGTGCGTAGGACTGTCATGCCGAAGGTGTGGGTTCAATTCCCAGCCGTGCCACCTAAAAACAGAAATGTTTTATTCGAGGTACTGCCTCTTGCGAGGAACTGACAAATCCTCCAAGAGTATACTTGTCATGAAAAAGTGCTTCTCATTTAGCCGTTCGGACTCGGCAAAAAACTGTAGGTCCCCTCCATTCCTGCCAACAAACACGCACACAGGAATGGTTGTGAGTTGTAAGTCACTAGGCCCTGGTTCTCCACGATCTGTTGCGCCACCCAATTTATTTATTTATTTTATTTATTTATTTTGAAAGGGAAGGGTACAAAATCCCGAACGGACGAAATCCCGAATGGGCAATATGCCGAATGCCAAAGTTCCCGAAAGCATTTGAGATGAAATCCCGAATTTCAAAACTTTATTAGTACTAATTCGGTACTTTAAGGAACAACCAAACTGGTATGTTTGACTGACTTGACATCTGCTCATTTTGGAATCTGAAATGACAGGAATCTCGAATCTCTCGAATCAAATTTATTTATTTAAATCTAGAATGTACAAAAATCACGAATTGTACAGTAATAAACAAAATTTCTCATCCCGTTTTTCTTTTAATATAAAATGTATTTCTTTTTTTAGCGTATGCACACGCTAGTCTGCTTATAAGCACACAAAAGTTCAATTTGAAGGCTAGAACCTCGAATGGCTTACTAGGCGTGTTTTGTTGACCTCCTTAATGTGAACATTAAGATACGTTCCACATTGAGCCATAGAGTTATACTGGAGTTCAAATGTGAAGTTAACTTGTTGTTGTTGGAATTTACATTGGAAAATTTGCCTTAATGTGAAGTATTTCTTAATGTTCACATTAAGGAAGTCTACAAAACACGCCTACTATTGTTTTTGGGCAATTGCGTATGCCGACGATCTAATTGCGTAAGGAACAGCTTCAAAAGTCGAGGTCATCAGAATTCTTTTGCTGCGTGACTCCGAGAAGATTCAGTAATGTTGCGATGACTGGAAGTTGAAAATCAACTTTCAGAAATCAGAAACTATGTTGTTTAAAGCTCCGTTGCATGGAGCCACAAGGGATACGAGAAGGAACTGGCGTTAGCTGGTGATCGTAGGGCCAAATGGACAGCCACTGGCGAGTCAAAGTGTAGTAAAGTACCTTGGCATCTGGTTGGATCAGTATTTTTATTTCGACAGACATATAAATGCTGCTCTGATGTCTAAGGCTAGGGGAGCTTTAGCCCCGACGAAAAGGTTGTTCTATAGCAGCCGGCTAGACATCAGGGTGAAGGTGATTTGCTACATGGCCCTCATACGGCTGATGATTGCCTATATGGGTGCTCGGCTTGGTTCAACGTTGCCCCGTCTCAAATTGAAAAGATTTGGGTGTTTGAGAGGCAGTGTTTTAGACGCTGCCTTGGATTACACAGACCACCAGAGTCGGAGCACAAACATTTTTATTCCAACCTGGTTCTATACAACGGCGCCAACATAAACAGAATAGACAATTTCTTGCTGAAACTTATTCGGTGTCACATTGCGAGAGCGGCTAACAGCTTAATTTTTGGGGCTTATTATCCTAAGAACGATTATTACGAGAGTGTGCGTCTAAGCGGCTTTATTCCGCCCGATGCATTTCATTATTTAGACAATCGAGGGCTGATCCAGGATAAAGCGGTGCGGTCCCGTAAATCTACCACGTCAACCGTAGAACTGTAGATCGGCTGCTTCTTTACAGTCAGACGTCCTCGCACAAGGCGGAGCTGAGCACCTCCGGTTCAGTAAGACTGTGTCCAATTGGGACCGAAGAGATAGGGTAAAGCAGGAGAACTAGTTCTGGTGGTTGAAACAGGAACACGAAGTTAATTCAAATATCTAAAGTTAACTATGCATTTTTCTATGCCATGACCGACCTACAAAGGCTTAGGTATAGTTAATTCTAATCAGGGACAGTCACCAACAAAAAAAATTATAAAACCAATAAAAACAAAGAAAATTATGTAAAAAAAACCAAAAATTCTTACTGTGTCTGTTTTAGTTTGTAAGTAGCTTTAAGTAGTTTTATAGTAATTTTAATAAGTTTAAATTAGCTTTAATTTAGTTTTCTGTTATTTGTAAGTTTTATATAAAACCAAAAAATAATGATAGAGATACCGAGTTTTTTATAAATTCGTCTCGATGAAAAATAAAACCGACAAGAATTCTAGTCTTAAGATAGTTCTTAGGCCGAAAGGCATGAGCATAAAGTTATTAGTTTAACTTAGAGCGCCCGAATGGGGCCAATAAGTTATTCTTTTATTTCTTTTTATTGACAGAAATAGTTACTTGAGCTTTAAAAAAAAAATTACAAAATATATTTCAAAAATGTAAGGCGAACAAGTATTTTGACAAGTTTTAAAAAGCTCACAACTACCGGTTAATTTTTTGGTAGGTACAGGCAGTGGGGATTGCTTCTTGATTTGTTTTTGGAAGCCCAACTCCAATCCGCCATCTATTTTTGGCTTTCAGCTTGGGTTTTCGAGATATTTCCGTAAGAAAATGACAAAACGTTGTTTTGTGCCAAAAACGTTGTTTTTTTTTTGCCGCTTTTAAGATTTTGTAACGAGAGGGGATGCTGTTTTTTCTAACAAAATTTGGATTGTTCCTTAAAATGTATTTGGAAGCCCAACTTAAATCTATTATCCGTTTTTGGCAATCAGCTCTGGCTTTCGAGATATTTCCGTAAGAAAATGACAACAAAAAAACGTTTTTTTAGACTTTTTTTTCAGGGTATGTACCAACGAAAGGTGATTGTTTTTTACAAAAATTGTAGAACTCTGAAAAAACAAATCTCCTTCTTTAGAAATCAATTTAAATTTGTTCAAACATCGTTTCTTCTCTGATTAATTATTCCTCGTAGTTGACGCTTTTTTAAACTAAGAATCATTAGATTTGTAGGTGTCTTGTGAAATAATCTTAGTTTTAATAAAGGCTTTGAGCTAAGGTACGCTAGAGAAATTTTCCAAATTTGTATTTTAATGTCAAATTATTCTACCAACTAAAATGCAATAAACTGGAGGTATTTGAAACTATAACAACCACTTTTTCTTCCATACCACGAAACTCCACTCATGATCTAAGAGTTACTTAAACTAATTGATAAACAAGTGATTTATTTAAATCGTGAAAACTGATAACAAAGTCTCAGAAGTGGAATATTAATCAAGTAAATAATTTTTCAAACACCTTTTTAAATAATATCAACTAAAAATTAGTTAAAAATAGTTTCATTATAATGTTTATCTTATTCCTAACTATTTATATAAAAAAAAAGAAATCTTAATATCAAACTCACCTGTCCATTTTTATCCATCTCATTGTTTGTTAATTTCACTTTTTCAAATGAAACAACTTGCTTGCGTAACGCTTCACAACTAATTGGACTATCTGGATGGGCATATAATCGAGCTGGTGGTGGTGGATCAGCTTTACCAGCAACCAACCATGATGATCGATGATATGCATAACGATATCTTCGTGAATCAACTGATACAATATCCAATAGAACGGCATATCGATCGGCTGGTTGTACTTGTCGTAAGGGACCCGAAAAACTAATTCGTACAGTAGGGAACATTCGTCTGTAATGAAAAAAAAAATTTAAATAAGAAAAATATTTCTAAATGCTTTTTTTGTATAAATGTATGTATAGGTGTAGGTACATAACAAAAGTTAATACTGTTATAGAATAATTAAGAGAAAAAATTTCCACGTAATAAATTAGAGCTGGAGAACAATGCACGCACATTCTTAAAAAAAATTCCACTATCTCACCTACTATAAAGCACCCTTCCTGGCGGCCGGCATTAATGTCATTCTTTTGGTAATTCTTTTGGACATGGTAACACATTTTTGTTTTGTATTTTTTTTTTTTTTTTTGTAAAAATATATCCTTCGCCCTTTCGTCCGCATAATAAAAACATAAATCGTTGAAATTCATGTAAATTAAGTTTCATCGCGCGTTCGTCCTTCACATCGCACGAAAGTATCTCTATCTTTTAACATACCTAATATACCTCTACTCAACCAAAAACTAAAACAACAAAAACTCAGTCATTCACCGCGCAGCTCCGCACCGTGCCACAAGTATTTTTCAACTTCCTTCTTAACTGGTTCTGATGTTGGCCCATTCTGTATGACTGTGCCACTGACTTTACCCAGCAAAAAAACATAACACAGAAGCTTATCACAGGTATATCAGAGTTTGAAGTTTATAAGCTGCCAACATGCGAATGGTAAGGAATTATTAGACTCTGAAGGCAAGATATAGGCGGTACGGTAGGTATAGCTATAGGTTAATGCAGTGTGTATATATCTATGATGTGTTTTCTTAAACTGAAACCATCATTCAGATGCTTACAGAAACTCAGATACAAAATACCTATCTGTTAATAGTTTTTACTTTTTCACACCATGGATACTCGTGATACCTTTTTTTGTTGTTGTATCTATCTTTACATCTACATATAAACCCATGCACTCATGTAAAATTGTTATGTGTCATCATTAGCATACATAATTAACAATCCATGTGTATCTTTTTTAGTATTACGTTTTTTAATGTTGATAAACTTTGTTGAGTATTCTTCTTTAGGTTTCATATTCCTTTCATTTATTATTTTTTTTGTTTTTTTTTTTATTATTAAAAACAACATCTTAATTAAATCTAAACGCACCTTTTACAACGATAACGAACCATAAAAATTATTTATTTTTCTTTTATGCATTCCTCGTTTTATTATTATTATTATTATTATTTTTTTTTATAAATGTAATTTTTGTGTATGCGGTTGCAGAGGTGGGATGTACATTTTTGTTCCTTTTTTCATATATGTATCTAGAACCAGCCAAGCATGCATTCACCCCAAAAAAGAATGACCCATAAAATGAAATAATAATTCCACAACCAAAATACAACACAAAAGGAGTGTGGATTGTGGATGGGATGCGGAGAAAACGATAGGGAGACGAAATAAATAAAAAAAAGAGTGTAAATTAACAGATGAGAATAAATAAAATTATAATATCTCAACCTAAAAGTATTTTTGACGTTTTATCTTCTTGAAATTCATAACTTTAACAAAAAATTATATTTTTTTTTACAAAAAACTTGTCTTAGAAAATTTGCATTTTTATGAATTATGATGATGTGATGGTTGATGGGGTGTGTGTTTGTGTATATAGTGATGTGCTCGAAGTGTGAAAATTAAGTTTGACTAATTAAATCAATAAGAATTTTAATTTAAGGTATTTTGTATTTTTTTTTTTTTGTAAAGTGTTACACTGCGGGTAAAATTTATGTTTATAACTTGATTATTAACCGAAAACAAAAATATTAAAATTTTAATGAAGAGATAATTTAATGGTCTTAGATGGGATTAAATTTTGGTGGCTAGTTGGCGGAAGTTCATTGAATTTGTTGTTTTATTATTAAAGGTTTTTGTTAGTAGTTTTGTATTTTTATATATTTTATTTGGAGGTATGTAGGTACCTAACATGTTCTCAATTTGTTATTTTTTTAAGTATCTGTTCTTATTTAATGTAGGTATAACCTATTTCTTTACTTAGTTTTTATTTTTAAAATTATAATTGAAATACAAAAATTCCAAACAGTAAGTAGGTACAGCTAATAATACAGGCTTACAAGGTTTTCGACACAATTAAATGAAAGGTTGAACTAAGGATAATTTTTTGTGCTGAACTCAAGTCCGTTATCCGTTTTTCGCTTTCAGCTCTGGTTTTCGAGAAAATGAGAATATCTCAAAAAGTTAAAGGGATATTGGAACAATTAAAGCTGAAATTTAAAGATTAAGTGGGTACTTCCAGAAATCTGTACAATACAAAAAAATAAAAAATCAATTTGCATAGTTAGGAACATAACTCCAAAAATGGTGAAAAAGGTTTTATTTGCATTTTCTTATGGTAATATCTCAAAAACCAGAGCTGAGAGCGAAAAACTGATTTGAGTTCAGAACAAAAAATTACCCTTAGAACGACTCTTACTTTCACGTGATGTCGCAAAGTTAGCCGATATTTGTAAATCAGTGTAATCGAAATATTATCAAGGATCCAGGGGAAAACCCTCCTCTTTTTTTTAGAAACTAAACTAATGATGACATCTTGTAGATTTTGATGAGTATTTCTGATGTATACCTAGTATAAAAAATTTTTTTACAATATTTTTGATTTGGCTCCAAAAGTTAAACAAAATTATATTTAAAGAAAAATAAACTTGTACCTAGCGACATGACAGCTGAACAATTTAAAACCAAATTACCTCATGCTCTAAATATGTAGTTCAATTCAAAGCCCCATCAAAATAAATTCAATAGGGCTCTAGGTCATAGTCTTAGAACCGACAGCAAATTGGGAATCGATGTCTAACCAAAATCTAAGTATGAGGTAATAAGTAGAGTAGATGTACCGTGATATCGTATATCAAAGTCTGGCAGGCTTTTTTCTCAGCTATTGAGATGGGTGGAGGGTCAAAAAGAGCAGGATCTCCTACTTTATTTTCAGGGTTAGGTACAACAACTTTAATTTAATTTAAAATGTAAAATCTAATGCTTGACGGTCCGATTAATATAGACCTCAAGATAAAACCATTTTATTCCAACCTTATAATCTTTTTTTTGGAAATTTTATACAAAACAAAAATTCAAAAAATTAAGTCTTCAAAAAAAGGTCTATTTGGTACCTGTGCTTCAAAAACTTAAATCATGAGTTCTACTAATCGCATCATCAAGATAAAACTTTTTAGCCTTAGGGAAAATGAAAAAGCATCATTTCCTATATATATTTAAAAGTTAGTTGGAGTGGAGCTTGTTTTAAACCTCTGCCGAGATCAATGGCTGACAAAAAAAAAAAAACTGGCCAGACTTTGTATTCGATGTAACGATTTATGGGTGCTGCCATCTTCATGGGTGTGACAGTGAAACTCCTTATTTAGTTAATTATTGAGATACTTTACCAAATTATAATAATTTAAAACTTTAGTACTCTTCATTACGGGATACCTAATGCCCTTTAAATAAATAAATAAAAAAATAGTTTCAGTTAAGAAATGAGAAGCAAAACTATGAAAAACGATACAAAAATTTAATTCGAAAACGTTACGAGGTGATAGGTCAACGTTACGGGTGTGACCGGGTATGATTTTTATGCATGGAAACAATATAATAAACGGTATTTTGACGGGGAATTATTGCCGAAGAATTATTATCATTTCTTTCATGAAGCGAGAAACACTCCCTATAGAAAAAGGAAGTTTTTTCTTTGAAAAGTGAGTATATTTCTCAATTCAATGAGATTTTTTCCATTTTCTTTTAAAATAGGGAACATTTCACTTAAGTTAGAACCGACAGCATAGGGAATAACATTTCACTTAAGTTAGCTAAAGATTCTTGCCACACAGCACAACATCAGACTGTGCTGGGTTCCTGGGCACTGTGGAATTCTGGGAAATGAAAAAGCAGATGAACTGGCAAGGACTGGTTCATCGTTAGATCAAAGCCTAACGGACTTTGGTGTTAAAATTCCATCCTGTGCCATTAAACAGACAATTGTTAAGAAGATAGTGGAACTTAACAATGACAGATGGAACTCACTCGCAACTTGTACCACTACAAAGAATTTGTGGCCTAGCTACAATAAGAAAAAAACGCACCATGTCATAAACCTGAAAAAGAGATCCCTGAATCTTTTAATAGGAATTATCACGGGACATAATCTCTTAGGTTACCACAAGAAAAAGATGGGACTAAGTACTGAAGACCTATGCAGAGGTTGCGGTGACGTAGAAGTAGAGGAAGACACCCTTCACTTCCTAGGTCAATGTCCGGCACTATGCAATATAAGGAAAAAATGTTTGGGTAGCTATTTCTTCAATGATCTAGCAGAAATCTCGAAGTCAACTCTCAACATCTCAAGTTTAATGAACTTCATTAACGCCTCTAAATGGTTCGATGCTCCATAGGATTTCATAGGTTATATTTTTAAAGGGATGGTCCAATCCATCAGGGTACCACAATGGATCATCATTAATCTAAGTGTGACGGGAACAAGATCCACCGTCGGCCCATCAACCTAACCTAACCTAACCTAACCTTCACTTAAGTTGAGAAACAGTAAATCATTGGCCCTGAGTAATAGATCCGAATCTAGCCTGAAGTCGACTTTAACAAAGACATCCGTAGAAATAAAGCACAAATTTCACTACTAAATGCTTAAAAGCACCCCAAGCTAAGTTTAGAATGATCTAATCAAAGCATTTAGAAATTAAATTTGTGTTTTATTTCTGATGTCTTTGTTAAAATTGACTTTAGCTAGATTCGGATCTATTACTCAGGGCCATTGAAAATATGGTTTGGAGCTTCTGATGCCAATAAAAAATTACTTTTGGAGCCTTTTTCTGCTCAGAATTTCTAACTACAAAATAAGTGGCAATAAATTAAATAATTGATAAATTTCACTTTTAAAATGAAATATTCAATGTTTTAAAATCGTCTATCGGTATTATATTCAATTGTTAGCCATATTTTGTGATTTTTCGTAAAGATTCGTTTGGTAGGGACTCAGCGTTATATTCCTATAGGCCCTTTTTCTGATTTTGGTAATACATCAACTCCCAAAATTTGCTGTCGGCTCTTGGTCTATCACGTATTTAAAAATTATTTTCTTTTCAAAATAATACTTTAAAACTTTTAAAATGAAAGCAAAAAGTTGTTTATAATCATCGTGGTTCCTTCATAAAGAAAATAGTTCGAAGTTTTGGCTTCAACGTGAAAGAGCCTTTTATACCATATATTAGATTGAATATTTTATGAAATTAAGATTAACTTATATTTGATTAGTTGAGTAACTATACCTACCTTCATTGTGTTAGACAAAGAATTAGAATTAAGAAATTTCTAGTTATATTTTCATTTTTTTCGGTATCAACCAAAGTTGACTTAGCAGTTTTCCCCTGGATCCTTCAGTTAAGGATTACCTTTATCCTTCAGTTGTCAAAAATCTATTGAAAGTGATGTGCGACTCTATTTGATATCACTTTTACGCCTCTGCCGGTAAATCAACCGTTTAAAAAATTCCAAGTTCGAAGTTAAAAAGAGTTATTTTTAAACAGTCTGGCAGGGCAGAATAATCAATGGTAGGTACACATCGCTACTTTAATTTTTACTTTAGGTTAGGAGGTACCTACCAAATGGTTGAGTTTAAAAGGTAGGTACTGAATATTGGAACAGAATGTCTACCTATTTTTAAAATATACAGAACAATGAAACTGTCCCGGTTTGAATACTACACAAATATTTTCGGAACCAGAATTTTGAGTTAGTAGGTACCTATCTCAGAATTTAATAAAATCGAGAATTATCCCTTACAGTAAAGTCGGAAAACATACAACTCATGATTACATACAATTTTGAATTATACAGTATAGGTTTAACGACCCTCCAACCATCAGTTAAAACATCACTTAACTCTATAGGGTTCAAATTGTCATATAAAATATTAAATATCCCACAATAAATTCTAAAACACGTGTGCTAATTGAACAAACAACACGCAACTCTTCACTTGAAAAAAAAACTTCAAATTACACAACTCCCGTATTTTCATATAACTTTGTGTCTTTTTATGTGCGTTGGGCATATAGACAAACAATATTCGCACATTAATTGCAAAATAAATAAAATTATTACTCATTGTTTCAACAACTTGAGTGCGTTTATTCTATTGATTTGCAAGGGATAGTTACTCAGCAAAAAAAAAAATATTCATATTTGTATCTTTGGTAATTCTCAAGCAAACAAAGGTGCTAGTTTGGCTATAAAGAAGAAAATTGGTTCTTGTGGAAAATTAGAATAAACAGAAGCCGTTTATTCGTCGCATCGGGCGGGTAAGATAGATAAACAACAAACCGCTAGAAGACAGAAAAATAAATATCTACAATTAAATACCAACCTACAGTTGTTATTTCTATTTTTCTATCATTCAAAACGGTCAGTTCAGCCCACCTAACTTATTTATACCCGTATATTGTTGAAACTTCGATGCGTGCCCTTTGGTCAATGCGTTTACATATAAATCAAATATTCACCGCTGCCTAATTTAACCTATTTCATTTTGTATCTCAATCTCAAAAATATATGTAGGAAGTCACAATAAAACACAAACCTCGACCATTTTATATAGACACTAGCTAATTTCTCTCCCCCAAAATACCTACAACAATTTCCATCACAAACAAAAAATTGACGGAGACATGGGAATAGTTTATAGTAGTTTAGCTCTCAATAGAGGCGCATATAGAAAGCTTGTTCTAAAACTTGCGTTCATGAATCTTGAAAAAATTTCTGTGAATAAAATTATGATGTAATGTTAACACGTTAGCACGATATTTGAATTATAATATCTGCGTGTTGTTTTCGTTTTTTTTTTATTATTATTTTTTCCTTCTTTCTTTCTCATTTTGGTTGTCGTCGTTTGGTGTGTTTCTCTTGTTTCAATTTTTGACGTGAATAATGAAAATATTAAAAATTACTTTTCGAGCGCAGCAGTTGGTTTTGGTCTGGTCTGGTAGGTATAGTAAAAGTTAAAGCTTACAACACGATACGATATACAATTCAAAGCTAAACCCACTTTTACACAACTCTAAATACATAGTTAGTTAGGAATCAAGTTTCATGGACTTCTGGAGCGCCAACTAGCTATAAAATAGATGTGTGGAGTTGTTGGTCATTTAATCCAAATTCTGTTCTAATTTGTTTGTATTTTTATTTCAAAGCTTAGTAGGTATTAAATAAATTGATTGCATGACCACGTGGGACAATTCATAAATCATTTTTAGTATGTAATTTACAACTATTCTTCGCCATTTATATTTTATATCCTGATTTTTTTTTTTTGCATTTTCTTCGAAAGGAAATGTTTCTGTTATTAGGCAGGATTTCTGTATTTTATTTCAGATTTTTAGTGTAAGACATTTTGTTAGCATGGGATTAGTGTTGATGGGAAAATTATTTAAATAATTTCTTAATGTTATTTGGTTTGGAGATTGGAATGGGTGTTAAATACCGGAGGCCTTGAAATTTGAAGATATTTCTTTTTCTTTTACAAATTATTAAAATTTGCAAATTTTTCTTTTTTTTTTTAATTTGAAATTTAGAATATATTTTTGTTATACCTGCTTAAGCATTTTATGTACTTTTTTTATTTTAAAAACTGAATGGAAGGGTTTTTGACAAATTTCCAAACTAAGACAGTTATAGGTGAGCAGGGGAGGATCAACGCAGGGCGACTAGGGGATGGTTCTCCCTCCAAAAAATGTTCACCATAAAAGAAAAAGTGGACACAAATAGTCCCACAAGAGAAAATAGAGCAAAAATAAAGCATTTTTCAAGTGTTACAAAAAAAGCATTTTTTTAAAAGTTTTGCTTATAACTCGAAAACTATTTGTTTTTCACAAAATTACATCAAAGTGCAATATTCAATACAATTTTCAACAAATCTTATAGTTCACAGTTTTTGTCTGCAGCAATCCATTCTTATTTCTCTCTGAGGTTTTCTCATTTGAAATTTTTTGAATTTAGCATTTTGCCAAATTAGGTAGGTAGCTTGAGACGAAGGCTATAACAACTAATTATAGTGAGGCGGCTTAGCGCCCATATGAAGCATGATTGTGCACTTTGTGATAAAAGCAAATAATTTTAATCATTGTTGGCACATTTTAAAAGAATGATTTTAAGATGTTGGGCCACTTCGTATCTCCACCCATTTAGGTGGGTGGGGCAATTTTGTTTTGAAAATGACTTGAAATGGAAAAAAAATTATAAAAAAAATAACGACAACACTTACAATATTTTGCTATATCTTTTTTGAAAGCCAAAACGCCATTCTTAAATTCTGTTTTTAAATTAACGTACTTGAGTAAATAGTTTTTGAAAAAATAATTTTCAAACTCAAAGTTTTGAAAAAAAATGTGGAAAAAAATATGTATATACTGATTTATTTTTAACTTTGCGTAGTTATATAAAAATTAAATTTTTATTTTTCAATGCTCCTATCAATTCTGGGTCGAATTTTGAAAACCAATTTCTTTTAAGTCCCTTAGTTTTTGAAAAAAATTGAAAATTATAAAACCATTTTTTTCGTAGACAAACAAAATTGCCCCGCCCACCTAAATGGGTGGAGATACGAAGTGGCCCAATATCTTAAAATCATTCATTTATAATGTGCCAACAATGATTAAAATTATTTGCTTTTATCACAAAGTGCACAATTGAATAGCTAAGCCGCCCCACTATTAATGATTTCTCAAAGACGAAGGAAAGTATTGGAAAAATTCAACAAGAATTTTGAAGTAAAGTGTTTAAGAATGACCTCAAACATTTACTCGAAAAACTACCCCGAGAAATAATTAAAAAACGCTTTTTTTTTAAATTTTGGATTCTAATATCATAAAAACGTGACTTCCTAGAGCAATTTCAAGACCAGAAAATAAAAGTATAAATTGGATTATTTTAAAGACAGAAATTCAAATTTTGTCACGAAAAGTAGTTCCTACCTAGTTAGGTGTTTTCCGAGTAGATTTTAGGAAACAGCAAAAATACGTCAATTTTCACCTATTACAAGTTCCGTTAAAAATTTATTTAACAATTACTATGTTGGCTATGACCAGTTTTTCTGGCATGAACATTGCAAGTTTGGTTCTCATCACATCCAATTGTACTTTGATATATTTCACGATAATTGATAGCTTTCGAGTCCTATGTAAAAAGCTCCTAAAAAATTAATTTTTGCATCTTTTTTTTGCATTGTTATTCCATGTTGCGTATTACGTCACGAAATTTCGCAAGTCGCAAACTTCAGATTCGGATTCAGCACCCCAAAAAACATTAAGGAGGGAAAAAGTCAAAACTACCCTATTATTTGCTCGCCGAGAGCCCTTTTGAGTACAAGTTGACAAGTTGAGGGGAAAAAGAAATTTTTATTAGCTTCGAAAAACAACTGTAGGTACCTACTTACGAAAGAACCATTAACGAAAAGCTCTCCGTGGCTGTTACAGTTTTGATAAAAATCTTTAAATTACTGATGGTAGTGTACTTTTCGGTAAAACAAATTTACTAACAACTGTTATTAACGGTACATAACAAGACTTCAATTTAAAATAATATTAGGTTATCAAAATTTTGAAAACAAAAATTGGATTGCATATTTTCGAAAAATTCAATATTTCAAAAGCGGGCTGATGATTTTTTGAAACAGGTCTCTTTCCGAGTGGATGGAAAACTGCATTTGTCCAGCCTGTCCCTAAAAAAGGCGTATCTTCCTCTCCCTTCAATTATCGTCCAATTGCACTTACGTCCCTTCTTTCCAAGGTCATGGAAACGCTGATTAATTATCAGCTCAAGAAATATCTTGAAGAACGAAAGCTTCTTAATGACCGGTAGTATGGCTTTCGTAGCAATAGGTCCACTGGTGATCTGATGGTATATCTCACCGAACAGTGGAACAAATCTTTACATCGTTTTGGAGAAAGTAAGATTATTGCACTTGATATTTCAAAAGCATTTGATAGAGTTTGGCACCAAGCTCTCTTATCGAAAATGCGTGCATTTGGTATCGATGAATCTCTTCTTCGTTGGATTGGAAATTACCTTTCGGACCGTTCAATAAAAGTTGTATTGGATGGTTACAAGTCTGATATTCATAAAATAAATGCTGGTGTGCCCCAGGGATCCGTTCTTTCTCCGACTCTCTTCATTATTTTCATAAATGATCTTTTGTCTGAAACCTCCAATCCATTAAACTGTTTTGCTGACGACAGTACCCTCAGCTTCTCATATTCGTTTCAAGATTCACTTCCTTGTTCTTCGGATGTGGAACTTGAACGGCAGCGTATGATTAGCTCATTAAATTCTGATCTTGACAGCATTGTGCAATGGGGAATAAAAAACCGTGTAGAATTTAATGCTTCGAAAACTCAATGCTATCTTTTGTCGTTAAAGCGAAATCCACCTCCTATGCCACTATCCATGAGTGGCGCTTGCATCGAGGAAACCGAACAGCTTTCAGTTCTAGGTATGTGCATCACAGGCCACCTTCTGTGGAATGATCACATATTCGAAGTTGCTAACAATGCTGCGAAATGTCTTGGTTTTCTTCGAAGATGCTAGAAATTCTTCTCTCCTTCTGATCTGGCTGTAATCTATAAAGCCTTCATTCGTCCAAAGCTTGAGTACAACTCCCATATTTGGGCGGGTACTCCTAAAACCCATTTAAATCTCTTGGATAGAATTCAAAATAGCTTTACCCTACTCTATTTTTCCTTCCTATTGTGATATTCAGAAATTCAAAACCAATGTGCATCGGTATCTCCTTTTAAACCCTATCCTACTTTCCTAACACTCGCACTGTGTTTAACATATTAAGGTAGTCTAACCCCTTGAGTGCGCGTTAATTATAAAAAAAAAAAAAATGTTTATTATAAAACACGCAATTTTTCTGCAATTTAGTACCTATTTTTTTTTTTTGACTTTAAACACGATAATGAAAAAAAAAATGTCTACAATATGTCAGAAATTATGACAAACGTGTAAATCCATCATAACTTTCATTCAAAATCATACACATTCAATACTTTCCCAAATTTACAAATGTACCAAATTTGTCAAAATTATTCCCCCATTCTGCTATTCATTGTTATGAAAAGTAAAACATCACCTCTTTGATAAATACAAAAAAAAAGTAAAACACAAATCCCTTATAATTTCCCAAATTTACTTTGTCTTAATATTCCTCACTTAACCTCGATTTAACTTTGTGTCATAAAACTATAAAACCTACGTTCGACCTAGGTCGGGCGAATCATGCGGTGTTTCTATTGCTTAAAACGTGTCGCTATAATATCCTGTCGATTAACATTATATTGACGGCAAAACAGAGGAAGAGGACGACGACGACGACAAAAGTTACGATGCCGGTGACGACGGCAGTGCGGTAACAGTATAGCGGGTATCCTTTTCATTTGCTCTTATAACCCCATTAATAGCTTTCCGCTGTATGAAAATATATACACCAACAGTCTACACCTATATCTATACATATTTTCAGAAACACCCAAATCCTTTAGGTAGGTTTATTTGATTGCCTAAAACCCTTTTTTACTCCTTTTGTTTGTTTCAATGTTTATATTATGTTTTTTTTTGTATTGTATTGTGTTGTTTGATTCGTTACATTATTACAATCCCAAGTCGACATGCAAATCGCGCATTAGCGCCAACATTTTCCGCGGCGACCAAGTCGGGGGTCTCACTATACAATTGTAATTTTTTTCTGTATTAACTACAAATGGCATTGTAATTGTCCTTAGAACACAAACCTACACCTAGAAATTAAAAAAAAAAAAAAATTGCAATGCATATGTCATCGCCAAAGCGATATCAATCTTCAAATACTTCGTCACTTTTGATGGTCGCAAAGAGAATGTGTGTGTGTTGCCGGCTCACATGAGTCCCAATTCAGTCTTTAATTTTATCTTCTGCACAGACTGAGAAGGGTCCGCTTTTTTTTTGTTTTCTCTCTCGATTTGAAACTCAGTGTCCTGTGGCGAAAATGACCGTTGCGAATTGCAAGTGCCAAAACATGTTCACACGCAGAGTTTAAAAATAAAAATAGGAACAAGGACCATGAAATAGAGAAGAACAAAATGCGTATACCTGATTCCTAGAAAACTCTCTTGTGCCGTGTGTGAGGTCGTCAGGGTTGTATCTTATGGTGTCGACACCATTTTTCTGAGGCCACAATCGATCAGCAAAGACAAGAAAAGAACAAAACAATTAAACATCAACCTGACAACCCCGGGATGTCAACGACAACAAACAAAAGACCAACAACACCAACAACTGTCAAATTGGAATGAAAGGTTATCTCTGTCTCTCCAGCAGTGCAACAAGCTATTTACACCTTCACCTCCAGAGAGTCAATCAATGTGTTTGTTGTTGTTGTGATGTTGATACAAAAAAGGAAGAGGAGTAAGAAATTAACCCTGAGGGCGTTTGTGTGTTTATATTCCTTTGCGATCGCAAAAAAAAACTATTAAGGGGACGAAAGACGACTGGCAAAGTGCGTATCGAATCCTATTATGTCATCTTAAGGAAGAAATTAAAAACAAAATAACCGACTTCAGCTGAGATGTTTGCTATATTGTCAAAAAGGACACACACAAAACCGATTGTTGTATCGATATCCTGTCAAACAGGATTAATCTTATTTGTTTTGGTAAAATATCTACAAGGCTTTCGCCTTGCTTTTGTAGGGACCTACATTGTTGCCCATACCAATCTGCCTCGTTGTGGGTCTTGCTTGACCGATTGTTGGTTAACGGATGCAGACCATACAAAAAAGAAGGTGGACGACCGACACAAACTCTTAGACAGGAACTGGAACTCTAACCAGAAGACATCAGAAAAAGAATTTAAGAAATTCCACGCACAGTCTGTGGTCTGACAATAACTGTGCGCGCCTCTCGCGATCACACTCTTGCACTCTCAGGTGCGCAAGCGTGGCGCGCATGACGATGACGATCACTTTGACTTTTTGCACTTTTCTCGCGGCTATGTGGCTCTGTGGACTGTGGGGCCTTGCATTCGAACAGAAAAAAGAGTTCGAAGTAATGACCCGAACCATCATAAATATGTCAAAAGGATGAAATTAACTCGCTGCATGGCGCGCAGCAAAATACACATGTTCTGAGATTGTGTTGTCGATTGGTTGCTTTGCTTGCGCAGTGTGCACTGCATCGTTCTACATGCGCTTATACACATCGTTATCCTGTCAGGATGTTTGTTTATCACATTTTGTTTGAGGAAAAAAAATAAAAATAAAATGAATAAAATTTAAATCAATAAAAATCGATGTTCTAACAAAAGCCACAACAGAGGTGAAATCATTTGGCGTGACATTATATGGCTTTGGGCTAGCGTGTAGTTGATGATTTTACGGAGGGCTTAAAATCTGCACGGAACTGTGAGGAATGTAAACAAATCTTTGATGGAAATATGGAATAGAAGTGGATTAAGCAATTTAAGTAGGGTTCGAAGAAATTGAAACAGAAAAAGAGACAGAAGAAGAAGTAGAGCAGTAGAAGAAGAATTGTTGAAATAGAACTTGAATTGTTGTAGGAGAACTAGATAATTGGTGTAGTAGAAGAAGAGCTATAGATTTGACCGTTTAGCAAACTTGTATTGGAATCTTTGTAAGGTATAAGAAGGTAGAAATAGCCGTTGACTCAATAGAAGCTGGGAGTGTACCCTTTAATAGCACAAGTAAAGTTTGATGGTAGTACCTTTATGGTGTAATAGTTAGTGCGATAGACTATCATGAGGGGGGGTGAGTTATTTGATCAAATCTCAGTTTATGTCACTTGAAAATAAAAACAGGATAAATTATTTTTCAAGGGTAGCTGAATTGACAAATCATCCAAGAATATCTCGTTCCTAGCAGTTCGATATCCGCAGAGGTTCCCCCCATACCTCACGACTAGTAAGTTAAGTAAGGTAGAAGGGTTGACAGTTGATCTTGTTTCCGTCACACTTAGATGTATGTAGATCTAGGAAGTTGAATTCCACTCAATGTAAAAACCTATGTGCTCTGTTAGCAGTCAAGCCATTTAGAGGCGTTGACGAAGTTGAGACGGCTATACGCTGAAGTTCTAGAAAGATTCTCTTAATCATCATAGAAATGGTTCCCTAGGTGTTTCTTTCTTATATGACAGAGTGCTGGATAGTGACAAAGGAAGTGTGAGGTATCCTGATGTGCTTCTTCTTCGCTGAACGCTCTGCAAAGGTCATTGGTTCTGAGTCCCATTTTATTTTTGTGCTATCCCAGTAGGTGACAAAAGAACGAAGATTTTTCTTGTTCATTTGCATAATTTTGTCTGTCATCTGCTAATTGAAATTCGGCCATAACTTTCTAGTTGTGCCACAAGTTCGAGCAGGTTCCATCTTTCATTGGTTTTTTCTAATATTTTGTTACCAATATCCTGTTTGATGCTACAGGTTGGTATTTTAATATGTCGTTCGGTTTGATTTGGATCAAGCGACGATCCCGTTCTTGACAGCTTTTTCGTTTCCCTGTACATCACTGTGACCAGAAACCTTGCAGAGTAGAGTCTAATGTTATGCTACATGCCAAGAACCCTTAGCTCTTCGCGACAGCAAGTTACAAGCGTCGAGTGTAACTCGGTGGCAGAAATTGCTTTTATTACCGCTTGGCTATCAATGAAGCGGGTGATATCAGCTCATGGTATCGCCATTATTGATAATTTCATAGCTGCTTTGGTCTCTGTCAAGGCCGCTTGGAAGACTCTGGAAAAGTCCGGAAGTCTGAAGGAGCTCTCTAGTCCCAGAGTTTTCCGAGAAAATTCCAGCACCAACTCCAGGGTTTATCTAAGACCCATCAGAGAAGACAGATATCATAGACTCATTCCCTCATTACTGAAAGGTTTGTTATTTTCCCATTCCTCTCTATTAGGAAAAGAGGAAGTAAAGGGTCTGTTGAAGTTTAAATGGGGAGTTTTTCAGTCTGTGCAAACATTCATTCCCACATATTTCTGAAGAATATGAGTATGAACCGTTGTGTTTTGTTTCCAGCAGTTAGTCTGGTTTAGCCGTAGGGCACTATATGCTGCTGATTCTTACACGAATAGATCTAGGGGCTTCAGGTTGAGTATCACTGACAGTCCCACTGTGGGGTTGTAACGACTAGTCACATACAGGAATTATTGAGATTTGTAAGTCTCGTGAGCCTGATTCTCCATAAGGGCTGTGAGGCCCCTTAATTTATTAACTATAAAAAATAGAAGATTTTTGGACACAACCCCCAGCGGCTCATAGTAATAATGCCATATTAAGCTGTTGTTCGTTTGGTATTCGTTTAGTTCACTAGTTCACTGACACTTTTGAAAACAACTACAAATTAAAAGTACTGAAATCTGTAACACTAGGATTCCATTTTAATTGATAACTTCATTAAAGACTCTTTATTTATTCTAATATCAAGCAGATAAGTATCTTAAAATGTCATAACCTTCGAACCTATATGGACTTAAGGGACCCTAGGAAAAACCAACCAACAGAACATCAAAGAAAAAAGAGAAGAACACTTATGCCACGCTTTGGCTCAAAAAGTAATAAAAACTGTAAATCGCTTTTTAAATGCAGTGAACAAAATGAACACACGCATTTTATCTTATGTTTATTCCGTTCCTTGGTCTGTAATTTGGCGGCATAAAATAACAATCCAGTAATCCCTTAGGAGCGATTGTAACACATTCAAGGTTGTTGTTTTTTTTTCAAGTAACACTAAAAAAAATATTAGACTTTTTTCTTACCTGCCCGTTTTGGTGATTATCATTTCGGTGCCAAGTTCATGAAATTTATCCCATAACTCTTTCGTTTCTAGGTGACATTGTACTGGCTTCAGTTCATCGCAATTGCACGATCCGGTGATTTTTGGTTGTGGCTATTTGTTTTTTTTTGTTCAAAAATAGATACATTTTCGTTTTTGAAAATTAAAAAAAAAACTTAATTCGTTTAAACAAACCTGAGCTGGTTCCGGTGATAATCTGTCATCTTCTGTGGATGGACTCTGTGGTGATGAGCGATTTTGTTGACCTCTCGACGATCGTGATGGTGCTTCGGAGTCACTACATTGTTCTACATCAACATCAACATCATCATCGACTTCAGGGAAACGATCCACCGACAAAGGACCTGTAAGTTTTTTTTTAAACGAAACTATTCTTTAGACCATTAGTTTTTATTATTTAATTTGTGTTTGGTTTTTAAATTAAAAATTAAGTACAGTTGAAAAATTAAATTATTTAGCTAAGGGTGATGGTTAAATCAAAGTTATTAATAGCGAAACAAAATCTATCTATCTATCTATCTACTACTTATTCATATATATGACACTAAATATATGGTTCGTCATAAATTATATATCTTCCACAATCCACACGCATCTTCCATATTTATTGGATTTTACTTATGAAAAACTTTCAAATCAATGTCAAATCAAGACATCAAAATTTAATTTATAGATACTTTAAGCAATTTCGAAGATGATTATTAATTTGTCTATAGATACACCTAGTTTAGCCTCGTAAATTATAAAAAAGATGATTTTAAGTAATTTCCAAACTACTCATTTCACTTAAACAAAAAAACTTATCGATGATTAAGTTGTAAAGCCCATTATTCACAGCATATCTTTTTAATTAACCCTCAGATATGATTGGCGCATCGTTTGAATTCATTTAAATGGCCATTTTGGGATATTTTCGCCTGGGTTTATTTTTGTATTTTTTTCGGTGTGTGTTTATTTATTTTCCCTTTTGGAATTAAAAAAAATTATTTCTATCATCATCAATGAAAGCATTTATCAATATCATCATCGAGATAGTGATTATGTATCATACCTAGTTGTTATAAGGGCGGAAATTGATTTGAATGGTGATGGTGTGACAGTTATGATGTGCAAGTTTTAAATTAGAGGAAGAGAGATGACAGTATGACACAGATACTATATTTTTTATTTTATTTTGTGATATGGCGAATAAATGAGATTCTATAGAAAAGATACACTTTGTAGTGAAATTGTAAATGGTGCGAAAACATTGAAATGTCGTGCAATGACGGTCGGTGGTAGAAAGAATGTCATGTTAAGTGACAATAGATGTTAACAATGAGGCCTCTGTTGGGTGAAGGTATATACCTACTGGATTGTTTTTATTTTTTAGTATTTTTTTTTTTAGAGATTATTTTTTGATGATAAGGAGCGTGTTAACAACATCATATTCGCATTTCCAACAGTTTACTAATGAATTTTTGTAATTAAATGACAATATAAGGTATAGTAGACACCTGGAGTGGAAATGACATCGATAAGTTTAATATGCCGTTTTAAAAACTGCTTTTAATTATATCTCCCAAAGGTAATTCAGATTTTTATAAATACATGCATTAGGAAAGTGAGGTCAGTTGTAGAGTTGTGATGTTCAAAATGTAATTATGCCACCTGTTGAAATTCTTACTTGGGTTTGGAATATTTTTAGTTGAATAATCAAACAAGGATTGACACCTATAGGTATCTGGATCCTTTATTTAGACACTATAATGATAAGATGCATCAATCCTTAGGTGAGTAGAAACCGACACAGTTATTTTATGTTTAGAAATACAGTCGACTCCCTCAAAGTCGAACCCCTTCAGAGTTGAATTTCATACTGTATTTACTAAGCTTAGATTAAACGGTCAACGTAAATGGTCAACCTCCCTGAAGTCATCAGAAGCATTGTCAAAATACTGTCAATGGAGACTGTGTCAACGCATGAAACCTTGACGATCACACGAATGACGGCACTTGGTCAATGTAGTCCCAAAATGCGCTGAGGTTTCATCTGTGTCAACGCATTTGGTACCCTGTGGTGTCAAAGTATTGGCACGTGAAACGTTGTAGATTACATATTTTAAACATTCAAACATTTGAACGTTGACAAGCAATATTGAATTATTTTGTACGTTGACGATCACACGACATTGACTGCGGTGTCATCGAATTATAGATGTATTAAAAAAAACTTTAAAAATTCAGATATTTTTGAAGTTTTTTTACTGCTCAGGAAAAAGGTGATATTTCCATTGAAATACACTTCTTCCGTCACTCCCCATCTCTCAAGTTTTCACCTGGTAAATTACTTTGAAGTATAGCTACGATTTCGATGGATTAAAAAACATCTAAGAAATCAGAAATTTTTGTACTGCTCCCGAAAAAAGTGATTTGAGGGCAATTGGGAGACATTTGGATTGAAACTATGTCACCACCATTAACGACAGAGCCTCGTCATTAAATGGAATCCAGAATTCAACAATTGATGAGATGTGGGGTGAAATTAAAAGTGTTTTTATGGAGGCTGGATCCGAAACTGTACCCAAGCGAACGAGACGTAGAGACTCTTGGATATCCCAAGACACCTGGGATAAGATCGAACTTCGCAAATCGTTGAAAATCCAAATAAATGCCGAAGCTGATGTTCAACGAAAGGCTGACTTGCGAAGAGAGTACCGCATTGCACATAAGATGGTCTACCGCTGTGTGAGACGTGACAAGAGGGTGAAGTTGGATGGACTCGCAGATAATGCGGAAAGCGCTGCCAGAAGAGGAGATATCCGGGAATTGTACCAAATAGCCAAAGATGTTATCGGGAAAAAAAGCAAATCCAATCATCCTGTAATGGATGTGGATGGCACACTTTTGGTATCAATTGAGGATCAGATTCGTAGATGGAAGGACCATTTTTGTGCCCTGCTAAATGAGGATTCAGTTGAGCAGAGTGCTGAAGTGCCCCAACTAAACGAGATGCACAGGTCCTATAGGGGTATTGACATCGAACCCCCGTCAGAATCGGAAATTCGTACATCAATAAATCTCCTCAAAAACAACAAGGCAGCTGGACTGGACGGAATACCAGCTGAATTCCTGAAAGCCGATCCCGTAGCAGCGGCTAGTATTTTACATCCGCTGATACAAAACATTTGGGAAAACGAAAGCTATCCCAGGGACTGGAAGGATGGTGTGATTGTTTAGTTGCCAAAGAAAGGTGACTTAAAGAATTGCAACAATTGGCGTGGTATCACCGTTTTGTCCGTTTACCCAAAACTAATGGCAACAATCATACTCGAGCGAATAAAGGATAGAATCGAGTCTACACTCAAGAGGCATCAAGCTGGCTTCCGCAGTGGTCGATCATGTGTCGACCATATCAACACCCTGCGTATCGTCCTCGAGCAGTCGATGGAATATCAATCACCGCTTTACCTCATGTTCGTGGATTTTGAAAAGGCCTTTGATCGAGTTAACCGAGAATGTATATGGAGATCGTTGCTTGGTAGAGGAATTCCACCAAAAATTGTTGCCATTATTAAAGAGTCCTACAACAACGCGAGGTGTTTTGTTTTGCACAATGGGCAGCTAACCGACTCCTTGGTAGTGCAACAGGGTGTGAGACAAGGGGATGTTCTATCGCCAATTCTCTTCCTGCTGGCGATGGACGACGTATTGACGGCCAGTGTTGGTACAGCTGAGCGACAGGGCATTCAATGGAGACCGTTCGAAAGGCTCAGTCATTTAGACTATGCCGATGACATATGTCTACTGGCAAATAACATCAGTGGGCTGAACGGGATGTGCCAAACACTGCAAGTGAAGGGAGAGTCGAGTGGTCTAAGAATTAACTGCAAAAAGACAAAAATAATGCTCACAGGCCGCTCCACACAGCAGCGTATTATTCTCCAGGAGACGCCAGTTGAAGTAGTGGAGCAGTTTAAGTACCTTGGCAGTATTGTCTCTGCAAACGGTGGTACAAATCTTGACGTTAAAAGTAGATTAAATAAAGCTCATGCTGCCTTCGGTACTCTGTCCCCAATTTGGAAATCCAGTCAAATCTCCTTACGCACTAAGTTGAGATTCTTCGAATCCAATGTCAAATCCGTGCTGTTATATGCTTGTGAAACCTGGAAAGTCACGTCTACCATTTCGAAGAAATTGCAGGCTTTTGTGAATCGCTGTCTTCGCCACATCCTAAAGATTCGCTGGCCACAAATAATATCAAATGAGGAATTGTGGCGCAGGACAAGTCAAGAGCGGCTGGACGTCGACATAAGAAAGCGTAAATGGCGTTGGATTGGTCACACACTGAGGAAACCAAACGATGAAATTAAAAAGCAGTCCTTTGAATGGAATCCTCAGGGGGCACGGCGGGTTGGAAGACCAAGAACAACATGGAAATCAACTGTCTTAGCGGAAGCAGAATCCCAGAGAAAGACGTGGCTACAGCTTAAGTACCTTGCAGCAGACCGTGAAGGATGGAGACGTTTTGTTGACGCCCTATGCCCCAGCCGGGGTTACAGCACACGATGATGATGATGGATTGAAATATACTTTTGCAGTCAAAATATACCTAGTTCGTCCTTTTTGTCTGTCAAGCCATCAACTTTCTATGAATTAAAAATGCTCAAAAAATGCAAAATTTTCGAGATTGAGATTGACGTCAACGCGGGGTACGTTGACATGGCACAGAAAATCCGCTGTGTCAACGTAAGGATACAGTTAACGCGTTGGTGAGTTGTCTGTCATAGTGTCCCAACCGGCCAACGAAAATAATCAACGCATTGACGCTTAAATTCATTTCAATGAGAGTGCCAACGCAGCCGTTAACGCATAGACAGTATTCTGCGTTGCCAATCACACAACAAGACAACTTTGGGACAGAATTTTACGACATTCTGAGGTCATAGAGTCAACGCGTTGACCATTTGCGTTGACCGTCCAATCATAGCTTTACTCTCTTACTCGAATTTTTGCAAAACTCTCTCTAAATAATTATTTTACGTGAAAATTCAACTCATAGGGAATCGACTGTATACATAAATCAGGGTGTGGTAGAGAATACATAGTTTTTTATGCGCGTCATCGTATAAAGTGTCGATTAAAAAAAAAAAAGTATGTGGCTGTTTTGCCTTTTTATTTTTCCGCCTATTTTACCTTTTTTTTGCCATTTTTTCTTAAAAGCTTATTCTTTTTCAAGGTAAAACGAAAATTTTAAAATGAAAAAAAAAATATTTTGAGCTTAATTTTATTTGTTAACATTAGTTTTGTTTGAAACATTGACCAAAACAACCATTGTTACTATTATTTGTCGCCATTTTTTTCCCAATTCTTATTCCACACTTCAAAAGTGAGTTGTTTTGCGAAAGAGAGAGTGCTAGTTAAAGAGTAAAACCTTTCGCCTTCTGACAAATTATGCGCAAGAAATTTCTTTGTCCAGAAATTCTTTAGTCGGTCAATATATGTGCACATTCCGAAATACCATATTAGGTAGGTAATTAATTTTGAAAAGTAGTTACCTACTCATTGGCAAAGTTTAAACAAAGTCATTTGAGCCATTAAGGCTTAGTCTTGCAGCGTTTTTCTATGCTAAGTTCATGATTAAGCCCAATTTTACTTCTGAAACATGTTTTCCAGTCAAATTGAATCTCTAGCTATGTACAACTCCGAAGTAACTCAATACATTTTGTGAGTTAACTCTGCATTAACCTGATACCTTTTGGGGCTTAGTCATAGATATTGTCTAAGCTGTTTCTAGACAAACCTGGAGTTTACCTTATGAAGTTTCAAAATTATTGACTCCAGATTTGCTTAGAAACAGCTTAAACAACATCCATGAATATGCCCCATTCTTACAAAAAAAAAAAAAAATAAAAATCGAGGCGCACGATGTCGAGACTTTTTGACAGCTCAGATATAAAGTTGATTTTCCACTTGAAAACTGTTTAACTAACTATCTCGTATTTATTATAACGGGTGATTTTTTAAGAGGTTTAGAACTTTTAAAAAAAAAAAAAACACACAAAATTCGAAAAAATGAATGAAATATTTATTTGAATCGATAGTTTGAACCTTGCAATTTAATGTTTAAAGATAATTTCATGCAAATGTTGACCGCGGCTGCGTCTCAGGTAGCCCATCCGCTGAGTCCAATTTTGGCATACTCTTTCACACATATCGGCCGGTATCTCACGAATGAATGCATGGATGTTGGCTTCCAGTGCGTCAATCGAAGCGGGCTTGTCCCTTTAGACATTAGCCTTGACATACCCCCACAAAAAATAATCTAATGGTGTCAAATCGCACGATCTAGGCGGCCAATTGACCGGCCCGAAACGTGAAATTAACTGTTCACCAAACTCGCCTCGCAATTGCGCCATTGTTTCGCGTGCTGTGTGGCATGTGGCACCGTCTTGTTGAAACCACATATCATGCAAGTCAAGAACTTCCATTTCGGGCAAAAAAAAGTTTGTTATCATCGCTCGGTAGCGTTCACCATTGACAGTAACGCTGCGATTCGCATCATCTTTGAAGAAATATGGCCCAATAATGCCGCCGGCCCATAAACCGCACCAAACAGTGGCTTTTTCGGGATGCATTGGTAGCTGTTGCAATGCTTCTGGCTGATCTTCACTCCAAATGCGGCAATTATGCTTATTTACGTACCCATTCAACCAAAAATGAGCCTCATCGCTGAACACAATTTTTCGATAAACAAAGCGGATCCTCGGCCAGCCATTTTGATAGTAAAATTCAATAATTTGCAAGCGTTGTTCATTTGTAAGACGATCCATGGTTAAATTGCAAACCAAACTGAAGCTGTTTGACAGTGACACAAGGTACTAAACACACGTCAGCTGTCAAAACCAGTGTTGCCAAAACCAAACCAGCTAAAAAATCACCCGTTATTTGAAAGCCTACCTATAACTTAACTCTGACTCGGAACTGAAAACATATTAGCTTTCAAAAATATTTACTATTTTTGTCGTACGATGAAATGTGTTTTCCAAGATGGTGGCTGATGCTCGCACCCCTCAGTCCCACCAATTTTAATTCAAATTTTGGGGATACCCGTGAATATATTCCATCAAGAAAATCAGTTCAGTAATAAAATGCATTATGAACCTACTGCTTTTGCTATAGGTCTTGGACTATAGATATATTATATTATATTATATTAAAAAAGTACAGGCCCTACTATAGTCTCTTGCGGTATCCCTAAAATATTTTTAAAAGTTCTGTGTAGAGAATGGTAAGAGGATTGTGGTTTTAAAAACGCATTTATTCTGCCTCAGAAAATCTCAACCCCACTTTTTGAATGCTAAATTGCAACCTACATAGTACCTTAGTTTCGCAAAACTTAATTTTCTTATTCTATTTTTAATATTCTTATTATTCCATTGAGTCATTTAAACTCCGGATGCTTGCAAATGAAATCACAGCCTTTAACTTCATTTTCATAAATGATAAAAGATTGATGTTAATGTAAATTGCAAAGTCTCACTATTATTTGTTTTATTAAATAAATGTTGTTGGGTAATTGAAACATTATTCGATATTCAATTTGTCATTTATTTCCAACACGTTTACACAACAACAAACAAAAACTAAATACAAAAAATATTCTCAAACTGCTCTGTCAAGCATTCGTATCATTTGTCAATAGTTTGTTTCGTTTTTTTTTTTTTTACATTTTTATTCCAATGAATAAAAAAATCTACGTTTTCTCTTTCGCTTATATTTCTTTTATAGATATAGGTGTATATATCCCAGCCAGAACAAATCCAATCGACTACTGCCAGCCTCTTTGATTATAATGAATTAATCGTGATTATGTAGAAAATATCTTGAAGTTAAATTCAAAGTCTGGGTGATGATGGTGGTTTGCTGATTTCTCTCTCTCTCATGTGTACCACGTGCACCCATCAGTTTCAAATGAATATTGATCTTTTGATTTTTCTTTGAAAAGAATCAAACAAAAAAAAAATATATCGAAACCGGCATCATCACATTACCCACTGCCACAAGCAAGTCAGTTAGTAAATAAAATCTCAATATGAGTTGAAAGGTTACCTATATGTAGGTTGATATAGGTTTTGTACACCTTGAATTTCAATTAAGCACAAGAAGATATTTTCCGTTTTTATTTTCTAGAAAACTCTGCGGAGGCGCGAGGAATTTTTTTGTACAATTTTATATGAAATATTTCGCAATATGCAGTTAATAGGTGATTGCACACCTTAATGAGTGGAAAAATGCTATAAGCAATAAATCATTGATAATATATTGCCTGTAAACGCATTTCCGATTTTCCGAATAACAAATTCACTGCCTGCACGAACTTTATGAAATTCGATGATTGCAACTTTGTATACCTATGTGCAATTATGGTAGATATCTATACCGCTACCATATAGGTAGGTAAAGGTAAAGTATCTTCTATACCTCCATGCTCCATCCATCCATTCATTCATCCACTAATAAGACCCCCATATATGATCATAATGCGCATGCTTAACATGCTCGGATGATTTTTATAACACCTTTTTATATTAGTTAATTAACTGTTTGGCCATTAGATAATAATATAAAATGCAAATAACTTTAAGACAGAAAAATAAATTAAATCAAATTAATTGAGTACACAGCATACCTACACACAGAGGGTTTCAGTTTTTATAATTTTAGACGAAACAAAAACTGCAACAAAATAAAAAGTAAAAGTATCTATAGTATCAGTCACAGTACAACCAACACACAGAGCTCTCACTACTTGGCATAGATTCTTAGTTTTTGTTTGTATCCATCGATTAAAGTTTGCACGTCAATTCTATACTGTTAGCGCAATACCTTACCTACTTTGATCACATCCGGTTGTGTGTCTTGAGATACAATTTCAAATCCTGCTTTGCAAGTTTGTAGATAAAAGTTCAACGAAATTACTATGAACTTCTGTTGACACTTGATTTAGATAAATACTTTGTGCAAGGTGAGAGTTATTTTCCACAGTAACAAATTATTAAGAAAAAAATGTAAAATTAAGAAAATTACACAGTGAGGTGTGAAACTGTATAGGTATCCAGAAAAACACACAAAAAAAAGTAGTTAATTAGTTAACCTGTTGAAAGAGTATCTATCTATCTAACCTGTTGTTAAAGGAACAGCGATACATGTACGGCGGATATAAATTTTACCGTGAAGTATCTGTATCTATTAACCGATAATTTAGCTGTGTATCTTCATGGTTTCTTGAATTGAAATAACAACTTGTTTTCTATTCTTTATGAGGTGGTAATCTCAAAGAATTAATTAAAGAGAACTGTTTTTTTTTTTTACATCAAAACAATAAACATTAAACCCGCAACAAAAACAAAAATGTAGCTACAACTATGATTAAGTTGCATAAACATGAAACAAATGGTAGCGATTTTCTATGTCATGGAAATGGACAGTAGCTTTGTATATGGCGATATGGTTTTGTTTTTGTTGTTGGTAATTTTTTTGCTCTGTTTTAGTTAGTTTAGGTAAAAGAATAGCTTCAACTAATTAGCAGTAGTAATCCGAGTCCGAAAATATTTGTAAATCCAAATCAGTGAAGCATTAAGACTTGGTAAATTAAATTATAAATTATAAACGCAAGCAAAAGTATTCGTATTTTTGTTTGTTTTGCTAAGCTATTTGTAAGGAATAAAGACGAATTGATATTTTATTATAACTAGATTACATTTAAGAATGGCAAAAATGATGTTCAATTAGACAGATACAAACTGCAGACGTCTTTAGGTTACGGGTACTTTAATAACAGACAGTGAAACGGGATTGAATCACGCTAATGTATTTATGTATATTCGTTAATGAGCAATATTGTTTTTTCAACCTGCTTTAACTGTGAGTGGTGCTTTAAATGTTATTAATATTCCAGAGAACTTTTGAATTAGAAAAATCGATATACATAACTAATTGATTAAAAGCTTTTACCACAGGAGGTATATTCTATGCAAGGGACTATTTGTAAAGAATCCAAGGCGAAACTTCTTTAGAAGAATTCATTCTTTTGAGAGACCACTGGGATGAAGGGGCATTTAAGGACTTGCAATGCGATAGAAACCTTTTAGACAGAATAACGAAACAGCCAGGAAGCACCTTCCGCAGAATAACAAGGAGTAGGTACCTACATATAAGAATTTGTCGAAAAGTTGAAGCGGAATGACGAATTTTGTTAATAGCTGTAAGAGATGACGTTTCAAAATAGAAGGGTCTCTAAAGCCCAGTTTTTAAAAGTGAGATTTCAGATATTTCAGTTCAACTTGAGTAAACTTACCATATTTAAAGGGTTAACTATAAATGAACTGTTAAGCTGGGAATTTCACACTGGAAAACTGGGCCAAGAGTCCTTTAAGTCCCAGATTTCCCATGCAAGGATGCAAAATCATATCTTTTACAATCCCAAGCTAATATCAGATAGGTACTCATGTTTTAGAGTTAATTTAGATTTTGATAAAATTTACCGATTTTGGTAGGTTAAAACATTTAACTAACTGACCATTTATATTCTTGACATATAAATAAATAAATAAATAAATAAATTGGGTGGCGCAACAGCTCATGGAGAACCAGGAACTAGTGAATTACAACTCACAACCATTCCTGTGTGCGTATTTGTTGGCAGGAATGGAGGGGACCTACAGTTTTTTGCCGAGTCCGAACGGCTAAATGAGAAGCACTTTTTCATGGCAAGTATACTCTTGGAGGATTTGACAGTTCCTCGCAAGACGCAGTACCTCGAATAAAACATTTCTGTTTTTAGGTGGCATGGCTGGGAATCGAACCGACACCTTCGGCATGACAGTCCTACGCACTAACCATCAAGCCACGAGGTACATCTTGACATATGCCTCTCATTAATTTATCGATATCAAAGTGAGAATACCGATTCAGTGTCACACTTATTCAATTTTAAGAGATTCCATTGATATTGGTGCACTTTTATTTCGATAGATCTTTCACTAAAACAACTTCTGAGCTTACTTGGGTTTTATCTATTTATCAGGAGATAAATTTAAATATGTATCACTTGTTATAGACAAAGATTTTGATGCTAATCTTATCTGCTTAATTGAAATAGTCAAAGAGAAAGTGTCATCGTCATGCTTAGTGAATAATATAAATTCGGAATAAATCAATTTCAGTAATTATGGTAATTTAATTGCGATCATTTAATTCGAGTTATTTCGAGCTATTTTGGCGCAGATCAATAAAAAAAACTTTATAGTATGTTAATTTGATTTCAGTTTAGCAGAGTTTTATGTTAAGCTGGTTTCATCTAGATACGGTAATTCTATAGAGAAAACTGATTATGATAGATAGTTAAGAACAGCTGTGTGATGAATGTTGTGTTTAAGGCAACAGATTTGAACAATACACAAATCGATTTAAATCAAGCTTAAGCTTCTGGTTGTTTAAGAATCTTTCAATATTTTTGTAGATTTCGATCTTATTCAGATAAAAAGTTTAATTTTTACTTTATATAAGTTCAATATTACACATACCCAGAACCCAGCTCTCGCTAAGCCGGTGCCGGTTTTTCAAAAAAAAAATGACTATGCTTTCAAATATACCCTTAGCAGTCCCGATTTTATTGCTTTTGTTTAGTACTGCGATTGCCACTCAAGTTAGTTTTACTGATTTTAGGATAGGTAAGTCGTTTTCGGCAACTGGAAATATTGCAGTGAATAGTTAAAAAAGCCAGCGATATTTCGGCAGTTGGCAGTCCACATACCGGGCCTGGTCAAGGTCAACACTTGGGAAAGCCTTAGAGTTTATAATCCTAACGATCGGTGAAATGATTCTAATACTACGTTTTCACCAAAAGTTATTCATGGATTTAAGGAAAAAGATTTATGTGGTGTTTTTACCGGATGAAAAGATTAAAAAGAAGATTAACTCTGACAGCACACTTCAAAAGGGGTTCAATTTTTATTATGAAGAGGAAGTGAGAAAGAATGTTTCTTTTGTGTCAAACAAAGGAGAACTGAATCCAGCCACGAATGAATCCTTCAGCGCCATATAAGAATAGGTAAGTTTGATTTGTTCAACTATTTGTTCTAGGGAGATTTAACAAGATTAATTTTTAATCTTGTAGATTAACGAAAACAATTAGTATGGTAAATTTTGGCGACTTAAAGAAGATTTGGGGTATATCTTATCAAATCTCGTTTAAGTGTTCGGTGAAAACGTAGTAAAAGGGTCTTAAAAAATATCACATTTGAAATCTTCAAGAGCGCTAACTTAGTCTTGGTAATTTTCGGTTCCGACTAGTGTTTCAACACACGAAAATCTTCTGGGGGAGAGTATATGAAACAATAATATTTAAAATTATTTAAAAAAAGAACTTTTAAGGTTTAATTTTTAAAAAAACTATTTTAATTTATTTAATTTTAATAAACATAGGTATTTTATTTTATGAGCGACACGTTCCGGTTATCACAGAACCATCATCGGGCTTACTATTTTGGTACGAGGTATTAATGTAGCTTGGCCAAACTTCTTTTTGATTGCAGTGCCTGCTGGTGTTATTGTTTGATGTTCCTATAGTATTGGGTAGAGGTGTATATGTCTATTTCATTTTCATTATACCTCGTACCAAAATAGTAAGCCCGATGATAGCTCTGTGATAACCGAAACGCGTCGCTCATAAAATAAAATACCTATGTTGTGATTATTATTAAAATTAAATAAATTAAAATTGTTTTTTTTTTAAATTAAACCTTAAAAGTTCTTTTTTTAAATCATTTTAAATATTATTGTTTCATATACTCTTATAAAACGCAACATGGAAACCACACGACAATGAAATTCTGGTGGGAGTTTCATGAGGTCATTAACGCTGCCATTTTAAGTTCCATATTGGAAGAACATGGATTCAAATCTGGAAACGAATATGAAGTGCTTGGTCTGCTGTTGTCTGAAAAATAGTTAAATGGATTAGAAGGTTAAGAGAAGAGCGCAACTATTAATATATACAACATAATATTAAACAGAATTGGAGACAAAACGAAGCCCTGCGGTACACTAGCACTATTTTTATAATATCAGACTTGAAACCATCCAATACGATTTCTATTGAGAGATTCGAATATTTTTTTTTTAATCCAACGGGGGAGAGATTCATCAATACCAAATACGCGTACTAAAAAGAAAGAGAGATACAATGCTTGAAATTCACCATCAGATTACTAGTGGACGTATTTCTATGAAAGCCGTATTGTTGATTATATTTCGTAAGCTGGAGATTAATCAGCAGTTTGGAAAGAAGGTAATTTGGTGAAATTGGGTGATAGTTGAGGGGGAAGATGATTCGCCATTTTTAGGGACAGACTGGCCAAATGGTGATTTCTATTTGCCCTCGGTCATTCCGACTAGTATTAACCTAGAATAATACAGAGGAAAAAACGCAGTGGTAAAACACATCTTCAAATACTGTTCTGACCAACGGATTTGTGTTATTTGAGATCTTTAAGAACTTTGGTAGCTGTATGAAAGCGAAAAAAAGTTTGTTTTTTTCCATGAAACCGTTAACGTTCACTACGAATACCTCTAATCATACCTAGGTAGGTAATAAAATTAACAAGAAATATTGGACTTTTATTTCCAGCTTTTCACGGGAATATTATTACAAACGGGCGTTGAAACCGAAGATGAAAATTAATTTTTTTACCTTAATTTTTACAAATTACTTAATACTTTTACTATTTTTGGCATATTGTTGCGTTTTATATCTTAATTTCTGCTCATTAGAGACGTTATTTGAATAATATGTCTGCTAATGTCTTACTACCAGCTTTGAACCTACTTCGGTTATCGCTAGACTTTGTTAAATCAGAGGCTTTAGAATTCAAATCATACTTATAGCTTCCTTTTCGTTTTATACCTAGGTACTTTTAGTGTTTGTTCATACCAATAACATTTTTTTAATTTAAGATGTCCCTATATTAGTCGCGAATTGCTTTCCAGCAGCCAGTACATTTCTGGTTATTTCAATTGGACTGCTTTTTGATGCACTTTCTCTATTTTAACTCTATGAGGTCAGACTTTTCAAATTGCCGTTCGCACAAATTAGATCAAAAATACCCTTTTCGCCCTTGAAGTCAAAAACAAATAACCACTATATTACACACATACAAAATGTACAACAAACACACCAAATATATCGAAAATTCAGTCCATACATTTATTTTTAATTCAAATGTCTTACATTAATGGTTATTAATACTATAGTATTGCAAAATTACATTTTTAATGTTATCACAAACAAATTGTTCTATGGGTATACAGTAGCAATATTTTTAAGCTTGTACCTTGACAAAAATTATAAATCAATTTATAGTTTATTAAAATAATACCTACTAGTTCATATTTTATGGACAGTGTAATGAAAGGTGACTCTAATTAACAACAAATTAGCTTACACAATCTAAACATTTTAAAAGATCAGTTCTTTTGATTGGAAAGATGACCTTATTATACAAATGCTGTTGATTAAAAAATTAGGTACCCATTTTCCCTTTGACTGTTGCTCAGCAAAATTGAAAAAAAAAAATCATTCAGTAAACAAATAAAAATGGAATCATTCAATCTTGAAATTTTAATGGATGCGTTCAAATATATACCTAATTATAATAAAATGTTTGAAAAATTAGTAGGTATGCCCTTTTTTTCAACTGAGATGCACGATAATGCCCTTTCACCCTTTTACCTTTTTTTTGCAAATGCCCACGAATGGATTTTCGGGCACGATCTGGCATCACTGGGTCATTTTAAAGTAAAGCAACAATTTGATTTTGAATAAATATTAAAGAATATTATCTGTATATTGTTTTATTAAATTTAATGTGAGTTAGTTTTAACCCATTTCGTTTTATATTTCATTTTTCGTCCAGTCTCTTATCGATTTTATCAACCGCTTTTCGCAATTCTCTGCTGTTTTCACAACGGATTTATTTAAAATTAATTCATATTGCAATATCATCTAGGTACATATCTTGTTATACGATCACAGTCTTGCTTTAACTATATCTATTCTCAAAAAATTCGGTCTGATAAATGCATAGTTTCAGTATTTCATTGTATAGGTAGGTACTGCATACATATATATTCATCTCTATACAGACCCCAAATGATAAAGTTTTTCAAAAATCTTAAGTAGGTACTATGCAATATCTAAAAAAAAGCATTCGAAAAAAACTCGAGTTCGATTCATTTGTTCTCTCCATGATCATTTTACATTTAAAGATCGTTTCTAGTTCTAGGTTTTAAAGATCGGTTCTAGCACTAATGATCTTTTTTTCTTTGTGTCTTCGTTTTGAAATAAACTGCTTTAACAAATAAGTGTCCCATTATTTGAAAATTTTCAATTCGTATAATGTTTTTTTTTATTTTCAAACAAACAGGCTGCACTATCTCATTTATTAATTTTTGTTTCTGATCAGGATTATTTAATACTTGCAAAAAATTCAGAGACTTATTTAACCAGATAAGAATATAATAAAAATATTTAATACACGCTTAGAGTGAAAATCGGCCTGGTCCATCTGTTTTGTCAATTCAAAGAATGCTAACAAACGCACAAAAAATTATAAAGTCTTGTAACTAAGAGTGCCTAAAATATTTTCTGTATTTTTTCGAGATAAACGTTGTAAGATCAATCATTAGTTGTAGTTACTATGTCTTCTGCAAGTAAAGGCGAAAGAGTCGTGTGCTATTACCATTTTATTCGACTTTTTACATCTTAAATGAAGATCTGTCTCAGCATTTTATATGAGATCAATCCTCAGGATCTAAGTAGTTACCTACCTATAGCGAGTTTCGGAATGAAAAATTGAAAATATTGTTAAAGAAATTTATTTTGGCCTAGGATTCAAGGAGCTGATTAAATCTTTGTTGTAATATTAATCTAAAACTTCATTTGAGTTAGGTAACCCAGCGGGTAAGAGAACTCATGGCTGTTTCTTTCGTTTTTAAGAAATAGTACATTTTACAAATCAGGGGCTTACTGATCGATCTAATCATCAATAACAAACAGCAATACTTTAAAAAAAGGTCTCCAGAACCGAAACAAGACAATACAAAAATGAGGTGGCAACTCCAACCCAACGTACATACGTAAGTCCCCTTTCAAACGAGAAAACTGAGGTGCTAGCAACTTTATGTTCCATGGTGAGAAGGGCAGGAGGAAAGAGGGGTGGACAAAATCTCCCCAGTCGAGGATTTGATGAGATTTTTTCGACATTTCCTTTCACATCTATAGGTTAACGTGTGTTAAAAAAATAGACTTTTAAAGAAAATTTCATTTGTTTCCTCGTGCGAAAGGTACAAGAAACTTAGAGTCTTCACTATTATTGGCCTTCTATTTTTTGTCGTAAGATACTTTGAGCAAGTAATGCTTTGAAGTTAAATATAAAGGCTGAAATGTTGAATGATTTTTGTAAGGTACTCAATGTTTGTTGTTGTTATAACTATTTATAAAGTAGCTTAAACAAAAAATCAATATAAATACCGACTCAAAACTGTTGTATTTACCTATCTTAGTACCTATACGAAAAGCTTAGAAACTTATAAAATTTCTTTTCAAACTTATATACCTACATAGGTACCTATCTGTATCAATCTTCCCTAATTTTTCAGAATTTGAAACCAAAATTAATAACAAACAATCTAATCCTAGATTTACGATAACTGATGGTAGGAATTTCTGCAACTTAACACTTGTTTTTTGTCATAGATAACGATTATGGCAATGAAAGCTTAAAATATGGAAGAAATAATGGCAAATCATCAGTCATGTAAATTCAGCATACCAAACTCTAAGCAAACCCTACATAAGTTAAATGAGAAAAAAGTTAAATTTGTAGGTCCTCTTTTGAAAATGTCCTTCTTTCTACATAAATTCTACTCCGTTTGTTATTTTAAGAAATAACTCCACTTTTCCCACTTTTGTATGTTTTTCATAAATTTAACAAGTAGTAAGGTATCTAAGATACCTATAGAACAGCTTACAAATATGTAGATAGGTACTAAGATAACTTCCTTCAAAGTTTCTTGTTAAATGAAACTCAAATACAAAATTCATTGATACTTAACGTAAGAAAGTCTTTAAGTTTTTGAACTTTGTTCTGTTTGTTTAGCCAAAACCTATAGGCAAAGAAAATAACCTTTTTGTATTGCTGCCATGAAACAACTCATTAGTTAAATGTGGCAACAAACTTAGATTTCTTAGGTGCCTATATTTTTCTTAAGACGCTTTTAAGTGTTCACTTTGTTAATTTCCACTTTGAAGAACCAATAACCAAACATCTGCCAATCTAACCATAGAATAAGAACACCTTTTTACAACCTATATGTAGGTATACGTTCATAATATCATACCTGTTATAACTTTAAGATTGGCATTAGTGCATAAGGCATACGGTATTGCCTACCTACCTACCTAAGAATCAAAACCTAGTTACAAACCTACCAACATGCTTTACCTAACCTACCAAAATTTAAGTCTTGGTTTGAAGTTTATTTATTCTAGTTATACCAAACGCCGTCGGCAGCTATTAAATTAGACAAGTCTAAGTAGGTACCTACCTGCTCCATCTTGTTTTTCCTCTGCCTTGAAGATTCAAGTAAGACCAATAAGTCCGATTATCAAATAATCACATTTTTTTCTAACCATTCTTCATAAAAACAACACTTAATGATAGGTAACCTAAGTTATTAAACTGTTCGAAAAAACGACTACCTACCTTTTTATGCCTAACAATCAACCACTTAGAATGCGTTACGACAACAATTTTAAATGAATTCAATTAGTTCGGACGATTTTAATAAAAATAACATATAAACCTATTTCTTTAATTTATTAAATTATCTACAGCCATACTTGACAAAATAAACATTCAAAATGGCAACCGAAACAACTTAAACTTTTAAACAAGGTTTTAACTTTCCCGTCGGCTAAATTGTCAGCTGCCTTAATCCTATTTTTTCCACCCACTTCGAAAACCAGCTACAAATCAAAAACCCCCATAAAACACACTTTCTCAAAAAATACCTAAATGCATCTGCATAGCTACCTATAATAATAATTAAAAAAAAACTCCCTCCGGATAAGTACTCACTCAAACTCCTTTCGGATGGTTCACGACTTGAGGCACCACCTCGGGCCATAATTGCTGCTATTGAGAAATCCGTTGCGCCTTTTGATGCTGCCAAATTACCGTTGCAATGGTTTTGTGTACCCAAAAGCATTTTTTTCTCCGCGTATTTTATAAAAAAACAACTTTACTCTACAACAGCGTTTTTTTCTTCTTTTCGTATTAATCCTTTAGCTCACACTTTTTCGACATAGGTGCAAGTTTAATTTAGCGCACACAAACGGAAACAATAAAAAAATCAGGTACACTTTTTTTTCGAAAACAAACACACCTCACACGGGACCCGAATCTTCGAAGTCGATTCGTAGTCTTTTTTTTCGAGATTTTTATAAAGTATTCCGCACAAGTTGTTGCATATTTTCGTCACAATTTTTATCAAGTTTTATCCGCAATTCACGTGAAAAACAAATCCACTTAGTGTCAGCAGTTTGGGTGAGTCTTTGGAGAACCGAAAACGAACAGTCCGAGGAAATAATTCGAGATCGAAACTAACGACGGTAACGGAAAGATTGGTACACACCGAACAATCAAATGCCCAAACAAAACTTCGATTTTTCAACAAACAACAGAAAGTATCTATGATGTGTGTACAAAGGCTTATTTATCTAAAGGATTTCGCAACTTGTTGTTGTTTGTAATCCGAAAATATTGTTGATAGATATTGTATCTTTTTAAGTCTAAAGATATTTTTTGTAAGTGATGGAAAAGCCGTGCGTGTGCGAACCTTAAGGCAAACAACACCGAACTGAAGACACAACAAAGCCACGACCCAATCGTCACCACCATTCAAATTCATTCACAGTGGGCGAAGTTGTTTCTCACAAAACGGTGTGCTAGACAGAAAAGATACATTTTTTCCAATAACAACAGTTGATATGAAAAAAAAAATATAAAAGAAAACAAAACATCCAACAAAACTCATCACTATAGAGTGTGAGTGAGATAAAGAATGAAAAAACATGTCCAGCGACCACAGAAAACAAAAGAAAAGTATCTGAGTGAGAGAATCGAGCAGGCAAAACAATGAAAAAAAAAAAACAAAATGTATCTAAAACGAGAAAACAGGGAGAGGTTTAACAACTCACACCAGATGGACCGGCCTAATCCAATTCGAATTCAATTCCCGCCATTGCAGTGTGACAGAGATAGCTGCTTTCGAGAGAGGGGAACATATGTTTTCTTTGTTTGCTTTTGTCTTTCTTTTCACACATTTGCGTAGGGGCTGGTGGTGGTGACGGCGGGTGCTCAGATGATAGAGCGAGAGAGGGAGGTTGAGTAAGGAAGAAGTGAGAAAAAATGAAAAATCTACAGGCCCCCATTTTCGACATTTTGTTTTATGGTAATCGATGTCTGGTTGGCACATCCCTTCAAAAATGAGTGTTGAATAATATTGTTGAGTTTAGTTGGAAGCAGTGTGGTGTGAATCTCGATTCCACCTTGTTCCTTTGAGGTTTAAAAATGGATGTTAATAAGAGCGCAAACCACGCCCAGCTCTGAGAAGAGATTAGTTGCATGTTGAGAGTTGATTATTTTTAAATGATTTGTATTGAGGGGAGTTAACAGGTGTGGTAAGTTGATAATTTGGTGATGAGGACATGGTTTTTGATCTTAAACATATTGTTCTGCCATGAAAGATGTGAGTAATAAAGGTAGTTAAACAGCAAAGATTATTTATGAAAATAAAATAATATTTTTTAAATTTCAACACACAAATGTGACATTTCTAAGGTGAAATATTTTGTTAACTTTGTATGTTATTGCAATACCCAGGAATACCTAAATAGTGTTTATTCTAATATAATTACATTAGTTTTTGAGGTATTTTTCAACAGGATTCAGATTGAAATTAGATGTCCATGTTTAAGCTCATTAACACCATCTCCTTTCAAAGTAAATAGATATGGTGAATTTCTCCTTCGAAAATGGTGAATATCTTCCATATAACCCCCAAAAGCCCAAACTCAACCAACCACACCCCCTAACCAAAAAAATTGTATGAACAAAATTAAAATATGGATGGCGAAAGAGTCTCAACGATAGGTATAGGTAGGAAGGTAGGTATAGGTAGGTGGGTAGGTTGGCATAGGTAGGTAAAGAGGGTATGTTCCTGGGTGTATTATGCGATCGCGTTGTACCTTACTGCTGAAAGTCATGTTAATTTTTACGAAGTGCTTATTACCGAATGTAAATTGGATAAAATTGTTACTTTTGACACTGTGGTGGATTTTTTGTCGTTGTTGTTGACGTGAGAGTGAATCTTTTACTAACTTAGCTTGGTACAGAGGGCATATTGTATTTTAATCGTTGTATGTAGATATCAGTTTACGGGGAGATTTCTTGCCTACCCTAAGGTAAATAATTTAAGTAGGTGTGTGTCACTATTGTGGATTGTTTTCTTGACTTGATAAATTGGTTTATATTTTGGGGTTTTGACGATAGATGAAAGCAGATGGTTAAAATTAGTAAAATGTTCAGTGAAGTATTGAATATAATTTTTGGTTGTGGTGAATTTGTTGTTTTTGGTTTACCTACCTACAAAATAATGAAATAGGTACGTACCTAGGCCTTAGTAGGTACCTACTTTAACAAAAAGACACGGCGGCGCGCGGACACCAATTTCAATAATCGCAAACGAAATACAGTTTGGCTCTCTCTTATATGCGGATAAAATGAAAGCGTTTTTTTTTTTATCATGTTAATTCCGGTATGAAAGTCACAATTTATCGAATTATGAAGGGTATAGGGACCTTACCTACCTTGCCCACAGATGAATGAAATGAAAGGCTCTTAGAAAAAGTGAATAGCAAAAAGTCCGAGAGTACAAATTTGAAAAATTTGAAGGTATTTATCTGCTTGTCAGTTCTCACTATGGTAGAAGCGGCACAACCGATTCTTTGGAGGTGCGATGTGCGAACGTCAAGATGTGCCTAAATGGCTTAAAGATTTTCTGTCGATCATTCGTAGATACCTTCTAACAAATCGGCCTGGTTGAAAACAATGTACCTAATTTATAGGTTTTAAATACCTAAGTAAAAGTTGATGGAATAAAATGAGCCTTATGTGAGGTATTAAAAAAATTCTTTTTTATTTGAATGGCATCGCTTAAATGTCCGCCGTGGCTTCACATGGAAGCATGGATCCGAGAGGACTCATTTTTAAATACTTTGCTGCCGCATATAGATCCGGCTGAAGACCTGCGTCGTCGGTCGATTGCGGCTTAATGGCATAGACCTATAACTTTGAGAAACAGAAGAATTTGATTAGATATAAGTAGTTGGGAAGGACCACTATTTAATTCGTCAAGTAGGTGCACAGCGGTGCCACAAGAGAACAAAAGTTTTATCATTTTAACGTGTTTGCAAATGTGTAACTTACCATGGTAAATTGTCATCAGTGCCTGAATTTTAAACTGCAGATTTGACAGATGCCACTAAAAAAACCTGCCCGCCATAGACTGTCAATATCGACCCGTCTCTAAAGTGAAACCCTAAGGTAAGGGTAGCTATGCGTACAAAATAAATAATTGCTTGGGTAGAACTGCCTTCTAATACCCTCCCAACCTCGGTACGCCGTCACTGGTAGTTATGGGTTATTACAAAGATAAGAGGCCTTAGTTTTTGTTGCATTTACAATTAAGGTTAGCTGTTTAGCAGCCATATCGTTTCCGTAGCTTCCAAGCTCTCAATTTTATGGTCAAAAAATGTTATAACGGAAAGGGAGCTGAAAAACGTGGGCTTTATAGTTTTCTACCTCATTAATACTTAAACAGTTCTCACCTCCCACGTGCAGCTTACAGCTTCCGTGCAAAAAAAATCTATGCAAATACAACCAATTTTCGTACGTCAAAAATTATTGAGAGGTTACAGTCTCATGCATAAAAAACCCCTTGCTGTCATGGAATGTCATGCAAAATAATTGACTGAGGAAATAGTGTGGTGAATAAAAATAATTTTTTTGGGTAATGTTTACCTCGCACCATTATTTGCATGCAAATGTTTTTTGCATACAAAAATAATGGTTTTCCTTTTCTAGGACAAAAGTATATTTAGGTATTAAGGATAAATTAATGAATTCCTTCGGGATCTTCGTGAGACCACCTCAAACATCCGAAAGCATATATTCCCACTCATGACGTTCGAGTTTGGGTAAAATTTTTAGCCTCTTCTTACCTGGGACAAGATAATTGCCGTTTTCGAAAACGTCATCTGCGTCAAAAATGCATTCTAAAACGCAAACTACAAAAATCTTCTGTTCGAAAACAAGATTACAAGCGTTTCTGCATTAGCATTGTGTTCGATAATGCAATTTTCTTAAGTCACATGTTCGACCACACCATCTGCGGTGCAACTCTGCAGTACAAAATTCAAGTTGACCACAAAAACGTTGAGAAACTAGAGAACGTGTTCGTAAACGTCAAATGCGTTTTCAAGAAAATTGACTGATGTTGACCAAAACGATTTTCTGCAAAAAAAAGCGATATTCGACAGTAGGAAGATCCGCGTTAAAAAATGACGATCATTTGACAATCAAATGGCCGTTGACTTGGCGTTTTCGAAAACGGCAAAAGACAGTTACCCTTTGGTGATGAAGTTCCATCCAACTCCCGCAGTGATTGAATTAAGTCGTTTTCTTTTTCTCTTCAATCTTCTTCATAGGACTCGTAGGTACCTACTCTTCGTCAATTTATTATACAATTCGCAAGTTCCTAAGACGCATCAATGAAAATGATTAAATCCTCACGATTATTTACTTCTGAAACGTATCTTAACGTATAAGGCTCAGCTGGGAGAGGTGAGATATCTACATCAGTTGTTTCATCAAAAAATATTTAATTATTTCGTGACATGAAAAATCAGGAAAATGGAACTTTTGGTTCTCTTTTGGCTGACAAGAACTAAAAGACATTTTTTGATTGCATTTTATTAAATTCTTACCTTTACGCTACGTTCGTTCTTGCCCAGGGGGGCAAATGCACCCTTTGCCTCGTTATAACCCCGCTTGCCTTGAGTATTATACAATATTATACACAGAAGGAAAATTATAAGATTTGTTTGAAAATGTTGATTTTTGTTTTTCATCGGAACTGTAATCAATGCTTAAAGCTTCAAGTTTTGGTGATGCAGAACATTTTGAATACAACGAAGCTGGATACTTAGCATGATATTAAAAAGGTATTGACACAATGAAAAAAAAAACCATTCAAACTATTGAAAATAGAATAGCAGCGTCAATGAACCCAACAATATAGAATTAACATTAGGTACCTAACAGTCATCTTCCAAAAAAAAGTTTTACTTAACAGTTGAAATCTGATATCGACACATCCTTGAGAATTTTTTTTTTTCTATATTCCTTCTATTTTTCGACACTCTCCCGGTCTTGATCCAATCAACTCTCACCTTTGACGGGACATTTATTTCCATTTAAATACAAAAAAAAAAACAACTCGGAAGAAAACCTAAACTGACATCTTTCTGGATAAACGAACAGCAATTCGTCCTTGAAGACCTATTTGACAAAAAAAAAAAACACACACACACACAAAAATACCCGTAATCATTTTGAATGTCATTCATTTCATTCAGGATGCATTACACATCAAGGGGAAACAACAAACAAACAAAAAAAAACTTGACTATAAGAATAATATATTTTAAAAAAAAGAAGAAAATTATGATTGGTCTCTTTCATCCGTGTCGGCATTTTCCGCCAACAGACAAGAAACACAAAGAAAACGGAAGACCATCTTACAAACGGAACCTCTATTAAAACAAAATAAATAAGAGAGACAAAAAAAAAAAAAAAAACAAATCTAAAATTGCATGACTTTTGATGATTTCGAAAATTGTCTCAAAAGGACATGTGTGTCTTGTGCTGCCATCCTGCGACCCCAGATGACTCTATTGGTGGTCTTTTAACTGTTACCGATGCATTTCTAAAAAAGAGGGAACCACACGCAATTGACACTGAATTAATATTAAAATAAAAAAAATATATAACTGAAAATTCAATCAGGACCCTATTGATATCCTTAACCTTATTCCTTATACTTTAAGGTAATTCCAATTAAATATTCTCGCATGTGAATTACATATATCTTTTGTTCTTGTGGAAGAAGTTAAAAAAAAAAGAATACAAACACAAAAGCCACAAAAACATTGGACTCTCAAGTAGTAGGTATTCTACGATTCTTCCTCTATATAGTATTATATTACGCATATCCTGCAGCAATAAAATTGTATCCTTTCTTGCATCTGTGTCCCATTAGAAAAGCTAAAATAACGAAATTCCTTTCCAAGTGAAGGGCTTAATGGCAGTACCTCCACTAGGTATATGTGTAACTATAGTTTTGGGGTTTATCATAGAGTAAGCAAACAAAAACAAACGTCAGCTTGGCAAATATCCCTATTAAGGATTGTAAATCCTTGATGAAATAAATGTGAGTTGGTACTATATGAGAAAACAACGTTCGTGCGCTGGCCATTAGATTCGATATGAGAATGCGACATGTGACGACGAAGAATGGTGGACTTTCTATCTGACTGTATGTAAGTAGGTATAGAAAGGTATACAACCTCTATATACCAACAAGAATAAGAACGACAAATCCTTTCCACGTTCCTGCATTAAGTGCTACTCTAGAACACATGCTGCACTGCGTTTTGCATAATAAAATTGATATACCGTCATCGCACTATTTCTGCAAACCTTTTTACTGTAATAGAAATCTATTTTTGCAGCAGCAGAAAAAAAAAAATAAAATACACACATGTGTAGGTAGGTATCTACATACACCGGCAGCAATAAAGGATAATGGAGAAAAAAACTTCTTTGGAAATATTGAAACCAATATTTCATTGACATTTCTAAGGGGGGTTTGTATAAGGACCGCACAATCTTAACGCTTTTTCAGTAGCAAAACAACAACAGAAGGAACCACTTAAACGCAGAAAATACTCGAGTCGTATGTACATATATAGAGAGAAAGAGAAAAAAAAAACGCAATCAAAGGACCGCAAGGACTAATTTCAACTTTGAAAGAGGATAGATATTATAGGACCCTGCTGTATAGTATAGTAGTTATGGGAAAAGAAAAACAACAATATAACTTCCACTTTTGTAGGACTCAAGTGTGTTCTATTGTTTTTAGTGTCAAATTGGCGATTGCAATTCAATATTTTTTCCAATGTTTTGATGGCGGTTGGTGTCTTTGAAATCAAAAGTGAGTGTGAGTTTCCATCTATGTACTTTTATGTAGGTGGTCCTCTTATGGGATGTCAGCCTGTTTATGCATCATGCCGAAAAGTGGAACATGTGTATTTATGTTAAGCATCATCATTAATCAAAATGGATGCATCAGCGCGCTTCTTCATTATGTCATACTGAAAAAGTCCTTCGATATCACATCTCTCTCGATGAATCCTAAATTGCAGTCTTTTCACAAAAGGATATAAACGGTAATGTGTGTCTTTAGTTAACAAATACCGTGGAAAATTATACAAACGTTAGCTCATTAAGAGGTCCTTGTCCTCGTCTTCATTCGAAAAGCCATTAAAATGAGAACTTCTTAGTTTCTTTATATTTTCGAAATTTTTTTCATCACATCAACGTGGTATTTTTATCTTAAAATTGCTTCTCACAACATCCAATTGTAACGTATTATTTATTTTTTCTTTACTTTACGCAGTTTCTTAACGATCTATGAGAGTATTTTTCTGTGGCCTTGATTTGACAATTGTGAATGAAGCGTGTCACCTTTGTCAATAGGTGGCAGAAAGTCATCACCTTGAAGGAAAATTAAGCAACCCCTATTGATTGACATTATTTCATCAGCAGCATTTATATGAGAAAGTGACAATTGTAACACTATTTTATGAATTCTGTTCAGGTTGACCGAATAGTCCTTGAAGAGAATTTTAATTGGGAAAGAGTCGTTATAGTTTAACAATTGAAGAATTTTTTTAAAAAGGAAAATAAGTTATTTCTTATGAGTATATAGTTTACTTATGTATGTATGTCCTTAAGGTAACTGTGAGTAACAAAACAAACATCCTCGGTATTTTTAAGTTATTATCAATTTTCCATGCAAATTTAAGTTTTTGATGCATGGCAATAATTTTTGTTTAAAAAGGAAGTTTATTGTTGACTTTCAAAAAGAGAAAAGTTCCCAATTAGGTGTGTTTCTTTATTAGCTTCGAGCATAGGAATGAGCTGTTAAGAAAGCAGTTGTAGTAATTAGCTGAGGAGAGCCAAGTTCACATTTTTCACTCCTTCAAATGGGCGCGTTCAATACATCAAATTTCAATTCAGATTTTTGATTTTTGCAGTTCAGATTTTCGATTTTATTTTCGAGTTTTGTCCCTTTGTTTTTAGACGAAAAAAGTATAATTCAAACCAAATATTACCCAATTGCCCTTACCCCGAGGCCCAGGGCCAGCCCGAGCTTAATTAGCTAGCCCGATCATCCTAGACAAAATTTGACTATATATCAAAGTTAAATGAAGTACAAAATGTTTTGATGCAGTTTTGTTCCAATGATAGATAAGAATATAAAACCACAGTTTTACACCAAAATTTGTAATGGCGTCTAGGGTAAAATGGGGTAAAACTGAAAAAGGGCCAATTCTAAACGGAAGTTTCTAGAATTTTGTTTTGTTTTTTGTCGATAGATGTTAAAAATATAAGAAAGTCATGCATATATTTTAAAATTCTAAAAAAAATTTTTGAAGGAGTTATGATTGTTTAAAAGTTGAAAGCAAGAAAATAGTTATTTATAAAATAATTCACCAAAAATCAGAAGTTCAACCGATTTTGATTAAATTTCTATTTTTAGAAAGATAATAAGAAACAAAATTAACCATATTTAAGGATATTTTGATGCTCCTTTTTTACAATTTTTCTTGATTTTTTTTTAAAACATGCTTTTTTAGTGTCAATTTTTGACACATTTTTGCCTATATCTTTCTAAGGGGGCGGTCTAAAAACTTCAAATTTTCACAGCACATACATAATGTTGATTTAAATTTAAATTTGAGCAAAATTTTGATTTTTCAAAATACCGTTAAACAGAGATATTTACATTTTACAGTTAGTTTAAAAAACACATCATATGTCTGGAGTTTATGAATATATAACTTTTATTTTTTTTAGTTAAAAAGTTTAATATCTTTTTGTTATTCAAATATATAATACATAACAGTACATGCTATACAAGCTTCACAAATCGAGTTGAAAATCGAAAAAAATATCAACTATTTTACTGTCTTTTAAGGGTATACCAAAAATAATAATAATAAAAGATTATAACGGTTGATTTTTCGTGAAAATTTTGTCTTTCCAAAACTTAGGTATTTGCATTTAACAGTTAGTTTGAAGACAACTCATAACTCTGGAATGCAGTAGCGTATACAGGGGGGGGGGGGGGGGGTATATGGACTAAAGCCCCCCCCGGGCTATATGGACAAAAGGCCCCGGGGCTATATGGACCCAATCCCTTCCCCACAGGTGATTTAAAAAACTCAAAGGGAGGGGTGGGGGCTATATGGACTAAAGCCCCCCCCGCATCGAAGTTGATTCTTTAAAAAATTCATTGTATACGCTACTGCATTCCAGAGTTATGAGTTGTCTTCAAACTAACTGTTAAATGCAAATACCTAAGTTTTGGAAAGACAAAATTTTCACGAAAAATCAACCGTTATAATCTTTTATTATTATTATTTTTGGTATACCCTTAAAAGACAGTAAAATAGTTGATATTTTTTTCGATTTTCGACTCGATTTGTGAAGCTTGTATAGCATGTACTGTTATGTATTATATATTTGAATAACAAAAAGATATTAAACTTTTTAACTAAAAAAAATAAAAGTTATATATTCATAAACTCCAGACATATGATGTGTTTTTTAAACTAACTGTAAAATGTAAATATCTCTGTTTAACGGTATTTTGAAAATCAAAATTTTGCTCAAATTTAAATTTAAATTAACATTATGTATGTGCTGTGAAAATTTGAAGTTTTTAGACCGCCCCCTTAGAAAGATATAGGCAAAAATGTGTCAAAAATTGACACTAAAAAAGCATGTTTTAAAAAAAAATCAAGAAAAATTGTAAAAAAGGAGCATCAAAATATCCTTAAATATGGTTAATTTTGTTTCTTATTATCTTTCTAAAAATAGAAATTTAATCAAAATCGGTTGAACTTCTGATTTTTGGTGAATTATTTTATAAATAACTATTTTCTTGCTTTCAACTTTTAAACAATCATAACTCCTTCAAAATTTTTTTTAGAATTTTAAAATATATGCATGACTTTCTTATATTTTTAACATCTATCGACAAAAAACAAAACAAAATTCTAGAAACTTCCGTTTAGAATTGGCCCTTTTTCAGTTTTACCCCATTTTACCCTAGACGCCATTACAAATTTTGGTGTAAAACTGTGGTTTTATATTCTTATCTATCATTGGAACAAAACTGCATCAAAACATTTTGTACTTCATTTAACTTTGATTGAATTCCTAGATTTATCGGGCTAAGCACCCTGCGCAAACTTCATCATTAGCGCCCCTAAATTACAGTTATTGGTGGAAGAAGTCAATTCCCCATTACATCAGGGGTAGACTTTGCAATGTCTTTTTTTTAAGGAGGTATCCCCAAGGGGCGAACGTGGTATCCCAAGAGGCGAACAAAATCGTGTACTTTGCAAAGATTTTGTGATGTAGTTTTTTACTGTGGGTGTAAACTGGAAGGTAGACATCCATTATTTTTAGAATAGTAGGTATATGTACAATTATACATATACGTAAATATGTATGTATATCTGTCTTTAAATTCGGAATAAGCTGATAGTCCAGTCATTTAAGCTTTTTGCTTCGGAAAAAAGGCGGAAAACTGAATTTTTGTTTACAGCCTCCTCATAGCATTCTAAGAAGGAAACTGTAAAAAGTCCCCATAGATATGAGGGCCACTAAAATTTTAACGGGGGATCAAAGGCCCCCAAAACTGTTTTTAAGGATTAGAACGGCAACTCTTACAGAAAAAATGTCAAACACTAGGTTGTAGCCTAGAAAATTTCCTACAAAAAATTTTAGGCACCTTTTTTTCATAAGAGCAACCATTTTCGTGATAATTCTATCGGTATCTGTTTAATTAAACAATTTTATTTAAAATAAAAACAAAAGAAGTGATTTTTGGCCTTACAAAAACGTATAGCATACATATTTAAGTGTTACCATTTTTTTAAAATATTTTTTTCCTGTTTTAAGTCAATTTCTTTGAAAATTACCACTCCTGGGGGTCAATTCTCGATCTGTGAAACTGTGAAGTGATAAATATGATAACGCCTTCACGCCAAATGCGATTCTCGAAGTGTGAAAAAATGAAAACAAATGCCAAAATGTTTTCATATGATAATTCGTTTATCACAATCATTTCATTCTGTGAAAACCTTTGAAAAGAAAAATGATAAACACAAACAAATTGTACTCATTTGAAACACCCAAGTCGCCATCTTGGTCATTCTATGACGTCACAATCATCTTTTTCTATGAGCAAGTGGTACCATTTTTCATGTTAGTACTTTTTAGCACTCACTTTGACAGCTGTTTTTCATAACGAGTTCGGGAATCGCCTTGCGCGTGTTTGTGAAGTGATAAAATGATAAAACTCTGTGAAAACTGAAATGATAACTTTGTTTTCATTTCATAGTTTCACAGATCGAGAATTGACCCCCTGGCTAAACGGGGGTGAATAAAACCCTCCCTCCCATACGATTTTTTTCTTTATCAACCCACCCTAAACGCTCTAGCTTTTTGTCACATTTTACACGAATCAGCCTGTTTAAACGAAATACCATGTTTCTTGACCCTCGACCCCGTATGATTAATGTAGTGGAGCCCAAATCGATGGGGAACTTTCCCAAAACCTTTAAATAAATCCCTGTATATATTTTTTTTTGAACTGTTTTCTTATTTTCCTGGGGAATACCACACAAGAAAAATTCATCTGGTACTCAACCTCAAAGGTGGTAAGAGAGTACATTTTATACAGAAACATAAAATCCGTAACTCTATCGATTGAATTACCTCGAAAACGGTTAATCTATTAAAAAAAGGTACTTAACAATTTTTGTAGACAATTTTCTTAGCTATAATCTAGTGTTTGACATTTTTCTGTAGAAGTTTTTGTTCAGGAGATATTCCTTAAAAACTGTTTGGGGGACCTTTGCTCCCCGTAAAATTGTTAGCGGTGCTCATATCCATGGGCTTTTTTAAGGCTTATATGACTGGAGTAGGTAGTTATATTTGGAATTATTATATTGGTGAGCTATTAAAAAGACGTGAGCTATTAAAACGACGTGAAAATTAAAAAAGTAGGTAGGTAGTGGTTACGAGTACAAGGTTGTGGCTTTTTTAGTGCTTGCTCAAGGCACCCATTGGGTTCAGCGCCCTGCGCATTTGCACCGCTTGCACTTATAGCTTGTCCGGCCCTGCCGAGGCCACACGAGCAAGTACTTGCAAGCAATACATACACATTTGTTTACTAACACAAACAAACCCAAGTACCTTGCTTATCAACTAGCATGCAAGTTTTGCCAGTAGTGAAGCAAGTTGGGAGACAAGCAAGTGGAATGCAAGTGGAAAGCAAGTGGGAGGCAAGTGGAATGCAAATTACGAATTTGACAGGCAGTGTACATATGTAGCCGCTTGCAAGTACTTGCTCGTGTGGCCTCAGGGTTGAATCACCTTTCTCCGGAGCAGTTAAAAACTGGAAAATCTCCGAAGGTATTTACTCGAAACCAAATTACTCGGTTCGGTTCAAGAAACAATATAATTTGGACAAGCAGGACGCGAGTCGACGACGGGCCGGTTAATATTTAACTGGGAAAGAAAAAAACGTGAGGTTCAAATTTTGTTTGTAAATTTTTACAAAGATCACCGGACCAGTGTCTGTTTGAAGAGACCTTAATACTATTAACATAAAGAAACTTCACTATCATCAGCGCTACATTATCTTTGACGTAAAGTATAATTGGCTTTGCTTTAAAAATAATTGCAAGTCCTTCCGGTACGAGTTAAAGCCCTGCACATTGTTGGGAAAAACTGCGAGTGTGACAAGATGAATAACTAGAGTTCTTCAGCTGAACAGATCACCTGAGAACAATGAAGCAGTGTGAGAGCTTCAATTTTGCAATCTGGAGTTCTGAGTGCAAACATACCTATGGACTTTAAGTTGGACTTCGGGATATTTATTTCCAATGGGACGAATAGAAACGAGTCGCACTTTAGGGGCATTATCTACCGAAGTTTTGAAGAACCACTTCCCAGGAGCACCTCATCCTAACAAGGGACAATCGGGCTAGCAAGGCAACATTCATAAGTGGTTACGGGAATATCTTTAATTAATCGGTAGTTAAAAGCTTTTCCTATACTGAAGGTACACCCTTCTTCATAATTTGCGGTTCATTAGTTGTAAAAATTTGAAACTTATCGTGCAATGTTTATATGTTTTTTTTGGGTTGGGGTCGAAATTCTGGCTTGCTCTAAATTCTTGTTGAAAATTCTGCTTTCAAAACTCTGATTTTCAAAAATCTGTTTTACAAAATTCTGACAATAATAAAAAGAAGGTTTGGAAAATTTTAAAAAGCGTGTTCTTTTTTTAATGGCAGAATGTAGTAAAGCAATTTTCTCATACTTGTCTCATCATAAAATAGGGAAAATTCCTTGCATTTGGTTTTAAGACTGCTCTTTCCTCTAAGACAATAATTGTAGGTCTGAGCATAGTTTACAGATCCGTGCGCAAAAAAAAACAAAAAACAAAACTTTGTAAACAACATTTCTGCTCGCGTGCCTCCCAAAACTACGAATTTAGCCCAAAGTTCTGTCAAAGCTCATATAAAAAAAAAATCGTAGAAATTCGTAGTTTTGGGAAGAACACGAACAGACATAACTTTGCACCTATTCTGTGCAAACATTTTATAATATTCTAGACGAAAAATGTTTGCCTTGCCCTTTGCCACGCATTGAGTCATTAACTTAAAACTTAATAAATAAACTATAGGCCTAAAAATGGAAAACAATTATTTTTGGATGCAAAAATCATTTGCATGCAAGAACTGCTGTAAGGTGAATATATTTTTTTTCGAAGTGTAAACCAACCATACAAGAAGATTATTAGATTAATCGCCACACTATTTTTAGCACGCAAGACAACTGCCGGCCAATCGTTTTGCATGAACAACCAATTAACGACTATTTAACTACAAATTATCCACCTAACCACTTTTAGATCGCTGAATGTTGCTTTGCATTAATATCAACGCAATATAATGACCCTCCCAGGCAAGAAGGCCATCATCCAGGCTGAAATTGCCAACATAACCGCTGTATTATACCGGAAATGCTCATGATCGTGATAAACGTCAGAAGTCGGCTTATTCTGTGTGAAGTAATGAAGGTTGCACCTATCTGCTACCCGTATCTATGATTTTCACACTGGACCTAGAAGTGAAGGAAACATTACAGTTCCTTATTTGTATTTATGTTGTTCAGAATTTTTTAAATTTAAAGCCTTTAGGTGAATTTCCCCATCAGACGAACATGTATGGACTAAGCCAGCATCACTTTCGGAGTAGACGACTCATAGTTTTTCGTACAATTTACTTTGGGATTAGATACTCTTCATTTTTATAATTGACAATTAGCTTAATGTTATTTAAATTCCTTGGAGCAGCGAGTTTATACAAAACATTATCTTCTATGTACCTATTTATCCGATCAAAACAATCATTTAACAGACTTTTTCCAATATTTTTCAACAGAAATCAACACCCCGAAAAAAATACTTAAATCAAAATAAAACTAAAAAAAGAAAATAACAAACTACGTGGGTACAATGTTGACGCGACTATCTGTCTATTATTCCGGATCAATGAAAACCTCCATCAAAAGTCACAAACAATGGCTACACTGAGTCTGATCGAATCCGAACAAATACAAAGAACGTCCATACAAAAGAGAAACACATAAATGACTTGCAATCCACATCAGTCGATTGAGGAATTTTCTTGAAATCCCGATAAAATCAGATTCCAAAAGGTCTGAAGTCACCAATATGACAATTAGAATAGCCTCTCTCTGACACCATATCAAAACCCATATAGATAGGACGCAGCAGGTAATTCACCATCTCAGCGCGCATCGCCCTCGCTTTTGCTTGCCCTTGGGGTTTCGGACGTATATTCTTATGGTACCTGTATATCGATTTAAAAATTGATATATCATAGCAGAAGTGTGATAGTAATGGCACTCCCTTCCTCACCCTGTATGAGACCATAAACGAATAAGCAAGCGTGAGAAATCGATAAGTATACGCCGGACCCTACGCGCGCGACTACAGCATCCCCTGCCGAGTCGAGGACTATTTTGGAATACAATAGCCTGCATATTTTGAGTCAAGTGCGATGATGACAACAACTACGAAGACCAAGGAAGATCATCACCTGAATGTTCGTTCCTACACCCAGAGGCTTCTATTAAACTATTAAGCCATCGAAGATCGATAACAAGCGAAGAGAGTTGAGATGACACATTTTTTCTTTCCTGAATAAGAAACGCGCCTAAGGACATCATCACACAAAAGATGTCACACAATCACCGTGAAGGACACAATAATAGATTTAATCGGTGTGTTCGTGTGTTCGACGACCCTGGGAATGAAAATTGGAAAATTATCGTATTAATCATCCTTTATAGAATGTATATAAGTTAGGCCTTTAAGGGTAAACAAAAACGTGTGTAAAGCCCCTGTTCAGTGTTCAGGTATCTGCAGGTAATCGAAGCCAAAAGATGGTAATTTATGTGTATGGCATCCATAAAATAGAAGAAAATATTTTGATTGGAAATTAATTGAACAATCGAATGGCATAGGGTTGACAACATCAACCCAGTGTGCGATGCGACGGGTATATGTGTGGTCCTTTAACAATATACCTAGACAGAGCATTTCGATGCAGGATCATCATTTATCAACATAAAAGCGAAGGGGGTGGGGGTGTACGTACCCATTTTACATCTAACCACATTGACTTCACTGTACTTTAAATTTTTTGAGCACATCATTATCTAATACTAAATATTTATACTTGTCGTAAGAACTGGCTCACTTACAACGTTATATTTTCCTCCTGAAGATACCTGATGTAGTTAAAATTGGTCGTGTACCTACACCTAAGTACATTTAAATTAATTAAATTTAGTGAAAAGCTTTGTTTTGACGCGTTGAACATTTTTCAAATTTTAAACCGTTGCTAAAATTTTAGGGGGAAGTATTATAAGATTTTTTGTTTTGAAAATTGTTAGGTATTCGATAAATTGTAGCTTATGCCAGGAGCCAGGATTTTAATCAAGAGAATGTAAACTTTTGTGAGTGAAATCTTTAAGAATTTCAATGAAAAGAATACACAGAATGCATAAATTCTTTAAAGATTGCATTCAACTGACTGCTGTAAAACAAATGGCTCAAAAATATTGCAATATTTATGTTTTCAAATGAATGGTGATTGAAGATATTGCAGTTGATGTCTCAAAGTGAAGTCAATTGATCCAATTTTTTAATTAACTTCATAAAAGATTGCATTCTTGTAAGAATCTATTTGAATTTGAACTCGGGTCCTTCCAGACATGGATAGAGCATACAACCACTTGACCGAGTCTCAGTACATGGCAGCAGGTAAGAATGGCCGCCACGAGCATTGCACTGGCTCGGTGACCCAATAAGCGCTCTGACTTTGACACTAATGGTCTTGGGAGTCCACACGGGAACATGAACATACAGAAGCAACCTATTTTTGTCTTAGGTCCGTTTAGTCGCGTTGAGAAAATAGATCAAGTCCTTGATCTTCATTTCGGAAAGCTCGGTAAGGTCGTCAAGAAAAGCCACTCCAAACGATTGTGCTCTCATTCAGGCCAGAGTAAAGTATTGTTAGGAATACTCAGCCTCACCGCATGCTCTCCTATTGACCAGTGTGAGCGGTATACTGGTAAGACAATAAGACATAAATGAGTTGATTTTTAGGCACCAAGCTGTGGGCAAAAATAGTTTTTTTTTTTTAATCAATGTGTTCACTGATATTGATAAAGTACATATTACTGTCTTAAACAAGTTGATTGTATTCATTGCATAACTCTCAGCAACTGAGCACAACATATCCCAATTTTCATTTTTACAAAATTGCAAAATTTCAAAAATTTTCATCCGTAAGTTTGCAAATTTGCGAATTCTTTTTAAAATATTTACGGCACAAGGCAACACAGATTGAGCATAATACAGCAGATTCTTTTTTTTTTTATCGAAAATGGTGGTGCTAACTATTGCAATTATTCGCAATTTCTGTTTATCTTTCCGCCACATCGCAGAAAAAACTGAGTTCAAACAGCACAACTTTCATTTTTAAGAAATTGAAAGATTAAAAAAAAATTATCCGTAAAATTTCCAAATATGCAATTTTATTTACGGCACAAGGCAGCATAGATTGAGCACATTTTTTATCGAAAATAGTGCTAGTGCTAACTTTACGCTTCGCAAAATTATTTTTTGTGTGTATTCGATTTTTTAAATCTTTTCGGCATATGGCAGCACAAACTGAGCACAACCAGCACAACTTTCGTTTTTTTTTTTTAAATTGCAAAATTAAAAAAAAAATTATTCGTAAAATTAGCAAATTCGCGATTTTCTTAGAATTATTTACGGCACAAGGCGGCACATGATGAGCACAATACAGCACAACTATTTTTTCTTGAAATTGAAAAATAGTGGTGCTAACTTCACGGTACAGCCCTTCGCAAAAATTATTTTTGGCCATTAAAGTTGTAGGTAACCATGTGAACATTTTGCTTATCTCTATGGTGCTTAGCAGTATAATTTTACCAAAGAATAAGAAATGTCGAAAATTAAAAAAAAATCTTTCGCAAAGTTTGCAAATTTGCGATTTTTGTTTAGTATTTACGGCACAAGGCAGCACAAGTTGGGCACAATACAGCACAATTTTTGTTTTTTATCAAAAATGTATGAGATTTTTCGTTTCGCATCAGAAGCGTACAAGGTTTAAAAATAAAAAAGTAGGAATCCAAAACCACCGAATCTATTAGCGAAAGATTTTTTTTTAATTTTTCTCTTCACATCAAGCACAAGTGAGAAACTACTAATTGCAACAAAGTTTTTTTCTTTTGTAATCGAACTGTCAATTGTTCACCAAGCGTTCCCGTGAATCTTGCATGGTAAGTCCTACACGTTTATTCTTTGCGTCTGACTCTTTTTTCGAGTTTATTTTTGAAAATCATCCTGTGAGGCACGCGCTATTACACTGTGGTTCTCAACGCTTGATGCAAAATTGACAGTTCTCTTTTATTGCGAAATTCACTGCTGCGGTTTGTACTGTATGTATACGAAAAATGGGAAAATACGGATAGTGCTAAAAAGAAACGTCAAAAAGAGTCGCGGAAACCGTGGCCCACGACTCACAGGGCAGCTGGTCTTCCGTCTCATCTTTTTTCTCTTTCGCACTCATTATGTTTGAAAAGAGTCAGACGCAAAGAATCATCGAATAAGCCTAGTACAAACTTGTGAATCATGTCGTGAATCCATACAAAATTTGCATTTTTGTTCACCCGTGAACGTGCTCGGTAAGCTGTGTGGAGAGTTTTCGTTCACGAGCAATTCCCGTCCAAAATGTACGGGAACACTTGGTGAACAGTTGACAGTTCGATTACAAAAGAAAAATGCCTCACTGGAGGCATTGTGGTTTTAAACGTCAAACGTTCACAACAAATTCGCAAGCCTTTACCAGTAAGCAATGTCAAAAGTCTCTCTCCACTGGTGATTGTTCACTTCACGAGGAAGTATGTATGTACTAGGCTTATGTACTAGTCCTAACAGTTCGCCAAATAAAGCCTTTTTCACACTGCAATGCATCGCACGTTTTTTGAAGAATGTATACGTAACTGCATGATTTGAAGTCCTTAATTTGAAAAAAATTAATACTAACCTGCTCACTCGATCACACCCTGAACTGAAAAATCGGGAATACACCTAAATGCAAAAATAAGTAAAATGCAAAAAAACTGCAAACTCCTGTCAAGTTCCCATTTGCGTGCGTCGCGTCGGTGAAAGTTGCCTTGCTAACTTCACTGATGTATTAAACAGGAAAATCACTTGTATAGAAATATCTCTGATTTGATTTTTCAATGTCTAAACAAGTAACAAGTTTAAAGTTTATTGAATTTAAAAAAAATTAATTCTTTGTTTTGGTGAGTAGTTGTGCATATAATATTCCATTTCATATTCAAATTTTGACTAAAAATTAACAAAACCAATACTTTTCCCTTTAAACGGGTACCTATACATAAACTTAAAATAATTGATATTCAAAGAAGAGAACATACGTTGAAATGCTAAAATAATGCTGCCATAGGGTGATATGTGAGTTTGGTGTAGTGCTATATTGCCAAAGGACATTGCTCCCCTTATATTTCGCAATTGAATTGCTAAAACCAATTGAATAGAAGAAAATTTGAGAATTTAAATTCAAAATATTTTACTTTCTTTTGAGCTGTCAGCTGGGTTGTGTTTTGTGTGTGGCAAGCCAATACCAGCCTCGATGTCGACGGGACAAACGGTCTCAGATGTTTGCGCTAACCCTTGAGTAAATAACGCATACAAAGAGTTCTCAGGACTCATTTGCATATCCCCGATACCATTATTTTATTTTTTTTTTCAACATAGGACTTCACTATACGCGAAAAAGAATGGAAAATGGAAAATTGTTATTTGCGGTTAGTTGCCATTGGATGTGTCCCTGCACATGCATCTTTGATGAGTTATGTGTATGCGGCAATACTTATATATAAAAAAAAACAGAAGTAAAAATCGAAAAGGAGTTAGATGGTGGAATTGTGTGTTTGTGTGTGTGTGTGTAGAGGTTACTACACATTACATTTGTTTGGTTTTATTTTTCTTCCTCGAAAACGAAGCGTCGTCCTTTATTTATGCATGCGGGAACGCGTTTATTTGCGGTTTTTGTATTCGGGTCTGTCTCTCGCGCTCTGTTTGTGTGTGCGATGAATTTTTAAAATGGTGACAAATTATGAATTGCAGAGACGACGCCATTGTTTTTGCAGTGAATATAGTTGTAAATTGAAAAGTTTATTCGATTCTCGGATTGTTGTTCATATTAAGAGAAGGTGGGGCGTGGGGGTATAGATAGAGGAGTTCGGTATGATGGGGTATGGAAGGTATAAGTAAGGGGAAGGTGTTGTAAGAACAGTAGGTTTGCCTACCTATTCAAAGACAATCGTTTGTGTTATGAGAGTAGGCATATGTGTGCCTCATATGGAGGATATAATTTTTTCAAAATAAAAATGACAGCGGCGTATTTGAGTTCTATTTTGAATTGAATTATAAATTATTGAAGTATGAGTTCCATGCATATCAGCATCAGAATTGATGGCAATAATAAATTGAGCACAATATTATATTGCTTTTCTTATTTTGGAACAATCACCGTATTGTACCTTCTTTGAAAAATGAAGTACTTATAAGCATGGGTAGATTTAGGTAGGTAGGTATACCTACTTCTCTACCTTCGTATCTTCTTGAGATTCTATGGAGAAAGGTAATTTGATAAAATTTATACTTATTTTTGAAAATTTTATCTGTGCCTTCAACTTATGTCCAGAGAATACAAATTTGTCGTGATATCTACTGACATATGGAATGTATCAACTGTATTATGAAGTGAAATCGTCCCAGTTTAAGCAGCCAGTTTGTAAACATATCAGCAGTAGGTTTTTAGACTTCCAAACACCATTTAGGAATTATTAAAAATAACAGAATATATCGTGTCGTTCAGTCAAAATTCCCTAAGTCCATTTTTATTTATTTTGAGACATTGGTCCATAAAATCCATAAAAAGGGATTTGTACTAACCAGAATTTGAAAATGTTTAATTTTGGGAGTTTTTTAATTTATAAATAGACCAACATAAGATTTAGAGACCTTTAACAGCCCTAAAATGTTTATATTTTAATAAATATATCGTATTTAAGAGAGGTGTCTCGTTTTTGAGAGCAATGGACTTAGGGAGTTTCGATAGAACGGTGACACAGTCCTTTCTTATACATTTTGGTAAAATTTGGAGACAAAAGAGGCAACTTTTCGGCGGAATCAAATATGAAATATTCAATTTTTGGTATCTATTAGCTAATAATTATAATGCGCAAGAGCGCATGCTCCGAAGACTAGATTTTTAATAAAGTATAAAAGTTCCCGCTGGAGAAGAGAGGAGAAGAAGACCCTGCGTAGAAAGAAGATGGTGTTAGCAGCCTTCCAGCTCAACGAGATCGAAGGTAGGAGGTTTTATGAAAAAGCTTAGCAACTCGCTGCTCCTGAAACATTGTCACCGAAGCACAGGGAATGAGGACCTAGTGCCATCACCTATATAGAAGAGGTTGACTTAAAGAAGTTCAAGAATAACAAGTCCGTTGGTACTGATGTTTTACCAGCGGAGCTCTTCAAGCACGGAGGAAACGTGTTGAAACGGTGTATGCATCAACCAAATTTGGGTGGAAAGAAGCATGCGCGATGACTGGTCTATCAGTTCCATATGTTCCATCTACAAAGAAGGCGATTCTATATCCTGCAAGAACTATTGAGGCATATCCCTCTGTTAGACATTGCATACCAGATCGTATCCAATGTACTGTGTGAACGTCTTAAGTCGTTCTTCAACACTATATAATCGGCAAGTACGCAGATCGACCATTGACGAAATATTCACTCTTTGGCAAATCCTGGAAAAGACCAACGAATCTCAAGTTGAGACAAACCACAAACTCATGGACTTTAAATGATAGCATTAATCGCATCAGGAGCTCTATATGACGATGGCTGAAGTTGGGATCCCGGGAAAACTGATCCAGTTGTGTCACGTGACATTGGAAAATACGCGATGTAATGTGCAATCAGGAAAAAGCTCTTCCGAACTATTTCAAACATGTACAGGTTTTAGGCAAGAAATTGCGCTATCGTTGATTTCTTCAATCTCGTTCTGGAGCAAATAGTGGGCAGGGCAGCCATTAAGAAGGATGACACTAGTTTTAACATGGGGTCAATTCTTGATCTGTGAAACTGTCACGTCAAATGCGATTCTCGAAGTGTGAAAACTGAAAACAAATGTTTTCATATGATGAGTTTTGTATCACAATCAATTCATTCCGTGAAAAGAAAAATGATAAACAAAAACAAATTGTACTTATTCAATTCGCGAGTCGCCATCTTGATCTTTTTCCATGAGAAAGTGGTGGCTTTTTTCATTTTAGTACTTTTTAGTACTCATTTTAACAGCTATTTCTCATAGCAAGTTTTGGAATCGCATTCCGCGTGTTTGTGAAGTGATTAAATGATGAAACTCTGTAGAAACTAAAATAATAACTTTGTTTTCATTTCACAGTTTCACAGATCGAGAATTGACCCCCAGATCTGTCAAACTTCTAGTGTATGCCGATGATATTGACATCATCAGCTGCTTCAACAAACCGTTATAGAGGCTTTCACGGCAGTTGAGAAGTTGGACTTGATGTATACGAGGACAAGACCAAATACATGCTATCAACAAACGATGAAAGATCTGTCAATCAGCTAGGATAAAACGTGACTGTTCATAGCAACAACTTCTTAGTTGTTAAGGAGCTCATATCCGGCATCTTAGTAAAGATCCGTTGAGGAATTACCCTGCCAAACCGGTGCTCCTTCAGTTGGGTTCAAAGTTCCTTACACGATAGACGTGCACGCTCTATAAAACCCTTATACTGTCAGTCTTACTTTATTTTGCCGAGTTTCGGGCGATAAGTAAAAAGAAAGAACTTATACTGTGAGCTCCTTCAAAAGAAAACTTCTTCGACGGATATTTTTTGGTCGTGTGTAGGGAAAGCGAATGAAGGAGAAGATACAACCCCGAACACTATGAGCTGTATCAAGATGTAGTCTTGGCTATATCGAGCAAATGGACAGTAATGCTCCAGCCAAGAAAGTCTTTGAATCCCAGTCCCCAGGCTCGAGAGAACGAAGAAGACTGAACCCCCAGTTTGAAGACCAAACCATCACGGATGCCAGAAAGCTAGGTCTAAATGACTGAAAGCAGCGTGCTCAAGATCGTAGAGGATAGAACGCTGCCGTGTTTCAGGCTGTGACCCTTCATGGATTGGGAGCCGAATAAGTCAGTTAGGTATTTTAAATTTTGGTAAAAGGAGAATGGGCATAATTGTATGAGTTGCGTCACATTGTTGTAGCACTTTATGAGTTATATCATTGGAAAGGTCTCAATGAATAATATTTTTTTTGTTTGTATAGCCCAATGACGGTTTTACTGAACTATTACTCTTTTCCTGTACAAATTGGGTACCAAGTGTTGCAACACTTTTTGACCTATATTAATGGAAAGGCCTCAATGAGTGCTATTTTTTCATGTATGGGTATAAGTATCTGTAGATATCTCGTGCAGGGAAAGGGTAATTGCCCATAATAAGAATTGCACTGCACTATAAGTCCTTCCCTGTACAATTTACACCCCAAGTGCTGTAACACCTTCTGATCTATATCAATGGTAAGGTCTCAAATTAGTGCTATGTTTTGTTATATAAGCATAAGTTTATATCTCGTGCAGGGAAAGTGTTATAGGCCAATAACTGCTATGGGTGTTAAGGCGCACGGCAACGAGGTATACAGAAGAATGTCCAAACAAAAGTTATAGCACTCATTGAGACTTTTCCAATGATATCGGTCAGAAAGTGTTACAACACATGGGACGAAACGCGCCCTTTCTTTTTTGGCGGGAATCAAACTTATCTATTTTTGGTATCTGAGTCTTTATCTATATGCTCTTTTACTGCACAAATCCCGAGGCTATGTTTAATACAAAATAATGCAACCTCAATTCATTTGCAGATTGGAAGTGTAAAAATCAGAATGGGTTAGTATCAAGGTGTGCCACTTCGAGGTAGGTATCTTTTTCTTTTGAATACAAAAATTGTGCTTATTTATGTCTTAATTTTGTTTCTCCAAGATTCCTAACACAAGCACCTATCCTTTAAACTTCATCAGAAAATTCAAAGTCGACATCCATATTACTAAAATTTAAGGCCTACCGACTGATAACATAATAATTCACGATGACGATATCATATAAAAACTGTGCACCAAAATACACATCCGTAAAAAAACCGGGCCTAGATATGGTCCGCTAAAATAAATAAATCGTCTACAATCTCTAACGCATACCTACGTTTGCAAATTTTGTTTTTTATTTGATTGCGCTGGCTGTATTCAGTGGAAAACAATTTATCTGACTGTTGCAAGTATAAAATTCCATTTGCAACACCAATTGAACCGTGACAATTTAAAATTCTAACGGGCCGATAAAAAAATTCACAATATGTAGGAATAACAAAAAAAAAATTAGTCAAGGGGTTAGACTGTGGCAATTTAGTGTGCTATTTTGGAAAAGAACACAAAAAATAGACAAAAAAGGATTTGATTTTGATTCTACAATATTGCTGAGGCAGTTTTGTGAGAATTTGCCTACGCAGGATTTAAATGGCAATGACGAATGTGGGCATGTCGCATGTGACATGGAAAAACTATACAAACAAACTTTGCAATGGTGGTTAGTGATGTGAATTTACCCTAGAATTTTTTTAATACTGAAATCAGGGTTGAAAGTGATTATCTCCCAGTCTTAGGTTAGGAACGCACTTGCGATTTTCCGCTGCGCGACTATTTTGTCGCCAAAAATAGAACACATAAGCCACAACGTGAATGAACGCACTTGTGACCAATAAATTGTATTGAGTTGCAAACGTTTTTTTAGTTGCAGCGACAGAAAATCTCAAGTGCGTTTTCAACCTTAGAAGACTTACAAAAATTTGTATCTGTTAAATATTAACCTTTACGCAGTTTTGACATTAGAATTTAAAATTTAATAAATTATTGATATCTCGAGGGTCAACACTACAATGATTTCTAGTAAAACACAAAAATCCATTCAAATAATTTTCTTGAATTTGAAAACAAAATATTGCAAACGTTAAGATCTGCAGTTTGTGCCTAAATACGGTTTAAGTTTGTCAAAACCATATCATTCGAGATAAATAGATATAGATTTCCCACTTCTGACCCCCAGTAACAAAGTTAATATTTGATCAATGTCTGGTGCAGATGGCAGGCTGAGCTTTTTGTAGACACACTTTGCGTTCTTATAAGCTATAAACCAACAATTTACCCTACATTAACAATTGACGATAGAAGAACAAAAAAAATAACTACTGGCTAATTGCACTGTTCAAAATAAACGTCTATTCGGTATTTCGTAGAGCAGCACCCGCGCAGCGCGGGCATCAGCCTAAATTCGCTGTCTCTAAATCTGCTGCCAAATCGTTGCAATCTCTGTCCATCGTCCATCTGTATTCATGTCCAATACGTTGCGCATCCATTCGTCCCTTCAGCCTGCTCTCTGTCCTGAAGCTACTCTCCGTATTTGTCGTTTATGTGTTGTGACAATTCTTCAAATTGACTTTTTTTCTATTTGGTCATTTTGCAATAGCAAAACATCAAGCAGTTGATGTCCTTTTCACAATTTTAATGCGATTTGTGTTTCTTTTTGTGATTTTCTTCAGAAAAAAGAAAAAGAAAGAAAGCAGGACACTCGCTTGAAATGCGTCTCCTGCTGCTTTGTTTGGACAAAACACATCAGAAACGTTTCGGTACATTCTCATTGAACATTGAACAATGAATCCTTTTTGTTTTTCCTTCATGACTATGGATTCGATGCGTATATCTACATACAATTTCTATATGTATTTGAACATAAGTCCTTTTTGAAAATGCCACTTCTGCCATATCAATATACAAACATTAGATTATTCTCCTTCTCGAGTATCGTATGAGAGTATGACTGGGATATGCCAACTTTACGCCAATGATCCCGATAAAAGGATTTGGTGCGTGTCACACTATGTCACATTGTTGTGTCCTTATTTATTCCTCCTTGTTAGTAATAATTTTGTGTCATTCTATCCAATTGGCTCACGCTGTTTCATATCTCTCGGCTTGATTCTAAATTGACGGCATGCTATGTTACTGTTGTCCTTTTTGTTTCATGACCTTGTCAAGGGTGTCTTTAGCGCGGGCGATGTGAGTAGGTATAGGAGGATATGGATGAGATTCGACGGTGGTATATAGCAGAAGTGGCGACGAAATATAATTCTGATCGTTACGTTAAATTCTTCGACTGTAAAGTTGTAAATCATAAAAAAGAAGAGTTTTTTTTTATTGCTCGTTTTGTATAAAATTGTAAAATTATTGTGTTGTTGTTTTTAAACTGAAACAAGTGATATGGAGATATACGCCAAAAGATAAGATAATGCTATATGCGAAAAGATGTCGAAATGGCAGTTAAATTTGAAATGGTCTCGTTTTTAAGTTTTGAATAGCATGTATCATGTTTTTTTGTGTGTGTGCATAGATAAGCTCAAATGAGTTTTAGATATGACTTCTGGGTTATAGCATTTTTATTCTTTTATTTTTTTTTGAGAATGATACATTCAACGAGCCGAATTATGGGATAACTGGGTGGAAAATGGAAAAGTTGAGGGGTTGAAAGAAGATTAAAACATTTAGATTTGGATATTTAAAGTACCTACCTATCGCGAAGTTTTCATTTCTAGATTTTGTTTTTTTAAAGGAGGGTTGAAAGTTTTTGGATAAAAACATTCCATTATATCATTCGACATAGATGAAGCCATTTTGGTGATACATGAACACTAAATATGTTAATATTTTCAGAAAAAAGGGTAAACATTATAAGCATGTTTGTGCAAATTTATCTCAAAATCTGTTTCACCTACGACAAAAAAAAACTTACCATATTTGTTGAGAAAAATTTACAGCAATATATGCACGTCAAAAAAATGAAAGTAACAAGATTTGTTTCAATTTTTTCTTATAGTGTTTTTTGAAGACCAGTGCCTATCTTTGTGATGATTGACCGCATTGAGTTGAAACACATTTGAGATTGTTCAAACCAAACACATATTTTTGGTAAAAATGTTCTTTTTATATCATTTCAAGTCGAGAAAGTATCCAGTCAATGTAAAAAAGTCGACGGGAATTTTGGTTAGTAAGACTTTGAAAATTGGTGATGAAAAACCGGTTTAGTGAATCAATTTGAAAACTTACAGGAATATTGATGCTATAAAAGTCTACAAACCTGCATACCAATGCAAGACTTGCAATCAAAATTTTCAAAGAAAAAAAGATTTGCCGAAATACCAAAGTCTTTTTTTTAGTATTTTTTTAAAACTAACGGTGAAGGGTAGAAAACAAAAATAATCTTTAATAGATCTTAAAAAATTCTTGTAAGAAAAGTATTCAAATTTTCAAAACTATCCTTGAATTTTTTATGACGTCATTTTTTGCTGAAATATTGGCAATCAAAGACAAAAGTATCTTTTTTTTCATTAAAGGTCAGATAATCCAAACAAGAACAAATTTAATTAAAGCTGAATAAGAAAGTTTTTTGGTCCTTGTATTTGATTTACTAAAAAAAATTATCCACGAAAATGATAACCTTCAAAAAAGTTAACAAAACATTTTATTTTGTGACTTGTGTCATTTCTACTGCAAAAAAAATTGTTTGCCAAACAAATCTAAAAAAAAAAAACAGCTATAGACTGCTTTTTGTTCTAACTCAATATCTACCACTCAACAATAAAATACAGCTCTTCAAAAAACATTATACAAAATTGAAAAAATCATGTCCCTTTAATTTTGTTTTTGACTAGTTTAATACACTAGTCAAGAAAATTAAATTTCTATTTCTATTAAATTTTTAAACAAAATTTACGGTTTTTGAGATATTCACAAAAAAACTGAATTTTGTCCCTTTTACTGAGTGCAAAATCAAAAGTAAAAACCTTGGCTCGCTTTAACTTCAAGATTAATGAGCTTGGAATTCATAAGTAGCTCATTTTTTCAATAGTTTTATTGCCTACAAGTCACCCATTTTTTCAAAATGGTGTGCTCCCACTTACCCTCACCCCCAAAATTAGGGTTTGTAGCTAAACACAAATTGTGCAAAAACATGTTGTCCATCGATTAATGCAATTTTAAGACATTTTTTGACTAAGCTTGCTACACCATTAAGATCTTGCACATTTTCCAATAAAAATCTATTGATTATACGAACAAAAAGGGTGAACATCTTTTTTGTGTAGAATTACACATAAATGTATTTTCCTATTTAAAAAAGATAGTTTTTGAAAAATTAGTAAAAAACTTAATTTTAGCCCCCACTTCTTCCCCTCCTTAATTTTTTTTTGCCACAGCTCAACTTAAGAGTGTTTTTTTCAAAAATGTTTAAGACTTCAAAACAAGACTCTTCACCAAAATTCAGCTTTGTATGAATTTTTGTTCGCAATTACCTATGTCATTTATTCCTTTAACTTTACTGAGCTTTCAAACAACCTCTCTAATACCAAATAGTAATAGCTTAATAGATTCAGGTTACAGCCTGAAACCACCTCCTCAAACATTTCTTTATCGGATGCTTGTAGTTTCAACTTGAAACCTCCTAATCACCTGTTTTTATTTTTCGTCATTTCGCAAAATAATAATTCGCGAAACAAAATGAAAAATGTTCATTTAAATTAACTAGGCCAGGCGACGAGGTAACATGCGGCTTGTTCAACAACGTCCTTGAAAAAATAGTGCAAAGCTCTATCGTCAACACTGTGGGCACAATCTTTCAAAAGTCCGTCCAATTACTCATTACGCTGACGACATTGACATAATCGGACGAGCAAAGCGTGATGTCAAGGTGCACATGTTCATAATTATTCCAAATTTGAAGAATATCGGTTAAATCGTTTCGCTTCTAGCTGAATTAGTCCAGTCAATTTGTGCTCAAAAAGGCTCTTTGCGAGCAAATTGTGGGGTAATTTTTATTTGTTTATGTTTTCGGGGGTGCTGAATCCGAATCTGAAGTTTGCCAACAAAATTTCGTGACGCAACATGGAACAAATGCAAAAACTGATGCAAAAATGCATTTTTTGGGAGTTTTTAACTAATGGCTCAAGCCCAACTAACATTTCAGCTTCGGTTCGGCCTAACTGAATAGGCTGTCTGATTTCCTTAAGACATTTGTAAAATTTCGTTAAGCATAAAAAGGAGAATATTATAGAACTTCTAAAATGATTTCGGAAAATCTTCTTGGAGGCCCCGTACGCAGATCTTTTAAAAGCTTCAAATTCTATAATAGGCCTTGTACGATCTATAAGAAGTTTTAACGAGCGCTATTCGAAATCTTAGTGAAATTAAGGTTTTGACAGATAGCTTCAGAAATGTTTCTATAAAAGAAAACACGCAAGTAAAATAGATAGTCTTATAATACCTATTAGAAGCCGACAATACAACTCTTACAGAGGTTGTAGAAAAATGGGGGGGAAAACTTTAGAACTCAAAATCATCAACTTTGAAAATCGATAAAAAAGAACTTACATCAATTCTAGTGAGAAAAATGTAGTATTTGTTTCTAAAGTATTACTTCCAGTGTTTTTTTTCAAATGACGTACATATGTACTTTACTTGTACATTGCATACAATGTTTATACACGACGTGATACAAAATCGCAAAATATCAGTTGATAAACGTCATAAATAAATGTCCAGTGAAAATTATCAACCGAAATAAAATCACTGGAAAACTTTCCAGAATTATCAATTCGCAAGCTTATTGCGAAATGAATAAAATTTATTTAGAAAGTTGCGAAGTGAACTTTTCCTAAAAAATTTCGTCCTATTTCCATATATGTTTTTTTTCATAAATTTGCACTAAAAAAAGTGAAATTTTTGTGGAATAACTATTGCAAAACGATTAAACTATTTTTTGAAAGTTGCGAAACAAAATTTTCCAATAAAGTTTCGTGGAGTTTACAAAAATGTATGTTTCTTAATCTTGCATACCAAAATTTATGAAATTTTTGCGAAATTACTTTGTGAAACGAAAGGAATATGTTTAAGAAGATGCGAAATAAAATTTTCCAAATAATTTTCGTCCCATTTACAAAAAAATTTATTTTTCACCCAAAAATTAATGTAATCTTAAATAATAACTATTGCGAAACGAGTTAAACTTATTTTGAAAGTTGCGTAGTAAAATTTTCTAAAGAAGTTTTGACCCACCAAAAATTTTTTTTTTTCATAATTTCACACCAAAAAAATCAGTGACATTTTTGTGGAGTAACTAGGTTCGCATGGGTATTGCAAAGCTATTAAAATATTTTTTGAGAGATGCGAAGTAAATTTTCCACAAGAGTTTCCACAAAAATTAGTTTTTAATTATTTTTTAGCAAAATGCTTGTCTTTCATTTTACTTTCCTCGGACTGGTACTGATTTGATTAAATTAAAAATTCGCCTTTGTGAATGTAGGTAATTTATGTTTAAACATTTAAAAGAAGCGTTGTCTAACTTCCTTCAAACACTCTTGATTTTTATTTTTTTTTCGAAAATCAGCTTTTACTACTTTGGTTTGTCCAATAAAAGAAAGAATGCCTATATCTGTTAAGCGTGTGGTGAAGTGAACGAAAAGCTCTTTCTTTTATCTTCCAAAATTACTAAATCGCATATAACTGTTTTTCTGTGTAGTTATATGATTTTACTTACCATTAAAACCGTAAAAAGCTATACCTGGTGAGCCTTAAAACAACAATCTAATGAATTAAAACCAAAACGAATCAATAATAAAAGCAGCAAATACATAATGAATAGGTATAGGAATATACTTCATTACCAACTGTAGCATGTCACATTTGGCGGATAATTGAAAATACATAACGCCACCCCATCCTAACAACCATTTAACCAGTCTTTTCAACAAGAGCCTCATTGTCATCAATTAATTCAACCATCTAGAGAGCTCTCTCTCTATATATAGCTGCAACATAGCTTCCCCTCCGTCAACATACATTATAGTTGTTTTGTTCCAATCCAACCAAATGTAAGAAAGGGCGCCTTCTCCAAACAGAAACAACAACCTATATCGGCCATTATTCGTTTTCCAAATAGGCGCCTGTGCTCGATTGCACACGCTAATAGCCCACGCTTGGTCGAACCGAGAAAGGTAAACACGTACGCTTTGAAGTTCTACAAAAAAAAAAAAAAAAAAACCAACAATCATCGCATGCCATCATGTGTGTTCCTATATAAGCGACAAGGGTAACCGGGGTAACCCTTTTCCATCCGTTGGTCGTTATTTCGTTGCATACAAAAAAACTAAGTGAAAAAAAACAACAACTTAAAACATTGTTTCATAGTTCAGGAGAATTTGAGAACCGCCCTCCTAATAACCACCGCATTATCAAGAGCGCTGTCATGAGCGGACGACATTGCACCAAGGAATCGCGATAAGACCGAACCGCACACAGCTTTGTCCTGTGTAGAAATTGGCCAGTGAATAAACGAACTCCCACAAAAGTACAGGGGTGGATTTTATTTGTTCGTGCAGTAGTGGAATGGGCACAAGCTTTTTCATCATCTCATCCAATAAATTCATAAGAGCAACTCCAAATTATAATGTATGTTTTTGAGCAACTCTGAGCAACAAGCCACATATCCATATTGGGTGTTTTCCCGTCCGTAAAGTTATGAATTTGCGCAGTAATAACGAGCCTCGGATCTGGACGGATTGAATATCTAAGAATATAAGGCTCTTGTGATAGTGTACTTATAATTTTGGAAATTCTTTATTTGGGCCCTTATTTTCTTTAAGCACAGGGCCCATCCATATTAAAATCCTTTCCTGCATTCTCCATGAGGATGTTTTCGAATTTCGTGTCTAAACAACGACGACGGGTAGTCGTAGTTGTACCTTGTACAATGAGAGCTTCAAATTCACCTGCACATACCTACATTCATTGGCCATTATTAGGGTAATTATTTCGGGGCGGCCCTAGTTTGTATTTGAAGCATCTCTAGCCGCCTTCGTCGTCATCGTCACTGCTCCGTGCAACACAGGTTACAATGAAGCTCTAAACCTTCACAAATTCACGCAAGCTTGTGTGATAGATTTTCGCCTCATAGCTCAAAGAGAAGGGGCGGTTGTACCCTCTGTCGTTATGTGGCAAAAAATAGCAACAACAATGACCACTGTGTTAGCCAGGCTGTGTAATTAAACAGGTTGTATGGCCTACAATTATGGAAGTTACAACAAAACAAAAAAAGAAGCAAAAAAAAAAAAAACACTTCCGACTTTCGTGTAAACTGATGTGAGCCACGCAAAACTTCTGTAACATCATCATGATGTGTCATCCCTTAGGAACGATAGAGCTTCAATAAAATAAAACGGAGTGGGGCGGATATCCGTTTTGGGATCCACACAGAGATATTATATCCCAAGAGCAATCCTCGACATATGCTGTTTGATGTGATTCGCTTAAACTTGGTTGCGGGTTTTCGGGTGGATTTTGATTTGATAAGGTTGAAGAAGATTCCTCTGGTGCGGATTCGTGTTCGCGCCGCTCCTAACAATATGCTGTTTTTGAGTTTGGATGGATGGGGCATTATAGAACGTATAGAACGAAGGATGTTAAAGGATCTATTTTAATGAAGTTGCCTTATTCGACAGAGAAAATATAGACGTATCGTTGGGTGAAATTGAAATTGAGTCCCATAATGAAAATCTGAATGACTGATTAAATGTGTTGTCGTCGTCATCTTGGAAGTCGTATTATAGAGTCCTTTTGACTATATCTTTTTGGGAAAGTAGGTATATTCCCAGAGATGGAGAGAGTCGTTATAGACAATATATAATATGTTCTAACTTCTATAATATAGTGGAGGAGGCAACATATGGAGTGTTATTGGCGGTGCTGATGTGCTATGAATTGCGGCGCCTTGGGAAAATGCGAAAAATGACTTTTATATATACCAACATATGTATATGTTTTTGTATGATGTGTGTATATATGTGTGCATAGTATTTGGTGTGCTCAATTTTGATGAAAGAAAGTTTCAGTCTAATATCGGTACTTAAGAAGATTAGGCAACATTTGAGATATGATGTGAAATTCTCAAACAAACTGACTTGGGTATGGAGTAAAAAATATATAATTTTCTTATTACTTGACTACGAGTATAGGTATGGGTTATCATATGCAGCTGTTGTAGAGAATTATGACGAAAAATAACTTAATGAAATATTTTTAAAAGCGAGCTAACATGAAAATTGCTATGAAAAGTTATAAGACTCTTGGAGAAAAAAGGGTGGATAACGGAAATAAGGAATACAAAAATCTTTACCTCTGTATGGACAAAGAGTAGGAATGCCTCAAATGGCCACTACCGGCTATGATCGTATTTTGACAGATATCATCAATGGTTCTGTTAGTCAAATTTCACAACGTGGAAGAGGAAACATGTCAAATATGGCTCCGTGAAATAACTATCCCCAATGAAATAGCTCCCCAAAGCCCAAACTGAAAATGATGTAACTCCAAGTTGGGAGTTTTTGCATTTTGAAACAAGTCCCCAAGTTTCTAAGATGGATTTAAATCCCCAAAAAAGCATGAAATAAGTCCCCAAACTAAAAGTAAAACAAGTTCCCAAAGATTTCTTATGTTTTTTTTTAATTTTACGTAACAAATTAAATTCACGAGTAAAAAGATATTTGGCCCCTAATCCGTGCAAATATTGCATGCATTAAATGGGGGTGGTGGCTCACGCCAAGCAGTGCCCAGCGTACCCGATCTTCACTTCGTGCCACTGGGAAAAACCAAACAAATGTTAAGATCATTTATAGAAAATTTAATTCTCTTCAAAAAGGTAAAGGCAAAGGTTTTTTCTGTCGGGCTTACTAAGATATCGCAGCAACCCTTTTCACCCATATTATAAGATGACAACCGAAGGGGGTGGTCTTTCAACACCTTTTAATTATGAGTCTTTATGCACAAGGCACAATGCAAAACAAGTTGGTAGGTGGACACAATATTCGCAAGATTTGTTTTTTTTTTTTTAATATTAACCGTCCTACGCAAACTATGCAAAATTTATTCTTGTAATTAAATCTGCAAATACGATTTCTTTTTCATACTTACTTACTTACTTATCCGGCTCCCGATCCATGAAGGGTCTCTGCCTGAGATATTGCGGTCTTCCATCGGTTGCGGTCCTTCTTTTTCATATCTACATTTTTGAGGACAATACAGAATAAGTTTTATTTTTAGAAACATTCAAACAAATCAAAACAGAATTTAAATGGATCGATTAAAAAATTTACAAATTTTCAAATTTTTCTTTCAATATTTACGACACATGGAATTAAAAATTGGGCACATAAAAGCAGAACTTGCATTTTTCTGGCAAATCGAAAACGGTACTGCTAACTTCAGATGTCTTATTTACTGCCACTTTTTTTTAAATATGGGTCTTCAGCACAAAGCAGCACCATTTGTGTACAAGACATCTTCCGTTTTTTCAGTAGATTGGGGATAATATGAGTAAGAATGATTCCTTCGCAAAGTTTGCGGACTTTGTTTTTTTAATATTAATGGCACACCAGACAAAATATACGAATACTTCTTATCGCAATCAAATAAGTATGACAGTATGAGCACAATACTATACACAATTTTTATTTTAAGGAATATTAAAAGAATAAAAATGCTAAATTTGGAAGGTTGCGAATTTTTTAAAATTATAAATAAATTCGTCTTTGTACAACCTAGTTTATAGTTCCCGTGGGAAAATCTATACAAATATTTTCGCATGTCAATAATTATTGATGTTTTACTTTTTTGCATGCTTGGTTTGCATGCAAACAGGAACCATTGCTGTCATAGAAGTAGTTAACAAGTCCCATACGACAAAAAAAAAAATCTAATTAAATCAAAAGAAGAATTGTGGCGCAAGACAACTCAAGAGCGGCTGGACGTTAGCATAAGAAAGCGTAAATGGCAATGGATTGGTCACACATTGAGGAAACCAAACGATTTTCAAAACGATTTTTCACCTATGTGCACCAAATTGAATAATATTCAAGGTGAAAACGTTTGCTTGGCTCAAGCCACCTATTGAGTCATTAATTTCACCTAGATTAATAAACGTTAGGCCGAAAAAATATAAAATAATTATTTTTGGATGCAAAAACTATTTGCATGCAAATAATACCTTGTGGTAAATATATATTTATTTTTTCGTTCATTGTTTTGCATGCACGGAAAGAATTGAAAAATCACCAATTGAAAAATTTGCAGTTGCAATTTACGAATCATGTTTAATTCGTAAATCAAGACATTTTAATACCAAATTAATACAAAAACTGGTAATTTAACAGTCAAAACGTAGCAATTTACAAAATTTGTTTCTTCGTGATTTGCAATTAAAATCCATGATTCAAGTTTGTACTTTTCATAGCAAAATACAACTGTTTTGGCATAATTTACTCTCCAAAAGCATAATTTCACAAACAGCATTTAAAAATATTGATTTGCGATATATATTTAGTAATAAACATTGCACAATCACTGAATTACGATTTTTTTGTCGAAATTCGCAACTCCATAAGAATAGTTGCAAATCACCAACAAAAAATTCCTAAATCACAACTTTCTTGTCGCAATTTAATTCTCGAAGAAAAAAAAGCATGGAAACATGGCAGGTATCTAATCATCAATGTGTGACACCAACGAACGATCTGTAATGCAAATTGGCCTGGCGGTTGCATGCTCGCTCCGCAACTGGAGGGTTGCGAGTTCAAATCCAAGTAGAGTCAAGCGTAAAGTATTTATTTCAAATAAATTAAATTAAATTTGTATACCTGCAAAATGAAGGGTGAGCAGGATTGATCTTTCCAAGTGGCAATATCACGAAATAAAAGTGGTGATCACAAATCTTTTTTGCAAATTTACAAATTGTGCAATTGACGAATATTTGGATAAAATTGCGATTTGTTGTTCGAAATTTTTGTTTTCTCTCGATAGCATAATTGATACTTAAAGAGGGCTGATTTACGATTTTTGAGTATCAATATCTTCATTTTGCTCAGTTTTGGAAATTGCAAACAAATAGTCGTAAATTACGAAATGCCCAGCCAAGATATAAATGGGGATTCATTTTTCGTAATTTGCAGCTCATTTTTCGTGATATGATCCAAGAATTCTTTCCGTGTGACATTCCATGGCAGCAATAGTAAATAAATGTAAGCCAATCATGCAGACAATTATTTTTGCATTTCGCCTCAATTATTTTTGACATGCGAGAATATTTGCAAAGATTTTTTTTCGCGCACGAGGTTGAGAACTGTAAACTAGGCTAGAACTACAAGACAACTGGAGCAAATGTTTCGCGTGAGAAAAACTGTGGTGAATAAAAAATATTTGCACTTAAAAAAAAAAATATTCACCTCACAGCATTATTTGCATGCAAATTGTTTTTGCATCCTAAATTGACTGTATTCCAATTTATTTTAGGCCAATAATTTATTAATAAGGGGTTAATTAATGACTCAATGGGTGGCTTAGGCAAAGGCAAACATTTTGTGCCTAAAATATTATACAAAATTAAGCACGTCAAACACAAAACTCACTCCTATGAGGAATAGATAGATTCTTCCCATATGATAACTTCCTCAGTATATTAGTCTCAATTTTTCGATGAACTGACATTAACTCCAACCCTTAAAGTTTATCTTCATCGGTAGAATTTCTTGTCCTAGGTAAGTTTTTAGACGATTCACTGTCGAATAAGTTCTTTCCGTAGTGCCTGTAAAAACGGTTAGAGTCAACACAAATTTTAAGAAGATGGTGTATGCGAATCATGTTGTGTATAGCATTTTATCTACCGTCAAACCCCTGTGATCCTCCTGGCTATGCTATGGCCTTGGTTACCCTTGAAAATCTAGGTTCTTGCAATACCTAATTCAATGTTCATAATCTCGCTCGATATGGTGTTGGCGCAGCTCATGAGATATCTGGCGGCAATATCTTCAAGAACTACGGTCTTAATTGGCTTTTCATTGCCTTAATCATTTTTCTTTCAACTCCAGATTGTACTAATTCGAGTCTGAGTTCTAGCAAGATAATTCCATAGAATTCAATTTCGTTATCAAACGACTAACTGTCGGTATTTATCTACCTACACCTCAAGATCGCTGAATAGCCAATGGCGATCAACCGCCTAAGGGCCAGTTTTTTAGTGCGAGATCATCCTAGTCTCGGGGTTAAACCGGAGTTAACTCCAAAAACGTTTTTTCAGTCAATTGAAATCGAAAGCTAACTCCGAGTTAACTGGTCTAATTTCGTGAGTTAACACAGGCACCAAATTGAGGGTCTTTTTAGTTGTGGCCCCATCTCGATTTCGATATTGAAAGTTATTGCCAGTGCAATTCGTTGTGGTGCCATCTCTATTCCTATGCGTAAAAGGCGTAGAAGGGTGATATCCATAGTGTCGCACATCGTTGGCCTCAGAGTTTTAACAGCATAAAGTTAATCCTCAACTGAAAAACTGTTCCTGAGTTAACTCAGGGTTAATCTATTTTCAGGATTAGCTAACTCTGATTTAACTCAGAGTAAAGCCTGAATTGAAAAACTGGCCCTAAGGATAATTAAACAAAACTCAATGAAAAAGCACGTAGGTCTGCTCCAATTTAAGGAATTTCTTTGAAAAAATAAAAATAATGCCAAGTTTCTCTCTTGAAACAAACACCTGGCAAACTTTTTTGCTGGAAAGGAAAACGGACAATTTTCCTAAAGTATCATACCTATAATATTCTCTTTATTTAGTTCTTGTAGTTTATTACTGAGGAAAAGGTATAGACAAAGTAAATTATTTCCGTCATTCCTACGCGTCCATCAAGTACCTATTGTATCTATCAAGCAGAAGGGTTCTTCTGCTCATCACAATCTACGTTGCCAATTAATTTCCTTTCCTTAATATAAAAATAAAGACTAATCTCTACGTATCTAGTGTAAGTAGCTATAAAAAAATAGAATTAAGTTAATTCAACTGGGGGTGAGAGTATCCCTCTGTCTAGGACATTCATTCACTCATCTTCCATCACATAGATAAGCTATATATTCTACTATATTGTTCCAACCAAACCCATAGAAGAACGAAATAACATCAATGTACGAAACGTGTATACCTACTTTACCTATCTAAACTCCCAACATCCTTCCTAGATTGACCAACTACCCTTCCATTAATCTTCTAAGCTATAAAAGGATCAACCTCAAGGTGCACACCTGAGTTCATTCTTTCTTCTCTTCGCTTAGTTTATTTTTTCTTATTCTTAATAATTATCCTTCAAGACAAACCTCATCTTCTAGAAGAACAAAAAAAAAGACAACAACATAATATTTAATTAAACTCCAATAGAGAAAATCCTTTTTGTTTACTTTAGCTCAATTTTTATCTCACTTCAGTGCATTTCCCCACGTTTCACCATTATTCTTGATCAGGTCCTTATTCTTCTAGGGTAGGTATAGTTATAGGTATTACAGTCCGTGGATGTCTTCTTTCCACATGCGAATCCTATCAAAGTGTAAAAAAAAAAAAAATAAACATATAAAAACAAAATTCCACCCACAAAATTAGTGCGGGAATTTTATGTCCCTCGCATTTACACAGCCAGCAAAACGAACCCTCTGTTTCAGCATCTCTTCCACTCTCTCAATTATCCTTAAATAGATGGGGATTACAAAATAATGCAAAATGAATACGGTGTAGAAGTAGTATCCCGTATCCGGGACAGAAGTAGAAGATGAACGGGTATTGGGTATCTATTTACCGAAGAGGATTTGTTTAGTGTCATAAAAAATTTATCTCTCGGAAAAGAAGCAGCAGCGCAAAAGATAATTGAAAGAAACGTGAGGATTTTAACCGCAAAATGGCTGCAAATCTGACGACGACGAGGACACAAGAATGGAAAAAAAAATCTTTCTTCCCGGGCAGGGGAGAGATATATGTATGTATGGATAGAATTCACCGCCTCTCGCCACCGAACCGACAACGCAGCAGTATAAGGCAGCATCACCTGCGGTTCTGAGAAAAAAAAAAAAAAATATGGCATCTCGAACGACAGACAATCTGGTTGATCCATAAAAAAATTGACAAACTGCTACTTTAGCGATGGGGTCTGCAAATCCTTTAATAACAAGGATTTCATTCTTGAATACTTTATTTTTGCATTCTCCACAGCCATCTATATGTACTATCGTGGATTATAGGAACTTAGCTGGAAGGCGGAAGGTGGGCTGAGTTAATGTTTTACGACTGTTTCGAAGACATATTTTTTTTCGTAACTGCTATGCAAGGATGGTTGAATAGATTGAGAATTAGATGAATTTTCAACGACAGTTCGGAAACATCCCCTATAGTAAAACTGTGAATATTTTTGTTTTTTATAAAACTATAACCATACAAGCCCCGTGTTAAGGTTTATAACCTTATCATTATGTTTAAGGGGCTTCCTTGATATTATTTTATTTCTTTATTATTTAAAAAAAATTACCAACCTTCCTCTCTACTTTTCTTTTATAATTGTTTGGGAGTTAGCATTCCTTAATTGCCCAATAATCCCTGCCATTATCTAGGTACGTACCACGACTTTAAACAAATCATCACCACCGGGTTCCTCATTTATACCTTTAATAAATAACTCACTCACCCTCCTTGTCGATAAATTTAACAAAAAAAGCAACCTTCTGCTATTGTTTTTCCAGATTCATATGCAAATTAGTCTTAAAAGACTGCACAACCAACCCTGAAGTTCTTGCACTATATTTACTTAAACCACAAAGTAATATCAAAGGTAGACAGACAACAATAGGCAAAGAGAGTGCAAAATTTAAATAACTTTTACAAAAGTCACTCCTGCGTTCGTCGTCGTCGAAAGAGTTGCGTCATTTTGATAAATGTATACATTAAATCCCTGCAACTCAAAACGTATAAAACGACGATGACTTCTATGCCAATATACAATCGGATCATTTTCAAATAAAGGAGGAGTCGAAAGTTCCAATTTTAAATTGTTACTTCAACAACTTCCTTGCATCCAAATAAGCAGCACCTCTTCGCTTCAGGCAACACCCGTCACCATCGTCGCCGTAGTAGTCTATTATAAAAAAGATTGCGAGTGCGACACATCAACATCACCAGACCGTAAACTAATTTGCCTATGCAAATACTCAAGTCCTAGCAACATATTACACCAACAAATGTGAATTTTAACCGACAGATGTCGTCGACAGAGAGCATAGCAGTAGTCCCTCAACATGAAATAAATGAGTGAGGGAAGACCAACAAATTTAAAACCGAAATCAGAAATAGGAAACAGAAGTTGTGTTTGAACTGTTCTGCAAAAGTACACTTTAAGAAAAGATATGCAACCTTTTTTGATGCAGATGGCTCATCTGTACACTTTTTGAGTGAGGCAAGATTGCCATAATTAAAAATTTGGCCAAGAATTCTGAAGTTTTGATTCCATTGATACCTTTTTAGAGATATTTTTGGAATTTTTTTCAAATTCTTTTTTTATAGCAAACATCCAAAAACTTAACACTATCCTCCATCAGCATCCTCAAATCTGAAGGGAGTGGGTTCATTTGGGGCGGTATTCATTAGGTTCAATTCCCGAGTTTATAGAACCATTGAAATCGTTTGCCCACTTTCGGCAAAAACAAATCAACTTATATTTTTTTATAGGAAACAAAATAAAAATAAAATCGACTTCCAGCATCCTCAAATGAAATCCGAAAGAGTTGGGACCATTTGGGGCGGTCAATCAGGTAAATTTGCCCACTTTTGTACTACCATTGAAAACGTCTCTTCACTTTTGGGAAAAAAATCAACTTTCCTTGTTTTATAGCAAACATCAAAAAACAGAATCGTCCTTCAGTATTCTCAAATGAAATCTGAAAGGGGTGTGGCTACTTGGGGTGATATTTTTCAGATTCGTTTGCCCACGTTTGTAAAACCACATTTGTAAAAAAAAAATAAACTTTTCTTTTTTTATAGCAAACAAAAAAAGCTGTCCTAAGGGATCCTCAAATGCAATCTAAAAGGGGTGGGGCCATTTGGATCGTTTGTCCTTTGGCTTAGCTGTCGATCCATAAACAAAATTGTTTGTCTACTCCCTGAAAAAAATTTAACATTTCTTTTTTTATAGCAAATATTAGAAACAAAAAAGTGCGTCACTTCCCCAAAAAGGGACCAGTTTGATTTATTTCTCCTCCGAAATCACAGCATATCAATCCATTAAACTTTTATCTCCCCTCACGAAAATAATATTCAATACTTCTGTTTTTATAGCAAATACAAAAACAAAAAAGGTACTTCACCACCACCAAATGGAATTTGAAGGGGTGGAGGCGTTGGAGCTGATTAGATTCGTTTATTCACAGGCTAGGCTTCATACGTTAATCCATAAATCAAAATCGTTAGTTAACCCTCAGAAATAATTCAATTTTTCCTTTTTTTATAGTAAATATCTAAAAAAAAAAAAAAACAATATAGTAATCCAGCACCCCCCAATGAAATCTGAGAAGAATCGTGAAAGGGATTAGTTGCTTCAACACTGGCTCCACATGACAATCCTTAAAAAAAAAAAGTTTGTTTCAACGTTTCTTTTTTATAGCAAACATGAGAAACCAAAAGTAGATATTCCAACACCCCCAAATGAAATCTAAAAAGGTGGGGCTGATTGTGTTACTTTGTTCATCGGCTCCACATGTTAATCCATAAAAAAAACGCTTTTCCAGACTCACGCAATTTTATTCCGTTTTTTCAACTTTTCTTTCTTTATAGCAAACTTCAACAACTCAAATTGCTCCACTGCCCCCAAAAACCTTTGTGGGTCAGTTGGGTTTGTATTTCCACTGTATTTCAATCCATAAATCCCTTTTCCACACCCTCACGATCAACAATATTTAACTTTTCTTTTTTGGTGATAAAACGAAAGTGTTCCAGCAGCTCCAAAAGAAATCTGACAGTGGTGGTGCTAAGTGGAAGTGGGTTCATTTGTCCACTGGCTGTACATATCAATTCGAATAAAAAACGATTGTCTACCCTCAATAACAGAAATATTCAACATTTGTTTTTTTTTTTTATAGCAAACACCAAAAGAAGTTGCTACTTACTCCAGCACCACCCAGTAAAATCGGAAGGGGTGGGGCTGATTGGGTTCGTTTGTCCACCGGTTCCATATGTCAATCCATAAAAAATCATTTTTCCACCCTCTCAAAATAAAAAAATTAACATTTCTTTCATTTTATAGCAAAATCTCAAATTAAAAAAAAAAACTAAAAAAAAAAGGTAACGCAGCTACCACATATGAAATCTGAGAGGGTAGGGCTGATTGGGTTGGTTTCTCCAAAAGCTCTACAAGGTTAATATTAAAAAAAAAAAATAGTTTGCCCAACCTCACGGAAACAAATATTCAACTTTTCTTTTTTATAGTAAACATTACAAGAGAAGTTCTCCCGCACCCTGTTTTAAAATCTTGGGAAATAAGGTGGGGATGATGGAACGTCCAACTTTTGTGTGTTTTCAAAAAAAAAAATACCTTGTCTTTAATAAAAAAAAATCAATTTTATAGCAACATTCACTTTATATACTACATATTAAATATAAATATAATCCCTACTGATCTAAGGTCGTTGTGGCTCAAAATATTACAGAAAAAACAGTCAAAACGGCCCAAGATATGTAACAAGAACGACACCCATGTTTTATGTCATAGCGTCCAAATTTTGCAACAACATATGGTAGGGGAATCCGTTTCCTTGAAAAATCGTTTCCGGCTAAATGGCAAGTCATATTTTTTCGGACTTAGAGTAGGTCTATATCAACATTTTAAATGACCATGATTCCCCTGTAAAAATGTAGTACCTATCTATTTTTAAAAGTTTAGGCAACACTGCAGTTATAGGATTGGAAGTTTCTTTTCACACACACTTCTTTTCTTCTTGAAATTCCTAATATGCAAATTACATTTAAAATGAAACCTTTGAAAAGGAGCCGGGGACGACTTCTGCGGAATCAGTGCGGCACAAATTAAAGGCTTCTCTGTATTTCTGGTCGGAAGAAGAACAGTTATTAAGTGGTTTTTTTTTTCTTCTTCTGTTCAAACAAAAAAATATCCATCCATTCTTCTTGCCATTCATTGTCCAAAGCAATTGTCCTTTTGGGAGAAATATTAGCAATAAGATGTTTGTTCAAAAGACGCCGCGCTACCGCCACCAATGGAAAATCAAATAAAGAAAATTACCAAATCCACTGTATATCTACACCACACAATATCCCTAAGGATCCTTTGAAGCAATCGCAATAATATCGAATGAAAAAAGGACTCAGCTACCGTATAGCTATTTGTTATGGCCGGCAATCACACCCTCGAGGGTTAAAAACATACGGAATTCAATTAATAACCTCTCTAAGTAAACAAAATACACATAATACTCCGAGGCAACCCAAGCACCCTTTTGGAAGAAGTTTCCTGTTGTTTGGTAAACAATATTTTTTAATACTTTATAGGTATTGCGATTACATACACGGCTATACAATCAATGGAAGGATGAAAAGGCGTTCACCAGAAAACCAAACCAATTCACACAATGGGCATCGAGAGCCTTTTTTCGGTCAAACGGTATGTTTTGCCAAAATATATAAGCGACACCTCTCCAGGGGGCCCTGCTTTGACATTGATATGCCAAAACACACATGCCAGACAATATGGCACACCACAAGAGAAGGTTGTTAGTCCTGTTTTCTTGGATCGTATATGAGTATGACTGTCGTCCAGAGGTATTTAGGAGCGCGGTCAGGTGTGAAAATCGATGACAATTTTTCAAAGCCGAGAAGTGGGCGTTTTCAATTCGAAGATATACGCCTTCAAGGAAACGCTTTCATCAATTCTTTTAGCTGACATCCTTATTGAATGAGGAACCCACATAAACCAACAGAGAGAACAAAAAAAAACAAACAACGAGATTATTTATTGGAAATTTTCGAACATCGTTTTGTGGGCATAAAGATGGTTTATTGGTGCGCATCCAGATCGGCCAGAGGATTTCAGATGGTTCAGAGGTTTGCATGATGCTTGCTCGAAGAGGCATAGAGTTAGCAATCGTTATCCTGGGGTTTTTAATTAATGAACGACCAATTTTAAGGTACTTTGTCAGTGTGTTTTGGGTTCTCTTGTTTGGTTATTTTTTTGTTGTGGCAGATTTTCAGGATTATATTATTATTTGACGCGTGGACAAAATTGTTTATACAAGGTTGTCATAACTTTTGTCCAAAAAGAAGATTTGTGGCATTAGCTATAGCAAGTTATTAATTGAATGTCATTTTTGGCAACAAATGTCCTTTTCACTTGTTTTTTTTTTATTTATTTGTATTTGTAGTCTGGGATTTAAGATGTGATTAAAAAGGAAATTTATGTGCATTCCTTTAAATTTCAGTTAATGATCTTCCAACTATACTCATACAAAATAGACACTACATCCATTGAATTATAAAAACCAGCACATCGTACCTAACCTTTCTAATTATCCAATCATGCTCATCCCCCAAAATGTTCTATGCCCACCCCATTTAGAGGTTATCTAAAGGATCTTTTTCTCATTGGCTTTGCCACATCTAATGAACAACTTCCATATACAGAAGGATTTCCAACAAAATCGAACAACGTCCACTCGAAAACCCAGAGGCGCATACTCATTCCGTTCCAAATTGAAGTTTCCATTCAAACTGGCAAGAGCAAGAGGGAAAGGATTAACTTCTTCCTTTGGTGCAGAGTTCGGCATGATAGTATTTCATCGCACTTCTGGACTATCTGAATCTACCGCCGCCGCCACCGCTGCTGCCGCACCGTACCGGATACGCCATCATATTTGTGTCGGTATTTCAGCACAGAGAGAGAGAAAGAAAAACTTCAAAGTCCTGCAGACCATAATTGCCTGCAGCCATAATCCACCGCAACCAACACAGCACCAGGATCGGCCGATGCAACAATAGTCAATAAAACACTCGGGAAATCATGCTTATCGCATTGATTTATGGATTTTTAATGTGTTCCTTATCGCAGGCGGCCAATCGACGGCGGCGATAGCCTGCGAAAAATTTCGCCACAGCGTACACCACTGGAAATTCATGTGGACCGGACGCCACAGCCACCACCGCCGCCGTAGAAGAAGAAGAGTTTCCTCTCGTTCTCCTATCGAGCTCGCGAACGATTAGCGATTGTGCGATTGCATTGCACCGCGAATTGCAGCAGAATTATGGCCCAAAGTACACACACACTTAGCGAATGGTGGCCCAGGTCTGCATCGCGTCGTCTCATCCTTTGGATCTCTGTTTCACAATCGCAGGGAGTGGAATATTTTTCTTATTAATAATTCACATTAGCCAGCATCCTCGAGGTGTTCGATGGGGAAATCAAACGAAAGGGGATGGTCTACTCTATATCGGGATAACGAAATCCCCTGTTTGATTTATAGCCAACTGGAGCACTCGCTACAGTGTGTGTGTATGGTAGATATCGCTAATAGCACGTGGTGCCTGCTTCAGCTTCCTGGCACTTGGAGTGTTTTCTGTTTATGTTTCAAAAACCATTTAATTTCGGAGATAGCTATACCCCTTATCGCAGAAGCACTTTCCTTTGCCGGATATGCTCTTGACGATGACCCGTTATCAGTTTACTCCTTCCTGCCTGACTTGGGGAGCTATAAATGGCATCCATCGGCATCTCAAGTGGTCCGGTCGATTTTTTTTTTGGAGTTTTTCCACCTAAAAACTCGTTAAAAATCCATATAATCTCGGAACTCATCTCATGAGTCTGATGAGCAATACTTTCGCTTTCGGAAGAAATAAGAACACAATTAATTAATTTCTTTTCGAAAGCTAATGGAGCGTGAGTCAAGTGTGTTTGTTGCGCACCCTCTTCGTTGAGTATATATTTTGTAGCTTTTTGCTGTTTGGTAGCATCGCATCAGGGATGATCTGGTTTTTTCCATCATGCAATCACCAACGTCGCGCCATATTGAATGACGAAAGACGTGAGCAATTTTCCAGGGATCCTCTTTGAACGCGGATATATTTATGAGTTTTTAATGAAATTAATAATTTTCCACCGATAAGCGCGAATGATCGAATGAAATTCTTCAAAGTATACAAATCAATAAAACCAGATGCCTCAACCGAGCCATCATAATATACTGATGGCACGAGGATAATGGCTTTCATGTAGGAAAGAATTTCTTTGATCTTTTGTGAAGAACGTTTTGGGGAGGTTTGAGAGGGCTATATGCCAGGAGGAGGAATTCAACTAGGATGGAGGATTTTATTGGCGATGCCATAAGCAGCTTCGTGTGTAATTGAGTTGCTTTTTTATTTTTAATTTGTCGATGAAGATGTTTGTTGGAATACTTTGTTTTTCTTCTTGTATGGCGTCATCGTTGAAAGGATGTTTAAAATGTTGTTTTATCATTAATTGATTATTATTATTATTATTTTTGAATCGTAGTTTTTTTTTCTGTTGGAATATTAATACTGTTTTAATTTTAGTATGCGGGTGATAGTGTCTAGGTATAGTGGTTCTAACTTAGGGGTATAGGAGTCTCACGCCATGTATCATTCTCTTTGTATTTACAGCCACATTGTCCATTATCTATTATCAAATTCCAAAATCCCCAAAGTGAAAAAAGTCAGAATGATAAAATTCCGAAAGACAAAATCCTGAATGGCAAGAATAAAAAATCCCGAGATTCCAGCCCTCAAAATGAACTTTTGTAATAATGCAATTCTTTATTATAAGCTTTTAACCGCGGGTTGCCAGAGTAGTCCAATTATTCGATAGATATTTGCTATATATAATACAATAAAGTACATGCAATACACCTTTTAACGATGAACGACACGTTATTGTGGACTTAGTAGAACTGCTTCCAATGCGGGATTGCATTATTGTTTAATAATGCATTTTGCCTGATATCTTTCGAACCCCATGGTCCACAGCTAAGCGGTTCGGTACAATAGAATGAAGTGCATGTTATAACCTTCGCAACGATATGTGAGAAACATTGATATTGAATAGGAAGACAATTTCCAAATGCGGAGTTGCCTTATTGTTCTTTTCGGTGCTTTGAAGCCAAAATCTTGAAAACTCAACTATTTCGAGCTCAATGGCGATACATAATTAAATAATGCGCTCATAATATCCTTTTCAACGATGTATGACACATTTGTGTTGATAAATAGCCCAGCTCCCATACATTTGTCCTCATTCTCGAAAGTCATAATGGAACTTTGTCAGGTTATATTTCTGAGACTATTTGTCGTACATTAAATACACCAAAATGTAGGAAATAAAGTGTTCTATAAAAACTATTTTGGTATTTTTTCGATCAGAAGAACATGAGGCCAGATAAACGTTTAACATCATTTTTTTTCGGGATTTTGTCCATTTTGGATCTTGGCATTCGGTATTTTGGTATTCTAGATTCCCAATTTTTGCCATTCGGGAATATGTAGTTGCAGTTTGCCAGGTCACATCCTATAAAACACCATCTACGGACAACAAAAGAAATACAAATTATGTGCTATAATCTAAGCATATGATGCAGATTTTGAGGAATTTTTGAATGCCCAATCTTATGAACTCAAAATGAACCCAACAACCATTTAAAAAGTATGTATTCCGTTTTATAGAACTATGACTGAATTTTCAAAGAGAGAAAAATAAAATATAAAAGAGACCATGGTCTAAAAATTTTTTTAATGGGTCATGTCTTAGCTGCTCTATTTCGAAAATACAGTCATTAAAGCTTTAAAAGGGAGATAACTTTTTTGGCATTCAAAAATGCCTTAAATGCCTCGTTTGCCTACACAAAAATAAAATGTTGAGCAAAACGCACAATTAACTTCCTCCAAAAACTACGAATGGGCTTACCTTGTGCTTGGAATATATGCTTCCTGTTCCTTTAACTGTTTTGTGTGGTTTTTTTCTGTCACCGAAAAGTTTTGTCCAGGAGTTAAATTTTCGAAAATATTCCAGGTAATATCACCAAGCACCAATAAACGGAGACCGTTACAGTGAAGTAGCGTGAGTTTCTGCCGCCCGGGGCGGTGCAAAATTTTGACTATACAAGACTGAAATTCGTGAGAAGAAGTGCTTAGTTTTTTTTTCTCGTAATTAATTTATTTACCTATTAATTTATAGAAATCCATTTCATTAGCTTTATTAATATCCCCTGAGGAAGACAGCAACCCCTGTCGAAACGTCGGGAAAGTAAATGGAATAACTTGTTTCATTGCATATACCAAAGTGACCAAAACAGTCGAAGAAGAACCAGATTTTTCCCTAACAAAATAAAATTTTTCGGCAAAGGTTACGCTGCTGATGCGAAACGAAAAATCCCATACAAAAATGACATACGAAATCATGAACTAAAAATTTAGTTCTACTTTTCGTACTGCAGTACGCTGTTCGATTAGCGAAATTGATAATTGTAGCAGATTATTTGGAGATCTTTTTTCGCACCACAGTTAATTACCCAGACCATTTATTGTTTGCGAAAACATGACATTTGTGTTTTTTCGTTTTTATTTTTATTGTTTCTTTCATAACCGCATGGCTGCTTGTGATTTGTTTGCATTTATCATTTATTTTAATTTTTTGAATTAGTGCAACTGGTCAATGAATATTTTCTGCTTCGTTTTCGAACGCATTTCGTTCTCTTGTTGGAGACCAACTAAAAATTTCGTTTCGCATCAGCAGCGTACTAGGCTTTATTCATTTCCACTTCTTTCAAACTCAGTCAACTCGCTTGCGTCAACGTGTAATAGCGGGCATAGCAGAGTTGTATATCTTACGATTCTCAACAAAATAGCTTAAGATGATACTTTTTTCTAAAACTGTCTCATTTTCCGAATTAATTTTTAATAATAATAAATAATAGTTATAATTTTCTGTTTCCGAAATTTCAGAAAAATCAACAAAAGAAACTTCTTTCTTTAACATTTCCTACATTTTCTTTGAAAACATTTTAGTGGGAGTTATATAGTATTTTCTTTTCATTGAAAGGTTATTCCGTTAATGACAAAACTTTTGGCTTCAATTACGCATCGGACAGAATATTATAGGGAACGCCAAAATTTAATTAATATGTGAATGCTGGGCACTTTCGATAATCAGCAAGGTTGTTTTGCGTATTGGTATTTCAATTCATGGATTCGTGGATTCAGTCATTGAAATTCAATGCGTAGCCTTTCTGATCACGTAGACTCCCACCTAAATTGCAATATCAGTAATTCGCATGAATACATTTACTGAGGGCGTTAAAATTTTACAATTAGTACCTATTGATTAAATTAAATTAAATTTCTCCAATCCGTATATAGTGCAGCAAAGTTTGCCAACCCCTCATAAAGCGCCGCCTGAGGCAGACCGCCCCCTCCACCCCCCTACACTACGCCACTGGACCGTTATTGTTAGCCAATATTCCAAATACCCTCTATATATCCACACAATACCGAATGCGAATGTTTCCGCAAGATGGTGCAATAGTCCGCATCCGCATTACGTGCAACACTGGATTTTTTCACGTTTGAGTTAGCAGGCTTAAACTGCAGGAAAAGAATTATATAAGAAAAATCTCTCGATGCAGCCACTGAAGCAAGAAAATATTCATCAGGAACTTTAAGGTTGGGTACGAAAACCTGCTAGTTAAAATCTCGTATTTGAAATCTCGGGTTTGAAATCTCGCACTTTAAATCTCGCCTTCGAAATCTTACATTACGAAATCTCGCAATCACAAAATGTCGCATTCCATAGTCTCGCAATTACAAAATCCCGCTCTTAACAATTTTGAACTTACAAAATCCCGTATAGGTAGGGGAGGGTGGGGTTAGAGTAACAGGGGTAAGAAGTAACAGCTAAAAAAAAACAGGGTTCCTCTCAATATTAAGAATCGCGTAAAAGAGAAAAGTGTTCATTTTTTCCATATCTATCGGCAGTTGCCGATTGGACGTCGGAGGGAGAAGTTATGCTAGTGGTGCCCAAAAAACGCAGGTTTGTAACTTAATTTTTGTTTGTTATTTTTGGTCTATCTCCTTACACGAAAGAGATATAGTGCTGAGTGTTTTTTTTTGTATGCATTTGTGTATTGGCTATAATTGTATGTACATGTTATGTGTATGTGAATTTTAGTTATTTTTCAATTTTTTTCTCTGTGTTAAATTTTGTGCTGGGGCTAGTTGTAACATTTTTCCGGGGCAAGTTGTAACATGTTTAAACCTACCCCGTATATTTTTTTCATTTCCACCACCAACACCAACAGAACAAAACGGAATAATATCTGCTTCTTAACAGCCCACACCCAATGAACATGGCCCTCAGGCAACTCCTTTGACTCCCCCTCCTCACTGCTCACCAGGACCATCGGGACTAAAAAGAGTTTCTTTTAACCCGGAAGAAATAAGGCCTTATACAAAGGCCCAACCACGAAAAAAAATAACTTCGAGAAAGTCAAGGAAGTCTGCCATTTTAACTGATACCCCGGAGAAACAAACACTTCTTGAAGAAAGGAACAAAACCTTGGCCAAAAAGGGAGCAAAACTCAAGCAAAAAAAAAAACTGATGAAGAAAAAATTTTTAGCCTCTTCATCCAAAGAAGAAGATGATCTGCCTTATTTGCTGTGAACCATTTTCTCAGAGCTTACCTGGGGAAAAATGGTTGCAGTGCATTAATGCAAGAAGTAGGCGCACACCGAGTGTACAAGAGGATCCGTTCGCTTATATGTTTGCCTGAACGGTGACTTAGATGGAGATTCCTCCTAATTTGTATTCATTCAACTTTATTTTACTTACTTTTTGCCAAATAAATTGTGATTTTTAGTTTTTACAATCTTATTTATTTTGTATTGCAACTAATATAAAATATTTTTTGGAATATATATTTAACTTATTAAATGAAAAGTTATGTTTTTTATTATTTATTATTACTTATTAAAATTAAATTAATATAAAAAGATGAAGTTATTATATCTCCTTTTTTCTTAAGTTCTTGTTACAACTTACCCCGGTATATATGTTACACTTTGCCCCATAGGCGGGGTAAGTTGAAACAACACGACTTTTTTTTTGAAAGCCATATCTTTGCTCATCACGATTAGGTTTTGCGAAACTTTTTTGATGGAACTTGTAGTTAAAACATGGCTCTTTAATTTAAAAAAGGTTTGGTTGACTTATTTCTAAAGTTGTAGGAGGACCATCGGTTTTAGTAAAAAGTGTTACTTTTGGCCCCACTCTCCCCTACTAAAAACTTGCAAATTAAAATCCTGAAAAATTTATGTTCCATTTCCAGATTTTGTTTAAAAATATCGCAAGTAAAAATTATTTCTTACAATAAAATTTAATTTTTCGAGATTGTCTTACTTTTCATTTCTGGAAAATAAATCGGGTGCCTACCTTCTCTTAGACCATTGTTTCATATTGTTGTTAAGAGAAATAGAAAGAGAACATAGTATTTGTACATTATATCCTGTTGTTTTTAATCTCAGCTAATTTTCTTGATTGTTAAATATACTAAGTTGCGGTGTAGTCCCCACTTCGCGTAGTGATGAAATCATTTATAATGAAATATAAAATAAAAAAAAATTTACTTTTATTTCTCACACATAAAAAGGTTTATAAATATTTTAATATGGGTTTTAGGAAAACAAAGAAATAAAAAAAATAAAAAGTAAATCAGCCAAGTAGAGAAATTATTTAGAATTTGACTTGTTGAATTATTGATTCAAAAAAGCTTTTAATGACCATTAGTCCTACTAATTGGCGATTCGTCCGGAAAAAGAAATCAAAATTGCTTTCAAATTTCTTTTTAGGCTCGCAGAATTTTTATTTCTCAGTGCGAAATTTACTCTGATATAAATTACTGTGAGATTTGAATTCAAGAAATTTTGATTTGCAATATTCGGGATTTTAAACTTCGAGATATCATTTGATGATATTTGCGAGATTTTTCGATGCGAGCTGTAAATTCGAGATTGTTGAAAGCAATCAAGAAATTATAAAAAACAGGATTAGGGAATAATTTGGGAGATTTCTTACCGCTCCCGGAATTTTGTGGTTATGTACATACAGTCGGCTCCCTCTAAGTCGAATTTCCCTCTAACTCGAACTTTGTATTCCCCTCAAATTTTAACCCATATAATATATCTCTCTTACTCGAATTTTTGCAAAACTCTCTATAACTCGAACTGATTTTTTATATCCCGTGAAAATTCGACTTAGAGGGAGTCGACTGTATATAGGTAAGTATGTGTAGGTATGTACGCATATGTGTGTTTTACTAAAACTAACAAATCAATACAAGGAAAAGCATGTATGTATATTAGTCCGAGATTGTTATAATATAATTATCAAAATCAAAATTTTTAATTTTTTACGAAAAGTTACATTTTTACAACATTTTTAAAAAAAATCTAACAGCTTATGTGTTCATTGAAAAATAGCGAAAATTTTATTCTATTTTATTTAAACTCAGCTTGTAAGGCTAACGCATTAACAATTAGTAATTTGGCTAAAAAAATTCTTAAATACGATTTGTCTTAACATTTGCTTATAAAATTATTACAATGTAAAAAAAAGAGAGATGATTTGATATGGTAAAAAAAGAACAGCATATCCCATGATGATCCTTCTAATCACTGCGTTTGTTCTGTGTCTTGCAAAATCTCCCAACAACACCTTTTGCATTGCATTAAACGCAGATACATGAGGAGGCGTGCCAGATCATCATCATCATCATTCAGTTCGATCAGTTTTCGATGCCGACAAAGAGATTTCAGCGCTGTGCGCATAACGCTTCTGCTGCGAAAAGGCGGGTTAGCTGCATCAGCTTCTTTGCCATCCTCCTCCAGTCTATATAGAAATATAAATACTCTCTCTGATGGTGGTGCCATAACACACAACAAAGGAATGTGATTTTCTCACACTACCACTGCGTTTGCTTTTGCTGGTTGCTGGAAGAAGAAGTTCCTCCATCATATCGTGTTCCTGGTAGAGGTACGAGTAGGTACCTATACTTGGTCTTGATCCAATCTATATTCGATACTAATTCTCCCTCCTCAGATATTAAAACGCAAAAAACTTGTTGCCTTTTTTTAGAATATTTTTCAGCATCAGAGTGTGCAAATGATCAACACAGCTCCTCCTATCGAAGCTGATGCGCGAGTAGTTTCAGAGGCACAAACAAAAAACAAGGACGGCAGGTCGTCCTTAGTGCGGTATCATCATATTCATATCCCGGGATAAATATAGCGGGCGCGGTAATGAAATCAAATTAAGCAAGTGTTTTCCTTGCTCGCTCGAGTTCGACTCCCCACATACAGTTTACAGATGACCTGAATGAGCGGTGGTAATGTGGTTAATTCCTACATCCCGCATTCTGCGATGACGAAGCCGACGACGACGACGACGATGGCTCTGATCATAGTGATCCACCAAGATGATTATGGATGATGAAAATTCATTGATGGGGCCTGCCATAGCATGAATGAGGTGTTTTTTGTGGCGGCCTGGCTTTGATCTTTCACGCTTTTCGTGTTTAAAGGATGTTTTATTGTAGAGCATTGTAATCGCGCGTGTTCCGTTGCTATATATAGGTATAGCTATATACGAAGAGCGCAATCGTCGACGAACGTCTTCGTCGCTCCTCGCTGCGCTGCTTTTGAAGTGGTCACAAAAGTCGTTGTCGTAAAAATCAAAGCTCGGCGCGTGATGTTGCTAATAATTGGTTGATGAGGACGCACCGAATTTGAGAACAATTTGTTTTGATGTTCTGATGTTGTGTGCGCCACACATCTCAGTAAACACTGTTGCGCGTCGGACGGGCATTCGGCGCACCGACACCCTTGATGTGGGGGATGTGGTCTTTTTCTTTTGGTATCAAACGCATCAGCGACTGTGATGTGGTGGGAAATGGTTTTATGAACTCGGGAATAATATTTTGTGATAAACATAATAAAATTTTCATCACATTGAATTAAGGTATTTACTACCACTGCCTCCGACGAAGTTTTAAAAAGAAGAAACATAAGTCTTTTGGATTGTGGATAGGTAAAGGGGATGGGGGAATAGTTTTACTTGCAGATATTCAATGTCATTTGAAGCACTGCCAGGCAGTAACCAGTCATAAGACTGAACAAAAACAAAAAGATAGTAGGTAAATCCCTCTACTTTTAGTTTTTTAATCGGGCATAAACATTTACAGCTATTATCTGGACGACTAACATGATTGGCTTAAATCCTTTGCTCTCTAGATTAACTTGCAATTCTGGTTGAGCTTTGATGCTTTTACTTTGCATAGCTGATGTAAGCTCGGTGTTGTCCAGGATTTTTCCTCAAGAAACAACGAAACTTGGGGTTAAGGGGATTTAATCTCCGAATGAAACGGCTTTAATTCCTTTATTTATTTATTTACAAAAAAACTCCTTTTTTATTTATTCAAAATTAGGAACTAACAAGTTTTTAACAATGTTTTTTGGTCTTAAAAACAACTAGCACGGTACTTCATACAATAGTACGAAATCTAGGGAACAAAACGGTCGGACCCCTCAAAGGAGCCCAGGGAAACTTAATGATTGTTCCTGGCACACATCCCATAAGTATAGAAACGGTCCGAACTCTCAAAGACGAATTTCGTCCAGTGATTTTTTTGAAGAGGAGTTCAAAGAAATAAAGTTGCCCCTGGCACACAGCCCAGGGAAAAAAACGGTCGGAAATCTCCAAGGAGAACCTTGTCCAATGAGTTTCTTGAAGAGAAGCTCAGAGGAAACAAAACGGAACCAGGGATCCTTATCGGAAACCCTATGTCCTTACTAAATATGGATCAAAGCAGTCGGAATCCTCGTAGCAGAACCTTGCCCAATGAAGTTCTAGAGGAGTAGCCCAAGGAAACAAAACGATTGTCCCTGGCATACAACCCAGGATAAGAATAATTGGTCGGAACCTTCCAGGCAGAACCTTGCCCTGTGATTTTCTTGAAGAGGAGTTGAAAGGAACCGAACGATTGTCTTTGTCATTCAATCTAGGGAAAAAAAATGGCGGGACTCTCGAAGGACAAACTTGTTCAATGAGTTTCTTGAAAAGGAGCTCAGAGGAAAACCTTGTCCAGAGCTCGGAGATGTTTTTCGGAGGCCCTATGTTCTCAACAAATAAGGAATAAAGCGGTCGAAACTCGAAACACTCAAACAAGATTCTAAAAGAGTAGCCCAAAGGGACAAAACAATTGTCTCTGGCACACTATCCAGGGAGAAAAACGATCGGAACTCTCGAAGGAGAACCTTGTCAATTGAGCTTCTTATAGAGGAGCTCAGAGGAACAAAACGTTTGGAACGTTTTAGGAAAATCCCTTAATAACTTATACTATTATGCCTTTACTGTTCACCTTGTAGCTAAATGCTATTTCTAAGCTAACAAAAGAATATTTCATAAAAAAAGTTAGATTGGGCTCTGCGCTAGTAATGCCTTTCTGTTACCGAACTACCTTGTGAAAGGTCTAATTCTCTATATTCTTGATTGGTATCCACAACTGGACGAGAAGAAAAGACAATTTTGTCATTTTTCTTACTTCACCTTATATTACATTTGTTGGAGTAAGCCAATGTGAATTGAAAGAATGAAGTTCAAATTTGTATGGGTTTTCATGATTTTTATTTTTGTTCGTGAAATGTACGAATTAACTAAGGGCGGGTATCACACGATCTATCCACGAAGTGATATGAGGAGCAGTGTTCCCAGATTGATGGTTTTTCCAACCAAAATGGTTGGAAAAAATACCTTTGGTGGGAAAAATGGTGGGAAAATATTCATAGTGGGATTTATGGTGGGAAAATATTTCAATAGTGTCTTTTTTGGGGGGAAAAATTATTATTATCATAATGAAACGGCTGTTCCTTTGTTTATTTATTTTTAGTTTTTCAAAATTAGGAACTTACAGCTTTTTAACAATGTTTTTTGGTCTTTAAAACAACTAGAACGGTACTTCATACAATATGATGTCGCTAGTATGAAATCTAGCGGGCGGAAACCTCAAAGGAGCTTCTAAAAGAGTTTCCCACAGAAACTAAACGATTGTCCCTGGCACACATCCCATAAGTATAGAAACGGTCCGAACTCTCAAAGACGAATTTCGTCCAGTGATTTTTTTTGAAGAGGAGTTCAAAGAAATAAAGTTGCCCCTGGCACATAGCCCAGGGAAAAAAACGGTCGGAAATCTCCAAGGAGAACCTTGTCCAATGAGTTTCTTGAAGAGAAGCTCAGAGGAAACAAAACGGAACCAGGGATCCTTATCGGAAACCCTATGTCCTTACTAAATATGGATCAAAGCAGTCGGAATCCTCGTAGCAGAACCTTGCCCAATGAGCTTCTAGAGGAGTAGCCCAAGGAAACAAAACGATTGTCCCTGGCATACAACCCAGGGTAAGAATAATTGGTCGGAACCTTCCAGGCAGAACCTTGCCCTGTGATTTTCTTGAAGAGGAGTTAAAAGGAACCGAACGATTGTCTTTGTCACTCAATCTAGGGAAAAAAAATGGCGGGACTCTCGAAGGACAAACTTGTTCAATGAGTTTCTTGAAAAGGAGCTCAGAGGAAAACCTTGTCCAGAGCTCGGAGGTATTTTTTGGAGGCCCTATGTTCTCAACAAATAAGGAATAAAGCGGTCGAAACTCGAAACACTCAAACGAGATTCTAAAAGAGTAGCCCAAAGGGACAAAACAATTGTCTCTGGCACACTATCCAGGGAGAAAAACGATCTGAACTCTCGAAGGAGAACCTTGTCAATTGAACATCTTATAGAGGAGCTCAGAGGAACAAAACGTTTGGAACGTTTTATGAAAATCCCTTAATAACTTATACAATTATGCCTTTACTGTTCACCTTGTACCAAAATGCTATTTCTAAGCTAACAAAAGAATATTTCATAAAATAAGTAAGATTGGGCTCTGCGCTAGTAATGCCTTTCTGTTACCGAACTACCTTGTGAAAGGTCTAATTCTCTATATTCTTGATTGGTATCCACAACTGGATGAGAAGAAAAGACAATTTTGTCATTTTTCTTACTTCACCTTATATTACATTTGTTGGAGTAAGCCAATGTGAATTGAAAGAATGAAGTTCAAATTTGTATGGGTTTTCATGATTTTTATTTTTGTTCGTGAAATGTATGAATTAACTAAGGGCGGGTATCACACGACCTATCCACGAAGTGATATGAGGAGGTATATGATACAATAATAAGGGTGTACAATGGAGCTGAAAAACCTCGTTACAAAAGTGCGGGTTCCTTACATAATCTTGCTGCGTTTTTTCGGATAAAGCTATTCTCCTCGTCAACAATTGACAAAATGACAATATCACGGTTTGGAAAATATCACGCTACTAACAAATTTGTGAATTTTGTCCTACTTTTGACAAAGAAGACCATGATTTACCCCCCCATCTCCCTGAAAGATTTACTCCTCCTTCCTGATTTTGATTAAAAATTTCAAAAGCTCTTTCCCTATTATAAGTCGACTCTCTTAAGCAATTTACTCTTTGGTTCCGTCTTCGTTTTTTCGAACTAACTTCATTAGAAATTCAAAGATTTTTAATAATATCATCCGTCAACACGTTTGCTTGCTCGCTAATGACTTTCGATTATATTCGCGTTTCACTCAAGCAACAAACCTTTACTTCGCAAGATCATGCAATTCGACTACTAATCTTACTTACAACAACTTTTATCCAAGTGAAGTCGCATCATTTACATAAAACAACTTCCATCAAAACCATTTAAGCTTAATGCATGGGTAGCTTTATTAGGTCCATCATTTCATATGTACCTATATTTCGTCCATATATACCCGTTTAAAAGATCTTGAATAAATTATGCCTTTCAATCATTATACTTTCTTGGAAATATTGAAGAAAAAAGTGTGTTTTACCTCATTCAATCACCTCACCTCGGATTATTTTATCGATGGTGTATTATAGGGAAGGAATACCCCCCCCCCCCCCCCACGCCGCATTTATATGCTTTCTAATGAATTGTAAATCTTTTCTTTGCACAACACAATTTGCAGACTGAAATTAAACCTGCTAATTACCGACAATTATAGCCTTCGTGACTGACATTAAATATAGCAAGAGCCATCCCGCGTCCGCTCATCTAGCTTCACTTTATGGCGCAGTGATGTCCCCTTTCCAGATCGGTACGCAGGTAAATTGAAAACCTACTATTAGATACTTCCAACTTCAATCGGCAGTTATTACCAAATAGCAAAAAAAAAATACTTCTTGGATCGTGTTACTTTAACCAAACAAATTGCGGGGGCTTATGACCACAACCAAAGCTCTTTATAATCGGCCAAGAGAGAAAGGAGTGTGAAGTAAAGTTTTCTTGCAAACCCATGGAAAGGCTCATGGAATCTTCAACTTCGAGTTCAACGATGGCAAAAGGTTAAGGCAGTCGTTGTTATGTTGGTTTTCCTTTTAGCATTACTGCAGCAGTGCATCAGCAGAGAAAAAGGGCTACTTAATACGTAAGGGGTGCATGGCAGTGCACCTTATGGTATACTACTGCCATTATACAGACTGCCTCTCTGATTTCGGGTTGCTCGGGTGCATTATAATTGATGGCAGATTTATTCGGTCTAGCGTAGCCAATTGTTGTTGCTTGCCTTTGCTATACACGTAGTTAGGTATGTGAAGCTTGTTGAATTGTTGAATGAAATTAATAGTTTCGTTGCGGTTTTTAATTCAGCACTCGCTGCAGAGAAAATCCATTTTTACCACTTAATTTATGAATTTTTTATTGCAACAACGAGGACTGCCGAAAGGGGACTATTTGGCGAAACGCCCCTATGTGTTTCTATATTATATAGCCGTGATATAGAAATTGGAACCAGAAGCTATCATATACAATTTAATTAACGGGGTTTTGACAGCGAGAGGGTATTTTTGTTTTGTTATTTTCAATTGTTTTGTGTATTTTTGAAATATTATAAGTGAAGGGTTTGCATTAGCTTAACTTATTGGTGGAAAATAATATAATGGTATATAAAAGTGGGCTGTTATTTTTTGTTTTTTGGGTGGAAATAAGGCTATTCTTACAAAAAAAGCATTTACAAAGATAATGTTGGTAGGTATACTTATGTGTCTGATAATAGTGGACAGAATGCTAAAAGTTAAAACAAAGATGAAACTATGTATACATATGTAGTATCAAAGCTTAAATAGCCAATATACCTCATTAATCTCCGATGCATACATACCCAAATAAAATAAATGAAAAAAATCTTAAATGGCGCCCAGGAATAAACCTTTTATTAACTAAAACTTTGAATTTTTTTTAAAGTTAGCGAAAATTTTGTGCTTTCTTACATTAAACTTCAATTAATGTTAAACCAAACCAGGAACAAGATCAGAGAAAGGTGAGAATATAATAATACACAAAGTCAATCTTTATTTGAAATGGCGCCCGAGTAAGAAACTTCCATTTTTAGTTATTACACAGGTAAACACAATTTTGGATGCTAAAAACATATTAAACTATTTCTAAGATTTTTAACATCAAATATTTCCTTAGCAGTTCTCAATTTGTGAAATGGCGCCCGAGTAAGGAACTTTTATTAATAGTTGTTTAACAGGTCAACACAATTTGGGATGCTGGAAGTATATCTAACTTTTTTGAAGGTTTTTTATGTCTCCTGAACTCAGATATTTTCTCAGAAGTTTTAAATATTTGTCCTTAATGTGTGAAATGGCGCCCGGGTAAGACACTTCCATTATTAGTTATTACACAGGTCAACACAATATTGGATGCTGCAAAACATATGTAATGTTGAAGGTTTCTGATGTCGCCTGAACTCAAATCTATCCTGAAAAGTTCTTAATTTCTCCTTGATTAGTGAAATGGCGCCCGAGTTAGAAACTTCTATTATTATTACACAAATTTGGATTCAATCATAGTTAACTTTTTCAAGGTTTTCGATGTTTCCTGAGATCGCATATTTCCTCCGAAGTTCTAAGTTTGTATAGGTTCGATAATGTATCTGATAAAGCTTCCAGATTTCTGCAGTGTCTATATAGAGGAATCTCTTACTATTGGTGAGGCCACAAAAGGTCCTCCCACATGTGAGATAGTCTATTGCAGCATTGATATCTTCATTGACGGCCAGGTGGCAGTTAACTCATTTCCTTAATAGACTCAAAGTCTACATTTGTGGAACCTTTGCCAAATACAATAACCATTGGATGGTTCCAACAACAGATTAATCAACCGATCATACCTTGATCCAAGCTGAAACGAGTCCGCGGTTCTTATATTTTTGGGAAGAATAAAAATAAGAGCTTTCTCAAAGCCGAAAACGATAACTGGTCAAAAATGGAGGTCCATCCCCATCAGACCTCAAGTAGTCTATGTTTGGATATTTCTAAGAAAAAAACAGGATGATTCAAGAAGGCCCCCTTCTCTTCCTAACACCTACCCTGCATACATCCCAAGAAACGTATAATAGAACGATTGGGATCCGGGTGATGTCTTCTAGGGCTGGCCAAAAAGAGCTTCGGTGTCATTTGGTATCAGTGTCGGCAACCGAAAAGATACCGAAACGAAACCAGCTTGAAATCATCCGAAACTATAATGAGCCGATACCACCACCATCCTCTTAAACCAAACCTAATACATAAGACCTGCTAAGAGGGTGCCAGGGTAAAGTGGTAAAAGAGGGCTCTTCTCACTTTCTTTTTAAATACTCCAGGCTTGCTTAGACTAGGAAAAAAAGCCCCAACAAATACTTTCCGGTATCTCAAATATTATCCTAAAAAGCATTCTTTAATTCATTCTTCATAAACATTTTCATTTATGGCATTGCCTGAGCTTCTTAACTGCCTAGACAAAGAAAACTTAAACTTTATAAAGTGTACAAAAGAAAACGTCAGAAGAAGTTGACGAAGTTCCCAATTAACTGTTTTTCTTTAATTTCTATATTTCAAAACAATTAAATCATAATTTCCCTTCACTAAGGAAATCTTTTTTAAAACGCTTTCGGCTTTTCCAATTAAATTTTACTAATTATCGTTATTGCCAGGCCCATCTTACCCGCATAGTATTATAAACCATTAAATTTTCTCTATGATGAACTCACTAATTAAGACATCATATTATCATAATACCTTTCCTACCATTAACCTTTTAAAATAAAGCCTTTCATATAGTTTTACCAACTTTTCTATACCCATTATGAGTCGTCTGCTGGAATTGAGGCAATGGTCATCCTTATAACAATCCTATTCCCCCCAATATCGCCAACGTGCAAATTTTTTCCACCACTTTCATAGAGCAGTGATGTGTTTACCCATTTAACCAAACATATATACCCAAAGAACACTGTTTGAGTTATGCTATGAAACAAAAAAAAAAAAAAAAAACTATTTACAACAACTATACACCAAGAAACCCACTGAAATGTGGCTCTGAGCGAATACCTACATATAAAACCATCAGATGAGCAATGATGAACCCACATCAAACACCGAACCACATAAAAGCGAAACGATCGCGCAATAAAAATAAAATAAAAGACCATTAATAGAACTCTGCAGCATAACTCTGTGGGAATCTCGTCATAAACCTCCTTTACGGGAAAAACATCAACAGATAGACACAGACAGAAAGTCTAACTGATTAACTCACTAAATCCTAAGACAAAAATTCAAATCCCTAAAATAAGAAAAAGAAGACGAAGACACACATAATATATAATTTTAGTCCGCGCTTCGCTCGGGTAAACTATTTTTACGACAACTCTGTCGCGGCTGAAAATTACAGCTGCATCAGTATAAAGTCAGAGGAAGTGGCATTCAGTAGCCGCTTAAATTAGTACCGCCACCCAAATGAAAAAAAAAAAACAGATAACATGTAAAAACAATGATCACTCGCTTTCCGCATATTTACGCGAAGCTTTTTCTGTTTAAGGATTGAAATGAAGGTGAATTTCATAAGGATTATCTCTGTTAGATTAGGTTAGGTTAAATAGAATTGACTTCCAGCTTATAAGGCCTACACAGTGTTTTCAACATTCAACGTCCTCGGGAGAGTGCAGGATATGAGCAGAGCATAGCTCAGGAAAAACGTAAGTACAAAAAAAGGCCAATCTGTGGAATAAATCCAAGTGAAGGTTTTCAAAAGAAGTTATTATTATTTCGGAATAAGGAGCACTCATCGAAAAGTCCGCTGTCAAATCGTGTGATGCGCATCAAAACATCAAATGTCATACAAAATGGTTTTTCGCATATAACTTTGAATCGATAAACGAAACCAAAAAATATTGGATACCTAACTTGTAAGAAACTAAATAAATTTGGTGGCGCAACAGTTCGTGGAGAACCCAGGGCCAAGTGACTTACAACTCTCCACCATTCTGTATCCGTGTTGTTGGCAGAAATGGAGGGGACAAACAATTTTTTTCCGAATCCAAATGGCTAGATGAGAAGCACTTTAAATGACAAGTATACTCTTGGGGGATTTGTCAGTTCCTCACAAGAGGCAGTGCCTCGGAAAAAGCATTTCTATTTTTAGGAGGCAGTGGCTGGGAATCGAACCCAGACCTTCGGCATGAAAATCCAACGCACTAACCATTATACCACAACAGTACAAAGCTTGAAGATCGTACAAGGTTTGTAATTTTTTTTTCCTCTTGATCGCGTAGAAGATATCACCATTTCAAGAAAGCTTAAAATATTGGTTTATGGCATATAAATCATTAATGGTGAATGCTTTCGAAAACGACCTAAAACAAAGTAAACCTCTGAGCCTACCTAGCCCTACTAAGTAAATGGCAAGTGGTCTGGGCCATAGACTCCTCTTCAGAGCTCTAAGAATATACCAGTGCCAATGCTGTTATTCAGAGGATGCTAAGATATCACTTATATTCTAGCTGGAAAGAAGTTAATGTAATCTTCATTCCCAAAGTTAGTAAATCCACCAACAATCAGCCGAAAGACTTCAGATCAATTAGTCTATCCTCCTTTGTTGTTGGAAAGGCTAATAAAACGCACATTCGCCTGAATCTAAATAAGAATCTTATATCATACGCCCAACTAGCATTTATGAAGTATATATCTGTTGAGTGGTTGGCACGATTGAGAAATCAACCCTAAGAAATTCACATTGGGAGCATTCCTTTGTGTAGAAGGGGCCTTCAGCAATGTTGAAAATAATGCTACCAGCAAAGCCCTTGACTCTAGTAGCATCGTTCCGATACTGTCAAAGTGGATTGATTTCATGGCTCAAACAAAAATGTTTATAATGCAGAAAAGGGTGATAGCAAGCTAAAATTTAGGACAAAACGTAGGAATACGCTACAGGAGGGGGGTCTTATACCTCCCCTTCTTCTGATCGTCAACCAGATCTTAGTTGGACTAAGTCTAAGGGTTTTTAAATTCATAGCGTACGCTGATGACATCGTGATAATGGCCTCAGGAAAATTCATTCCCGCATTGTGCGAGATCCTACAAACTGGCCCTTGACAAGCTCAGCAATAGGGTCAGTAGCTGCCAATTAACTGTTAATCCTCGCAAGACTGGTTTTGTTTACGAGAAAACGTAACATCCCAAATATAAACCCTCCCACTATAAATGGCACAACGGTCCATATAACGGGTACCGAAGAATATCTTGGTTTGGTTATTGATCGGAAACTAAACTGGAAAGAAACTAAACTGGAAAGAAGTAGCACCTCGTGGCTTGATGGTTAGTGCGTAGCACTGTCATGCCGAAGGTGTGGGTTCGATTCCCAGCCGTGCCACCTAAAAACAGAAATGTTTTATTCGAGGTACTGCCTCTTGCGAGGAACTCACAAATCCTCCAAGAGTATACTTGTCATGAAAAAGTGCTTCTCATTTAGCCTTTCGGACTCGGCAAAAAACTGTAGGTCCCTTCCATTCCTGCCAACAAACACGCACAATGCAATGGTTGTGAGTTGTAAGTCACTAGGCCCTGGTTCTCCACGAGCTGTTGCGCCACCCAATTTATTTATTTTTTATAAAATGGAAAGAAAACATCAAAGAAAGAGAAAAGAAAGCTTCAATAGCCTTCTACACCTTCAGTAGAGTTTTCGGTAAGAGATTGGGACTCAGCCCCAAAACCATTCATTGGATACGCATATTTGGTTTGGTGGCCAGCTATGGATAATGCTACCTCTACCAATCTTAAAACCAAGATACAAATCAGAGATTGGCGTGCATCGGCACAACCAGTGCCTAACTGCCATGAGTATATACTCCACCAACTGAAATTATAGAAACATTCTTATCCCTAGCCCCACTTGACTTATTACGAGGGAGTTGGTGGCCAAAGCTGCTCTTCGACGTAAAGAGTGTAAGCTTTGGAAAAGGGACCATTGCGGTCATAGAACTATACTAAACTTCATTGACATAGCACATAGACATTCAAACAGACTATAATTCGCCGTACAGAGATTTTAACCCAGTTGCACTAACAGATATCCCAACAATAGGGTTCTGTTAGGAAAACTGGTTCTTACTGCCTGTACAGAATGCAAGACGGAGCTGGAGTAGATGTCAAAAATGCTGCAACCGGAGCTGCAAGAGTTGAACAATTTTTAACTTTTACTGCAGCATTTTTGACATCTATTCCAGCTGTGTCTTGCATTCTGTTCAGGCAGTTAAACGTATATCATGTCTCGGTCTTCACAGAGGGTTCCAAAACGGAAGCTGGGCTAGGATCAGTATTCTTCTCAGATATCCCGACCCATGAATAAGTCAATAAGGCTTCCAAACTTTTGCTGTAGGTTTCAGGCGGAAGTACTTTCAGTTTGCCGAGGCATGTGGACTGAATAGAAGGAACATTGATATATTCATAGGCAGCCAGGTGGCAATTAAAACCATTTCGTCAGTCTTCACGAAGTCAAATGTGGTTGATCGTTGCCGCAAAGAATGGAGATTGCTAAGCGAAGCTATTGCATAATTCAGTCACCCTTTCGATGGGTCCCACATCGTGAAATTTGAGGATATGAAATGGCGGATGAACTGGCCAAAAATGGTTTATCACTTGAACCGAGCCAAACAGTACCCTGATGGGTACCTATGCCATAGAGCAAGAAAAGAGTAGGATTCACCAAGAGTTTCCTCAAAGCCGCAAATGACAGATGGTTAAAAATTAACATTTGTCGGGCTTAGCGATGATTTAAAAGATATTAATACATCTAAAATGGGTCAAAACTCAAAAATTCCTGCTTTTGCCATTTGCTCCTAAATAGCGAAGTTTACAAAAGATATGATAATAATCTCTTGAAGAAGTCTTATGACTGTAACAATTTCTTTTTATTCCAACGCTCAGCTCCAAGATGTTGCGACTTCAAAAGTTGTTAAATTTACCGCTATTTCGGGGGCTTTTTGTATTTTCCCAATATTTTTTTGAGTTTGATATCTTTTTAAACAATGACTTTTATGAATTTAAAATTAAAGAACAGACTTTCTGGCAGCTCGAACGTTTCCTCGTTTCAATCCGCTTGCTCAATAGCTAATACTCACCTCTCGCAACAAAAAATTATTGCATTCAGAATCTTCTAATTTCTAAGTGTCATATTTATTCCTTTGGAGCATGAGATAATAAGGGAAATACATCATGCAGTTTGTGGAGGTCTTATATTTGAAAAAAAAAACAACAATACAAATAATTATGTTCTGGAATATAATCTTAAAAACTTTGTTTTATTTCGAAAAAGAAGCTATGGAATGAAAAAAGTTGCACGGAAAAAACACAATTTTTCAAAAAATACAATACAAAATAATTTGTAAAATTCGTTTTGGTGAAATTCACCAACAAACAATGATGCTATTAAACGTCATTGGGGCGGTGAAATAGCAATGCAGTTGCAACAAGAAAAAAAAAAACAACAAACTCAAAGCAATCAACTTAAACAGAAACAACTCTATAATAAAAGGTGAGAGCAATCGTAAAAATGGCACGATAACTGAGCAAGTCCATTGAAACACCAACCCACCACAACCTACATAGATTCCAGAACTCTGCAAAGACCAAGACGTTTGACAATTGAGAGATATCTCTTCAACGTCTCGACGTAGTAGGTACAGTTTGTTGTCTACTGATATACCGACACCGCCTTTTTATTAAGCCCGAAGCTGTTGCATGAATTAGAGGGTGGATTGACAGACTGGAGTTGGGCCAAATTAAGTGGTCAGAAAACGAGGTTTTCGTATATGCTATTGGCGACACCGGCCGACAACAACTACAACATGCATGAACCACACCACCAACGACTTACTGACCAGCTTTGATTGAAGTGAAATAAATCGTTGCCGTTGACGTTTTATTTTTCAGTGTGAGAATCCTCATTGCATGAGGAATGATTGATGTGATATGCTCATCATTTTCTTTCTTTAGCTTTATCCAATTTCAGGCAAGAAATCGATTCAATGCGCCAATGATTTGCCCTTGATAAAGTAGAACGAATTCTGGTGATTTATTTCCAAGAAAATTCATATAAAATTTTGATTAAATTGACAAGTAAAGATGTTTCCTTCTGTACCTAGATAAACTAGATCAACCTTAGATAAAGCAAGATATTACACTACATCGTGTATCTGAGAGAGCATGTCACTTAACCGGATAGTCTATAATTTGCGCCTTGACCATGCTCTGTGATGTCGGAAGTTGTCACTTGTCACCTGAAGTGTAAGCAATAATCGTTTAAACAAGAAAATTACTAGTTACTGGATGTTGATTTGATAATCAACAAGTTCCTTTAATGGAAAAAAATGTGAAGGTATAATAGAAGTCTGGTCTGGTTATTATAAAGCTGTATTTATAATATTATACCTATCCAAGGTTTGATGAATACAAGCTATCCTCCCTGTTTTACATTTTGTTGTGAAATTATTAAACGCGAATTTTGATTTTACGATGGCGGAACTACAATCCGCAAATTCAAATGGATTTATTAAATCCAAACAATCGAATTAATAACTTTAATAAAATAAATAAACCGAGCACGAAAACTGCGTGCGAAACGAGATAAGAAAAACGAACTGTCAAACGATGGGTGCGTTTAATAGATAATTTGCACAACTGACAACACATAAAGTGCTGCCACCCAGTAGCTCAGCAATGGGGTGGGTTCAGTAGTAAAAGATAATTTTATTAATCGAATTCGATTAATAAAATGGATTAAAAGAAAAGAAATAAAATGTAAAGTATAAGTACAGAGTGTACTTGTACTTGAAGTGGGCGCCAGGAATTCTTTTGTAAATTAAGAATTAGAGAATTCCAAAACTAATTTTTGGTTTAAACGAAGAGAAGAAATCAGAAAACAACAAAAGAACCAAAATAAAACACAACCAATTGTATGCCCAGATGGGGACTTCAATTATTTTATTTGGGAAACCTTTGAGCCGAAACCCAGGGATTAAAACCCAAAATTTTTTCGATATGTAGGTATATAACAATAAACAAAAGATAATGGTTTACGGTGAAACGTAAAACCGAAAGCAAAAGAAACAAAGAAAATGAAAATGGGCCGTTAACGAGTAAGAAAACCGAGTCCCACAAAACCGGGATAAAATTCGAATTCAATAAATGGAATCAAAACTATCGGAACTGACACAAATAATCAACTTGTTGAAAAATAAAGCACTCTACTTATCTTTCCTTATTGGTTATGCCTGCGGATCTCCTATCCGCCCTTTTTCCTCTATCACCTCGAATTTCCTCAGTTTCCTGCAATCTGCTTCGCACCTCGAAACACAAATTTTTCTTCTTCAAAATTTCTCGACAACTTTTCCTCCAATTTTTCCACAAAACAATTACTTTTTCTCAATTTTAAATTTCTTCCAAACTTTTTCGAATTCCCAAAATCAAAACTTGTCGCTTGAATAGTTCTCCAAAGAGTGAACTTTCCATGCTAATCCTATTGTCTACCTCGGCCATTCCAGTCTCTCACACATTCATACAACCAGCCAATCGTTTTCGAGATCTTCAGTCACGGGATCACGGCTTCCTGGAAAGCTACGTGCTCTCCTCGAAAACCTCCGTTCCTCCGTTGTCGAATCTCATCGAAACTTTACTCTCACACACACATTCAATGATTCAGCAAGTTGTTGGATGTCTTTCCAAAACTTGCCGAATCCAAATGGCCGAGTTCAGACCCCTTTCAACTAAACTATTCGAGAAAATTTAAAAGAATCAAAATCGAGAAAAAGTTTCTTCTAGGCATTCTCCTAGTTACTCTAAAATTATCGCGAGTGATTCGAAGCGCGAAGCAATCTCTAACACTTCGAGGTGAGAGAGGAACACATTTTCTTTTTTAATCTTAGGATCTACTCATTTCTTTTCTTTCGCGTGTCAATTCCGATAGATATATCTCATTTCAATTTAAAAAAAGTTAAGTTAAGAGATTTATGAATCAAGTTAACAACCCATTTTCTGACAAATTAAATTAGCTACGTTAAGTTACGTTACGTTAAGTTTAGTTACTGATGATTTGTTTGTTTAGAGTTTAGATATAAGTAAGAGTCCGCCTGACTCGATTACTTCTTCAGCTCATCCGCTGGCTCCTTTGACAAGAGACCGCCCGTCTTCTTGCTGATTATGGTTCGTGGATTTTGGAACCAATTGTTCCACTCAAATGAGAAATTGTTCGAAACCTATTTTTGTTACTTTTCCAAAATACTTTAGAGTAGGTCTCTGGCTGATGGACGCCAGGTATCCACTAACTCTACAAGCATTTTGGAGCTGCAACGGAAAAAGGAAAGGCTAAAAAGGGTAAGTGATATAGAATAGGCAGATGAAACTTGTTGTGGTAAATTTAACCGCAACAATTTTGAGTTGAAAAATTAATGCGTTTTACAATTTTTCACATAAACCTAGACCTAGGTACACACAAACCACGTTTTTCAATTTCTAGACAGATTGACCAAACGGTAAACATCAGAAAAGGAAGTAATGCGTGATGCTAACAAATTTAATATTTTATTTGATAAGTTTAGACGTGGAGTTGTTGAGTCAAAAATTTTAAAGCCGACGGAGGCTGAATACTAAATTTTCACTTGAATTTAGGGGTTGGGTTAGAGATTTCGCAAAATGAAATCACGCATTCGAATTCTTGCATTTCGAAATTTCGCATTTACAAAATCTCACTTTTCATAATATCGCAACTACAAAATCTCGCATAACTTAAAACTTACAAATTAAAATCTCGCTAAATTGCAATCTCGCATGAAATATTGATAAGAAATGTATTTGTTGAAATGAATTTAAATTTTATGAGATTTCCGGGTTTCTTTTTTCGGTTCCTAGGATTTTTATTTTTAAGTGCGAAACTGAGAGCAATAGCTATATCACTGCCTGTTGAAGTTGCGAAATTTTGATTTGCAAGGCTTACAATTACGAGCTAACGGTTGATATAGGTATGGAAATTTTTGGTGCGAAATTGTACAAAGTGAATTACCTACGAAATTTTGATTCGCAAGGTTTACAATTGCGAGATTACAAATGCGAAATTGTAAAAAGCGACAATTTTAAAGTGCAAGATTATGAAAAACAGAATTATTAATTTTATTTATTTGCGAGATTTCATTTTTCAAAATTTATAAGAAAGCGAGATTTCGTTATTCCAGATTTTGGTTTGCATGATTCCGTGCTGCTCTCAGCTTAATAGACACTTAAGTCAGCAGTTTATCAATTAAGAAAGCAAAGATTCCAACAATTATTCCGTCGTGAGGTATTACTATCTAATGCCTCAAAAGCTAATTCACAAAACTTTCTATTCCTTTTCAATTGAAAACCATGCCAATGGCAATAGAAATGCCTCTCAAATTATCCGCAAGTTAAGAATTGTCACACCTTTCAAATCTCATGCTGTGAAAACGCGAGGCTTGAGGAGGATACACGATCCTTACCATACGCGCCCTTTAGTCGTAACCAAACGATGTATTCCTATACTTACAAATATAACAAGGTCCATAATTTATGACACCTCTCAGCTTACCTTTTCGCAGTAAAACATCACATACCACATAACAAAACCCTCTTAAACGATCCGTGTCCACAATAACAAGGGATGAAAACACGGCTGCTGTTGCATTTGCGGCTGCGTTCTATGTTTATTTGTTTATTAAAACAGACAAACTACAGAGCTATATCTATACTGACAAAAAAAATGTATATATAAAGAAGAATTCAATACCTCAAATGGAATATAATTTATGACCATCTTCACAAATCATTCCGAATGGAAAAGTCATATTGTCACTCCCAAAAACAGGCCCCAGTGATGTGTCGAAACAAAAAAAAATTGAAGAAGAGATCCTATAGTTTCACTTCATATGTTTGTGGTCGACGAGATATAGTTTATGATGGTCCTTAGGGTGATATGGTCTCCCTCAAGCTGTATCTATCTAACCCAAAAGGCTCTGTTGATGGTCTTACAAAATTTAAGCCTCAACTGAAAGGTGATATATTCCAGAATTTGATGTAAATAGTTAGGTAATTATTTGATTGTATTGTTATCGAAGCATCAGTTTGTTAACTGTTGCCTAGCATTATATCAATATAGGTATAGCTCAGGAAGAGAACAATGCGAAGTACCTATCTATCTATCTACTTACCAACCATTGGTCGAGTTCGAGTTGAGTAATAATGCCACAGGGAAAGGTGTTAAATTGACAAAATACACATTCATTGTTTGAAATGGAAGAGAGAGAGAGTGAGTGAAAGAGTGATGCTGTATGGGATAATATACATAATGGTCAATGGTCATGGGGACATTAGGCGAATGAAATAAATGTGTCATCTCTCATGGGGACTGAAAAATCAATGAGGCTTCTTTGGGTTTTGGTGTTGATTATTAATGTTTTCAGGGTATAGTTACTGTGGTCCTTATACAAATATTATGGTCCTTTAATGTGCAGGCATTTACAATAGGACATTTTTGATGAGGTAGAATAATTGTATTTTAAGGTTTCCCATTCTATGACAGATAATTCAGTACGTATTCTTGATTTCGGGTCCATATAAATGTGGTTTACACCTTAGAAGGACTGATCAAAGAGCACGGTAGTGCCCAGCCAAGTTCGCGGCACTACACCCTTTTTACAGGAACAAACTCAGACGATTTTCAACCCCCCTCTAACTTCCGTTCCAATAAAGTCAGAAACTTCAAATTTGGAGTATTTGCTGAACTGATCAAACACAGGTGGCTCACCAAATTTCAACTCTTTAGCATTAGTAGTTCCCAAGATATAGGACTTCAAAAATCGCAAAAACCGTAACTGACTGACTGATTCACTGACTCACTGATTCACTGACTCACTGACTCACTGACAGATCATCAAAATTATGGAGCACTTCCCGACATCGTAGAAACTTAAAATTTCGCACAACGGTAGGCCTTGTGGTACATACAAAGGAAAAAATCGAAAATCTGCAATTTTCTATTCAGGGGGCGTGGCATCCACCCACTTTCTTAAATATTCTTTAAATTATATGGAGATTTTCCGATTGTTGTAGAACAATGAAAATTGGTAAGTTGGTAGGGTTTGAGGTACTTAGAAAGAAAAAAATTGAAAAATTGGAATTTTCCATACAGGGGGCGTGGCATCCACCCACATTCTTAAAAGTTCTTATAAATTATATGGAGCACTTCCGATTGTTGTAGAACGATGAAAATAGGTAGGTCGGTATGGCTTAAGGTACTTAGAAAGAAAAATATTGAAAAATTGGAATTTTGCATTCAGGGGGCGTGGTATCCACCCACATTCCTAAAAATTCTTATAAATTATATGGAGCACTTCCGATTGTTGTAGAACGATGAAAATTGGTAGGTCGGTAGGCCTTGAAGTACTTAGAAGAAAAAAAATCGAAAATTGGAAGTTTCAGTCCAGGGGGCGTGGCATCCACCCACATTCTCAAAAATTCTTTTGAATTATATGAAGCATTTCCGATTGTTGTAGAACGATGAAAATTGGTAGGTTGGTATGCCTTGAAGTACTTAGAAGAAAAAAATCGAAAAATTGGAAGTTTCAGTTCAGGGGGCGTGGCATCGACCCACATTCTTAAAAATTCTTATTAACTATATGAAGCACTTCCGATTGTTGTAGAACGATGAAAATTGGTAGGTCGGTAGGACTTGAAGTACTTAGAAAGGAAAAAAATCGAAAATTTGGAATTGTCCATTCAGGGGGGGTGCCATCCACCAACTTTATCAGAATTGCTATTATTTGTATGGAGCATTTTCGGTTCGGTTATGAAACTTTGTAGACCGGTAGGGCTTGACTTTCACCTGGCAAAATTAGTCTTTGCAAAAAGGAGTGAAATCACAACAAAAACATAAATGTTAAAAAAGGAGCCAAGTTCTTATTTGCACAAGAAACCTGTGCGTAAAAAGTCAGCCAAAAAAAGTAATGAGATCTAAAATATATGCCAAGTTTTAAGTTCATGAAGTTTAATATCAAATATCTTAAGAAGAGTAATATCGAAACAATTCCAAATCATGACAGAAATTTGGTAATTAATGATTACTGATTAAAATTTGGTGGATTTACTTGGCAAGTTTTCTCTTAAATACTTACTTAATCACAAATTTAAAATGTATGAAAACTTGACCAGTGAACCCACCAAATTTTAATCAGTAATCATTAATTACCAAATTTCTGTCATGATTTGGAATTGTTTCGATATTACTCTTCTTAAGATATTTGATATTAAACTTCATGAACTTAAAACTTGGCATATATTTTAGATCTCATTACTTTTTTTGGCTGACTTTTTACGCACAGGTTTCTTGTGCAAATAAGAACTTGGCTCCTTTTTTAACATTTATGTTTTTGTTGTGATTTTGATTTCAGAAGGCAGGAGAATAGGTTTTGGATAGAAGTACCTAGAGTGTTGTTGCTATATTGAAGTGAATAAATTACTTTTGCTTTTTTTTCTTTCAAATATAGAATTGGGTTTTTCATAATTTTTGTAATTAAAAATGAATGTTTATACCAAATTCCCCTATCTATGTATCTATTTAACGCGAAATAATTTTTATTATATTTTTGATTTCTATTAGAAGGTCTTAATGTATTTGAAGTTAATCACACAGGACTCACAATTCATATTTGAATGCCTAAAAGTAAACGATTTTCAAAACAATTTTTGAAACAATTTTTAAAACAATTTTGAACGTTTTTCCACGAACAAGTGTTTCTTGCAAATTGATTGATATTCAATCGCATTCTAGTGGAAAGGGGGTAAGGAGAACAAACTAAGCTCTAGGCATATCGAACACATTTTTGTTTGCAATGCTTACTAAAGTTCACCATACATAATACACCAAAGGCAAACACTATAAAACTTCTATGTCACAGTTTTGCACAAATTGATGGTCCCCTCAGATGCAAACCAAAATCTTAAATAACGAAATCTTGCATTTTCATTTTAAATCTCGAAAAAAGAAGCCTTGCAAATAAATGATCCTGCTTTTCATAATCTCGCCATAATAAAATCTACTAGCAATGTAAATTGCATAATCTCGCTATAGTAAAACCTCGCCTTTAGATCCCACACCAACAAATTTTGCAATTATTAACCAAAATCTCGGATATCAAAAATTCACAAACCGAAACTTCGCAAATTCAAATCTCACAGTAACATCGCTTTCCAGCCAGTTTCGCAGTGAAAACTAATAAATCATGCGAACCAAATAAATACATTTGAAAAGGAAAAACTGTTTTCTTGTGGCTTTTTATTGTTAAACAAAACGTATTTTAACAATTAAAAAATGTAACCGACATTTGAACTAAATATGCAATTTCTATCTTCTCTTTCTTTTTCTTAACAACAATTGACATATAAACAAAAACAATTTTGAATACCTCTAAGAGATGCTTATGGCTCTATTTATTTTACAGAAGCTAAGAAATCTCGCAAAATTTAATTGCGTTGCAACAGATCAATTTTTTGAATCAAAATCTCGCAAATTCTTATCCTGCGCAAGATTAGAAAGGCCAGGCCACTCTACTTATTTTCCAGAATTTAGAGAGCCTCGCAATATTTTATCAATGTATTTGCAACAAATAAATTATTTAACCAAATATTTTGATTTAGCACGATTTTAAGTTGCGAGTTTTGAGTTTGTGGGATTTTGTTGTTGCGAAACGAGATTTTGTAACTGCAAGAATTCCAAATATGAGATTTCGAGAGCGAGATTTTATTTTCGTACCTAACCCGAGATCAAGTATCAAATTTTAATGGGAAGGGTACAAAAACCCGAAAGGCAAAAAATGAGAGTCCTAATTGCCATAATCCTAACCCGAATACCCAAAATTCCGAATGCCAAACTCCCGAATGGACAAATCCCGAAAGCCAAAATATGGAATGAACAAAATCCCGATTTTCAATACCTCAGCTTCCTCAACCCATTTTGAATACCTATCAAAATCAGCACGTCCCAATAAGCACGATAAATTATTACATAAAAAGTATGTTTTGAAGGCTAGAATCTCAAATGGCTTATTATAATCGCTAAAATCGCTATTATAATCGCTAATATCAAAAACAGTGAATTTGGGATTTTGGTATTCGTGATCTTGGCATTCGGGAATCTATCATTCGTATATTGTTTTTTTTTTTCGCATGGGGACATGTAAACTATGCTTAGAGCATAGAGCATAGAGCATAGTTTACAGTTCCCGTGCAAAATAAATTCAAAATTTTCAAAACGATTTTCCAACTATTTTGTGCACCAAATTGAATAATATTCAAGGTGAAAAACAATTGCATTGGCCTAAGCCACCCATCGAGTCATTAGTTTACCCTGAAAAAATGATAAACTATGCCTTAAAATAAAAAATAATTATTTTTGGATGCAAAAACCATTTGCATGCAAATAATGCCTTGAGGTGAATATATTTTTTTTTAAGTTTATGCCGACCGACCATAAAAAAATATTCTATTCATCATACTTTTATTTCGCATGCAAAACAATTGCCGGTCCATTATTTTGCATGACATTCCCTGACAGCAATGTTTTTTTTTCCTTGAAAATGTAAACCAATCATGCAATGAATTAACACTTCACTACAATTATTTTTGATATGCGAGAATATTTGCATAGACTTTTGTTCGCACGGGAACTGTAAATTGGGCTTCAATAAAAATTTTCCGTAGTGTAAACGAAATTTTTGTATCCATCATCAGTTAACAGTTTGCATACAAAATATGGCCATGCAAAAGCTAATACAAATGCCAAGTGCAGATTTTTTTGTAAGCAAAAGAATGTCAATGGCTTGGTTTTGCGCAAAAAAAATTCGTGGTGAGTATAAAACTTGTTTTCTTTTCGATTGTTGACAGTTCAATAAAAAAAGCTTTAACGTCGAATATTTTTTGTGTGCAACAATTACTCCCATAGCAAATACCTACTTCCCATAAAATAACAATAAAAACGCCAACCCTTTAAGTCTATCTTCGTTGGTAAAATTTCTAAGGTAAGTTCTTAGACGTTTCACTATCGAAAAGTTAGAGTCGCCAAAATTTTAAAAAGCTATTGATATATTTAGTTGTTTATAGCATTTTGTTAACGATCAAAACCCTTTGATCCACCCTGGCTACGGCCTTCGGCAGTCGGGAATATGGCATTTGGGATTTTAGCTAATCGGGATTTTGTCCATTCGGAATTTTGCCATTTGGGATTTTGGCATTCGGGATTTTTTGCTTTTACGGGATTTTATCATTTTAGATTTCGTACCCAACCCAATTTTAATACATTTATTATACATAAATAAATGAACAAAAAATCAAATCAAACAAAAAATATTTTAAAATAAATTTTGATATTATGTATTCGATTCCTTTGATTTTTTTTCATCGATTTGATTTCGCATAATCGCATTCAGACCTATCATAAAATGAATGTTCACAAAAAAAACTTAATTAAGTTATACCCTTTCTATATTCAGATTCTCGCATGTCTCCCTCAAAACTCCTTCACTTTCACTCTAAGTCACTTTGCAATGTCCAATGTCTTTCATTACATTGACGACATATTTATGCGGTAAGATCCAATTTGTAAGATTGCGGTGACTTTCAAAATTTTGCCTTTACGTTATGTTTTTTTTTTTTTTTTTCTATATATTTTATTTTTTTGCCAGCATCATCATCCGCACAAGACTATTTCCCTCAAAATGCTTACCATAAATTTGTGTCCCTTCTCGAGTTATCTATATCCATATATTTGGACTTGAAATTGTTTGACCAATTCACCCAAATTTTACTGCTGGATTAATAAAAAAGCCAAATCTAGATTTATGCTAAAAATAATGGCTACTTCGTACAACAAACGGTCAAACCAGGTATATGTCATAAAAAAAGGACTCAAGTTTCTATACCATATACACAATCACAACCCACATATGGCATCATGGCACCACGACCACACCACATCAAATGAGACAGCATAAGATTCAAAAAATAAAACCAACAAAATAAAAAATATACAAAAAATAAAAAAAAACAAATCTTAAAAGTAATTTTCTTGCGGACATATGAAACGCATAAATAAACAAACACAATTGGAACGTATATCCAAGCTCTATAAGGCCCAAGAAATGGGGTGGAATAGCATCTTAGAAGCAATTTGTGCTACATTTGCAAAATGGATCTCAGCATACAGATTCGGACCGGATCCTTCCCGCTCTCTCACTCTGACATATACCTACTACACACCGCCATCGCCATCTTCGACCAGCAGAGAAATGACAAAACAAACTTATGTCCAACTTTTACATGGTCATCGTCATAATTTGACCATTTCTATTCCGAGTGTCCGATCCAATAACCGAAGGACATGTTTCTCCGTTTTTAATATTAAGACACCGGGCAAGGATTTACATAAATTCGATTGTAAACGGGGTCGAGTATACAGTGTGGGTTGGGGGCGCTGCTTCCACTTTGAGGGTGCTTTTGGAGTAACTTTTCAAAAAGAACGATGAAAAAAGTAGCAAAACACTCAGAGATAAGACCAAAAGTTTATTGGATATCCAACTTGGGTCCTGATATTATTTTGGAGTGAGGATGAAACACAAAAGGATAAATGCCATTTGCGAAATCATATTTTTGGGATCCTTTTCGATTGTTGCAGAAGGTATTGGTCCAGGGTGGGGATGTATGAACGCTTTGCAGGATATTAAACGAAATTGCTGGCTCGTGCTGACCATGCATCATGGCCGAAAATACCACCGCACCGGTGCTGTATACATATATGCGGTTGGTTGGCTATTAAACAAGAAAAAACTGTTATTAGGTTTGAAAATATCCACTTTTATGAACTTTTCGAACATAATTTCTAAACAGGGTAAAATACGCCGTGAGATTATCAAACAGATTAAGGGATGACTTGGTCAACTAAACACCTGAGGGATGAACATTAGCTTATAGGAAGGTGGGTATATAGGGAACGCATTTACCCTGTAATTAACTAATTTTTCTTTGTCTTACCCCCTGAGTAGGTATGCACTTATCAACTTGTGAGGGTTCAAAGGACATGATGCGGAGTTCTTTACCGCCGAACAGGGAGAACCACACCACACAAAGGTGTTGCAAACAATTTGTTTAGAAAGTCACGTAATAATTGGTCTCAAGGATTTGCACCTGAAATTAAATTATTTTTTTTTGTTGTGTTTTTTCCTTTGAATTACACTGTGCGCCGATATGTCTGGAATTCAGCCCCCCTAAGGTGGCATGGCAAAGGTACCTACAAACTAGCAAAACAAATGATTTCTGCCGATCCCACATCCCATTTTCTGCACTTGTGGCTTGAAACATGCAATTTAATCGACCTGCTGCGGTGCTGCATTTACGACAATTAGAGGTTATAAGGCAGAGCGCTAACCCAATAACGCCGATGATTACAGGTCGGTGTTAAATTGATTCTACATTACAAAGTCGGAAAATTGGGATTTAGATTTTCTTTACATGGATGGGAGGTGCAGATGACTTTCTAAGTTGCAGAACTTTTTTTTTAATCTCTAAAATATCGCAAAGCAAAATGGAGCAAAGTAGGTTTCTATCAAAGAAATTTGTGTACAATTTAAACTTTGTTTTCATTAAAGCGTGGTTAATCGACACAAAAATTAGTCAACAGACTGCTTCGAGACTTGCATAGTGTTTGATGGATGATAAGTTCAGAAGAATTTGGTGTGGATATTCGTGAGTATTTAGGTACTATGGTGCAGGGAGGAAAATTGAAGTAAATTTGACAAGACAGCTCAAATTTTCCATTCTATAAAAGGTATACCTTCACCAGTAGAGCCTCATGCTGATTGCATGAGTGATGAGTTGATCAGTTCCTTTGGGTCTCAGGATTGTAAGGTAAGCTTTTATACCTATATTTGGTTTTCTTCAGTAGTGACTGGTTTTTGAGCCATTGATTGTTGTTAACTAGTGGAAAGCTTAGAATAGAAACCAAAAGAACGCACAATATGATGGTGAATACGTATAGCTAAAAAAGTGACAGAAGATGCCCATACGAATATGCTGCAGCGGAAAATAAGAAGAGCGAAAGAGGAGTATCGAGCAAGGAGACGAAGACCCTGCGCCTGCGTAGACAGAAGAAGGCGTACGCAGCCTCCCAGCTCCAGGATATTGAAGAGTTTCGAGATCAAAAACACACCGAAAGTTGTACAAAAAAGCCAAGCATAACTGGCTGCTGGCTTTGAAACCGGAACACCAGGGTCTTTGAAACAGCGAAGGTAACCTAGTCACCGAAGTATGGGGAATAGTAGATGTTTTCAAGCAGTATTTCCAGCTGTTGAATGGATTTAAGTTAGAGACAGAAAAAGAACGAGAAGCGAACCCAAATCCAGTCAATGAACACCACCAGTACCACCACCCAGTAGAAGAAGTTGACTTAGCTTTTAAGAAGCTCAAGAACGCTGCTGGATTTGATGGTTTACCAGCGGAGCTCTTCTTACAGAGAGGAGATGTGTTGAATTGGAAGGATGTCCGTTGACTGGACTATCAGTTCCATATGTTCCATCTGCAAAAAAGACCATCCTATTCCCAGCAAGAACTATCGAGGCATATTACCAGATAAACGTTGCATTCAAGATCCTATCCAACGTACTGCGTGAGCGTCTTAAACCGTTCCGCAACACTATAATCGACAAGTACCAGTGTGATTTCTGGCCATACAGATCGACCAAAGACCAGATATTCACCCTCAGGCAAATCATGAAAAAGACCAACGAATTTCAAGTCGACATCAAAGCCGCATATTATAGCATTAATCGTCAGGAGCTCTATATGGCGATGGCAGAACTTGGGATTAAAGGAAAACTGATCCAGTTGTGTCACGTGGCATTGGAAAATATAGGATGCAATGTGCAACTAGGGAAAAGCTCCTCCAAACTATTCTAAACATGTACTGGGCTTCCACAAGAAGGTGCACTATCATGTGATTTTTTTAATCTCGTTCTGGAGCAATATGCCAGGCTAGCCGTTACAGCACTGATGACACAATTTCAACAGACCTGTTGAATTTTTAGGGTATGCCAATGATTTCGACATCATTGGCTATTCCCAACAAGCCGTTATAGAAGCTTTTACGGCAGTTGAAGAACAGGTGAAACTTGTTGGTCTTCAAGTAAACGAGGACAAGACCAAATACATGCTATCAACAAACAATGAAAGATCTGTCAATCACCTGGGTCAAACCAAACATCATTGTTGATAGCAGCAACTTGGAAGTAGTTGATGAATTCATCTCCCTCGGAATAATGATTAGTCCCAGGAACGACATCTTAGTGGAGACGAATAATTACCCTAGCAAACCGGTGCTACTTTGGTTTGGAGCAACAGATGGGTTCAAACCTCCTCATAGGAAAGAAGCCACGTAAAGTTAGCATGACAATTTTCGAAAACACTCTCCCTTACTGCCTCTTCTAGTCCTGGTTTATGGCGCTGAGGGTTGAGCGATAAGCAAAAAGGGAGAGCTGATACTAGTCTTCTTCGACAGAAAAATTCTTAAGGATATTTGATCCTGTGTGTGAGGGGGCGAATGGAAGAGAAGATACAGCTGCGAGCTCTATGAGCTGTATCAAGATATGGATGTAGTCCAGAAAATGAAAAACGTTGACTATATTGGCTCAGCCTCATCGAGCAAATGGACAAAATGCTCCAGCCAAGAAGGTCTTTGAATTCCAGCCCCAGGTTTGAGAGAACGAATAACACCGAACCTCCGGTTTAAGGACCCAGCCATCGTGGATGCCAGAAAGCATGGTCTTGATGACTGGAAGCAGCGCTCTCGGGATCGTAGAGGTTGCAAGGCTTCTGTGGTTGCAACACTTCATGGATTGGGAGCTGGACAAGTAAGTAGTAGTGAAAGTAGTTTCAACAAATATATCACCCCAACCCCTTTGATTTTGATATTACCCACCTTGGTCCAAGCCATATCTTCTATCCAAGATGATTATATTTAATCCATTCTTTCAAATCCTTATAAAATGCCAAGTCTATACAGAAAAAGTCATCATACAATCCCCAAACTCCAATAGACATCATGTCCATATAAGAACCACATGTGTCTTATAACTTACCATATCGATACAACATTGATGAATGCCCATTTCAGCTTATCGTTTCGAATATCAATTATAAAACAAAATTTTCTGGAATCCATATCTCTTTTCAAGCAATCTTCTGATTCAAACAACAAAAAAAACCATTCCCCTTCCATAGTGTCGCACCCCCGCACACATATTTTAATTCCCCACAAAACAACAACAAACAATTGAAATGAATAACATCCATTTCGGTTGCAATCAAAATCAAGATTAACCACACATCCATGTGTCATTTCTCAAAAACCCGATAAAAAGATGCTTCTGTCATATAAGTCTCTTCTTATAGCTGGTAGGCTGGCAGCGTGTACAACGCGGTTTAACACCTCAACCCACTTAACCCCCGATGAAGACGAAGTCAGGACCGTAATGTGTGAGTGTGCTGGTGTATAGTTGCTTCCGTGCGTGCCGCCTGCTCTTAGACTCACATACCATCACCATAAGACCTTCTACATATATGCAAATATCCGCGCCTCATTAAGCAACGAAATTGATCGGCGGTCTGACATGTCATTTGGGTGGCCCTGGCGTGAATTTGTTAACTTCAACTTGACGCACCACAAAGAGTGAACACGACGACGACGATGACGACGACTCACAAAAAACGAGCTCCGTCAAGAGAGATGAGGGAAAAAAAATGAAATAAGAAAAAAACACGTCGGATTATAAAGCCAGCCCATTATAATCCTTCAGAACGTTTTGGCCTTTTGAGTCAACGAACCTGTTGCTACTGCAACAACAACATCAACCATACAAAAACTATACAACAACAAGAACAAAACAAATGAAAAGCTGCTCGTGTAAGCCTCCAGGTTGTGTGTACAATCAGCCATGGATAGGTACCAACTATAACATGATGGATCAGTTGCCATTAACAAAAAGAGAAGAGGAAATGGGAATAAAAAGATCTCAAGACGGGACGCGACTCAAATCCCCACCGATGACAAATGACGAGCGCACAAAAACCCAATCAAAGATTCCAGCCAGCGCACAAGGCTTGCCAGCCAACCGCATGGAGCACGCAGACGCAGACACAAGACAGACACATGAGCCTCAGAGAATACTCGAACTATAGCTGGTATCTGAAGAGAGGGAATTAATCGTGAAATTATGACACCCGTGGCGGACGCGGACGCAAACCTCGGATCCGAATCGAGCATCATTCAACATTGCGTTTCGAAGAAATAACCATCAGGACAGGACAGAAGTTCTTGGCTTCATCATAGAGATTCCACAATGTGTTCACTCTCTCATTCCGAAAAGAGTGACACTCGCCTTTGAAAGCAAACACCACAAAATGACGAAATCCGAAATTGTTCAGTGATCCAAGATCCAAAACGGGGACTCTATGCGAGGACGATGAGGTGCCATGTCATCTGTCTTATAGTGGTTCCCGAAACAAAACAAAAAAACACAGACAAAAAAACGAAAGATTTCCAAATCTTCAGCTTCGATATGGGTAAACATGCGGAATGCCAAGTCATCATTAGGATGCTCAGTGTCGTGATGATCAGCAGAAGTAGCAGTGATACTCGTCGGTGGAGTGGCGAGTCTTTTGTTATGCTAAGCGGTTTCGTTGCCTTCGTCATAATCATGTCTATCTCTCTCTTTTTCTCTCTCCCTGATATGGCATGGCATCTTGTCTTTTGATTTACCCAGATTAGCTTGAAAGGTGAGGTTTCCAAGGAACTAAATATACATCACTTTTCACTATCGCACATGTTACAGAAGAACTCTTTAGTATTTGGTGATGGTGGTGTGGAAGATGCACCCATCAAATGAAGTGGTTTTTTTGTGTTTTGATTTTTCAAGAGGGATTGATTGAGCTATTTTAGTGTGTAGGAGTAGTATTTTTCGATAAAATGTATCTTTTTTTTGTTGGAATGCGCTGAGTCAATTGATTTTGAATTAGATTTGGACGAATTGACACTTCAAGTGAAGAAAACAAAAGGCAAATATTATTGTGTTCTGGTGAAAACATTTGTGTTTCGTATGGTTATTTTGTAGATCTGAGTGATTTTTAAGATCATTATTCTTTGTGGAGGGCCATTTGATTGCCAAACCAATGTGTTTTTTTCGTGGCTATTCTTCTAATATTCATCTATCACTATTCTAAAGTCGGATTACAGTTCTTTATAGGTTCAAAAACAGAGAGTCTGGTGTATTTCGTCTTTTTATTATCTCAATAGCTTTAAACTGTCCGCCTCTTAAATAATATGCGCAACGACTGATATCCACTACAGTATATAGGTTATAATATACTACCTATATATTATGATATTGTATCTTGCTGTGCAAGCTTTCAAATTGAATAAAATACTAAATACTAAATATAGACGCTCGATATAGTGAAGTAATAAAAACCAGGCCTGTTCACTGTTTCGAGATTGTTCACTTTTTAGAGCGGGAGTTTTCTAAGGCTTTCTAAAGGCGAATTTGATCCAAAATGCACATTTTGTTCGATGTAAATTTTTTTTAAATTTTAATTAAACATTAATTAAGGCTTTCACTCAGGTTTAAACAAAAAACAGAAACAATTCTCAGAGCTCTCAAACTATGTAAAATGCTTGCTCGAAATTTGTATACAAAATTTTTGTATAAAATTTTGTATGTTCACTATTGTGAATAGTTCACTATTTCGAGATTCACTAAATCGAGCGTCTACTGTATTTCTATTGATTGACAAAAATTAATGACATTTTGTACGCTGATCCAGTTTGATTCATACCTGTGTCAATTAAAAAAATGGACTTAAAAGTTTAAAGAAAAAAGTATTTTAATCAAGAATTTAAAAAAGCACCACTGTGGGGTCGGATTATAAAATTAAAACCTTGACGACTTGCTAGCTTTAGATTTTACTTGCCTTTTCTTGTTACAGAATCTTGAAGCCACTCCAACTTTTTAGCCATGTTCATGTAAAATGTGTTTTGTGTAGAAACGGACAAACCGGTGCGTCCGTCAAGTGCGGGCAAATTACAAAATTGGGATGTCAAACGAAGACACGATATTGCGTCAAATGCGTGTTGCATGGCGTCTTTGCAACGCATGTGTAAATAAACAACTGAAACCATTTGACTAGAAATAAATTCTAAAAGTGAGAACAAATCTATGACAAAACCATTCCTGTATCTCCGTATTTTTAGTTGCAAATGTAAAGAAGGTGGATTTAACTTGGAAGGCCCTTGTTTAACCACCAAAGTGGCTTTCATGAGTCCCCCGAATGGCTGCCTTACTCTAATCGGTCCCTCGTGGATGAACTCAAAGATTTTAAAAAGATTTAAACGGCTGGAGGATTGGTGATGTCCTTCCGCTCTATCTGAGTGAGGTTAGCCTATCATTTTCTATTTTCAAAAAAAAAGTTGTGATGTACTATGCTCAACTTGTGCTGCCTCTATTGAGCTGTAAATATTAAAAAAATCGCAAATTTGCAAATTTTACGAATAAATATTTTTTTTTAATTTCACAATTTCTTAAAAATTAAAGTTGTGTGTTTTGTGCTCAGTCTGTGAGATAACAAGATAAAAAATCGCATAATTGCAACTTTTATGGACAAAATAAACTTTGCGAATGGTTGTAGCTTGAAGTTAGCACCATTATTTTCATTTTTAAACTGTGCAAATTTCGTAATTTAAAAAAATGAAAGTTGTGGTGTTATGTGCTCAGTTTTTGCAATTTTTAGGCCAACAGCAAATTTATGATTTTTTGTTCAGGTTTTACATTTTTCTTAAAAACTTAATTGTGTTATTTTGAGCTTATAGCTTATGCTGCCATATGCCAAAGATACATAAATAAATATACCTACCATATTCGCAACTTTTATGGCCAAAATCAACTTTTGCGGAGCGTTTAGTTAGCTCCAGCAATTTCGATTTTCAAAAAAAAAAAAATAAACTGTGCCGTATCTATTGCGCTCAACTTGTGCCACCTTGTGCCGTACACATTATTTAAAAATTCACCATTTTGCAAATTTAGTGGTTGAAATATAGCAATTTTGTAAAAATGAAAGCTTTGCTGTTTTGTGTACCTAGTTTGTGCTACCATATGCCGAAGAGATATAACAATATTTTGTTTATTTGTAACTTTTTCGGCCCAAGAACAATTTTGCGAGGCGTGTAGTTATCATGGATATTTTTGCACAACATTTACAGATTTCATTCGCATAATTTGCAAATTTGCGAATTTTTTAAAAATACTTATGGCACAAGGCAACACAAGTTGAGCACAATACAGCTCAATTTTTGTTATCTCTTTGGCATAATGGCAGCACGAACTGAGCCGATCTCCACGAAGTAAAGATAGCTATATTTAAACTTAAGTCCAATAAAGCTGCTGGAGCTGATGGCCTTGCGGCTGAGCTATTCAAAGCGGCTGGCGATGAATTGGTTAGCAGTATGCACCAGCTCATCTGTAAAATATGGTCGGAGGAAAGCATGCCCGATGAATGGAACCTCAGCATTGTTTGCCCGATACTCAAGAAAGGCGATCCACTGGACTGCACCAACTACAGAGACATTAGCCTTCTTAATATCTCCTACAAGATCTTCTCTGCCGTACTTTGTGAACGCCTGAATCCATTCGTCAACAACCTGATAGGTCCATATCAGTGTGGCTTTACGCCAGGGAAGTCCACCATCGACCAAATAATCGCACTACGGCAGATCTTGGAGAAAACCAAGGAGTTTCAAATCGATACCCAACACCTTTTCATCGATTTCAAATCCGCGTATGACAGCATCTATAGAGATGAGCTATATAGAGCAATGTCTAGTTCTGGCATCCCTGCCAAACTCGTCCGTTTGTGCAGGATGACGATGGAGAATGCACGCTGCTCCATCAAGGTCGTCAAAGACCTCACCGACACCTTTGATGTCAAAAAAGGTTTTCGGCAAGGCGACGCGGCGCTGTCATGCGATTTCTTCAACATCGTTCTTGAAAGAATAGTGCAAAACTCTCACGTCAACACTAGGCACAATCTTTCAAAAGTCCATCCAATTCCTCGCTTACGCTGACGACATTGACATAATCGGACGAACAAAGCGTGATGTCAGTGGTGCTTTTGTGAGGATTGAGAAGGAGGACAAGAGGATGGGTATAACGGTGAATGAAAGCAAAACGAAATATATATGCTGTCAATAAGAAAGGACACCCAACACCGACGTCTAGGACAGAACGTCACGTTTGACAGCTATAATTTTGAGGTGGTCAGAGACTTTGTCAGCGAACAATACCAGTGCTGAGATCAATCGAAGAATTACTCTTGCCAATCGCTGTTTCTTTAGGCAAAGAAGGCAATTGAGAAGCAAAGCCCTCTCTCGAGCAACTAAACTGTCCCTGTATAAGACGCTTATCATCCCGGTCCTGATGTATGGTGCAGAGGCATGGACACTGTTAACGGTGTATGAGAACGCGTTAAGCTGTTTTGAGAGGAGAATTCTCCGGGTGATTTTTGGTACCGTCTGCGTAGATGGGGAATGGAGAAGAAGATACAACAACGAACTGTATGGGCTGTACAGCGACACCGACCTAGCCACAAAAGTGAAAAGCCAACGACTGAGATGGCTGGGTCATCTAGAGCGAATGGACACCAATGCTCCGGCCCAGAAAGTCTTTGAATCCAACCCCGTGGGACAACGCAGAGAGGTGGACAGCGTAAAAGGTGGCGACCAACTTGGCGTGCGAAACTGAAGACAGCTACAGCTAGAAACCGAGCCGGCTGGAAGAAGCTTGTTGGTTGAGGCCTGAATGTTTTCTAGAAACAACATAAATCGTCCACCTATCTACCTTTTATAGGCTTAGTTCCAGGCTATTTTATACCCCACGTTGGGCGCCACCTATAATGGAAATAGATCCAGTTGGTAAGTGGTATTATATCACATATTACATCTTGTTTCCATATCTTAACGAGCATAAGAATGACATATCTACATTCGTATCCAAATTCTGCCTGTGAGAAGTGCATGAAAAAATAAAAAGCCACGGCTTATTTAAATGATAACTTACCAAATCTAGTTAAAGTTCCAAAAATCATGTAACCATTCAGGGAAAATTTTATCATTTTTAATTAAATCTTTTTTAACAAAAAACAAACCACCAGAATACTTTGTGATATCATTCTGTAGCCGGTGTTGATTTTAAGTCTTTCAGCTTTTATTATTTCAAATCTTCTATTAAATAAATCTCAACAGGATTTTCAGTTTTGAAAGGGAATTGAAAAATTTCCATTGTACTATCCTGTTTATGTGTTTTACCAAAAATGCGGTTAATGTGTTTTCGTATCATCAACTTTTCATTGTGTTTGATCCGATTTCTCTTCTTATGGTGTGACTTATGCATTTAAAATTCTATAAGACATCCTTTTCATTGCAACGACATGTTCATGTATATTCACACTCATAAAATCACACTCGGTAACGAAGTATGCTCATCATCCAGATCACATTCACTCTCCTCTATACATATAATATAATCTTCAGGTAAATACCCTTCATTATCCTTTTTTTTCTTCTTATTCTTACACAAAACAAACAACACCAACAACAAGGACAATGGATCAAATCAAACATTGCAAGATGCTCTATAAATTTAAAATGAATATTTCTTTTAGCATCTGCTACTATTGCTTCTGGAATGTTGTTGTGCCAACATTCAAGAAGATGCTCTTTGAATCCTTCATCCATATCTTCACGTAAAAAGGACACTTAATTGGCTCACAGAGAGTTAGAGAGAAGCGCATTGAATATCAATCATTCCTGAAGTCAAAATATATATTGAAATGATCTCTTATTGTATGGATAGGATATATTGTCCTGTTGCGGATGAATGCATTTTGGTTATGTTTTGTGGTGCATTCATCCTCCGAGGCAATATCGCACGTTGGATTTATGAAAGATGGATATCCTTTATTTTATTGAAATTTAAATCTGACACCGTTCCCACCCACCACGGAAGTATAATGTGACCACCACATGAGAGACTAAATCGACTTCGCGGGAGGTCCTGCTTCTTAGTCCTTTGGATGGACTTGACACACATGAAGGTGTTGGCAAAAGTGTCGGATGCACTCGGGTGTCCTGTTTCCCATCCCGTGTGTTCACTCCATAATCCTCCACACAAAGGACGATGTGTGAAAGTGCAATGAATTGCGGATTAAGGGGCGTTTGCCAAGAAGTTGGCTATCTATAAGGATTCTTTTTACAATGTATCCTTTTTTTCTGATGGTTGAACGTTTTTCGTTGTCCTGATGGTGAAAGAAGCTAATGATCCAGTTGCTGACGTAATCATGAGCGTCTTGTGAGGTCTTCGGTCATACACACACCAAGGGCGTAGACAGGGTAAATCGGCTTAAGGACTATTTTTCCAGCGGTGCAGAGGACGATTAATGATTTCATATATGTATGTACGTGAGGTAATGGCTCAATTTGAAGCCCTATACATGTAATTCCCGGAATTTCTTTGGTCTTAGAAAATCCATTACCAGGAATCTAGGGTAATTGCGTGTTAAGAGGTCACCGAACTTCAACAATAACTCTCCTGATGGTTCGGAGAGTGTATGGTGGATTCGTGTCATTGCATATACTGCAACTCTGGCTGCATGAGAGACTCACAGTTAGTTTTCGCACTGGCAAAAAGGCCAAGTGATTGATTAAACACCGCTGCTATTAGCCGCAATTACCGTTCAGACATTTAAGACTTTCTTCCGTGCCGCACACACACAGGTCGACTGGGATAGGAAATTAGTAGTTCGAGTTACGTTAGCATAACTCATGAGTGCGATCGTGCAAATGCGATCATTTGAGGAGAAATTACTCGGCCTCCAGAGAGATTCTGTATAATATATAGGTATGAGCTATGCGGAGAGACTAAATAGATTTTTAATGCTAGGTACTCATGTTGGAGATTGTGGGGCTCATTTTTTGTGTAATTTGCGTGCTTTTAGAGAGATGAAAAAAGAGTCTCTATACAATAAGCAATTCTACACCCAATCTATACTGAAAACTGCGCAGGAATAGTGAGGAAATTTGCCTTTTAAAAGATGCTCGGCTGACAGTCATTGATATTAAATGGCGATGGCAGTATAGAGGCATTTGAGACAGGAGGTACAAAATGCCCATCAGATATCACAAGGGAAATGAGAAAAGTGTGTTTTCGTTTTGTCTAAGTGATTTATGTGACGAATGGTTGAAAATGAATGCCTATATAGTAGACGAAAGTAACATGGGCTCAAGTTAAATTGTTTAATGTAACAGCGTATGGGGAAACAAGGCCCAAATGTGAAGGGACTCTTACTGCCCTAAATATGCTTATCACGGTATAATTGTTAGCGTTAAGAAAAGAGGATATAATTTCTGTGGTATTAAGGAAAAGCCCAATAAGCAATACAAGTGTGTCAAAAAGTTAAAAAGGAAAACCCCTTTTTATTCCAAAAAAAAAGAATAGCCCACCTTCATAAAAATTCCAAAAATCGACTTGATCAAACATCAACTTCCATTCATTCATGTGAATCATGTGGGTGATCAAATTATTCACATCCATTCAACTAACAGATATTTAACCCCAAATGTATGTGCATCAAAGGATCTCAACGATTCTTATCTTCCAAGATGTTTTGACGTTCAACAAATGATCTCAATTTGTCAATTGTCCATATACACTATACTAAGCATGGATTAAAGTCCAACCATTTCAGCCGAACCTAACACAAAAAGGGATCAACAACGTTGAAATTAATTTCTTCACCCGAAATGAACCCAACAAAAGAATATGGTGGACCTGATGCAACATTAATAAGTTCACGATGCATCTTTGCCATCAGTTTTAAGGTTTAAAACCCCCGCGAAACAAAATTAAACAAAACAGCATATGTTTGAGGAGTCCCGCTGAGAGCAGCTTATATGACGAGTTTTAGTTAGTTCCCTGGTTTGGTCCAGGTGAGTGAGCTCAAGAGTTGAAAGGTATACAGCAGATACCATATACGATGCCAATAAACCAAAGAAAAATTCTGTTCGAACCCGAAGCGAAGCGAAACGAAACGAAACAGGGGCATGTTACACATCATCTAGCAGAATATATACCATGTTTTTATTCAAACACCACAAAACAAAAAAAAAAGTGATGTAGGACCGAATCGTATTTCGAAGATTGAATTTGACTTACACGGTGGCTGTCAAAATATTCGTTTTTCGTTGTGTATATACTCTTGTGCTTACTCATAAGCATTTTGTTTGCCCATCTATCCAGCAGAAGTCACCGAGATGGAGATTTATGTCCACGACTTTTGAGTCTTCGGGATATGGGTGCAACTTTCGACAGGTAGAAAAGAATAAGGAGAATTTCACCACCGATCAAAACATAGATAAAGTGGGACTTCTATATAAATATGGAAATTTCCACACGATCAGCTAGTCCCAATGCAGATTTAATTGTTGGCTGAATTGATTTTGATGCCCTAACTTGCGTTGAATTTCCAAAGCTGTCTCACGTGCCAGTAATATAATAATTCGAACTCAGTTTTTGAACACTTTGGACGAAATTTAGCTGGGAGTAATTTTTTAAATCTTGTCATTTGAACTCTATTTTGAAATAAAAAACTCTTAAAATAGTGGAAATGGAAATGTGGAATTTTCCATGATGAAAATAGCGATTCATATCTTGAGAGATAGGTGTTGCGTTGCAACTTGGGTAAAATAACAGTGTTGCCACTTTTCAAAAACATACTTTTTTTATGTCAGCAGGTGGAACCTCAACTTTTTTAATAATTTTTAATACTTTGAACATGAAAAAAGAAACAGAAACGCTACCTCGGGACTCAAAACGCTAATTTGGAAAATAATTTTCAAGTTTTTCATGTTTTAAATATTAAAAATGACCAAAAAGTGAAAATCCCAATATTGACATTTTAACCGAAGGTTGTTCTACTTAACATTTTTTTTGAAGATGTCAATAACCGTTATTTTCCCAACACGCGTTTGGCATCTGGAGGCGTTTCCAAAACTTTTTTCATATTCAAAGTATTAAAAATTACCAAATAGAAATTTAAACAAAAATTATATTTCCAAAAAGCAGCAACACTCAGGTGGGTATACTAAGCATAAGCACCTATTGTTTCATTCATCAACTGTTATTTTTTCAAAACACGTTGGGTGCCCGGAGGCATTTCCGCAACTTTTTTCATCCTAAAAACATTAAAAATTGTCAAAAAAGGGAAACTCCCACACTTTGACATCAAAAAAAGTATTTTCCTGAAAGTGGCAGCACTGAAATTTCAATTGAACACCAATTTCTAAAGATATCAATTGTCATTTCCCAACATGCGTTTGTCATCTGGAGGCAGTTCCGCAATTTTTCCCACGTTTTAAATATTAAAATTATCAAAAAAAGTGGAGGTTCGAACCGTTGACATAAAAAAAAGTACATATGTTTCCGAAAAGCAGCAACACTGAAATTTTACCCGAAAAAATCAATCGTTATTATTATCATGGAAATTTTCCAAGTAATTTACGAATTTTTTAAGCAAAGGGCACGGTAGTGCCCAGCCAAGTTCGCGGCACTACACCTTTTTTACAGGAACAAACTCAGGCGATTTTCAACCCCCTTCTAACTTCAGAACCAATAAAGTCAGAAACTTCTAATTCGCAGTACTTGCTGAGCTGAATAAACACAGCTGGCTCACCAAATTTCAACTCTTTAGCATTAGAAATTCCCAAGATATAGGACTTCAAAGATCACAAAAACCGTAACTGACTGACTCACTGACTGACTGACTGACTCACTCACTCACTGATAGATCATCAAAATTATGGAGCACTTCTCGACGTCGTAGAAACGTGAAATTTCGCACAACGGTAGGCCTTGTGGTGCATACAAAGGAAAAAATAAAAAATCTGCAATTTTCTATTCAGGGGGCGTGGCATCCACCCACTTTCTTAAAAATTCTTATAAATTATATGGAGCACTTCCGATTGTTGTACAACGTTGAAAATTTGTAGGTCGGTAGGGCTTGAAGTACTTACCTACAAAGAAAAAAATTGAAAAATTGGAATTTTCCATTCAGGGGCGTGGCATCCACCCACACTCTTAAAAATTCTTATAAATTGTATGGAGCACTTTCGATTGTTGAAGAACGATGAAAATTGGTAGATCGGTAGGGCTTGAACCACTTTGAAAGAAAAAAATCGAAAATTTGGAATTTTCCATTCAGGGGGCGTACGGGGGCGGAGGGGGCGGAGGGGGCGGCCCTTCCCGGGCGGCAAACTTTGCCGCTCTATATACGGAGTGGAGAAATTTAATAACTTATAGGTATTAACTGTTAAATTTTGCCGCCCTCAGCAAATGTATTCATGCGAATTATTGATTTTAAAATCCTGGTGGCAGTCTACGTGAGCAGAAAGGCTATACGCTATACGCATTGAATTTTAATGACCGAATTCACGGCTCCATGAATTGAAGTACCAGTACGTGAAACTACGTTGCTGATTACCGTAAGTGCCCTGCAGTTCACATAAATATTAAATTTTGGCGCCCCTGAAATATTCTGTCCGGGGTGGGCTGTACTGAAACCAAAAGATGTCAACGCAATAACCTTTTAATAAAAACAAAATATTCCCTCTAAAATGTTTTCAAACAAAAATGTGTTGAAGAAAATAATTTATTTTGATAATTTTTCTGAAATTTCGGAAACAAAAAATTATTAATTAGGGTTATAGCGACCAGTAAACTTTCTTATTTGGATAATTTTATATGTTATAAATAATACCACTCCAAATATAATAAAATCCACAACTAGGGCCCACCGCCCCGGGCAGCAGAAACTCACGCTACGCCACTGCTTTGCAGAGCGGCAGGGCTTGATTTTCAACTGGCAAAATAAATCTTTGCAAGAAGGAGTGAAATCACAAAAAAAACATAAATGTTAAAAAAAGAGCCAAGTTCTTATATGTACAAGAAACCTGTGCGTAAAAAGTCAGCCAAAAATAGTAATGAGATCTAAAATAACTATATGCCAAGTTCATGATTACTGATTCGAATTTGGTTGATTTACTTGGCAAGTTTTTTCTTAATTACTTACTCAATCACAAATTTAAAATGTATGAGAACTTGACCAGTGAACCCATCAAATCTTAATCAGTAATCATTAAGTACCAAATTTCTCTCATAATTTGGAGTTTTTTCGATATTACTCTACTTAAGATATTTGATATTAAACTTCATGAACCTTAAACTTGGCATATATTTTAGATCTCATTACTTTTTTGGCTGACTTTTTACGCAAAGGTTTCTTGTACATATAAGAAATTGACTCTTTTTTAACATTTATGTTTTATTGTGATTTTACTTTTTTCAACAGACTAGGCATCCTTTCTTAAAATGGCGTCCAAGCGATAGGCTTACAACAATGACAATTATAATATAAAAATAAGTTCTCTCATCGACAAAAAGTGCAGGGATTTCGTGTTCCTGGCTGGACTACAGTTTGGGCGTCATTTTTCAAAATGGCATCCAAGCAACAATGTTACAAAAATTACTCCCAAGCAAAATCTATGCTAGGAATGAATTCCAATCATGAAAAAAGGGCCCCCCAAAAAGCTCACGGGTTTCGGTTTCCTGACCGTACCCTTAGCTTGTGAGTTCGCCCCTGTATCCAGTATCCAGAGAGGAACTGAAGGTGCTAACAACGTTGTTTTGGTGAATGAACCTAAACTGGAGTGTTTCTCCCGAAATCCAAACTTCATGTCCAAAATTATGCTGTTAGAAGTTTAAAAGGCCTTCAGCCTCATGAAAATAAGTCCTTTAAGGATTTTGCGGGTGTTGTCCTTTCCACTCTTTCGGCATCCATTCTATTTTTGCTGCTTTGCATTTCTTCGAAAAAAAAGCAATTAGTTACATAGTTGTGAATAGAATAGTACCATGACTTTGACGTCTTTCTTATAATGTGGTACGAGATCATATCTTGTCGTCCACCAATATTGATTAGCTCGGCTCCTTCTTTAGGGCTAGTAAAGTTTCCTTTCTGAAGCCCACGACTATCATTGTTCAAAATTGTGGTTTAAGTGCTCATCAGCTCCAGCTGCTCAATTGTTGACTCAACTTCCTCAACTTCCTCTTCACTACAGGATTGCTGGGAGGGTGTGGCACGAAATTTTCTGTCACTTTATCCTGAATCGTCGTTACTTCCCTTTGTCCTTTTTCCATGATCACGATGATCGCTGATGATGTAAGATCACTGATAATTTTATTTTTCAAAACTCTAAGATCTATCACTATGAAAGTTGGTAATGTTTTCCAATAACTTTATTATTAAAATGTAACCGCCACTTCAGTCAATCTGACAAAATATGTGAGTTAAACTGAGTTGAACTGAGGTTAAACCAAATTTGTACTACTGGTCCTTAAAAGAAAATATTATTCTGCTGAAGAAATTCACTTTTCTTTTGGAAACAAACATATCCCCCAATGCATTGTCTTTGCCCTCTTGCTCTGGTTGTTTTTTCGTTTTATTTTTCTGATTTTAATTGATTGCCAATCATTTTTCCACTTCACCGAGACTCTCCTAATTTTCACAGTTGGACAATGGATGAGACATATGATGAGGGATCCCCATAATAAATACGGAAATTGATTCACATTAACTGGTGGGCCTTCGCGTTTCCGCGGTGATTTTTCAAAGCATTTTCTACGGCTTTACGTGTCGGAAAGGTGCTCGTGAGCCCACCTCTCATTAGATGGTGATTTATGGGGGCCATGTGGGCGAGCTATTTCTGGTGATAATAGTGTGATTCGATGTCGATGGATTGAAGGGTGACAAAGCTCTCGCACTATGGACCACCCTGGCAAACGCACTGAGTTAATTCACGACTCATAAACCCATTTACAACTTCATTCACACGCATCGGTATATAGTCCATCAGCAGCAGCAGCGTGACCATGACGCTTCTCCTTTTACAATCGAAGTATGAAGCTTCGCATTTAGGGTTTCAGCCGCTGCTGGACGATGCCAATGACGACGCGACGATGAATTTGGTCCTCATCGGTGGCGAAGTGGTGGCTAATGGTAGCGAATTAAGTCAGCCGCAGGCTGTTAATTGCTGCGATTCGATGCCGAATGAAAAGAGACTTTCCACCTGCTCCTAAAATGCCGATGCTGCTGATGGAAACCCAGAACTCACCATCAAGGCTTCGGATATACAAATTAATTTGGGATCCTTTAGAGGTGGATTTTTTTTTGTGTTATTGTTGTTGTTGTGAAATATATTTTTGCCACAGAAATTGCATATGAATTGGGGCAGGAATATATATATACAAGTTGCCTAATTGAGGTAGCATCACATCACAGGGGTTCGGGGTAAGGAGTTCTGGGAGGCCTTAAGCATCGCTTAATCGTGATTACTGTTGATGTTGCGTTTGAGCTGCGCATGTGCGGCGTTGACTCCACTCGCGATCGACTTTAGCTTAATTATGCCATAAAAGTAGGCTTCGATGTAGGCTTGAATATATTTTCGCGCAAAGGGGCACCGAGTAATTGCCACAAATTTGAATCAAATTAATACATAAAGGAGAACGTTTGCGCACCATTTTATCAAAAAATAAAAAAAAACGTTAGGTTACGTAGCAAGCGTTTATTAGGTGAGTGAATGGCATTTTGGAGTGTGCTTTTGAATTTGAGAGGGGTGCCCGGATTTTATGGCTGCAAGGGGAGTACTTGAAGTTGAAAGAGCAGATTGTTGGTGATCTGCAAGTCATTAGTGGTGAGGTTTGTAATTTGTTTCAAAGTCCGTAATTCGTTTAAACTTTTTGTTTTTAGTTAAAAAATTAGTGTTGATGCAATAACAGTTGTTATTGTATGGTTCAAGCGTAAAGGCACACCTTTGATATAGTTTAGTGATGCATGTCACGCCTGTTTTGGAAAGTTTGATGAGGAATTGTGTGGCTGTTCAAATTTTATAAGACTTAATAAAACCCTTTGGTATCTAGAGTGATAACTGGAAGACTCGTTCTCTGAATGAAAGTATAAACATTTTGATAATCTGCCAGCTGCCCTAATACGTATGCGTTTTTAATAAAGTTAAAAAACTGATATTAATGTTTCAGCTTGGTAAAAATAAAAGTTTAATACGAAAGATACTTTAAATTAGAACAAAGTAATACTTTGTGTAAGGGTCAGACCACTATAGATTTCCAGAAAACCGTTTTTAAATTTATTTCTCCAGCTAGATCAAGATCACTAAGTTTAAAAATGATAGCTGAAGGCCACTTCGGAATAACGCACATCAATATTAATTTATTGAAATAATCGATGAACTCGATGTTGAAATGGGATAATACAAGCTATGACGCATTAATGAAATTCTTTTCTATTTGAAAATCCCTTGTATGCCATTTATTTAATGTGAAATTTGCAAATGTCCACCGGGGGCTCAGCGACATGAATCCTAGAAGTCCAATTCTTAATGATTCAACTGCATATAATTCCAGCTTGAGCAAAGCCTGGTCGAGGTTGTATTTGAGGGCTTATTGGAATATAGGCCTGTGTTTTCAATTCAAGAGATATAAGCCTAACTCTAATATTCTTTGGAGCATAGATTGTTGTTTGGGGCATTGTGTCATAAGTAGTACTGTACTGTTGAAACCACATCACATTTACATAATATCATCCAATTTTGGCGTTATCCATTGACTGAATTGACAGAATTAAATGCCTCGGGTTCTCCTTCAGTCTCGAAAGTAGCTGTTTCATATCATATTATAAAACAGCAAACACGAATCTTGTGGTACAATTCACGCGGCCTACAAAAGCCAAAGGCATATAAATTATATATCAATTGAAAGGTTTTTTTGCACAGAAGTGCAAAATGCAAACATTTATAAATAAATTTCACCACAATAACTAATAAACAATAAAAGAAAATTGCACAATAAGTGCGAGCGAGTGCCAGAGCGAAACCGAGTATTTGTTCGCAACACTTAATTTTTTGATATCTTGACATTTTTACTTTAAAATTCACAACTAAAAATCGTATGCAAATACCCTATGGCTCATTTTGCTATACAAAAATTTTATGCGAACGTCAATTTTTGTTATAAGTGGACTATCATACGTGATCGATAATAGCCCTGGCTTTTTGCAAGCCTGTAGGGAATTGGATGAATGAAATGAGGTCGGTGCTCATCAGCCTAAGCCCGGAGATTTTCCAGTGCTTAACTTAAGCACGGAGAAAAACTGTGTTACCGGCATGAATTCCATATATGTTATCGATAGTTTGAATGGAAGCTCCATGTTTTTTCTGTGATGGCGTCGGTAATCCCCGGTGGGTTTTTTTTTCTACCGACTTCATCCATGCTTGCAAAAAAGCTATAAGTTGTCAAAGCGTTTATAACTTAAGCGTTTGTTGTGTTAACACATTTAAGTTAAGCGCTGATAATTCTCTTCGTTTAGCTTAGTCCGAAGTGGTTGTCCTCTTCCTCCGTGAAGGAATTCGTAATCAATGAATCGCATGCAAATGTCAGTTATCTTGGTTCAACTCAGTCCCAATTTTATGCAAACGTCACTTTTGCTACGAACTGTCAACGCGTTGACAAGTAAACTTTTAGTGTCTACAACACGCGGATAACACAGTTAGTATCCGCTTTTAAGCTATGTGCCGAGAAATGTATGCATTTATATCAATATGCCGGCTCAAATTGTCACCCAATTGCCTTAAAATCATCTTTTTCTGGAGCAGTAAAAATTCATCAAGAATTTCAGGATTTTTAGAGGCTTTTTAATCAATCGACATCGTAGCCATCTGTCAATGGAATTTGACAGTTGATGGCATGAAGGGTAGGGGGAAAACTATATTTTGTTAAAAATGTCACCCAATTTCCTTAAAATAACTTTTTTTGGAGCACTAAAAATTCATCAAAAATTTCAGATTTCTTATAGAGATTTTTTAATCCATTGACGGTGTTAATACCTGCTTCACTTGAGGCGAATCATTGTGACCTCTCTCTTTTTTATCTCATTCCTATTCATTGGAAGAAAGAGATGGCGAAGTGAGGTCGCATTTTCAAAAATATTAAAAACTTCTACCTCACTTGGCCATCTTTTTGCAAGAGATGAGAGTGAGATAAAAATAAAAGACGTTAAAATGAGTTGCTTGACCTAATGCTGATATGAACATCGTCATTGACATCGTAGCCATCCGTCAATGGAACTTGCGGGTGGCAATGGTGCAGTGGATGTAGTGCTTGACTGCTAGCTTAGAGGTGTGGGTTCGAGCCCCATTCTAGGCAGCATTCTTTTCTATATTCTCCCAGCTTAACTGGACGCCACCCGTGAGATTTAATGAGATAATAAACACCTTGATCTCAATCCACTGTGCCAAATCTTTCCTATCTTCCTACTCTTTCTAACTAGTGACATGCAATTCAGGTTGCATTAAAAAGACCTTAGGTCTTACAGGCATATAGTTAAAAAAAAAAATATTGGAGACAAACAATTCTTTGACAGAAAAAGTATGTTTTGATCAAAATATCAACCAATTGCCTTAAAACACCTTCTTCTGGAGCATTAAAAATGTATCAAATATTTTTGATTTTTTACAGGTTTCTTAATCCATTGACATCGTAGCCATCCGTCAATGGAATTTGACAGTTGAAGACTTGAAAGATGTAAAATTAATTATACTTTGACAGAAAAGGTGTATTTTTCCGGAGCAGTAAAAATTTTTCAAACATTTCAGATTTTTAGAGGGTTTTTCAATCCATCGGCATCGTTGCCATCCGTCAATGGAATTTGACAGTTGATGGCTTGAAATATAGGGGTTGAACTATATTTTGACAGAAAAATATATTTTGATTGCTTTGAATTGCCTTAAAATCAGTGCCTTTTTGGAGCAGTAAAAATTCATTAAAAATTTGTAATTTAATAATAATCGGAGAGATTTTATGCCAGCGAAATCCAAATGAATGAAATTGAATCGGAAATAAATTCAGTGAAATGAAAATGATCGAAAAATCGATTGATTGAATCATTTTTGTGATCGTTTTTTGAACAATTTTCTAGAAGTTTGCCAACTAGACGATAGTGTTATTAGCACTCGAGTTTCGAGGGCTGGATGTACTAGTTATATTTAATACTTCTAATTAGTTTGATTATAAATATTTTAAATAGACTTAAAACCTTTTCCATTAAAAAATAGCCATTGATAAATAAAATAAATGATTAAAAAACAGAAATTTAAACATGTTAACCAACCGATTTATACTACTGGAAAAATATTGCGTATACGCCCCCCATACCATTTTTAGGAAAACTGAAAATGTGGTAATTTTTTTTAATTATTACGGCACATTACATGAAGTTATCTTACAATTTAGTTTCTTTTTATCTATATCAGATAGAGGACTACGCATGGTATAACAGATAAGTGACAATGAAAATGAACTATGCATTATGAATAACGGATACAGATTTCATATTGCAGATATGAATACCTATGCATGAAGGGAATTTGTTTTAGTTATGTATCATGGAAAATTGATTACATATTATGGAAAACGGATATGAATAACGAATAACGGTGATGAAGATAATAAGAATGCTGGATTGACTTGGGATACTAAAAATTACCGGTACTGGTTCGAATTAGGAACGAATTATGGATAGTATCACGAATATTGAACTACCTGATACTAATACAGAACAAAATTCGTAGAACAATAAATTATGTTTCGTTCTCATTCAAAATGGAATTTAATTTTTTATTCGATCGTGAGTCTTATTGTTTGGTTCCTTCAAAATAAAATTAGCTTTCACGATAGAATCAAATCTGCTATAGGATTTGTAAAGTATATAGTTCATCCCCGAATTCATCATGCGAGAACTATTGATGATCTATCAAAGAACCGTTCTAATATAAAACAAAAATATTGTTTTACGGAAAGAGAAAGTTTTGAAAAGCTAGAGTTACACAAGATAGAGAATCGAAGGACAAAGTTTCGAAAAAAAAGTTTTTAAAACTTCGTTGTTCCTTGAGCGATTTCAATGAACTTGACACAGGTGATGGTAGATAATTGTAGTACCTCGTGGAGTTACAGTTAGTGCGCTGGACTATCATGCTGAAGGTGTGGGTTGGATTCCTAGGCGTGTCACCTAAAAACAAAAATGTTTTATCCGAGGTACTGCCTCTTGTGCACAATGAGGAACTGACAAATCCTCCGAGAGTATACTTGTCATGAATAAATGCTTCTCATCTAGCCGTTCTGACTCAGCAAAAAACTGTAAGTCCCCTCCATTCCTGCCAACAACACGCACACATGAATGGTTGAGAGTTGTAAGTCACTAGGCTCTGGTTCTCCACGAGCTGTTGCGCCACCCAATTTATTTTTTTATTGTTTGATGGTAGATAATTTGGACATAGTTTTATAACACCCTGTTTTAAGAATTAAATTTGATTCTGTTTTAATTCTGTCTCAGCTATGTCTATTTCATTGAAATCACTCAAATGAAGTTTCAAAATGTTGACATATTTTTGAAATTTCCTGTTTTGAAAATATTTTGTTTCTAATCTGTATGCACAGTCCCCGACTGTGTGATCCTGTTTTGAAAATATCCAAATCAAATGTCAACCAATTGCCCTAAGATCAAAAATCAAACTCGAGATTTTGATGAAATTGTTATTACAAAAATAGGGAAGACGAAAAAACTTGGTCTCACAATACATCCTGTCTGTGCGCCTGCGCCTAAGCGGCTTGATAAATGTTCTTAAAACTTGTTTGTGTTTTTTGATCACTCACGGAAAGAATTCTTGGATCATATCACGAAAAATGAGCTGCAAATTACGAAAAATGAATCCCGATTTATACCTTGGCTCCGGATTTCGTAATTTACGACTATTTGTTTGCAATTTGCAAAACTGAGCAAAATGAAGATATTGATACTCAAAAATCGTAAATCAACCCTCTTTAAGTATCAATTATGCTATCGAGAGAAAACAAAAATTGCGAACAAAAAATCGCAATTTGATCCAAACATTCCTCAATTGCACAATTTGTAAATTTGCAAAAAAGATTTGTGATCACCACTTTTATTTCGTGATATTGCCACTTGGAAAGATCAATCCTGCTCTACCCTTCATTTTGCAGGTATACACATTTAATTTAATTTATTTGAAATAAATACTTTACGCTTGACTCTACTTGGATTTGAACTCGCAACCCTCCAGTTGCGGAGCAAGCATGCAACCACCAGGCCAATTTGCATTACAGATTGTTGGTGTCACACATTGATGATTAGATACCTGCCATGTTGTGGTGCTGTATTTCTTCGAGAAGTAAATTGCGACAAAAAAGTCGTGATTTAGGATTTTTTTGTTGGTGATTTGCAACTATTCTCATGGAGTTGCAAATCACGACAAAAAAAAACGTAATTCAGTGATTGTGCAATGTTAATTACTAAATATTTATCGCAAATCAATATTTTTAAATGCTGTTTGTGAAATTATGCTCTTGGAGAGTAAATTACGCCAAAACAGTTGTATTTTGCTATGAAAAGTACAAACTTGAATCATGGATTTTAATTGCAAATCACGAAAAAACAAATTTCGTAAATTGCTACATTTTGACTGTTAAATTACCAGTTTTTGTATTAATTTATTTACGAATTACGAATTAAACATGATTCGTAAATTGCAACTGCAAATTTTTCAATAGGTGATTTCTCAATTCTTTCCGTGCTCCCCCACAAATTTTTTATTTTTTTTAAATCAAAAATAACGGTTTGTGTCATAATTTTTTTGTTAGTAATTTTTCATGATCGTATAAATTAATTTAAGTAAAAGCAACCTTTTAATGTGAAACCTTTTTTAAAAGAGGTATTTAATGGTACATTTCCAAGAACCATGTTTAACTATCGATTCTCTTCAAAATGGTACATTTGATATCAATAATTTTGTGTATGTTTTTTCGAAAGATATATTTTGGATTTTTTAAAAATACTTTAATTATTATTTTTTTTTTTTTGAAAATCAATTATTTCAAAAATGATACAATCGATAATTTTTAAAACTTTTTAAGGATTTTTTACAACTTTTCAGAATATTTTATTTTAGATAACATAAAATTTTATTTTTTGGAACAAATAACGGTGCTTTCCATACAAATTTTTAAAAAGCGTTAGAGAAATATATTTTTTTTTTTTTTTCTTAAAAATGGCTCCAACGATTTTGAAAAAACATCTTGTGTGTACTGGAATTAGTGCAATTTACTACCAAAAATTAAGAAATTTACACTTAGCACTATTAATGAGATACCTCTCGCGTTTTTTCTGCATTTTGTTTTTTTGTTTCACTACCCACTGAACGGATAAGATCTAATTATATTTCATATGAAAATTTAAAAAAAGAAATTTTTGATTTCAATTTTTTTTTTTTGAAAATTCGACCCAAAACTAGGTTGAAAACTGATTTTATTTTTTTTTTTTTGTTAAATGCACATCCATAAATTCTTAAGATTTGCAAACCAGAACTTTTTCTTAAAAATATTTTAAGAATTTGATTTATACAAAATTATTTTCTTAAAAATCCGCTTAAACAATTACAAACATTTTTTCCAAAAAAATTAAATTTTATCAGGCATTCTTTCGTAAGAACAAGTACGTGTGATCCAGTCATGCATTTTAACTTTAAACATGAATTAATGTATTTTTTAATGACTGGATTCAAAATAGTTTAGTCACAAGTGGACCGATGAGCGCCACATGAGCGCCAATCAATCGCAACGAACCTAACCAACACACAGACAATGTTTATTCAGTTTTTCTATCTCATACATACAAAGAAAAAACATAAACTGAAAAGCATAGTTTCTGCATGTGCGCGCAGACCAATATGAGTCCATACAAAAGGACTCGTTTTTGCAGCCAAACAGTTGCGAAACTGAAAGTTGTATGTACGCGACTGGCCTAAAACTTTTGAGAATTTGGTCAAGAAAACGGTTTGATGAAACAATTTGAAAATTTACAGGAATATTTATGCTTTGAAAGTCTACAAATCTACAAACCAACTTAGCACATGCCATCAAAGACAAAAAAGGATTACGAAAAGACCACAAAAAGTAGTTTTTTAGTACTTTCTTAAACTAACGGTGAACGGTCAAACAAAAATAATTTCTACAAAGCCTTAAAAAAATGTTGTAAAACGCTTTCTCAAATATCCAAAACAATATTTGAATTTTCTTATGACATCATTATATTCTGCGATATTATAATAAAAGCTAAAAGTATCTTTTTTTCATTCAAAGTCACACAAACCATGCAAAAAAGATTTGAATGACAACAACAACAACAACAAAAAAAACTGGATTGAAGCTGAATAAACAAGGTATCTGACCATTACATTTGATTGACCTTAAAACAAAATAAAAAAAGATAATTCTGTTGTCTCTTGTCATTTCTTGCAATAACGCAATAACGGTTCTTCGAGAAATATTTTCTGCATTTAAATCTAGAAACAAAAAGATATAAAGCTGTAGAATCCTTCTTGTTTCAACTCATGTCCACTTTGCTAAAGTGGATTTAGTTCCCATTTAATGAGAACTAAGTCCCTTGGTGGACTAGGTTCCCGGGGACTTAGTTCCATAACAAAGATACCTACAGCTCATCAAAAACCACTAACAAAAATTTCAAAAAATTGTTCCTTTAATTTTTTTTGACTAGGTAGTGTTTTTTATCATTCTTTGGTCCAGACAAAGAAGAAGCGGGAAAAATGCTATTAATTAAAATATTCTGACAGTTTTTCGATAGTAGCTTTTGATTGAAAAGAGATGTAAAAATTTTTTGTTCACCAGACTTAAAAAGCAAAACATATTTTAACCTATAAAATCAAATACATTTTTTACTCTAAGTCCAATGACCACAGAAAGTGCAACATTTCCCTCCAGCCAAGCTGCTGCCATGTAATCTTAGGAGATAGAAAAATCATATGTCAAAAAACAGCCATACTAAATTAGCTTATATAAGAAACGTTTCTAGCTCTTAGACAACTCACCGATAGTGATTTAATTTTTGCCTCATGATTTTGCATTAAGTTATTTTTAAACTCTAAAATAAAAAAAAATAAATTTTAAATAAGTGTTAAGCTCTAAAGGAATTTTTATTGGCAACAATAACTTTTTGCCTATACGCCCAACTATAGCATGTGAATATTTTATTAAATAAAGTTTGATTTTTTATTAGAGTCATTAAACACAATTTGATAATATAAACAAAGATGGTTTGTAAATTCTTTCAAATCATAAATACCATTTGAAAATGACTTTTTTAACCAATCAACAACGGTACTAACCCAAAAAAAAAAAAGATTCAAAACCCCGGTTATCTTTCCCCACATGGGGCTCAACCATATAGTCATTCTGTCTGTCCAAATCAAGACCCACTGGCGACAATAATTTCAAAACAAAAACAATTCATAAAAATTCTAAAGAAAATAATATTTTTACGACCTAAGCCATTATAATTTTTGACTGTATTTTGAATATTTAATTAAAAATCTCAATAAAATTAACAATAGGTATCTGATTTTATTTGTGTTACAATACATAAGATCTATTTTAAGAATGATCATTAAAACCAAACCTACACAAAAGTAAGATAATAAACAAACAATGGTTATTAATTTAAAATTAAAAGTTGCAACAAACATTTTATAACATTTTGATATTATCATACACATAGTTGTCATTTTTGGATGAAGTCAATTAACGTCCCACTTTGAAGCAAGTTTCACCCACATTTCTAACAAAAAAAAAGAAAATCATCAAAAAAAGTCAAAAAATCATTTGAATATAATTGCTAGAAAATTTCAAAATAATTAAAGTGCAACAATTACACGTACAATTATTGTTTTTACCGAAACATAGAGGGTCGTGCAGCCAAAAAGTTAATTAGATGAACATAATTATGCGTGCAATTAAATATCTAAGCTAAATATTGTTGACTCTATACCGCTACCGCTAGGTGCGGGAGATCACAGATCACAGATTGGCGATAAGACTAAAAATAATGTTGGAAAAATGTTTGCTCTTGCTTAACCAAAAATTATTTTAATCGCTGGACGCCCAAAGATCGTATCTGAAATCCTAAAATACTATAATGGGTGGGTTTGTTTCCAATGAGTTTATTCATAACCAAAAAAAAAAAAAAAAATGAAACGTTTGCTAATGATGATCTTTGGCGATACCAGTGGCTCAGGGCTCACCTCAATGACTACCTGGAATAATAATGATAACCTACTGAACAGGTGAACTGTTTTTTTTCGGATGTCTGCTTTGAACCAAGGGCGGGTTTTCAATTTTATTTTATTGTTAGAAGTGTGAGCCAATACACTCCCAAATTACAAAAAAAAAAAACAACATATTTTTGTCTTACAATTATAGTTAAATAGACGCAGACTCTAGTATTTAGTTTTTTCTTCTCGCATTTTAAGGGCTTACATATGAGTAAAAAGATCATATGTGCATATGTATTCATATACATGCTTCTGAGAAACTGTTACTTTTTTCACTGAAACTTATAAAATAGTTGGCTCTTTGAAATTATTTAGAAGATTTAAGTTGTAAGTAGGTAGGCAGGGGTAGGAGAAGACTAAAATTGAGTGTGTGCTAAATCAAATTTGTGGGTCCCTTGTATAACAAAGGATATTTTTGCAATCAGACCACTCATTATGAATAAATATAAACCAACAATATAGGACTAAAAAGTTGTTTCCGAGTTATAGGTCACTTTTTGCCATATGTAGTTTTCATACTTTTCCAAAAAACGGAATTGAACGATCAATAAACAAATGAGTAGATGAGAACCAAAACTCGTCATATCCACTTTTATCAAAAAATGAGATTTTGATGCAGATTTGTTAAGATGGGCGTATTAAGTGGTTTTTAAGGAAAATTTGACAGCCTTACCCCTCCAACCCCCTTTAATATTGATGTCAAACATCGTAACTGTTTCCAAAACTCTCCATATCCACAGTGCGATTTGCATCAGAACTTTCCATATCCATTGTTTGCAGTAGGTTTGGTTTCAAAACTCTTTTTATCCATCAAAGGCAATTGATTATGTACGTTGATGGGTTTTTATTGTAAAAATCTTTAAATGGGTCGTTGAAGATTGGAAACTAGTGTCGTGCTATTATATTAGAGGGTGCAATTGAGAGAGGGGGGGATGGTGTGGAAACTGGCCATATACAATCATTTGCAGCAAAACTCTTCATATCCAAATTTAATTGTTAAATATCTTTTAAACGGATCTTTCAATATATTTTTGCTCTTAATTATACCATTAAGATTTAAAAATATTTTATTAAGCAAAATAAAATCGTTTCTAGCAACTATCATTTAGCCTAATTAAGTTTTTTTTTTATTTGCAAAAAATGAAAATTTGGGATATGACGAGTTTTGGTTCTCAACTACTCAAATACTGATGTTATTTTTTGTCAATTTTGGGTTGCAGATTATTTAAAAGGACATATTGAAGCGTTTGGTTTACGTACACAAATATTTCATTTACAAAAATATCGGTTGATTAGTAATAATTATAAAGAAATACTAATTTTGCTATGTGTTTGCAAACTTGAAGTAAAATTTCCTATTTTTTCAGAAACTATATAATATTTTAGTATTGTAGTATTAGTATGTAGTACCTCGTGGCTTGATGGTTAGTGCGTAGGACTGTCATGCCGAAGGTGTGGGTTCGATTCCCAGCCGTGCCACCTAAAAACAGAAATGTTTTATTCGAGGTACTGCCTCTTGCGAGGAACTGACAAATCCTCCAAGAGTATACTTGTCATGCAAAAGTGCTTCTCATTTAACCGTTCGGACTCGGCAAAAAACTGTAGGTCCCCTCCATTCCTGCCAAGAAACACGCACACAGGAATGGTTTTGAGTTGTAAGTCACTAGGTCCTGGTTCTCCATGAGCTGTTGCGCCACCCAATTTATTTATTTATTTATTTATAATATTTTAGCAGCCTCTAAGAAATCGTTTGAATACTATTCCATATTTATACATTTGTAATGAATGATACTTCGTATCCTTTGTTTAGTTCAGACCGAAGGCGGGTCAAAGACGAATCGAAGATGGACCAGAGATGGATTGGAGATGAATCTAAGACGTATTGCAGATGGATTCAAGATGGACTTGAGACAAATTGGAGATAATTCAAGAAGGATTAGAGATGGATCCAAAATGGATAGAAAATTGATTGGAGACGGATCCAAGATGGACCGGAGATGGTAGATGATAGGCCTCGAGGCTTTTATTATCTAAAACCATCTACTTTGCAAAGTCCGGCCCTGATACCTCTACATCCTTACAATTAATAGATACCTACATATGAGGGTGGTCGTAATATGGGGTCTTAAATTTTTATATTTGGATGGGCGTCAATCATCTCCAAATTAATTCAATTTCAATTTTCAATTTCAATTATTTTATTTTATTCCAAACTTAAAATTACTTAACAAAAACATTTCTCAAGGAATAGCGGAAGTAAAATAATAATGTGCATTCTTTAACTTTAAAGTTAGTGAAGAATGTCATCTAATAAAATGTAATACATTTATAAATATCTGATGTGGAGTGACAATCAGTTATAAAGAAATAATAATAAATTTTATTTTTATTTTATTTTTTTAAAACAATTTAAAGAAAGAGAAAAAAGATAATACAAAAGAGCAATTCGATAAAATAAGTTAAACAATATCAAGCAAAAAGAAAATAAGTAATTTAACATTATTTGTGCATATGATTACGATATACTTCTCAAATAACACTTCAACTGTAGCAAAATCTATTGTAAGTAGCCAGTCTTTAACTTTTCTGAGGAACGAATGAAAATTAACATTGATACAAATGAAATATGGCAGTTTATTAAAAATTGAAGGAGCTGTGACAGTGTAGAAGTTCGAAAAGTGGGTTCTAAACGCAGTAGGTACATTCACAAGATGCAAATTATTAACACGTAAACTGTAAAATTGAGAATTTTTGCTAGGTATATTACCACTCTGCTTAAAAAATTCTTTTAATACTTGGAAGATGTAAAGGCGTCTGATTGGTAGGATACTTAAATCTTTAAATAGAGGCCAGCTGTGAGTTAGAAGATTTTTATCACAAATTATCCGAACTAAGTGTTTTTGAGCTGTAACTTAATTACCAAAAGAGCTATAATATGAACCCCCCCAACTTGCAATGCCGTACTGCAACTTACAGTTAGCCAGACCTTAGTAAACTGTCTTCAAGACTTGCTTGGAACAGAATTGTTTGATAAGATACATTTTCCGAGTCACTAGCAACATATGGGATTTGATGGATTGCATCTGAATTTTCCAATTCAAATTATAGTCGACTATAACTCCAAGATATTTGTATTGTTCCACACTCTCAATTTTAAAGCAATTCGAAGAGCAATCAACATTACCATTAAAATTACATTTACCACAGTTATGGACAGGTAGACAAAATTTTTTGCAGTTGCGTGCATGGAAAAAGAGATTTAAATCATATAAATCATTACCAGATAGTTAAAAAGAAATTAACTTTGGTTTCTCACTAAGGATCAATTTATGTTTTGTGAACCAGATCCTCAGGATTTCTAAGTCTTCCGAATTTTTTATAATACACTCGAAATTAGAGTTAAACTGATACGTAAAAGCAATGTCGTCTGCGAAGGCAGTGCATGAGCCATTTAAATTTAATTCAAAAATGGAGTTTATGTAAATCAGAAACAACAATGGACCGAGAACTGATCCCTGTGGTACCCCATTTCTTGAAATTCTCGATTCACTTAAAATACCATCGATGCTCACTTTTTGTTCTCTGTATTTAAGATAAGAGATGAACCAGTTATAAATAACACCCCTAAAACCCGCACGATATAATTTTCTTACCAATAAGTCATGGTCAACCATGTCGAATGCTTTTGTCATGTCGACAAAGAGCGCCATTGAATATTTATTACTATTGATAGCATTATATAATTGAGTACAAACTTTAAGAATAGCGTCCTTTGTTGACAGTCCCTTTCTAAATCCAAACTGATTACACCTGAAGAAATTATTTTTATCTAAAAACAAAACAATGCGTGTTTAAATAAGCTTTTCGAAAATTTAAGAAAAAGTTGGTAGCAAGCAAATGGACCTATAGTTAGATACATTTTTTCTACTACCCTTTTTGAAACGTGGAATAATTATTTCAGAACATTTTAGATGCTTGGGAAAACAGCCACTTAGAACGCTTAAATTAAACAAGTGACATAATACGTCAGCCACATTAAGGCCAATTTTTTTTTTTATAAAATGCTTGATATACCGTCACTTATAATTTCAGAATTTAATTTTAATTAAATGCAGTTTTTATCGCATATTAGGCGATTCGCTTAAAATTTACAAAACATTTCAAGGCATGAAGGCTGGGCAGAAGCGCAACTTTATAGAAACAAATCTAACAAGTGTGACAGGGTTCGAGATAGGGGGATGTTCTTTCGCCAATTCTCTTTCTACTGGCGATAGACGATGTTTTGACAGCAGGGCCAGCATTGGAACAGCGGAGAGACAGGGCATGCAATGGAGACCATTTGAAAGGCTTAGTCACTTAACTATGCAGATGATATTATATCTCTTGAAAGATAACATCAGAGAGCTGAACGGGATGTGTCAGGCACTGAAGGTTAAAGGAGAGTCGAGTGGTCTAGAAATAAATAGCAAAAAGACAAAAATAATGCTCTCAGGCCGCGTATGTTTCAAAAGGAGATGCCAGTTGAAGAGGTTGAACAATTTAACTACCTTTGAAGTTTTGTTTCAGCAAAAGGTGGTACTGATCTGGACGTTCAAAGTAGAATGAATAAAGCTCGAGCCGCCTTCAATTCTCTGTCCCAAATTTGGAAATAAAAATGTTTGTCCTAAAGTGGGCTCAAGGTCCATTGATTATATAGTTTATTTTGAGAAATACGTTACGTGACATTTCGGATGTGTTTACACCCTTTTTCAGACCTATTTATGAGAAACGGCACGACTCAAAAAAACAAACTACAATCAACTGACCTTGAACCAACTTTAGGACAAAATTTTTTTATAAATACATAAAAGTCACGAAGAAAGGAAATATCCAAATTTGGAAATCCAGTCAAATCTCCTTACGTACTAAGTTGAGATTCTTCGAATCCAATGTCAAATCCGTGCTGTTATATGCTTGCGAAACCTGGAAAGTCACGACTACCATCTCGAGGAAATTGCTGGCGCTTTGCCATATTCTAAAAATTAGCTGACCCCAAAGTTTATCAAACGAAGAATTGTGGCGCAGGACAAGAGTGGCTCGAAGTAGACATAAGAAAGCGTAAAAGGTAATGGATTGGTCAAAGAGGAAACCAAACGATGAAATTGCAAAGCAGTCATTTGAATGGTATCTTCAGGGTGCATGCCAGGTTGGAAGACCAAGAAAGACATGGAAGTCAACAGTTCTAGCAGACTCCCAGAGAAAGATGTGGCCACATTTAAATTATCTACCTGCAGACTGTGAAGGATATAAACTACCTACTTGTTGGCTCCCAGCACCCCCATCGGAGTTACAGGACTCAATGATGATGATGACTTTATTGGTTGCTTTTATTGGTCACTTTTTACTGGTAAATTTTAGTATTAATTTTTATGGGTTACTTTTAATGATTCTTTTAACGGGTTACTTTCCTGATTATTTCTTGAGAGCTGACACCTCAAAATAAAAAAAAAAAAATGGGATTACTCGTATATAGATATCGCATTGAATATATGCAAATCTGACCACTTTTCGTAGCGCTATGTCCCATTATAGAAACTGTTAACTCTTTGTCCTATGCGTGTAATATCTTTGTAAATATCAGTGGTAGAATTTCTGAAATTCTTACCAATTAAAAATTGAAAATTTGAAATATGAGGATTCAGTAATATTCATCTTTAAAATCATCAGTAAAACTCATATTTGAAAATTTCAATGTTTAATTTTGAGACAAAGCAGATATGAATCGAAATAGTATCCAAGGATTTCACTGATTACCTTCCTTTGAAACTTTTATAAAGAAAAGTCTGTTGTTATTTTGATACCAATATAATGCTCTTGTTTTCATTTTTTTCTAGCCAAAAATTTTGATACAGCCTTCCACATTTGACATGAATATATAATAGTTTTTCTTGAAACAAAAAAACAAAAACATTATGGTCTAATTTTATATATACTAAACATGCTTTGAATTTTGTTTTTATAATAATAAATACCAACCTTTTTTTCTCCAAAATCATAAATCAATTTACTTGACTTTGGATTTATGTATCTTTTAATAACATAATAGCATTTGAATGATATACATTTTTTCTATGCCTATAAGCCACTGCTAATTGCTGTTTCTTCTAATCAGGGAGGTAATTACTTTTGTATCTTGTTATAGCCTTTAAGCAAATTAAATAATGTTTGCTTACAAAAATATATATAAAAAAAACTTTTATCAGAAATAAAATTTTCATAGAAAAAAGATACAATCGCTCTGATCAACGAAACAAACATCAAAGGTCGACCTTTTTATAATCATCATTTGTCAGATCATCAACGAATATTTTTCTCAATACCCATTATATCCAGAGCTTCATGACATACAAGATTGACACGCAAATCTGTCCGTGATAGCTCATTAACGATATCAATCATCACTCCATCTCAAAAATTGGTTCACGCGAGATTGTTGCTTTCGTAATAATCTTAAATTGTATCTAGATACACCTCATAAATTCCTTTTTATAGATATTTACGATTAGATACCTATATACTTTCGTTGTTCACTCTCCACCACCATTCATGCCACTTCTTAAAAATAAATCTCGCTGAATCAAAGACAAATTATGATACTCACGGAAGAGAACGATCAACTTTGATCTTTCAACTTCGATTTCTCGCTAAAGTTAGATAATCCTCTAACAACACGCTATATATGGGTATAGGTATAGATATACTCAAATTCAAATATGTTAGATATTTCCTAAGTCTTTGAAAGGATTTGTTCACCCTTTGTGTGTCATTATAGCGCTTAGCACTACTCGAATGCTTCAGATGAATGAGTGAAACTCTTCCACGAATTGGGTCAGCAATTGTTATAGGTTTAAGCCTTGGCTAGGCTATAGATATTCATTCGAGGATAGGTAAACCAAGAAGAAAAAAAAAATCTTAAAACTTTATCGCCGATTACATCTACACGAATCCCAATCGGGACAATGTCCGTCCGTCCGTTGAGTTAAGCTGGAGACGGTGGAGGTGGTGCAGCAGCAGCAGCAGCGAGAGTGAAAAAGGTTCTTTTCGATAGCAAAAGGCGGCTGTCAAAAAGCCGCTTGTGTAAACATCAAATGCGTTGACATCGAACCGAAGGGGAAAGCGATAACCGCGCTTGGTCTCTGTCCTCAAACTATTCAATAGATTCCCTCAGTCACGACTTCTTGTTCTCGAGAAATACCGATACAAAGATACATTTCACGCCATTAAAAAAAAAAAAAAAACGAAGCGCAAAGACCTCCACTGCTCTCAGAGGTGACAAGCTTCAAAATTTAAACCCCCTCTTTGTACAGAAGGTACCCAGCTATCTAAAAGTATGAATGCCGTTTTGCATAATTCCATTCAGACAAAGTGTATTCAAACAGCTTTGGGATTATCCAGTAGGCCTGGTCGTTGTGGTATACAGCTAAATGCCATGCAGCACCTATAAACTATAATCCACATTGGACGATGGAGTGATTGATTGTGGCGACGCTATGGAGATTTCCATCTTTTCGAAGAATAACGTAAATCTATCTTAACGAACGTTGATCGAAGGTTATCTCTCTTTTGGTGTTTTGCGAAGAGTAACAAAGTTGATGGCCTTATGGAAAAGACTTGAGTTCGCAGGAATGTGCTTAATATCCAATCCACTCAAGCTTAAACTTCAAATTAATTCAGTTATTTAAGCAATACAAATATTTCAGGGGGAACCGTTAATAATAATATTATGGCAAATTCTTTAAGAATTACTTAAAGCCTGGAGCTCTGTTAAGGTCCATTGAGCACACTATTGCTCATGGCACGTAATTCTTGTTTAATAATTATGTTTTCTTTAATTAAATTAACTTTATTTTAAGATAGCTGCTTAAATACTTCTCTGGTACTTATACCTCTTAGCTATTTTGGGGATGTATTTTTTTTGGTTACAGGTTGAAATAATAGTAAGTTTTTGTAAATTTTTCTAAATAAATAAAAATATGTTTGGTGTTGCGACAGCTCGTAGAGAATCAGGGCCTAGTGAGTCACAATTGTCATGCCAAATTACCACGGCAAGTTACACAAATGACCAACATGTGCAAATCATGAGACTTTATTTTCAAAGTGGATTTTCACTTGCGCAGCTTTTACGGATTGCATGGTCGTCCTTCAAAATCGACTATTCAACGTTTGGTGGCCAAATTCGTGTCGACCAATTCAGTAAACAATCAGCTAACTGTACGTAAACGAAAATTTTGAATATGATGAAAAAATTGTCAGTGCCCATGAAAGTGTGCAGAAAATTTTTTGTTGAGGTGGTTTTTCAAAAAGTTTTGGAATAACTGTAATAGCCCTGTTATAACCAATAAGTCTAAAATTTTTACTTTATCCAGTTCATTCATATAATACAAATCTTTAGCCTAGACATTGCCTTTTTATGAAAGCATCTCTCTTCGGGACTAACTTGATTTAAGTAGAAAATCATTTTCCACCATTGTTAAATTTTTATATGGGTGTTGCAAATTTTTATTAAATATCAAGTTAAGATACAAAAAGTTCACTGTGCTATTGTTACTGTGGTACAGAAAACAGTGTTCTAAAAAAGTTTCACACTGCCTTAATTAGGATAATAATGGTAAAGTATTGCTATTGCTTTGTTTCTACAATCTGTACGTTTTTATTATTTAACTAGCTGTCCGGTTTCAGCTTCACTCGGGTAGACAAAAGTTTTGAAACCAAATTAACAAAACAAAACTATAAATAAATTTATCAGGAAATATGCGGGTTTTAAATCTGTGGTGTCTGGGAGAAATATGATAACTCCATTTTAAAAATTGCGTCTTTACGTCCACTTAACATTGACCTAAGCGGGTGGACCGATTTTTTTACCTAAACGGGTGGACCTTATATTTTCTTCTAATTTGGAATGTTTAAAAAAATGTGTTTCAAATTTAAAGATACATTGGTCCACCCGTTTAGGTTCTAGGTCGATATAAAGTGGACATAAGGACGCAATTTTTAAAATGGAGTTATTATGTTTCTCCACAACACCACAGAAATATAAGTGAACAAAAAGAACTCAATATATCGCCCGGTTCCTCTATGAATAACAGTTCTGTTCTATACGGAGTTCTTGGTATGTTTTTATTTAAGGGAAAGCGTAAATACTCGTAATGTGCATTAAAAACATAATCAATGTCAGTAACTCAAGTCCAAATTTAATTTTATTTCATATCCCTGTTTCCGTGAATTATAAAAGGTATGATATTTATAATTCAATACATCGTTCTTCTTAAATTTTGAGTTAATGACTCCCCATTTACCCTATTTTACCCTTTAAAAGGTAAAATTTTGAAAATTTTCTATCGGTGGCTCTCAAAATCCACCATCTAAATATAACCTTTCAAACACAAAATTAAATTTTAAAATCCGCTTCAATAATTTGTTTCACCTTATGCATCTGAATTTTGATCTCTAATAAAAGGTGTCTTTTAAGTATAACCTAGTTTAAATATTTAAGTAAACATTAGCGCTTATGTGACAGTTTACGCAGAGGAAAAAGTAGAACATAAGCTTCTTAAGTAGGGTATAAGTGCTTAAGTTTCGTACAAGCTAACGGGTCTAAGAATCATAATCAAATTTTTATTTCCTACGCCTTTTCACCGTATATTTGAAGCTCAGTTCGAGTCATCCTCTGAATAGAACAAACAGAATTTTTAATATCGGACACCATTTTTACCTATCTCACTCTATACTGCCGTATTTAGAAAAAATAAAATGCACGACCGCACGTACTTGCTCTTATGTTCAAGAGGCAGAGAGTTTAAGAAAACTCTATATAAAAACATGGAAATTATGAGAGAAAAAGATGAAAAGCATCATAATACGAGCTAAAACAACTCTTTTGATAGTTTGAGGTAAGAAAAAGAACGTCATTTGAATTCTAAATATGTATTCTGAATATGATTCTATGAAATAAGAATCGTTGGAGCGGTTTTTTAAACAAATTATTTTCTTAAATATCAAGTTCTTAAAATATTTTTAAGGAAAAAGTTGGTATGCAAATCTTAAGTATTTATTTATGTGAATAAAAATAAAATTAAACAAAAACTGTGAACCTGTTTTTGAGATATCGAATTTTCAAAAAAAAAATATTGTGAACATTTTTTTGAAAATTCAAAAATTTTCATTTATGTATTTATAATATTATTTGAGCTTATTTGAAATTTGCATATAAAAATTGTATCTAAATCCGTTCAACTGAAAATGAGAAAATTCAAAATAAAAAGAACATGAGAGGTACTACTCTTGCTAAGTATTTTTTAAATTAAATTAAATTATATATTTTTTAAAGTAGATCACACTAATTTTGGCATATAAAAAAAAGTTTACTCAAAATCGTTGGAGCAGTTTTTGAGAAGAAAAATATCTTCCTTAAAGGTTTTTTGACTTTTGTATGGAAGGTACCGCTGGATTTGCATGAAAGCCAATTTTGTACTTAAAATATTTTTAAAAGTATTTAAAAAACTCGTAAGTATCGAGTTTCAAAAATATATATAACGTGGTTTTCGAAATACATATTTGATTTTCAAAAAATAATTTTGATACATTTTTATAAATCCAAAAAACATTTTTTGAACATTTTGTTAACAAAAATTGTTTATATTTTTTTAAGAAGCTTCTGTATAAGAAATAAAATGCACGACCGGGTCGCACGTACTTGCTCTTATATTCAAGACACTGCGGGTCTAAGAAAATTGTATATATAAACATGGAAGTTTTGAGAGAAAATGTAGAGGATCATGAAATACGACATTTAAATTGGTTTAAACAACTCTTTTGACAGTTTGACGTGAAAAAAATGCCATCTTAATTCTTGATTGAATATGATTGTATGGGAAACATAAATTTAGAATCGTTGGATCGATTTTTTTTTAATTATTTTTTTTATACATAAAATTCTTAAAATATTTTTGAGAACAAATATTGGTATGCAAATCTTAAATACATATTTATGTGTAGGTATATAAAAACAAAATTTGAAAAAAAATTGTCAACTCATTTTAGAGATATCGAATTTTCAAAAAAAAAGAAATTGAAACTTTTTTTATAAATCCAAAAACTTTTTTTTTTGAAAATTATGATAGGTATACAATATTATTTAATCTTATCTGAAATTTGTATTTTAAAAAATAATCTTAATCCGTTTAGCCAGTAACGAGAAAATTCAAAATAAAAAAATACGTTCTATGAGTGTATATAAAAAAAGTTTAATCAAAATCGTAGGGGTCGCTTTTAAGCAAAAAAATATTTTCCTCTGCGTTTTTTTAACTTTTGAACGGAAGGTACTGTTATTTTTTCATAAAAACTTTTGAGTATCGAGCAAGATTTATATAAAAAAAAGGTTCCACATACGCCACCCCATAGGCGCCCGCAGGATTTTGTCCAGGGGGGGGCAGACACCAACACAATTCTGAGATATCAAATTTTCAAAAAAAAAAGAAAAAAAATGTTTTATTCAAAAATACTTTTTTGATAATTTTGAAATGCAATATTATTTGAACGGAAGTTTTTATAAATAATTTCATTTAAATCCGTTCAGCCAATTGTGAGAAAATTCAAAATAAGTTTGTATGGGAATATATGTTGAGTGGAAAATATGTTTTTCGTTGGCTTTTTTTGTTACAATAACTTTAGTAATGAAACGAAATTTGTAACATATACTTTTCCCGATGTTTCGACAGGGGTTGCTGTCTTCTTCAAGGGGAACTTTATTTCATACAAAAAATATAAATATTTCATAATATAATGCAATAAAATACAATGAAACTTACACTTTAAAAAGTATGATAATATTTTACATACTAAAATTGAAACTGTATAAAACAAAATTTATAAAAGTGAAGAAAAATTGCACTTCTAATGAAGATTTTAGTCAAAAACTAAAGGAGATAGGTGAACGATGATATTTAACGATGAAACAATGGAGCAATATACCGCTGAAATGTTCTGTGTATCCTGTTTTCGATTCATGTTGTTTAAAATGTGAAGCATTTCTAGGGTGTACCGCTTAGAAGTATGCTTTTCAGTTTGAAGAACTTATACACCATCAGAATCGAGAGCGTGGCCACTTTCGATTGTATGGCTGGCGACTGCAGTTTTTGCTGGATATTTGGTATTGATGTCGGATCTGTGATTAGACATCCTTTGACGAAGAAATTGTTTCATCGTACCAATGTAGCATAGGTTGCAGGGTTCATTGGTTCTACCTTTGCAGTTGATCCTATATATGACATCAGTGCATTTGTCCCTATAAGGTTTTGCTTTTAATTTGGTAAAAAGATGTCCAATTGTTTTATTAGATTTAAAAGCTAATCGAAGATCTTTTTAGTTTATTGTGACGGCCTCCTTAAAGTTCTCGGTTAAACCTGGAACATAAACAACGCTTTTGAATAAGCTATCCGCGCTTTGGTTACATTTTTGACGAGGGATTTTGTGGATGTGTTTGGAAATCAAACTCCGAATGACCAGAGTTTAAGAGTTTTAGAACTTTAAAAAAAAAAAAACACAAAAAATTCGAAAAAATGAATGAAATATTTATTTGAATCGATAGTTTGAACCTTGCAATTTAATGTTTAAAGATAATTTCATGCAAATGTTGACCGCGGCTGCGTCTCAGGTAGCCCATCCGCTGAGTCCAATTTTGGCATACTCTTTCACACATATCGGCCGGTATCTCACGAATGAATGCATGGATGTTGGCTTCCAGTGCGTCAATCGAAGCGGGCTTGTCCCTATAGACATTAACCTTGACATACCCCCACAAAAAATAATCTAATGGTGTCAAATCGCACGATCTAGGCGGCCAATTGACCGGCCCGAAACGTGAAATTAACTGTTCACCAAACTCGCCTCGCAATTGCGCCATTGTTTCGCGTGCTGTGTGGCATGTGGCACCGTCTTGTTGAAACCACATATCATGCAAGTCAAGAACTTCCATTTCGGGCAAAAAAAAGTTTGTTATCATCGCTCGGTAGCGTTCACCATTGACAGTAACGCTGCGATTCGCATCATCTTTGAAGAAATATGGCCCAATAATGCCGCCGGCCCATAAACCGCACCAAACAGTGGCTTTTTCGGGATGCATTGGTCGCTGTTGCAATGCTTCTGGCTGATCTTCACTCCAAATGCGGCAATTATGCTTATTTACGTACCCATTCAACCAAAAATGAGCCTCATCGCTGAACACAATTTTTCGATAAAAAAGCGGATCCTCGGCCAGCCATTTTGATAGTAAAATTCAATAATTTGCAAGCGTTGTTCATTTGTAAGACGATCCATGGTTAACTGGCCGAACAGAATGGTGTAGCTGTAGTTGTCGCGTGTAGCACTGTCAAAGTAGAAAGATACAAAAATAGTATACAGTGCCACAATGAGAAGCTGTAAATGTAGCAAGGAATGTATGGTGTAGCAGAAGTTAAACTAAATTCAACTCTTGCTACCAGCTGCAGCTACGTTCATTCTGTTCAAGGGGTAAATTGCAAACCAAACTGAAGCTGTTTGACAGTGACACAAGGTACTAAACACACGTCAGCTGTCAAAACCAGTGTTGCCTAAACCAACCAGCTAAAAAATCACCCGTTAGAAGCGTAAAATTATTTTATCTTTAATAATAGACCGTATACATATTTTAGCAGACAGAAATTTTTGTATCAAAATTTTGTATGGTAGGTATCGTTTTGCACAAAAATGAAACATTTTTTTATATTTTAAAGGGTGTTAAAAATCGTTACGCACCAAGTTACAAAGCAAATTTAATAATAGTTTTAGAAGATTATAATGTATTGAATTTTCAAAAAAAAAAATTCTAATATATCTTAAAAACCAGTACAATACTCAAACTTTTTGTAAGCTTTTGCATAGAAATAATATCAACACCGCTCTTACCGTTTTCGAGAAAATCGAAAGTAAAACAAAAAGTAATTCGTCTATTACTCAAACGTTGTGGTCACTAAAAGTAATTGATTGACTTTATTTTTAATCTGTGGGGCCATTTTTGAGAATATTTAATAAGTCTAATCCCGTGACCACGAAAAGTGTAATTTCTTCGAAAAATCGGGAGGAAGAAATTAATATAAGTTTCTTAATTTAAACGCGGTAGGTTCCGAAAATAATTAAAAAGTTACAATATTTAATTGGTCACAAAACCATATTGCAGAAACGGTTAAATTTGTTCTAAGAAAATTAAAAAGAAAACTAATGTAGAATTACTAAAAAACGCTATGTACCAAGTTTAAGGAAAATGGATCTAGCCGTTAAGGCTGTAGCCGAACAGACAAACAAATTGGCAGGCAGACAGACAGGCAGACAAGCAGACAGACAGAATTGTAAAACCCACTTTTTTCGTCTTCCGTTTCGTCGGTCGTTTTATCAAATCTCGAGTCAAATTTTTTTACGAATGTAAAATTTGTCACTACCAATAATATCCCAAGTAAAAACAAATCGTTTAAAGTGTAAAAATAACATTATTTGTATGGGAAAAGTATCCAGGCAATGAAAGTAAGGAGTCTGAATTGAATTGGATGTCGAAAAAATATTAAATAATTTGAAAATTCTTAACAAAAAATTCCTTATTAAAAAATAATTCTAAGCTCTTTAGACAGGTTTGTGTGTTGTTGTAATTCCTTGTTGAACAAAAGGAACTCAAGATATCTGAATTTTCTATAAGGTAGCTAAGCTAGATCAGGCGCGGATACAGGGGGGGGGCAATGGGTGCAATTGCCCCCCCCCTGGGCAAGAACGAACGAAGCATAAAATATAAATTTAATAAAATGTAATCAAAAGAAGGTTATTTCGTTATACGTTTATAAAATTTTTTCTTGGCAGCGCAGCGTTGCAGTAATGAGTGGTTGTTCGTTTTCCGCTGGCTGATCAGGTTCAGTTTAGAAAAGTTCCGCTTAGCACAGATAGCACCTTCAAATCGACTGAGTGGAAAGCTTATAACTTCGGTTTTAGATCTCGATCTTCAAAGTTAAGGTCTTTAATTAAAAGATAAATGTCAGGCTACATTACTGGATGGCATTTTGTGAGAAAAGTCAATTTATTTCATACAAGGGAGCAGGTTGAATTCCTAATCGATTTCATTTTCACTTTAAAATATGCTTTGAATGAAAAATTTCACAATTTGAAAAATGATGTTTTAAAAAGTTATTGCTTCACCTCTAACCCTACTCTACAAATTTGTTAGTGGTTTTTATACTTAAATGCAACGGGATGGGTTACAGGGGCACTTATCTAAACTTTCGACCTTGAAGTTGATTTTAATTTAAAAGAAAATTAAATCTTTAGAACACGTCAATTTACGAGCAATTAGCTTCAAAAATTTCTTATTTTGCTTTAAATGCTCGGATCTACAGGATGAAGATATCTAAATTAAAGTTAAAATAATAAACTACATTTTTGAATAAAAGTAATTGATAAATATCAAAAAATTTCATAGGAACTAAATGGGTGATAGAGTTCTTTTTGTGATAAATATTAAAATGCGCGTTCGTTGAGGAAGTACTTTCACTAGAAAACTCTCGAGAGTGACTCTTGGATATCTGTCTTCCCCTATGGTGAGCTTATTTCATGACTGTGCCTATGTCCACTTTGGAGTTTAATTCTCGAGAACTTCTTCAGAGCTGCTCACCGCCTTTTTACTCTGAAATTGATACGCACCTTAAGAGTATGCACATGTGTCTCGAGCTCGGAGCACATCTGTTTTAGCCATAAGATGCGTTTTTGATGTGAGGATTTTGTCGCTTCCGTTGATGTGTTTTAGGAACTTCAGTGTTCCATATTATTAAACTGGGGAAGAGAACAAATCTAACGAAGAAGATTGTGGAGAAACCAGGAAACGACTATAGAAGTCACTGCTGAAGAGAAGTTGGGATGGAACTTTTATACCTAAGGAAAGGATAGTTGTTTCATCAATTCGATTGTCAAATGATTGCCATTTTTCGACAAGAATATTACTATTGTATCGAGTTTATGAGTCTGACAACTCTATAGTCGATGTTTTGAGCTTAACGAAGGCTAAGTATATTGTTAATGAAATGTATAACGAAAGTTAGTCACAATCGAGAAGGTCGGATGGAAAAGTTTAATAAAGAGTGGTGTTATTTTTTTTTATTTTCCACTATAATCATTAAGGGTATTGATGCAACAGCGTAAAGTCGTCGTAAACGTAGTAAAGTTTTATACATCGTAAATCTGTCAAATTCTCCATACAAATTGTGATAGAATTACGAAGTTTTAAACTTTACAACGCTTACGACGACTTTTCGCTGTTGCTTGAATACCCATATTGTGTTCTATTTCTATGTCGGAAAGTTTGGATTTGTATCGATGAAGGCATCTGAACAAACGATACGGTTCATCTCGGTTTTTATCTATAATTTAAGTTTAGCTAAAATACAACTATTTTAAAATTAATGCAATGGTTTTGTCTGCACAAAATATTTTTTATCAACGTCCTTCAATTTTCTTGCAAACTCATTTGACGTTTATGAACATGTTCTACAGCTTCTCAATACTTTTTGTTGCCAGGTGGATTATTTAACTGCAGAATCGCACCACGTATGATGTTTTCGAACATGTGACTTTAGCAAACTCCAAACTGCATTATCGAACACATTGCTTATGCAGTAAAACTTGGATTTGCCTATTCTAACAGAAGGCTTTTGCAGTTTGCGTTTGAGAATATTCTGCAAAACGCATTTTTGATGGTGATGACGTTCTCGAAAACGGCCTTTAACTAACAAGGTTAGGTTAGGTTGCCAGCTAAAGAAGAGGCTGGAAATTTCACTCGAACTCGAACGTCATGTGTCTGAATAGGAACATACCACTGTACCATTATGTATTCCGAGTATAATAATTGTAGAGTTACGCAGATCCAGAGGGAACTCAAAAACGCTGTAAAAGACACCATGCTATAGCTACAAGCTGCAAAACTTCATTTCACAAAGTTCAAAGTACCCGCTGTTCGAGAAATGTGGCAGTTATGAAAGATTCAATTGCTTTCTTCAAATTTCAAACTCACATTGCTTTGTGTGACCAGGCGTGTAGAGCGGTATGAAGTGTACTCAAATTTTCTGTAGACCTCATCAAAATTTTGGAAACTCACAAAAATTGCCCCCCCCTGAACGAAATCCTGGATCCGCGCCTGAGCTAGATAGCGTAGCGGATAGATACATAGATACTGGAAAGCAGGAAAGGATCTTGGTTTGATGTCAGAAATCAGAAAATCACTCAACTGAATAATTTTACGCAATTTATTTGTCAATTTTTTTGCGAGGCAATATCCTTCTCATGCATGTGCCTCAACCATTTAAATATATCAATTACAAAAAATTATTATATTGCCAAATGCCAGGAGGGGGCAAACCAAGAACATTAATAAGAACCTGTCAAGAAAATAGCGATATTTTGAAAACAATATCGAAGATAAGGATATTTTCATATATATTCGGCCTGGTCCAAAGCCAGGGGGGGGCAAATTTAAAGACTCCGACAAAAAAAAGGAAGTATTTTATAAAATCCATCATAAAAACTTGAAAATATGTTAGTGGTATGGTATTGCCCAGAGCCAGGGGGGGGGGGGGGGGGCAAGTGCCCCCCCTTGCCCCCCTCTCCGGGCGCCTATGCGCCACCCCACACCGACCATCAGTTTATTTGATTCGGAAGAACTTTTAATATTGTTTTTGAGAACACAAACATTTTCTGGGCAGTTTTTTGTTTTTACTGCATATTTGATCCAAATATATGACACTTACCTGGATACGCATGGAGGTTATTGCAAAATAACTAGGTGTTTTGGCAAGGTTTTTTTTACCTCTGGTTTGCCTCTGTTTTTTTTTTTTTTTTTTTTTGTTAAATCCATGTTTGTACTGCAAAATGAGCTTCTTTTATGCATTTGCTGTGTAGTCACCTCCATTTTTTTAACGCATGTTTTCGTGCTCTAATTCAAAAAGTTTTGAATTTCCATCACGACTTCACTAAAAAGATAAGCAAGGAAGATATCGTCGGTTCAAAGGTAAAACTCACTAACTAAAATTTGACACTTTTGAAAGAAATTAGACTGAAACATACTTTTTGAAGCTGAAAATTCAATTTCCGAACATTTTTAAGTAAAGTTCCCGGGTATACCTTTCAATGTCCTTCTAAAAAACGTGCAAAATGAGGCTTTTTGCATTCAAAAATGCATTTCAATCTCATTTTCTTGAGCTTTTTTTTCTGCACTTAGTGAGTTTTACCTTTGAACCGACGATATACAAAGAGGGGTACAAAGGAGAGGGGCGTTTAGTTAATCGAAATTTCTAAGAAACACATTCCTATTTGTGGTCAAAAACGATTCTTGCTTTCTATAAAATTATTTTGAAGTTATAGGTGGGTAGGAATCTACTTTTCTCTGGCGCTTTATAATGAACAAAATTATGATTTTTCTTACAGCTTTTGGCTATAATTTGAACCGTAGGAATAGGTTTGGGGAATAGACATGAGCTTTTCCATATACATAAATATTTAGGCAGAATTTAAAATATTCAAGTAAGTTTGTTTGTGTATGAAAATATGAAAGAATGCGGTTTTTTCAACACTTCAGATTCTATGTTGAAGAGAGCTTAGATCAAACCTTATGTGTCTTGCAAGGGGTTTTCCAATTGGAACCTGAAAATTTTGAACTTTTACTGTGAATGCACCAATGACAAACTGTCAATGTCAAATTATTAATTAATGAAGAACGTTTAAAAATTACTAAAATTTGCTTTCAATTTTTCGAGTTGGTGAAGGCAACTTCGTAAAATCATCTTCAGTGATGAAGGCCAATTTTGGCTAAATGGCTTCATCAAAAATAAAAAATATGTAGTTTAAGTCAGGTGAAAACTCTCATGTGCTCTTAGAAACACCATTTCAGGCATGAAATATAACTGCATGACGTGGTTTTCAATCCGATTAATGGGTGTTATTGAGCCCTTTTTTTCGTTGATGAAAATTACGTCACGTTACCGTCAACGGAGATCTCTACAGAGACAAGTTGCAAACTTATTTCTTTGGTCAATTGGGTGAACTAGACCAGGCAGTCCACACAATAGGTGTAACAATAGACTTATTGAAAACTCATTCGATGAATGTGTTATATCGAGAAACTATCCTGGCGATTGGCTGCCTACATCGTGTGATTCAATATCACCTTCCTTTAGACTTATTTTGTTTGTCTAGATTGAATCATTGATTTATTGCAATCAAACCTAATTTTGAAGCCTTTCCATTAAAATGTGCGGCCAAATCATCGAAAATTGCTTTCAACAAATCGACCACTCCAAGTGTGGCCGTGGTGGACATATGAACAACGACGTTGATTTCCCTTCATACATAAATGTTTTGATTTTTCTTCAAATCGATACTAAAATTTTCGAAATATCTCAAATTGATTGCTCTTTATTTACAAAAAAAACTTATCAAGTCCTTATTGGACAACCCTATAGAATATCTTCTAAAATCTATAAGGAAATAAAAATTTTCCTTCTGATTTCATTTTGAACTTCTTTGTTTGACAACAAACCTTAATATTTAAGATCAATATTTCAAAAGATCGTTTATCTCTTGATTAACCTGACACAAGCTTTGGTTTTCATTTCAGTACTTCCCGAGCATTTATAGTTAAAATTAACTACCCTTATTTATGGCCTTCGCTAACTAGTTTTTAATGGTCCAATCGCAAACTATAGGCCTTTCTATAATCATTTTAACTTTAATGCCTGATTTATTACTATCATTTTCTATGATGCCTAATTTTAAAGCCAAGCTAACAAAAAATTAAAAAAACAAACATAAACAGATTATAAAAAGGTTACAAAAAAAAAATAAAAACATCTCCGGAATGCATATCAACTCAAAACAGCTTCCAATCAATCCCAGTAAACCAGTAAAACAAACTGACTTTTATCTTAAAAGATTATACCTCATTTGTTTTTTTATTCATTAACCTTTGATAGATGACGTTTTCAATTAATTAAATTCCCTATATACACACTTATACAACATGCATATAGTCATGTGATGCTCAAGCTCACGTTAATCAAGTAGCACTCGTTGGCATTAAGTATTAACAAGCAGTTCACTCGTAATACTGTCACTTTTTCTGTAATCAAATTTATCTCCGGCCCATCGCCCTCTGAGCCCATTAATTCTCTCCTCGTCTCATGATATCCATCCAGCATTGGCAGTGTGTGCTGTGGTGCAGGTTATATAGCTCCCGATCCCGTACCCGATCTAAAGTCTCCCGGTGCACATCCATCAAATTACTCAAAAATCGTAATGATATATAAATATACCAACAACAACAACAACAACTGACGCTCGCATATACGGCACGGAGCACGGAGTGCGCGGTGGAGGGGTACGCAGTTTTTTAATCAGACAGAAACAAAGAGGCTCACGGCATCCTGATTGATCCCGGGTGTCATTTTGCCTGCGTGAAAAGGGGATTTGCCTACACCTCTGTGCCATCGCCATGTGAATGTGAGTCGGCAATCCGCATGTACTAAAACACTACACATTCACAATACATGATGTACCTCATAAATAATTTCAATTTTTAAAACTCCGAGAAAAAAAACCCTATTCCTTGATATAAGTTGGGACTGGCAGCTCCTGTACCACCTCGGAAACGGGTGCTTTTCAAAATAAAATAAGAAAAAAAAACACAAAATTCCGATCAAACTCTGACACGACAGTGACGCCAGATAAAATATTACTCCTGCTGTTTGGATGTTACTTTGAATGCTGCAGAGTGTTGTCTTCTCACTGGTGATGGGTGGCGTACATTTGTAAAACATTGTACAGAGTTGGTAGCAGGAGCGAGTGTACATGTTTTTTTCTCAACCTTTTTTAATGTATAGAGGTCCCACCAGTGTGGAAGGCTGTGCAGCAGGTTAACCATGTAAAAGTGTTATCTTTCGTGACAGCGATTTTTTTACACATCACACAAAATGTATAAATATTTTTTTATTTTTTTGTTGAAATACTTTTTGAATATTCGAATCCATTTTGCATTATTTGAATATAAATTATGCGGTCACATTTTGACAACCTGATAGTGTTCGTGAGATGAGAAAAAAAAATAAAATAAAACGTGTTCAGAGGCCAGATGATTTTTTTTTATTATAAACCTCTGGCTTTTTATTTTAATGAAAATACAAAGAGGAATTGACCAACCAAAAAAAAAAAAAAATTCAACCAGCAATTTTTTTCGATATTTACCAAAACTAAAAACATACAATTCGAATGTGAAAAATGACCTCCCTTTGGTAACTGTAATAAGTATAGAACTTTTGGGTGTTGGAAGTAAATATAAAATGTTGTTGTAGAATGTGGTTTATTATTTCATGCTTCACTAACAAAAGTGTGACGAAAGATTTTTATTGTTTACAAAAAATTAAGCTCCAACAATTTATACTGAGCCAATGGTTTTCCAGGCACTTTCAAAGTCTCAGAAGTTGAAATGATCCTAAAATATTTGAATAAATTTTTGACCATTTGCCAGAAAATAATGGATTTCCCTTCCTTTCATTTTGAAAGTGATAAAGTTGCTCGGTGACGAAGTATTAAGCTCTCAAAAACAAATCAAAATAAACAAGTGTATTGCAATAATTAAAAAAATATATTTCTTGAAAATTTTTTAACAGTCACATTTAAAAAAAATTGTGACTTAAATCAGTAAACTATTTTGGAGAAAGTTAAAAATTGTTTGATGGGATGAATTTTTAATAATAATTTTTTGGGAATTTTGTTTTATCGAAAGGTAGCATAGGTACATACATAACACACATTTTATTGATTGAGAAAACATAAATTTCCTTATAGTATAGTGCAATAAGCATAGCTTACAGCTCCCATGCGAAAAAAAATCAAAATTTTCAAAATGATCTTCCACCTATTCTGTGCATCAAATTGAATAATATTCAATGAGAAAAACGTTTGCCTTGATGTAAGCCACCTATTGCGGTATTAATTAACATTTAATTGATTAACTATAGGCCTAAAAATGGAAAATTATTACTTGTTGATGCGAAAACCATTTGCATGCAAATAATGCCTTGAGGTAAATATATTTTTTTTTTTGAAGTGTAAACCAACAATCAAAAAAAAAATATTTTATACACGACACTTTTTCGCATGCAAAACAATTGCCGGTCCATTGTTTTGCCTGACATTTCATGACAGCAATGGTTTTTCATTTTGCATGAAACTGTAAACCAATAATGCAAACAATAATTAATTTCGCATTTCGCCTCAATTATTTTTGATATACTAGATTGCATAGATTTTTTTGCGCATTGGAACTGTTAACTAGGCTATAAGACAAAAACTACCCATGACCCGGCAAAACTTTGTACAAGCTGATTTTTGATAGATATTATTCAGGAAAAACTCCCGAGATGGCGTTTGACCACCATTCTGAAAAAATCGTCACCGTCTTGGATTTTACGGTCTCTGCTGTATTTTGGGACAACTAATCATCCTAGAAAGGTCATTTAAGTGTCAAATAAATCGGTTTCTCGGCCAAAATCAAGGAATCACAAGTAAAATGTGTTAGATACCTATGTATTACCACTCTTGTTTTTAGTTAAATGGTTTTTAAAAGTATAACGAGATAACATGAATTATTAAATAGTTTTTTTTATAAAATTTTCTAAAAGATAACATTTCGTCCCCTGATTGCAAGAACTAGGTAACTCAATTTTATAAATTTTGGAGATAGCAACGTTCATAGATGCCTAACTACAAGAGAACGAGGGAAAGTTTATTTTGTATGTTTCTTACACTTCAGAAATATTCTATATTTGTCTAGAATAGAAAAAAATTGGACGAAAAATCTTGAAAACTGTACTAAATAATACCGTTTTTGCCGAGATGTTTTATAAATTGAAAATTGAGTTACCTAGTTCTTGCAATCAGGGGACGATTTTTTCGAGACCCTTTGATGTTATATTTTCATTCATTTTTACAATACGAAAAACGTAAAAAATTACATTTTTCTAACGTTTCTCGATTTTGTTTTTGTTTTTGATAATATGTATTCTCTTTCCCACCTCTTAAATTACTCTGATTCATCAAAAGTATTTTGAAAACTTTTTGATAAGTTAGAGTATTCGAAATACTTTTGATAAGTTGGAGTAATTTTAAAGGACGGTCAGTGGAATTTTTCACAATGTAGCCTATTGAATAAATATAAAGGAACAATCACGTGCAAGGGTTTTTATTATTGAATTTGTTTGTTTGGCCCATAAGCATGCTTAAAACCCAAAATGCTACTAAATTCACCCATCCGTTTCTGAGAGAATGGTCACACTGGGCACTTTTCAATATTTTGGGTGTAACTTGAAAACTAAGCCAAATTTGACAATTTTACATTTAAAGCTTTTTGTTCAAAATTAAATTTTCCATTGGAATGGATAGTTCAAAAAATGTTACAAACAAATTTAAGCAGGAAAAGTTAACAAAAACCAACCTAAAAAAAATCAAAGATATCTAATTTTTTTAATGAATTGTGCATAACTTTTTTTGATGCAAAGATAGGGTCAAGAGATACACAGACAAAATAAAGTAGAGACTAAAGGCTTTAATATGGCATGTTCAAAAATTAATATTTATTCAAAATTGACAGAGATATTCCCATTCAAACCTTATCATTTCTTATAATTGTTCACAGTTTTGGCACGAAAGTCCCTTTTTCGGTACAATATGGCAAATTTCACTTTCGTAAAAATGTTCAAAATCAAAATTTTGATGTAATATGACATTACACTTATAGAGAATTTTTAAAAAGTATGTAAGTTCGCAATTTCGTTTTTCGGCTGTTTTTTTTTGTTTACTTTTCCTCCCTAAATTTTTTTGAGAAATTTTCCATACTATCAATTTCGATACAAAATTTAATTTTGAACAAAAAGTATTATGTGTAAAATTGCCAAATTCGGCTTAGTTTTCAAGTTATACCAAAAATACTGAAAAGTGGCCAGTGTGACCATTTTCTCAGAAACGCATGGGTGAATTTAGTAGCATTTTCGGTTTTAAGCATGATTATGGGCCAAACAAACATATTCAATAATAAAAACCCTTGCACGTAATTGTTCCTTTTAAAAAGGTCTATTCAATAGGCTAATGGTTAGGTTAGGTTAGGTTAAGGTGGCTGCCAGGAAAACTACTGACACACTTAGGCCAGAATAGGCCCATTGTGATACCACATAAAGATTGCAAGATGACCCTTGCTAATTAAACCAATTGGAGCTTTTAATAAAGCGATGGAGACTGTGAATGTCGATTTTATTTAAATCACTGGGATCGTCAAAGAAAAAATTTCCTAGGTACGTCTTTGAGAAAGAGCAGGGCATGAACAAAGAAGGTGTGGGATAGTTTCTTCCTCCTCCTCGTCCATGCAGCTTCTGCAGAAGTCATTTGAAAGAACGCCTAGTCTATGATATCATATCATATCTGGCTGAGCAGGTATTACGGCTAAATTGTTTAAGGGGAGGAATACAGCATGTCTATTTCACTAAATCACTGTTTAAAAAAGAAGCGATGGAACAGTGAGAGGCAAGAGACGTTTCGTCGATGGTCAAGCGTTACTAATGTTTCCAAAATTGATCGGTGACACAGATCATTTTTAAAGCTCTATTCTGAATTCTATCTAGCAGGTGTAAAGATGTTTTGGATGCACCAGCCCGGATATGAGAATTGTACTATAGCTTTTGGCGTCTGTATGCCTTTTAAATTGTTGCCAGATGAGAAGGGGTAAAAAGTTCTTACATCGTGTTAGGAAACCTAGGCATTTTGCTGAACTCTTAGCAATATCTAATATGTGATCGTTCCACAAGAGGTGGTGAGTAATGCACATACCAAGGATTGAAAGCTTTTCGGTTTCTTCAATCCAAGTACCATTCGTGGATAATGGTAAAGGAGGGATATTTTGCTTTGACGAAAGCAAACAGCATTGAGTTTTGGAAGCATTAAATTCCACACGATTATTGATACCCTATTTAAAAATTATGTTTAAATCGGAATTTAATGACCTTATCATACGTTGCAGTTCCACATTCAAAGAACAGGGATGTGAATCTGGAAATGAATATGAAAAACTAAGGGTGCTGTCGTTAGCAAAACAGTTTAGTGGGCTAGTAGTTTCATTCAAGAGAGCATTTATGAAAATGAGAAAAAGAGTTGGAGACAAAACAGAGCCTTTGCGAAGTTCAAACTTTCAACCATCCAAAACAACTGCAAAATAACGATCAGAGAGGCAGGGAGAATTGGGCTACTCGAACTTTTCACTCGCTTCTTCAAATTGTGATTTACCATAGATCCCAATTTTGGCTATTTAGTTTTAAAATTGGGCTCCAATCGTCTAGAAATTGTTACTAATCCTACGAAAAAGAAATTCATCAATACCAAAGGCACGCATTTTTGATAAAAGAGCTGGGTACCAAACTCTATTTAATACCTTAGAAATATCGAGCGCAATAATCTTGCTTTCTCCAAAACGATGCAAAGATTGATTCCACTTTTCTGTTAGATATGCCATCATATAAAGTTTGCTCCTTCATCTACCTTATTTTCCGGTGTATTTAAGCCTCAAGAGACTGAGTTTATTTTTTTGAAAAACTAGTGTTTTTGTTGCTATTCCCATGGCATGTTTTTTTCATCTATTAACTGGTCATATAGAAATAATTTTTAATACTAAACAAAACCTTATTTTCTCAAAAATAGTTTCATTGATAGAAAGAAAGAAGTCAATAAAATTCGATAAATAATGCTTTGTTATGGTAAATTTTTGTTTCTGAAAAATCGATAATGATACCTCTAATAAAATCAATTTATTTTAATTTTGATTTTCCCAAAATGACGGTGGAACTTATTTTGAATAAATGTTAATGTTTATGCAGAAGCATTTAGAAAGTTTAAAAAATATTTAATATTATAATAAAATTTTCTTGAAACACATTACTTTTTATTTTGGAAAATTCTATTTTTCTAAAACGACTACATAATTTGATTTTCTTGTAGCAGTTCTTTACCTAAAAGATATGAGTAAAATATTGCTATTTTATGCAAAAAAAAATATTATGTAGCAAGTACCTGTCAATAGTCGAAAACCGTTACGAAAAATTTAATTTTTCTCGGAAATGGCTCCGTCGATTTATTTATTTTGCTTAAGAAAAAATGTTTCTTACCTTTTCGTTATTAATGGGCTTAAAATAAATATTTGAACAGCAGTTTTTACAAAGTTTAAATAATATTTTAAATAAAAAAAAAATACCTAAAACACTTTATGGGTTTAAAAAGCAATGAAAACTAATTTTTGGAAAATATTATAATTTTTTTGAAATTAATTATTTATCTTAAATTTTTTAATTTTTCCTGTTCAAGAATTCGAATGGGATATATGGATATTTTTAATGAATCTATATAGAGAATTATTTAAGCATTTTAAGATTTTATTTGCTTATAACATGCGTGTCCTTATAATAATTGAATAGGCAGTTTGACGAAGGGTAAAACCGCCAAAAAATTGAAAAACCGTTTTATTTCAATTTATTTTACTTTTATCATATACATTTTAGTAAAAATAAATTAACGAACATCAATATTTTGACTTTAAAGCAGGGAAACGAAAATTCATTATAAGATGATTTTGCCCCTGGATTTGTTCCCTTCTTCAAACTTCAGAGTTAAAATGGTGAAATTTAAATGTTTATACGTAGGCATTTAACATCATCGTCAACTTAAGGGATATATAAAGGATTAAAAAGCATTTTCCTTCAAAAATTTCATAAGGAGCTGGCTAAACATTTGAAAATTGCAATAGGGTATTAAAAAGTATTTTTTTTTATTTTTGTACTCCAGAAGATATTTTTTGAACAAACTTATAACTATAATACAATTTGATAAATATTTTGAGTTACTAAACTTGATCTTTCCCCATTAGTTTGAAGAAGGGAACAAACCCATCGTATTTTTGTGTAATTATTTCACATTTGCATTTATTTTTTTGATAAAAATAAAAACTGAAAATCATTATGACCAAAATGAAAACAAGATTGCTGAGCATAAGCTTTAAATTAAAAAAAATTAAAATAATGCAAAAAGTTCTTCATACTGCCGATTAAATTATTTATTTGTTTTTTTTTTTTTAATTCTAAGCTTCTAAGTTTGACATTTTTTGATAGAAAAAGTTACATCTGCTTTTAAACTAGGTATTTAAAAAGCTTCATTTAATTTTTTTTTAATAAAAACTTTTTCTTTGGATCTTTATAGAAACACTTAACATTATCATGTGAATGAGATTTTAAATGAAATAATATTCATGTTTTATTTTAAAGACTTCCGGCTTCAATTCGGACATCCGGCCGATCTATTATGAATATGACCCTTAATACGAGAATAGTTAATATTATATCTTAATTAACTTCAACAAAAAAATAAAATCAGTCTTAAACAGCAAACCTTTTTCTCTCTTTCTTTGATTATAAATTCAAACTCTCGTTAAAAATCAATAAAAGTGAATTTCGTTTTAAATTCTAAAATTAAATAAAAACAAAAATAAAATAAAAACAGTAGGTACCTTCATAGATTTAATTTTATTGAATCCAAATTGCCATGACAGTAGAATTTCAAAACCTTTACTTTGATGTGGGAGCGAATCAAATCTATAATTTAACCTCAATATACAAAACTGCTTATATGCTTAGATAAGACACAAAAAAAAAAAACATAACAAAAAGAATCCACAAACATATTTAAAATTCGGAAAAAAATAAAGCTGTAATTTGTAAACATCATTCCCACATCAAACTTTATATATGACAACCATGCGAGTTTAAAATTCAAACAAAATCCGTAAAATATCCAAAAATTCAACCATAAAAACTGAAAATTCCTATAAACTGAATGTGATTCGTGTTTGGTACCAACAAAAATTTACACTTAAAATGCGTGAAAGACGAACGACGCAATGACACGCCACCTCCAACAACATGACGCCTCTGTGTATAGGCTTGTATAGGAGCTACATGCATTACATTTCAACGAAGATGGATAACCATGGAGACATACTGTGTAATCGGATTCTGGAACTGTGCTTTGTTTTTAATTAAAAAGAAATTTAAGGAGAAACCTCGAATGCACCATTTCACGGCGATTGTTGTATCCTTCACACATGGTGACTTGGGTCGTTTTATAGGTATCTCTCTGCACATGTAAGGACTCCCTTTAAGGACGAAGAAAGAATATGTAGTTATCACAGACATTCATGTGTGTGAAGTCCAGGTACAACACTCAATATATACCTAAAAGGAAACCCGGATTATCAAACAAGGACGAGGACGACACAGAAGACAAAAATCCAAACGACTGTGAAATCCAGCTCTGACAGGATCTACAATTTAAATGCAAAAGGATGAAACAAGTGCAAGATGAATAGCCGTTCGTTATGGGAGTGGGAATGGGAATTCTTTGGCTAACGATCCGTAACCGAGCAAGGAACTGAAAATTGAGAGAACATTTTTCATGGATATCATATTTAAGGATTTTACCATCATCATCTAATGTATACAAACGAATTGGGGATCCCTTTTTCATTTTATTTTATATTTAAAAATGCAACATCAGATTGGAATGAATCAAGCATTTTATTTTCCACCCACTTTCGTAACCCAAGTCAAATCAGTTTACATCTTCTTCGTATTGTTACCTGCATAATGTGCGATGGTGATGGGGCGCCTTCAAGTTGCTCCCACCTCTTTTGCTCACCTCTAATTATGTGGGGCCCTCGTGCGAGCCGCACCACAGCCAAACAACCAAAATGCCAATCAAAAGACCAAACAACGCGCTGACTGCCACTGACGACGCGGAGCAAGGGCAGCCCCACACTAGTCAGGTTTAGGCCCGAATGCCTCGCAGCCATTTTCGCGATTGGGCGGTTCCATCAGAGGTGCTCGTATAGCGTGTATAAGAATCCATCCAACACTGGTGGAAAAGACAGTGTACCTATAGAAGGTGTCTCATTGAAACCGGTTAAAAACCGAACCCATTTCACGATTAAGATGAAGTTTATTGGTATGACCAACCATAGCTTCAGAGATGATGGGGAGACAAGCTGACGTTGTTGACCGGCGGATAGGAAATCGTTGGTAATAAAAATAAAACAGATAAATGACCATCAAAGTGAGGTGAGTTCTGGGTGATGTTCGGGTTGGTATGATATCAGGGGAAATATCGTCTATCTAACCCATTGTGGTGGATTTGTTGTTGAAGAATGAAGAAACTGCGAAGAGCCGTCGTCATTTTGATTTTAAAAATTTCTGCAGGTGTTTCATGGAATTTGTTAACAATATAATATATAATTGAGTCAATTAATCGGCAAGACTAATAATGAAGATAATTTTAATAATCAAGTCGTTTTAAGATAAATGAGTACCTATGCAAATTTAAGGTCAAAAATTAAATATTTGTTGGAATCTTTTTAAGCTTTGGATCCAAACCTTGAAAATTCATTTATAGTTTTTAAAACTTTCTATTAGTTTGGTGCAACTTTACCCAATAATATGGTATTAAAAAATATGAAGGGTCAGTAAATAGAACTTCTTCATAATTTCTCGAAATGGAAAAAAAGCTTTTTGAAATAATAAACCTGTTTTTGACTCCTTAAAAGAAAATTTAGAGTGTCGCAATCATTTTTATAATTATGAGGTGGCGCCGGCGATTTCTCGAAGACTTTTAGACAAAACACAAAACATTTTCAATAAATTTCACACATTTTCACCAAAATGTTCAATAAAATAACTTGGAGCTTTATACTCGTAGCGACTGAAACTGCTGATGCTGTAAGCCCAATAATTTTTAAATACGTTTTGGTTATTTATTTGCTTTAAAAGTTAATAATATAGAACATCATCAAAAAATGCTTATAGCTCAAATTATAGGATAAATGTATGTATACATCAGGGTCTTTCCTAAACCTAAACCAAACCACCTAAACAAACTGTCATTGTGTTCACACTTGATTCGTAATAACCAGGTGGTTATAGTTTACTAGGTGAAATTGTTAAAAAAAAGCTAAAAAAATGGTGAAAATCTTGCGGAAACTTTTCGATTTGACGTTTGAAGGCATCAAGTGGCGTCTCGCGCAGATACCTGGTATGATGAATTTAATATTTAAATTTTTTTTTTGGGTAGATTACTGAGGTGAAGCTTCCAAATCATATTCGTCCGGCAACGGCAGGAGAAAATATCACCGCTATAGCTGAGAGTGTGGCTGAAAACACAAGATAGGTATTCATTTCGCGACATACTATCTTAGGAATTGGGGCTATCTGAACACTTTTTTGCGAGTCTAAAAGAAGTTTGACAATTTTGACAGTAAGGGACCACTATGCGCTGCCACCGACGCCGCCGTGCCGCACTGGTTTAGGGGCAGAAAAAAATCATTATTTCGACTGGTAAATATTTTGATTTTTGGCATTGCAGTTTGATTAAGTAATAGTTGAAGCATTAGGATCAAGATTTTTTTTTATGAAATCAGTTTCTAACACCCCTATTACGGTTGTCAATTATCAATTTGATAGTTGATAAACCTTGAAAATTGGTTTTTTAAACTCAATTTATCAATAAACTGGTCAACAATATTCTTTTATATTTTTTTAATTTTCTTGTTATTAGCAACTGTCTGCATCAGTCTCAATGATCAAAACTTTTATAAGATGGATTTTTAAACATTGAATTTTAAATTTATCAACTATCAAATTGATAATTGACAATCGTAATAGGGGTGTAAATACAAATTTTGGACACCAAAGTTGATCAAAATCAAAATGTTAGGGATTTTGAACCAAAAAATTAGCATAGGTACTTCAAAGACGATTATTTTTAGTTGAATGATTCCTTTACCTTTTTTGTTATTTTTCCTCTATTAAGTATGTACTCATATGAACCTTTATAAACAAATTAAATTTAAGAAAAAAAAAATTATAATAGTTGAAAAATTTAGTCTGCGCGAATTTTTAAAATTTGTCAAATTGTTTGAGAAAAAGAGTGTTTAATGTTTTCAGTTTTAAAAGGTATTACTTCTCTCCAATACACCTCTAAAAAGTGGGCGTGGTAAAATTTTGTATGACCTAATTTTTAAAAAAGGCACTTCTACACATTTTATTCTATGTAACTTTTTCTTACATTTTCTTAAAATTTAGAAATTGTATCAAAAACTTCCGCAAAAGTGGGGCGGGGCAACGTTCTTGCATAACTTTTTGTTCTTTACCTGTTATTAAGGCAATACGTTTTCATAGAAATTAGCCAAAAAATAAATTTTTTGTCAAAAAGCCCCCAAAAGTGGGCGTGGAAAAGAGTTTTGTTTGGAAGAGTTATTATAAATTATATTATCTAATGTCATTGGAGGGACATTTTCTCTGATGATGTCTCGTGACATCCTATATCATACCTGACAATTTCATCTTAATTGGCTAGCTGCTTCAGAATTTATTGATTTAAGACCGCCTCTCCATAGGTACATCTTGAGCCACTCAGCGGCAGCGCGCGGTCGGCTTGCAGCGCACAGTGATCCGTTTGTGGAATTTTGGCATCAAAAATAATTTACCAGGCCAATTCATGATGAAATATTTGTTAACTAAAATGATATAGGGACGCTAAATTCAGTTAAGGTTCTTATTTTTACTTGCGATTATAGGTACTATAAGGCAAGTTTTGGATTCGTGCAAAAAAAAATTTTGAGATAACAATCAAACATGATATTACGATGATAGAGAACACTAAAAAAGTGGGTGGCACAATTCTGTCTGTCTGTTCGTCTACAGCCTAAACGGCTCGATCGATTTTCTTCAAACTTGGTACATAGTGGTTTTTGGTGATTATGCCCACACGTTTTTTTCATTTTTTTTTTTTGAATCAAAAATAACGGTACCTGCCATACAAGTCTTAAGAAAAGAGATACAAAGCAAACAAATATTTGATCAACAATTTTTATTGATTAACGAAAACCATAAAGCAACAAATAAAGAACATACAACATAACAAAAAAGTGATTTCATAAAAGAACATATTTTTTACAAATAAGAAGAGACTGCACCAAAGTTTTATATTGTGAGATATACGGCGCAGGAAATCCGTTTTACTTATTGCTTTACTATTTTTCATAATTTTTGATATTGCTCTTTATTTTAAAATATTAGTTTTTTTTTTTAATTTTCTTCTCCATTTTTTATTTTTTCTATATCAGATTTAACAACAATATTTTCTCTTTTTCAATCTTCAATGAGTTTAAACAAACCTACACTCTTGCATCCAACTAATACCTTCAATCTTCGATGCCATGCTTCAGCATTATTTTGAGTTCGTGGGAACTGTTGTATTGCACTGTCTGAAACAGACCAAAAGTCAGGAGAATATTTAATAACTCTACACCCATATCAAATGCACCTTATTTTGAACCACTCAGCAAATGTTAATCCATCTTCGTCATCATTTCAGCCATCTTGCAATGCGTCAAAATGGGAAGAGACCTCTTCGCGTGGTACAAACGCTTTTAAACCAGTTTTTGCAGAAAATGCAACAAGAAAAACAGTTATCCGTTATCTAATGAGGGATCTATCCAAGCTTCTCTTCATTATATATAAATTGATTAAAACAATTTTTAGACAAACCACAAAGAACTTTATTGTCAAGCCCAAATTTTCACATTGGGGAACTGCTAGGTTATAAATAATCATATAGGAGTACAATACCTAGTGAGTTATACATTTGTAGTTATTTAATCACGAAACGGGCTAAGCGGGATTAAACGGAATTTTAAAAAGCGGGCTTTGCAGAGACGGGATTTTATTAAAGCGGGATTATTAAAAGCGGGATTTAAAAAAAACAGTATTTTCGAAACGGGATTTTAAGCATTTTTTTGTCGGGATTTTAAGAAACGGGATTTTGAAATACGGGCTTCCGTTACGCTCCCCTCAAAAACGGGTTAACAATTTTTTTTCAAATTTTGTTTTTATATAAACATAAATATATACTTAAGATTTGCATACCAAGATTTGTTCTTAAAAATGTTTTGAGAATTTTATATATAAAAAATTAATTTTTTTAAAAACCGCTCCAACGATTTTAAATTTTTTTTCCCCATACAATCATATCCAATCACACTGAGAAAACTGAACTATGAGTTATTTAAAAAGATGCATGTTTGATTGTATGTTTAACTTATACAAATAGAATTCGGTTTAAACCTAATTCTAATCTGTTTAAATGGCAAAATACTTTTATTTTAAAGTAAATTGTGTTTAAGTCAAACTGATTCATGTTTGAATATTTCATTAGAACATGGAAATATGTTTTTAATGTTATTCAAACTAGTTTGACTTTGATTTTTGAAAGGCCTGTTTAATTATTTTTCTCACTTGAAAGTATTTAACATAAAATGAATATGAGCGAGTTTGTTTCAAATATGAACAAACAGAAAATGATAACAAGAGAAAAAGATTGAACAAAATCTTAAATTTAAACCCAAATCAGTTTGAATTGAACTCAAACGAAGAAAAATTTAGGATAATTTTACCTTGTGATGATGTCATTGTTGTAAAAACTTTCCTTTCGAGAAGATGAGATATCAAAACGCTAAATAAAGAATGTTTGGAACACTTTCAATCTTCAAAGGAGGTTTTTGGTAAGTAATAACTTTTTTTTAGATATTAATATGAAAACTAAATCATATTTTTTTCCTTTTTTTCTCCAGAAAAAAGAATTGCCTTTTCAAAAAATGTTATGGAACAGCTTGACATGATTTTCTTATAAATCAGTATTAGGGATAATAATAAGTCAAGCCACATTATCAATATCACAAACCACCCTTCTGCAGTTGTGAAATAATGTCCTTTAAGGATCACTTGGATGTTTGAAGTATTAAGCCTTACCAAAAGTAAGTATCACATTAAGACCTAATCCTTCTTTAACTTTATGCAAAAAAGCTAATTATGTTATTTCAAATATAGGTGCTCCACAGATTTCCCTTCCACATCAATTAAATGGAATACAAAAATACAATTAAGAAGCTTAATTTCACTAATTTAAATTGTTTTATTTTTAACTATAAACTTAATGTGTTTTTGCTTGACATGTTTGATTAAAGATTTTGACATTTTCATAGATTTTTACTGTTTTATTGTGTGTTCTGGTCAGATTTATGGAGTAAAACTAAAAATAAGTTTGGGTAAGTATATTTGCATCTCTATACATATTTTAAACAAAAAATATAGTTGACTTAAACACGATAATGTTCAAAAACAAAATAACATGATTCTATTTGAAATAACATTAAATGAAGTAAATTAAAACAAAGAGAAATATGTTCATATCAAATAGAAAGCATATTTAATTTAAACAAAAACATGTTTAATTGTAGTCAACGATGAATAAATACGTTTCTGTTAAATTCAAACAGGAATCGCTTCCATGCCAAATCATATGTGTTTGAGTTTGATTTAAACATGAATATATTCAATATTTTTCTCAGTGCAAGAATTAAGATGGCATTCTTTTTTTCCACATCAAACTGTCAAAAGAGTTGTTTTATCCAATTTAAAAGTCGTATTTCATGCTTCTCTACAATTTTCTCTCATAATTTCCACGTTTTTGTATACAATTTTCTTAAGCCCACAGTGTCTTGAACATAAGAGCAAGTACGTGCGACCCAGTCGTGCATTTTATTTGTACTTACTTTGGGCGCTTCACAATTGAAGTAAGAATAGGATCCAAACCCCCAAAGTTCCAAAAAAGCCTTGTCCAAGTCAGAAATAAAATCAAGCTTGCTTTGGTTTTGAAAAATCTTAAAATATCTATGGCGGTCATGAAGAAGCAGGCAAGTCGAGATACCTGAAGGGAATTTTAATTTTGAATTCTCATATAAATAATTAAATATGTAATATTCAAATTTTACCATTTTTTTCATCCAATACTTTCCTAATATATTTTAAAATACATGATGAACACTTGTTTTGGCATTAGTTAGATTTTGTGAATGATATTAAACAGAGACCCCGACCTTCCAAATTTTTTAAGTGTTTGAGTTACTTGCTTTGCTATGCTATGCTATGCATAATTGAACCTTATTTAGAATATTGCGTCTTAGAAGGGTAACGACAGCATCTAACTTATGAGCCCAACTGTCTTGCCTGGGCGAAACGCAATTGGACTAAAGGTCATAAAAACTTTAAATATGAATTTAATTTCAATACAGTCCACAAAAACAAAAACAAAAATAATAATTCTCTTATTGTTTGTGTTTTTCTTCTTCTTCCTTATTTAGAATAGACAAACAAAAATGTTGCTCAATGATTCTTAGAGAAAATAACTAATGTGCTATTCTTTCAAATTTCGTTTGTTGAAAATTATTTTTACACCTAATTTGATCGAATTTAAAAGAACTTTGACAGTTACAGTTAAGGACCATTGGGCGCTTATGTCACACAGCAACACAACTCACAATAATGACTCTATTGCGTGACAGATTTCCTCAACAAGTGGTGGAGACTTCAATTGGAGTTGTGTGAGAAGATAAAGTCTGTTCCACCAACAATTTATGCACTTAAGGAAAACATCAGAGCTATTACACTAGTTTACAAAATTTTGGGTCATGGTAGGGTCCTTAAAAAAAAATATTTTCCAGAATAATTTTGGGTCACTGAACACGAAAATCAAAATTATTATTTTTTCCAAAGAAGCGTTTTCGAGATATGCGCAAAAATCATTTTATCAGCTATTTTTTCAGATATTCCAATAAATCTCGCTAACGGCTTAGCTAATTTACATAAAATGTATATTTTCTGAATGATGGGATCTGTATCCTTCCGAGTTCCGACGATGTACTGTTTGTATAAGTTGGAATGAAATTTTATAATCTACAGGCATTCAAAGTTTGAAAAACGAGTATTTTTGAAAAATTTATAGTTTTTGGTTGCTCCAGATGGATAGAAAAAAATATTTAAAATAATTTTAGGGACTCAAGTGAAAAAAATCTTTTTCACAAAGATATGAGCCAAAGATTTTCAAAATCGGATGATAAATGTAGAAGTTATTAAATAATTAGCGAAAGACGGCAATTTTATTTCTTTAATAAAAGTCATATAAATCTACATATATTAGGGTGTCTGTTATTTCTCAAAATCATTTTTTTAAATTAGAAACCCCTAAAATCAAAATTGTAGGCCCTAAACTAAAGTTTTTGACCAAAAAATTTTTGTCTGAGGTGGTAAATCGGTGCCTTTTAGGCCATTCTCTTTTCCATACAAAGGAAAATTAGACACACCAAACTCAACACCAATAATGACGTAATACATATCGTTGGAAAGGTATTTTTATGAACTACAATAGTTACTAACAGAGTTCATTTCAAATCTCTATGTAAAAAAGTTATTCGCTAGTTAAGGATAGTTTTTTCACACCAAAATGCGCTGAAACACAATTTTGACCAGCGAATAACTTTTTTCTAACATAATATACATTTAAATATATGACTTTTATTGAAAAAAATAAAATTGCCTTCTTTCACTAATTATTTAATAACTTCTACATTTATCATCCGATTTTAAAAAACTTTGGTTCATATCTTTGTTAAAAAGATTTTTTTCACTTGAGTCCTTAAAATTATTTTAAATATTTTTTTCTATTCATCTGGAGCAACCAAAAACTAGAAATTTTTCAAAAATACTCGTTTTTCAAACTTTGAATGCCTTTAACTTTTAAAATTTCAGTCCGACTTATACAAACAGTACATTGTCGGAAGGATACAGATCCCATCATTCAGAAACCGCACATTTGATGTAAATTAGCTAAGCCGTTAGCGAGATTTATGGGAATATCTGAAAAAATATCTGATAAAATTGTTCTTGCGCATATCTCGAAAACGCTTCTTTGGAAAAATAATAATTTTGGGTTTCGTGTTCAGTGACCCAAAATTAGTCTAGAAAATATATTTTATTTATGGACCCAACCATGACCCAAAATTTTGTAAACTATGTTATACGCGAAATAAATGCTGAACGTCGCAAAATTTCATCAAAAGAAGCACTTTTTTTCAGCAGTTCCAGAGCATTGCATTCCATCCATTTTAAAAAAATAAATAGCATTCATTGAATGAATTGAAATATTATCTATTTTTGAAATACCCTTTACTAGCTATGTTAAGATCTCGAACAAAAATGAGTTTGTCCGCATGTGGATTCGTAGGATCCCGTCATGTTTTTTTTTTGAAGGGTTATGAGAGAAAAATGCTGAAAAGGGATTTTAGGATATAACAGATCTTGTATAGAACTGAAATTTATTTTACAATAATTTTTTTTAGTTGAAAGTTTAAAATAAAAAAGATTTCAACTTTATTTTCTGGTTGATCTAAGTCTTCACTCAAAATCAAAGCCTATTAAAAAGCTTTGTAACAAAAGATCACCCAGCTCCAGCTTTTTTGTGGAATACGGAACAGATGAAGCACATTCGAAATACTACTTTTTTACCTAATACGTTGCTGTTATCTGTTATAACTATTAACTTAACCTGGTTCTGGCATAAATTTGAAAATCCCCATGATTTAAAATAAGATTAAAGGAAGTTGAAAATAAAAAAAAACTTTGAACCGTATAAACAGGTTTATCAAAATATAAGCTTGTTTTTCAGATCTGAAGAAAGTCTGAAACGTGAAGAGACTTTTCGTCATAAGTATATATTCATGCAAATTAGAAAACCTGTACCCATGTTCTGTAACTATGGTATCGATAAAATTCGTCGAGAAACGATGAAAACTGAAACAAATTGTATGAGTTTCCTTTCATTTTTCAATGTTTCTCGACAAATTTTATCGGTGCCAGATACATCTATTTCCGCAGAAAATAACCTTCAAAATTTGTATTGAAAAATTTTTTTCCAGAGATAAATAAATATCACCATCTTTAAGAGGAAAGCGTAAAAATAAATTTGATAAACTTGAAAAAATTCATTTGGCCCAGTTTTTAAGCTCTGGGGCCTAATTAAATATTCCAAAACTCAGAAAAACGAGCTAAACTCAAGAGAAAAACAGTGTTATTAAAACAATCCTAATCGTCATTGAAAATCTGGTAAACATCTAAGAATTCTTGCTTCAACACAGCCTCGTGCCAATTTTTAGAATGTGTGAGTCTAAATTAAGCCAAAAACAAATTAGTTTTAAATAAACAGAAAAGTAAATGACTTGCATTTGTAGAGTTTTATTTCAATGTTATTTTATTAGTTTTGCATTTTGTTTTGTTATTTTTTGGGGTTTGCAACTGATTTCCTTGTCATTTTATTTAAAAGAAATATATTTTACTTGCGTGGAGTTTTCTGAGACTTCAACTTAACTTAACTCGGGTTGAACATCAAAACTAGGATGATCTCGCACTGGAAAGCTTAGTCTTAATGCTGATCGATTCCGAAATCTACCCTAGTGTTCTTAAACGCTCTTGCAAAAAAATGAATTCAATTGAATAGTTTATGATTTTCAGAAAACGAGTAATTTAAATCTAATCAATTTACCGATAGAAAAATTCAGATAATTTTGTGTAAATGCAATATTGGTGCATATTCATAAATGTTGTTTAAGCTTCTGCTATAGGCAAATCTGGAGTTAATCATATTGAAACTTCATCAGGTAAACTCCAGTTTTGTCTAACAACAATATTTATGAATATACTGTATTATGTTTAAATTTCTACGCTTTTAACTCACCACCCCCAATGTATCGTAAATTTTCCAAATTATTATACATTTAGGAACCTCACAAAATACTCATTCAAAGCATTGAATAACTACAAATAGAAGGGACACCGGGCAAAACGTCCACTAGGTGGCCTGGTTTGGCAGTCTGTCGCTGCAATCGCTCTATCAAATACAACACCCTTTAATAAATTTGTTCCTTAAAAGTTTGTTCCTTTTGGGAAATTTCCTTAATTGCCGAAGAAGAAAGGGAAGAAATGTTTTTTTTTCACAGAGCATGAAAATGAACAACAACAACGAATTGAACAGCCATTTTAGTTTTGCTTTTGAGGTATTTTTTTCAATGCCATTCGAGGACTCAAGGTTAATGAAAATATGGGGTAGAGATAAAAATTATATTTTCTTTTCTGGGTTGTGTGTTGTCCAGTAAATAAAATTGTTGTTAGTGTTTTCTTGCAATTTGGGATGTTAACGATGATGGCTTTGTTTTGTTTTTTATATCTTGAGATCCATAGGCAAGGAATAATAATTTTTTTTTTTAAATTTGAAAACATAAGTCTCAAGTGGTACATACACACAACACAAGTGTGCACTCTTTGATTTTTGGTGTGGTGGGTCGATCGGTGGTATATGTGTGGCGGAGTGTGTGCACACTTATGTGCTGTGAATGGGTCGTTTTATAGGTATATGCAGGAAGGTACCTGTTCCATCTTCTTTTCTTCTTTTAAATTTTTCGTTGATTTTCACGGATCCTTATCAATTAATATAGATTATCAAGTAGTTACTCAATTTTCAATTCGTACCTATTTATTACATACATAGGTACCTGCCATCTGTCACATAAAAATAATTAAATAATGGTTTTTAATTTGTTCTCATTTATTGTTTTTTCAACGATTTTGGTATAAATGTAGGTACATACATACATTGTTATTTTTAAGATAGGAAAAATAAAAATTATAAGTATTATTATGTACTTAATAAATCAAAAAAGAAACTAAAGCAACCAGTGATGGTAAAGATGTAGTTTTTTTTTTTAATTAAAGTTTTGTTTTTAATGTACCCAATATTGAAAAATGTTTGAAATTTAAAACTAAAACCGTGAAACAGGGTGTAGAACACATTTGAAGGTATGTAGGTATGTAACTCCCTTTTTTTAGCAACTAAGCGATAAAAATGGTTCTATCTTATGTTTTTCTTTTAAATAGAAGGATACACTTTAAGTGGACTTTTGAGAGGTAGATATTCTGATTTTAATTTGGCCATAATTTAATTCAACTTAAAATTAAAATCGCATGTATGTACACTAGTTAAGAAAAATTCTAGGAACAAGATTTTGTATTTTTTTGTCAGTGGTTTTTGTTGTATGTGTGAGATGAGACAGAAAGCTTTTTTTAATTTTTAAAGGTTGTAATTTTCTCGGAACTTTTTTGAGTCAATCAAATCACCAAAATCACACCTAATAATAAAAAAATGACTTTTTGTGATCCCTTCGTAGGTACATACAATGTACATATATTAGGGTGGTCCTTATATTGTTTTTTTTTTGAAAATCCAACTTGGATAGGCATCAAATGACTCTAAATAGAGAAAATCAAATTTCCTAATTTTTTCAGATTTTTATTTCACCCCCCTGGTCTCCCTTTTCCCACTTCAAGGTACAAATAATGGAGTTAGGGTGTTGTTTATAACACGCGAAAAAAATCAGAACTTATAGATTAGATTGAGACGAACACAAAATTGTGTTGGAGGGGGGTCTTTTTCCCCCCGTTCAGGCGGGAGGGGTCATTTTCAAAAAATTTGACCCAAAATGGAAAAAAATTATTAAAAAACAACGGGACCACTTACAATGGCGTGCTATAGCTTTTTTTAAAGCCAGTCTCTAATATGTTTCTTAAATCAAGGTTTTTATTATAAATAGTTTCTGAAAAAAAATAATTTTCAAACGTACAACATCATTATTTTTGTTTTTATTTTTAAGTTTTAAAATTATTTTTTCCAAAACTATTTACAATAAAAGCTTGATTTAAAAAACATATTAAAGACTGAATTCATGGCTTTAAAAAAAGCTATAGCACGCCATTGTAAGTGGTCCCGTTCTTTTTTAATAATTTTTTTCTATTTCGGGTCAAATTTTTAGAAAAAGACCCCCCCTCCGCTACAATTTTTTGTTCGTCTCAATCTAATCTATAAGTTCTGATTTTTGTTTGCGTGTTATAAGAATCACCCTAACTTAGAGCTGTGTAAATCGTTCATTTCAATTCGATTCGAATCGATCACCAAAATGATTCGATCATTTCAATCAATCGATCTTTCGATCATTTTCATTTCACTGAAATAATTATCGATTCAATTTTCATTTCGATTTCGTAGGAATTAAATTTCTCTGATTTTAACGAATTCAATTCAATACAATTTTGATGGATTAAAAAGCTCAAAAAATATGGAATTTTCACAATTTTTTACTGCTATACGAAAAAAAGTGATTTTATGCCAATTGGCTTAAAGCTGGAGAGAAATATACTTTCTATGTGAAAATATAGTTCGGCCCCTATCCGTCAAGACATCAACTGTCAAATTCCATTGACGGATGGCTACGAAAGGATTAAAAAACCTCTTACTGATCCGGAAAAAGGTGATTTTAGGGCAATTCGGTGACATTTGGATCAAAATACACCTTTTCTCTCAAAATACTCTCTCCTCTATCTTCCAAGCCATCAATCGTCAAACTCTATTGACGGATGGCTAAGATGTCGATGGATTAAGAAACCTCTAAGAAATCTGAAATGTTTGATGAATTTTTAGTAATGGAGCACTATGGAGTTTTAAGGCAATTGTATGATATATGGATCAAAATATACTTTTTCTGTCAAAATATAGTTCGTCCCCTATATTTCAAGCCATCAACTGTCAAATTCTATTGACGGATGCCTACGATGTCGATGGATTAAAAAGCCTCTTAAAACTCTGAAATTTTTGAATAATTTTTACTGCTCCGGAAGAAGGTGATTTTAAAGAAATCGGGTGACATTTAGATCAAAATACACCTTTTCGTCAAAATATAGTTCATCCCCTATCTGACAAGCAATCGACTGTCAAATTTAACTGAAGGATGGCTACGGTGTTGATGGATTAAAAAACATCTAAAAAATCACAAGTTTTTGAAGAGAAAATCGAGATTTATCGAAAAGATTGAGATTGAGATTGAGATTGAGATTGGGATGGAAAATCGAGAATCATCGAAATGATTGAGATTGGGATGGACAGTCGAGATTCATCGAAATGATTGAAATTGGAATGGAAAATCGAGAATCAGCAAAATGATTGAGATTAAGATCGATTGAAATGAAAATTTGTGATTTCAATCATCAATACTTTTCGATGATCGGATTAAAAAAATCGAATCGATCCTGATTGACACAGCCCTACCCTTACTCCATTATTTGTACCTTAAAGTGGAAAAAGGGAGACCAGGGGGTGAAATAAAAATCTGAAAAAATTAGGGAAATTGTTTTTCAATGTTTTGACTCGAATGAAGGCTATCCAAGACAATGTCCAATTTAAGGACCACCCTAATGTATATCTGTTGCTTCTTTGCAAATATTTATTGCATGGTAAATATTAGTATGCAAATTTGTAGATTAACATATTCTTAACATTGCTGATTATTTTTATATTGAAAAAAAATTAAAAAAAAAAACTTTAAATCTTTTTTCTTGTCCAAGTAGTGCGTGACCAATACAAAATTGTAAATAGTTGAAAAGAATTCGTTATTTTTGTTTTCATTTCGATGGTGATTACACAAATGTTTAGTAAAAACACAATTAGTTACTTTTTTTCAATTGGAAAATTTTCAAAAATGTTAAGAATATGTAAGTCTTCAAATCTGCATACTTATATTAACCATGCAATAAATATTTGGAAGGAAGCAAAAGATATACATACCTACGAAGAGATTACAAAAAGTCGTTTGAACTATTTTCTAAAATAACGGTGAAAAGCCACAAAAACAAATAGTCTCAACAAAGTCTAAAATGATCATTATAAGTTGGGATATTGGTGATAAAAAAACATTATTCATTGAAGCTTGAAGATCACATATCTCAGGTAAAACTAAATATTACAACAAAAACAAAGTGACTTAAAGTTGAATACACAAGTCACCTAACTAAAGTTCCGAACATAAAGTTCGGAGATTTTCTCACTTTGACAACCTTCAAAAATAAAAAAAATGCTTCGTGTTTCATCTTATACCACAACTTAGTACCATGAATACAAAATTATAAACAAACATTTTGTTTTCCTTAAATTTGTTTGAATGGTTGAAGTTTGACGTCTGAGTCCGAACATTAGAATTGTATTTATTTAATTAATTAAAAACAAAAAGTAGTTTTTAAATTATTTTATAGATTTAAAAGTTTAGTCTACACATAATAAAAAAAAATAAAGAATACTTTTTGAAAGTGAGCGGCAGTTTGTTGTTAAGCTTAATACAAACAAATACAAGAAATTATTTAAATCTTAGTATAGATAATATACAGTGTGTCCCGGACCTGAGTGGAAGTATTTTAGGATGTGGTTCTTGGGGTTATTCTAAGAAAAAAAATGTTTGGGGGGAAAGTTGTATCTCCCCTCCCTGAGGTAGGCAAAAAAAACATTAAAAGTCAACGAAAACACATCTTATAATGTGCTATAGTTTTTTTTTTGAAAGATAATAGGTACTCCATTCTTGCATTTGGATTTCAAATCAAGTTGTTTAAGCGAATAGGTTTCGAAAAATTAAATTTCAAAGTCAAAACTAAAAAAAAAAAATGTGATTTTTTTTTAAGTCGATATTTTTCAAAATTTTACGTAATAAAGTGCTTTCTTGTGTTTAATATTCAATGCCCTCATCATTTATTTAGTCCATTACCGAAAACCAAATGCAAAAATCTTCCTTAGTTTTTGAGAAATTAAGAAAAAACAAAAGGTACTTTTACCAAACACACAACAATTAAACGCAATTCTCCTCCGTATCGTAACCGGATACCGGACTTCAAACGCACAATAATACAAATAAAAGAGAAACCGTTTTGTATCTTTTTGTTGCTGTATGGACACCAAACACCAATATATTTAAAATGCACCTATGTATACCTACATGTGCGTTCATTCACAAAAGAAAATCAAAGCACAAATTAAAGAAAAAAAATATGTATCCTTTCTTCGCTCTATCTACATATCTACTCGTATGTATCTATGTATATCTCTAAGAAAAATACAAAAGGATTTATTTGAGACTCACTTAGCCGAGAAGAAAACCAATTATTGTGTGAAAAGGAAATTATAGCTTCATGAGCGGCCACTGGATTTGATTGGTGCGACTGTCGTTTGAGCAATGCTCGGTGTCCCCTTCTATTTGTAATTATTCAATGATTCAAAGTCCTCATATCCTTAAGCCTACGCATATTCCATCTGAATGGAATCTCACGACATGCAGCTTTGATTGGCACAATGGACCTGCATCAATTGATATTAAAATATTGATGGTGAATGAAAATGTGGTGATGTAAAATGTGGGCTAGAAAAGCCTTTGTGTTTGTTTCATAACTTCCAATTCCAATTCCAACTCTCCAACTAACCTGAGAATATAAGAGTAAGAGGTGCGGCCTAATGAGCGGACTGAAGAATTAATGAGCTGGGCACAAAATAAAGGCATTTCTCTCTCTTCTAAAACTTTTGTTATGTGTATGGTATGGGCCTTTTAATAATCGAGATGATTTAATGTGCAGCCCACATTTATCTAGACTCTATAGAGAGTGTTCACGTTGTGAGACTTTTTGTTAGAACCGCCTAGCTAAAGGGGTAATTGATTTCAACAGAATGTCATCGAGACGGTTGACTTCTATTGAGATTTATATTTGGATCATATTATGGGGACTCGAATTATTATTATGTTTTATTATTATTACTATTATTGCATGTGGGTCCCTTTTGGTTGGTATTATTTGTTTTGACAAGCGACAACGTTAAACCCAGAGATCAAGTGATGGCGTGTGGTGCTGTTTCAATTGTTAGGTGTGAAACTATTGTCAAATGGCGTTTGATTTGAGGTTTTGTGTCAATTGATATCTTTTAATATTGAGAGTATTTAATACAACAACAAAAATCGAAGAAAGTTAATGATTTATTGGTATTGTTACAAAAAATGAAAAGAACTCTCATAGCATTAAAATCTATAAAATATTTGTATTTATTAAGATATTTTGTGGCTTAACAAAAAAAAAAAATAACAACAAAGAATTTTTATTATTTAAGCTTTCTTGTTAGCACTTTTTTGTGAAAATAAAATGTTTGAGTGTTGATACTTGTGGGATTTTATTTGTCATTAAGTCAAAGAGTTTAAAGTTATTTTGTTAAAGTATCATGCGTGGGGCAAACAATACGAAATAATTTATTTAAAAATATATTATAACTCTTTTAAGCATATATTTTGTGTTTTTTTGTCGGTGTTGTTGTGGAATTTATTAATACTTTATGTTGGTATAGATATATTAACAATACAAAGAGTAGAAATTCTAGTTTTACGTGTTTCAAGTTTAAAGAAATTGACTCGAAGATTTGACTTGTAAAATAGCTTTTAACTTATAGAAGCATCATTGTTTACTAATATGAATATTAGATATAAAAATACTTGGGTGGAATCTACTTAGTTAAATTTATGACATAACAATATTCGATCAAGATGCTCAACATACAACTTCATACTGAAAAAATTAAATTTCTGCGTCGCTGCTTTAAATATTAAGTGTTTCTTTCAGACAGACAAGACGTTATAGGAAATAGCCCGAATGATGTGGAAACATCACCCAAACATTTGTATATCACTCACAGAAGCAAAGAAGCCCAAAACTGCTTTAAACTCTAATAATAAAATGGAAATACCGCCCAAATATTTTGCTTGTAAATTGTTTTTGTTGCATTTGAACGAAATATCCTCAATTTTGGGCGATACATATTTTCCCGGAAAGCCCAAAAAATCTTTGCGTTTCAAAGTTTATAATTTTTTAAGCTTTCGTCACACTTGCCAACCAAGAATCATTTTTTAATTTCAAAAGATTTCAAACAGGGTTGGAAATCACTGCTTTCGTCTATCCGAATAGACGAAAGCAGTGATTTCCAACCTCACAAATTACATAATGAAAAAAATTATTGCAAAGTGTTCGGCAAATAAACCCGATTTAATTAGACACTTTAAGCTGTTGCTCCAAAGCATAACAGATAACGACCTAAGCAAAATTTTACCAGCTTAGACTGAGAGCTAACTGTCAACAACATCGAAAGTCAAGTCATTTGCGTTTAAGTTAAATCAATGGATAGCCTTTAACGGTGTTCACATTGGACTGTAAAACTGGATTTTATTTGACGTTTCAGTATTCACATCCCACTTCTCTGAAAGAGTAGGAGCGAGATATGAGTACTGAAAAGTTAAAAAAAATCATGTTTTTCAGTCCAATATGAGCACCGTATTTGAGGTGGCGAACCAGGAACCACTTATCAGCCTACCTATTTATATTTTTTTTTTATGAAAATTTTAAGCAGGCCAGAAATATTTCCATACAAATTCCGCTTTTTCTCAATGTAAATGTTTTTTTTTAAAGCCATTCGTTGCGCGACACTTTAACAAGAAGTGTCTTTGAAAAAAACCCTTGAACTTGTGAGAAATCCCACGACGGATAGTATCGACCCGAAAGACCCATGGCAGCAACAAGCTATAAGAAACGCAGCGTCAGATGTGTTGGGTTCCTCATAACCACCTCCGAGAAATCCCTGGTTGGACTCTGAATATGCTCAGATAAACAAAGATAAAACGGAGGCATACAAGTCGTGGCTCCAGAAGAGAACTATAGTTTCAAATCTTTCTACGTTTAACGGAGGAGGGATGAGAAACGCTTGCTAAGGAGAGGAAATGCAGAGAAGCTATTGCAGGGCAAAGGTGCGAAGCTGCTATAGAAGAGTAAAACAATCAACACCAGCATTCACAAACCACCCTGGGCCCTGCAAATATGGGGATGGGAAACACTATTGAAACAGCAGTCGATGCTAACCATCTTTAGAGACTATTCTTAAATCAATTGTTGAACGGGGATGACAGCCAAGATACAAAACCAATCGATCTGTATCAGTCAATTTAGAGCAACCAAGAGTTGCATCCGCCCAATCAAAATGAAATCAAAGTAGCCATCACCAAATATTGGAGCCGTGGGGCTACAAATAAAACTTTTTAAACACGCTGGGGATGACCTGGTCAGGAGCATCATACACCAACTTATCTGCAAAATACTGTCAGAGGAAAGTATGCCCGGGTGCGACGAATGTAACCTCAATACCATCTGTCCGATCCACACGAAAGGAGTTGCCTACTCTGATCCAACTATAGACAGATCAGCCTTTGAAACATCGCCTATATAACATCCTTGGCAGCGCTTTATGTAAACGTCTTAAGCCATTTGCTGACAATCTAATAGGTACTTAACAATGCAATCTACCAACGACAAAATGATGAGCGTCAAGTTAACAAAGCAACTTTGACGAATCGAAAAATGGTTGGTTGGATAATTTGCCATTAATTAATTGTGACAATTTTGAATATGTCGTTAAATGTTTTCTATGTTTTTTGGGTGATTTTCTGACTTGATATCAAGTTAGCAAAGCACCCTGTCGAAAATCAGTAAAAACTCGTTATACCTGATAGTTTGTGGCATAATAATTTGCCGTTAGTTAGTTGTGAAAAATTCAATTTGATCGTGCAATGTTTTCTATGTTCTTTTGGGTGCTTTGCAAACTTGATATCAAGTTAGCAAAGCAACTCTCACGGATCGAAAAATGGATAGGGTCATAATTTTTCGTTAATTAGTTGCGACAGTTTTGAATTTGTCGTTCTATGTTTTCTATGTTTTTTTTTTGAAAAGTGGTAAAAACTTCTAAAATTTAATATTTGTATGCTTAAAAATTTTCCGTTGCATTTGTTCGTGCGATGTTTTCTATGTATTTTATTACGAAATTACCTCATTTGACCCACTGAAAACATAATAAAGTAATAAATAGTTCAATATAATCTATTGTAAACTCTTTTTAGAAAACATTGCACGACAATGTTAAAACTGTCACATAAAATCAATGGCTAGTTGAAGACAAATTATTAATCAACTAAAATTTCAATTTTTTTTTCAAATTTCTAAGAACTTTTCCAGAGCACTTTGCTGATTTCATATGATTTCAGGGAAATCAACCCAGAAACATAGAAAACATCGCACAAAAAAAATCAATTTGTTAAAACTTATTAACGACTTATTAATGGCAGATTATGCACCTACCTATTTTTCAATTCGTCAAAGTTGCTTTGCTAACTTGACAGTCATAGAAAACAAATAACCCAAAACACATAGAAAACATCGCACGACAAAATTTAATATTTCACAACTAATTAACGGCAGATTATTAAGCACCAAAATATTAAATTTTAGAAGTTTTTACCACTTTTAAAAACAATAAAACATAGAAAACATAGAATGACAAATTCGAAACCGTCACAACTAATTAACGACTAATTAACAACAAATTATGCACCCCACAGCTCGTCAATTTTAAGTGTAAATAGAGATGAACTATATCGTGCCATGTTTTGTCCAGCTTTAGAATTAGTGATGAACTGAGACGTCTTATCAGGATGACGTATAGAATGCTCGCTGTTCCGTCCAAATTGGTAGGGATTCTACCAAAAACTTCAACAACACCAGAGGTGACGCACTGTCATTTGGTCAACTCTAGTCAAACACTTATTTTATGGATTCTAAAATTTTATACGTAGATATCCACGACCGCAATAAGTGTAAAACGACTGGAATACAATCAGCTTCAATCGTAAGACAAACAATATTCATGAAAATATGTATCTTCTTCTTCTGACCATGACTTATTATTTATCTTTCCTCTACAACAACAACAAGAAAGTATTTTTTTTCTTGTATACAGAATTTAATCATCTGAAGATGGACATGCAATTCATCAAGCAAACTAATGATCATAAGACCCTTTGGCTCTTTACGGAAGACTTACTTCCTCATTATGTGTGTGCTTTTTAATTCCCCATCCCCATATCATCATATCACATTTCATGAAACTTTCCTGCTTCTGCTGTTTTTGCTGCAAGGCTCCATTACCCGCACTCGCTAATTATCAGCCAAACCAACTAACTTTTTTTGTATTGTTGGTTGTGTGTATTTGCAAAATGCAGTGCGAAACATCACCAGTGACAAATGATGAGCGATCGCCTGATACCACAACTACTCCCAGTCAGCCAACTATGGTAGGTATGTATAAGATTATTCTATCAAAGCCAAGTTAAAAAGTATTTTTCACTGCGATAATGAGGCATATTTCCGTCACAATAATACCCACAGCTACTGCACTTGAATTTGCAGAAAAAAAATAAACAGACGAACTTTCCGGATCGCATTACACCTGCTTTTGAATCTGAGCTACAAGAAAAAAATTGTTTCACAGAGACACATTCGCAAGTGATAATTAGCTGCACATTGTGAAAATAACCATAATGGATATTTGGTTTGTATTTAAAAAAAAAAATTAAAAAATTAAAACAAAACAAAGGAAACTTGCAATTTATGAAGTGAAATCGCATAGCGCGTCAAGTTGTCACGTACAATTCGCAGATCATTAATATCACTGATGGAGTTTTCAAAAGAATTTGCACTGAATAGTTCACGATGAGCACCTTAAGGTATAGAAAATCAACGATCATCAGTGTTATGAGCTTCTGTGCGTTGTTAAATTATGGAAATAAAATTCAAAGTTTCATAAATTTACGCAACACACAGGAGCATTGCTAGATTTCTTTAGATTTCATGAAGACATACAAGTTGATTAGCAAAATTAACCATCATTTCGGATTCAAACATTTTTGCATTTTGCAAGGTACAGTGACTGCAAGCCAAGCTCGGACACCTATATGAAGGAAAAAATTGAAGGAAATACTGCAGCAATGGTACGAAGTAGGAAAAAAACATGAACAAAATTTTGAAGATATTCCTTTATTTGAAAAAGTAAGACCCAAAACATTAAAAAAATTAAAATACCAACGCGCAAGCAAAACTGGGACAGCTGTCAAAGACGCTTCAAAAAATTCGTGGGGTCTTAAGAAATTTCAATACTTTGAGTGAAGTCCTTGGTTTCATAAACTCATTTTCAACCTAGGAAGTTTTTGAACTAGCTCTGCCCAAACATTTTGGCCCAGTTTTATTCAACTCAAAGAGGAACTATTTTCTAATCTGCGTTGTTTGAAGTAAGGTATTTTATAATTTTTCCGTTGAGATTTTCCCACAGGTTCTTAGTGAGATTTATGTTAGGACCCGTGGGTGGAATTTCCATGATGTTTGGGTAGTTGTACAATACCCAAAACTGTACCTGGTAAGCCATGTAGTTAGGATCTTCAACTTAATAAAACTGCCAGTGATCACAAGATCCAAGATTCCTGGCATATAATTGTAAAACGGTCCAAATAATCATAGTTGACCCATTACTCTACTTAGTAATGACCTTAGTATAGAAATGGATCACCTAAGGATAAACTATCCTCCGTCGCAAATTCCTAAGGTAGATTGAGCTCCTATTTATTCAACAATCACAACTTGATAAACGATGTAGAATTAATTATTTGATGAACCAAGTCTTACATGACCAAAAATTAAGGCAACAAATACTACAGAGTCCCAAAGGTAGTAAAAATATTTTGAAATTTCTAAAAAATATTCGAACTTCTACTACATCTTCGGTTCCAAGGCTTATCTTCAATAACACTCCCTATGTCAGCTCACTAGAGAAAGCCAATTTGCTTTGCAGCACAGTTAGCTGTTAATTCGCGCTACCAGAGATTTTAAGGACTCCTCCTGTACTTAAGAGCGCCAACGATTTTATGGGACGAATCTTCTTCGCACTCGTGCAGTTGCAAGAGTTCTAAAAGACCTCGGTATACCAACACAAATTGTCCAGCCTGTCCCTAAAAAAGGTGAATCTTCTACTCCCTTTGACCATCGTCCAATTGCACTGACGTCCCTTCTTCCCAAGGTCATGGAAACTATGATGAATTATCAGTTTAAGAAATATCTTGAAGAACGAAAGTTTCTTAATGACCGGCAATACGACAGTACGACTTTCGTAACAGGAGGTCCACTGGTGATCCGAGGGTGGGTGTACCTCACTGAACAGTAGCACAAATCTTTACATCGTTTTGGAGAAAGTAAGAATATTTGCACTTGATATTTCAAAAGCATTTTACAGAGTTTGACATCGAGCACTCTTATCGAAAATGAATGCGTGCATTTGGTATCGATGAGTCTCTCCTTCTTTGAACTAGAAGCTTCCTTTCGGACCGATCAATATAAGTCGTGTTGGACGGTTTCAAGTTTAAAATCCATAAAATAAATGTTGGTGTGCCCCAAGGCTCCGTTTTGTCTCCAAATCTCTTCTTTATATTCATAAATGACCTTTTGTCTGAAACTTCTAATCCATTTAACTGTTTCGCTGATGACAGTACCCTCAGCTTTTCATATTCATTTCTAGATTCACATCCTTGTGCTTCGAATGTGGAACTTCAACGGTATCATAATCAGCGCATTAAATTCTGACCTCGACAGCATTGTCCAAAGGGGAATTAAAAACCGTGTAGAGTTAAATGCTTCAAAAACCCAATGCTGTCTTCTCTCATTAAAGCGAAACCCACCCCAAATGCTACTATCCACGTGTGGTACTTGCATCGAGGAACCCGAAAAACTTTCAGTTTTCTCAGTATATGTGCATCACAGACCACCTTTTTTGGAATGATCATATATTGGACGTCACCAAAAACGCTGTTAAGTGTTTAGGTTTTCTCCGACGACGGTGCAAAAAAATTCTTCTTCTCGGAAACATTTGCATCTCTCGAACAACGCCGCAATTTCATATGTCTTACATAGTTTTACTGCGTTTTTAATTAACAGTGTTCTAGTGAAATAGCCAGTTGCAGTCCTCCCCTAAAACAATTCAACCGTAATACTCGTACTTCTAGGAATGCTCTTCAGTTTACCCTTGAGCCCAACTTCGGATGTACTGTAAAGTACAGATATTCTTTCTGCAGTCGCACTACACGAATGTGAAATGCTTTACACGACTCAATTTTTCCCTTCCAATATCAAATTCAAACATTTAAAACCTCTCCAAATTTCCTAATGCTTGCACTGTGTCTAACACTTTTAGGGCAGTCATAACCCCTTGATTGCGCATAAGTTATATACATACAAAATACCATACCATACCAATATTGCTGTTTTTTTCGAAGACAATCTCAAAAGCCCGTTGACCAATATTCGACTCAGTCGTTTAGACCACCGAGAAGTACCTCCTCCAAGTCTAGCATTCTTCTTCCACCACATAATACCAAACAACTTTAGTCACTTAACCGGAACAAAGAATGTCACATAAACATAATTTCTGTCGCATGTCCAATAGACATTTGGTCTCCACTAAACATAAAAACATAACAAAAACAAAAACAAAACTTTTATATCATTTCAATATAGTAAGACCCAATTCCCAATGGATATTTTCTCACAAAAAAATTCATATAAATAAAAACTCCCGTAGCTATTATTTTCTCGATATCCCATCGTGTACCCATAATTTCTGATTCCACATCCAGAAATTACGTGCGCTCCAAACCTCACACAACGAGTCTGTGGAGTAATTGGAACAACAATCTGGACCCAGCATGGAGTCATTGTGTCTGCTGAGTTGTATTTTTGTCCAAGCACCATATTGGACTATTGTCAAAGCCTCGCTGCGGACAATTTTATCCCAACAACAAAGAAACGTCAAAGACAATCTCCTAAGGTGGAATCCATAATGGTCAACAGCTTAATTGAGTAAACAATACAAAACAAAAACAAAAACAAAAAATCTCCTAAAATCTCTGATATGTACCTTACCAATACCACAATGTTGACCTTTTTGGATTTTTAAAATATTAAAGTTCCAACTGCCACCAAATGGTCTGGCAGTGCAAACGATCAGCAGAGAGGGAATGTGTGCCCTCATGTGATGTTTTGATGGTTGTGGGTAAGGGTAATGGCCATCTCATCCCATTTCCAATATCATCGATGAATGAAAACCGGGTCGAACTCGGAAATTGTAAATCATATGTAGCTGATGGAGAGCTGTGAGCGCGAACGAGGGCATCCTTATGATCGCGATCGCTCGTTTATGACTATAACCAGACCATTTGACACCTCGGGGAGTCTTACTCGCAACAGGCAGTGTCATAAAGTGCTTAAAATGGAATATACAACCGACATCAGGGGGCGGGACGTGCGCGTAAGGACCATCAGGCCTAAAGAACGCAATGCAACGCGCAAACAAACATGTCAAGTCGAAGAAATTATTGGCGGACAAGCAGCGTGTTTCGAGGTGTTACTCTTGACAGATACTTTTGGATGTCGTGCAATGTCTGCAGGCGTTGCTTTTCCGGGTCCCATAAGAATGGCCATAACTTTGAGAACTTTATGTGGTTTTAAAAGTTGTTATGGTTATTTGTTGTTTTTACAAAATGCATTTGAACTTGGTGTAAGTACGAGTATATAAATGTTAAAGTTAATAAGGAAGATAATAAAGGATACGTTTTGGAATCAGTAAGCATGAAGATGAACTCGAGATTTCAATTAGTGCTTATATGTTGAGAAGCCTAAGAAACATTGCTACCTCGAAGTTCTGATTTTATAAGAAGAAAGACAAAATAATAGACAATTTATTATTTTTGTTTTCGCTTTTGTTTCTTTAAAAATTAATAAACCGATTCTCTTGCGTTATTCTGACAAAATTATTCTTAAACTTAACCTAAAAAGTATTGAAACATTTGTATATCAAGCTTTGGTTGAGCTTTGTTAATAAATGTAATATTAAACGTTTCTTTTTTATTACTAGAATTCCTTAAGTCTTAAGTCTCAATGATGCTTTGTATATAAGGTCTAAGTCATCCAACAAGTTGTATTATTTGAAATATCTCATGCAATAGAAACATTGTTTGACGATAGTTCTGTGCTAAGTGCTTTTGTTCTGGGGCGTTCCAAACAAAGAAAATAAGCCAATACCTATATATAACCCTTAACAAAAAAATGACACTCGTTGCGAATTGAGAGGTTTTTCCACTTTCTAAAAAATTCAGAGAATTTAATCAAAATAAGCGTTATACGATAATGAAGAAGTCTTAAAAAATGGCTTTCATGCCACCGTCCGTTATCGGTGAGTCCTTGGGTAAACTATTCCTATTCATTGAGCTACTTCAAATACAGAGAATTTTGTATCTGATTCCGTGATATAAACGAGAGTGCTTCAAGGTTTAACCTATAAAATTCCAAGGGTCCCAATTGGAATTTTTGTTCAAGGCCTTGAACAAGAGGTTTCATTTGAGATTTCATGCCATTTTTTAACTGTCTATACTAAACTGTTATTACAATCATTATTGATTAATAAAATAATTATGGATCGATATACATTCGCACAGCCAGTGTAGGTACTGAACTATTCGATATTCACTGCAAAAATTCTGAAAATATCTCAGAAACGTTTCAGAAAGGTCGAACGGCTTTAGGTCGCTATCAATTGCCATCTCTCCGGTTAGTGGATGTGAAGTGTCCGACAGAGTCAGGTGAAAAAATCACCACTGAAGCAGAGAATCTGGCTCATTGGCGTAGCAAAAAACTCTTTCTAGGGTAGGCAGCCAGTCAGACTTGGCAAAAAATTGGAGCAGTAGAAAAAATTTTAAAAATTCTGATTTTCTTAATGGTTTTTTAATGCATCGTTATCGTAACCACCCTTCATTGGAGTTTGACAGTTAATGGCTTGACAAATGGGGGATGAAATATATTTTGACGGAAAATTGTTTACTAATAACTTAATGCTAATGCCTTTCGGCCTAAGAACTATGGTACCTACGGAAAATTGTATTTCAATCTAAATGTCAATCAATCACCTTTTTCCGGAGCAGTAAACAGACCAAAAATTTCAGATTTAATTTGTAGACAACTCAGTAAAGATTTTTATTAAATTAAAATTATTCGGTTTGGTTCGACAATTACAGAATAAACAGCGCAGCACGTTCCGTTCAGCTCGAGTCGATGCCAAAACAAGTGCATACTCATACCGAAACAGAACCGTAAGCATCCATTCTAAACAAAGTGAACCGAATTATCTTTCGGTCCGTGTCCATGTTCCAACCTTATCAGAAGTTGTGATATATATATCGCTAAACAGGCGATTTGTAATTTCATCTGGCAACACGAAAATCAGTTTGGAAACACTTCAAAAAAGCTACATTTTTGGTTTTTGGCAATTTTCACTTGCGATATTAAGGAACTATAGGGCATGTTTTGAATTTGTGCAGAAAAAATTTTCGAGATAACAATCAAACATGAGATCACGATGATAGTGAATACCAAAAAATGGGTAGCAGAATTTTGTCCATTCGGCTGAATCGATTTTCTTAAAAGTTGGTAGATAGTGGTTTTGGTGATTTTGCCCACACGTTTTTTTTCATTTTTTTCTAACCAAAAATAACGGTACCTACCGGCCATTAAATTTTTTTTAGCAATTTGACATATGTAATCATTTTTTTTTTCTCGAAAACGGCTCCACAACTTTTCTTAAAAAAAATTCAATAAATAACCATTTTGAACAAATGGTTATAAATGGTATAGGTACTTCCCATAGAATCATTTATTTAATTCTCGATTTTCCTTAAAACGGTAAGACTGATTTCAATATTTTTTTACGCAGAAGCTTCCAAAAATAAAATGCACGACTGGGTCGCACGTACTTGCTCTTATGTTCAAGACACTGTGGGCTTAAGAACATTGTATATAAAACATGGAAATTATGAGAGAAAAAAGTAGAGAAGCATGAAATACGACATTTAAATTAGCTAAAACAACTCTTTTGACAGTTTGAGGTGAAAAAAAAGTATGCCATCTTAGTTCATGATGAAATATGATTGTATGGGAAAAAAAAATTTAAAATCGTTGGAGCGGTTTTTTTTTAAATTAATTTTTTATATATAAAATTCTTAAAACATTTTTAAGAACAAATTTTGGTATGCAGATTTAAACTATATATTTATGTGTATATAAAAACAAAATTTGAAAAAAAATTGTCAACCCGTTTTTGAGATATCGAATTTTCAAAAAAAAAATTTCAAACTTTTTTTAAAAATCCAAAAACTTTTTTTTTGAAAATTTTGATATGCAATATTATTTAATCTTATCTGAAATTTGTATATAAAAAAATGCATTTAAATCCGTTACGTGAATAACGAGAAAACTCAAAATAAAGAAACACGTTCTATGAGAGGTACTACTAATAGTTGCTATGTGTAAAATTTTATAATTTTTGATGGTAGATCGTACTAGTTTTAGTATATGAAAAAAGTTTAATCAAAATCGTAGGAGTCGTTTTCAAGCAAAAAAATATTTTCCTTTGCGGTTTTTTCACTTTTGTATGGAAGGTACCATTATTTTTTTATAAATGTAAAATTTTTTCTAAAAATATTTTAGAGAGTACTAAAAAAGTCTTAAATATCGAGTTTCAAAAAAATCTATGATGCCGTTTTCGAAATATTTGATTTTCCAAAAAAAAATTGAAATATTTTTTTTAAATCCAAAAAATATCATTTCAAAAATGTTGGTACACAAAACTTTTAACATTTTTTGGAAGCTTCTGTATAAAAAAAATAATTGAAATCGGTCATACCATTTTGAAGAAAATCAAAATTTAAAAAAATGGTTCCTTGGGAGGTACCATTAATAACCATTTTTGAAAAATGGTTTTTCACCCAAAGAAAGCCTTTACTAAAATTAATTCATTGAATTTTTTTTAAGAAAAGTTGTCGAGCCGTTTTTGAGAAAAAATACGATTATGTAAATTTGCCAAAAAAAAATGTTATTTTTGGTTCTAAAAAAAAAATGAAAAAAACATGTTGGCAGAATCACCAAAAACCACTATGTACCAAGTTTGAAGAAAATCGATCAAGCCGTTTAGGCTGTAGACGAACAGACAGACAGACAGACAGACAGACAGACAGACAGAATTTTACCACCCACTTTTTTGGTGTTCTCTATCATCGTAATATCATGTTTGATTGTTATCTCAAAATTTATTTTTTTCCACGAATCCAAAACTTGCCTTATAGTACCTATAATCGCAAGTAAATATGAATATTATTGTGTACCTACCAAAATTTTTGAAAAAATATTTTTGTATTTTTAAAAAATGTTTCAAATTTTTTTTTTTGAAAAACAATTATTTCGAAAACGACATGATCGATTGTTTTGAGACTCAATACTGAAGACCTTTTTAATAATCTCTAAAATATTTTTAGAAAAAGTTTTACTTTTATGTAATAATAACGGTAGGGTAGAGCGGGGCTAGTTGGACCACGGGGCAAGTTGGACCACGCCAATAACTCAGAAACCGCAAGTGCTAAATGAAGACAATCATACACGAATGAAACATAGGTAGTTACTAAATCACACGTACTAAACTGGTTTAAGGTGGATTTTTTCTGCCAAAGGAAAACCACGCGCTTATTTGTGTTTTTTGGATACAAAAGTAAAAAAAACGAATTTGTTTCTTTTTGTGTTATCATGATGAAAACGTGCGAATTTTTCAATAAAGGACAGTAATTTTGGGAGTTCTGTTATTGTATTTTTATATTCTATTTTGAAATTGTAAAATTCAAAGTGTTTGATTTCAAAGTGACGGCATTAAGAACTATAATAGTAGTATCATGGTGACGGAATATATTCATCAAGGTAGGTGTGGGGTTAGTTGGACCAACTTGCCCTGCTGTTTATTTTATATTGGAAAATAGTATGAAAAATTTCGGGCACGTAAAGTTTCAAAGAGGAAGAAGAATATTATTGCTGTATGGTGTTATCGATGTGTATGGAAGCAAATTCTGAGACTTTACCCGACGAGGAGTGGGTGCAATGCCATTCTTGCTGAAATCTAGGCCCATACAAAATTCCCTATTACTCGCTATGGCACCATGAGATCATTTACGTTATCTTAAGTTGTGATTCGAATTAAGTTTTAGTTTGTGATCAAATTTAGTTCAAACTAATGGCGTTTATGTCCTTAATAGAGCTTCTTTTTCCTCTTTTTAAGCTTTGGTCCAACTTACCCCATCTACTGGTCCAACTTGCCCCGCTGGTGGGGCAAGTTGGACCACTTGGACTTGGTGCATTTAAAGATATCTTATTATTCTGCTATAACATATTTTTAACTTTTTAAAATTTATTAAAGAAGCCGAATTTACATTCTTTCTATAGATTCCAGTTTCAATGTTATGTTATGAATAGGTAAAAAGTTATAAGACTTCAAGTAAAAAGTGGTCCAACTAGCCCCGCTCTACCCTAACTTCCATACAAAAGTTAAAAAACAGTTGAGGACAATATTAACTTTTTCTGTATGCTAAAATTAGTGCGTTCTTCAACAGAAAATTTTAAAATTTAATACTTAACAACTATAAGTATTAGATTTTTTTTATTTTGAATTTTCTCATTATCGGGCCAATGGATTCTGATTAATTTTAACATATTAATTTTAAGTTAAAATAATCTTGCATATCAAAATTTTCAAAAAAGATATTTTGAATTTTTAAAAAAAGTTTCAAATTATTTTTTTTTTTTGAAAGTTCGATATCTCAAAACCGGGTTGAGAATTTTTTTTCAAATTTTTATTTTATATGCACATAAGTAAATACCTACTTAAGATTTGCATACCAAAATCTTTCCTTAAAAATGCTTCAAGAATTTGATAAATATATACAAAATTTATTTTTTAAAAAGCCGCTCCAATGATTTTTTTTTTTCATTCAATCATATTTAATCAAGAATCAAGACGTTCTTTTTTTCCCCCTTAAACTATCAAAAGCGTTGTTTTAGTTAATTTAAATATCGTATTTCATGCTTTTAAACATTTTTCTCTCATAATTTCCCTGTCTTACCTTATACAATGTTCTTAAACCCTTAGCCGCTTGAGCATTACGAGCATGCTCGTGCGACCAGTCGTGCATTTTATTTTTTATTGAAATGAAATGAGTATATTTTTTTCTAATTTTCACTCAAATTTTACCTTTTGTTTCCTTTTTGTTGTATAGGACTATCGAGATACTTAATCTTAATCTGAACGCACCCCAAAACTGAAAATCCATTTCTTTACCATCCCTAAAATACATTTATTAGATTTTTATGATTTTGGAATTGAAAATTTTGAAATATGAAGTATTTTTTTTACATATTTTACGTTCTGTGACTCCGCTTTTTAAACCTGACAGCTTTGCCATATTCAAGCAAACTTGGTTTGAGAAAAAATTAAACTGGTTCAACTTGGTTTTACTGTCGATTTTTCTAAGGTGGACAGCGTTCACCATTGCCACCCCTGTGCCCTTCCAACGCTTATGGGTTTCAGACAAAATATAATTTATAAAAATAGGGAAGAGAGTCGGAGAGAAAACGGAGTCTATTTATTTTATGAGTATCAGACTTGAAACCTTCCAACACAACTTGTATTCATCGGTCCGAATGGTAGTTTCTAGTCCAGTGAAGAAGAAATTCATCGATACCAAACTCTATCAAGCTATTGCTATACGAAAAGCGGATTCCGGTCATTAAGATGCTTTCGTTCTCCAAGATATTTTTTAAGCTGATAACTTACTTGCATTTCCATGACCTTGGAAAGAAGGAACGTAAGTGCAATTGGACGTTATTAAGAGGGAGAAGAAGATTGTCCCTTTTTAGGGACAAGCTGGACAAATGTAGTTTTCCATCCACTCGCAAAGACCCCAATAGAGTAGGAAAGATCTAAAAGCTTACCGCAGTGACTTTGCCCGCCTGGAAAATACCTCTTCAGGACATTGGGAGGACTACAATCCGGGCCAGCGGATTTGTGTATATATCAAGATCTTTTAGAACTCTTGCCACTGCACGAGTGCGAAAGAAGATAAGAATCGCTTCTGCACAGGGGGAGTAGTGATACTGTCTGGCACTGTTGTTTTAACAACAAACTGTGCGGCAATCAAATTGGAGTTATTTTTTATAGGGAGTGTCAAATGACCAGAAATTTGTACTGCCTTTGGGACATTGTAGTATTTTTCCCCTTAATTTTTGATTATGAAGTTTAACCAAAATCCTTAGCCTATTTTTGAGAAAAACTGAAAAAAAAAACTAAAACTCTAATTCTAACCATTTTAGATGAGCTACAAAATATTTTTTTTTCATACGAATCACATAAATGAAGCAAATCGGTCCCACCGTTTATTCTAGATCGATATACAATGGACGCACAGACGTATAGACACATAGACCAACATGAAAAGTTATATGGAATACCCACAATATCAAACTTATTACCTCTCAGCTCACATATTTTTATCTCATCAGCCATAGAAACTCAAAATTATTCAAATCGACCACCCAAAACCTCAATTTCCACACATGAAATCCGAAAAAAAATCCATCAAAATATTCAATTAACTATGCCAATTGTTTGGATTGAAAGTCAAAACCGAGAAAATGCCAAATGATCACCGATGCTCACTGCTACCACAACAACAATAGGCCCGTGACAATTTAATATCCAAAAAGTCAATCATAATCTCATTCCCGATTTCATGAAGAGTGAAAGTGTCCTGTTATTACTTTTTCCCTCTATCAATCATTTTGTAGGACTTATTGAGCCGCGCATTCCCCCATTCATACTGTCCATATAAGTCAGTTAGAAACTTCTTCGAAACAATAACCAAGAAATGATCGATTAGGCCCAGAAAGACAGCACAATATACCAGAAATCTCCCTCACAATTGTGACGAATCAACAATAGAGAGGATCTGTTGTTGGTGTTGTTGTTGTCTATGCATATGAAGCCAAAGCTATATGATGAAGGTACATGTATCAATCGATCTTTAAGTGCACAGGCGCGCACCAGCACCAATAATTCTTTTTGTTCATGTGCGTGATCCAGCCGCTGGGGATATTGTTCAGCCGATTAGCAAAGTCTCCCTATAGGTACAAATGCCTGGCGTCGAATTAGAGCTATCAAAACACAATTAAACGCCAAACCACTACCCGCCACCGCTATATTGGCCACCACCACCGCCCGCCGTTCCTCATCACTGTAGAGATATACTTCCAACAATCGTCCCTGTTGTTGTTTGTGGTCTTCGGCGGCACGGCCGGCGTAAAGTGTTTTGTTACCTCGATGATTGCCTGTGATCGGTTCTATTGGACGGATGATGTTGGGGTTTGGGTGGACCTGCAGCTTGGGGCGAAAATTAACTTCACAAACTCACCTCCTCGCACGCATTGCAGCTTTATATTGCGGAGGGGTGTTTTGGTTAAGCATGGTCGGATTTGTCTGAGTTATGAATTTAGAAAAAAAAAGTTAAATTATTTTGGGGGATTTGTGATTGATGGGCATAAGACTTCAATAGCAGATAATCCTATTTCACTTTTACTAATTTACTTCAAAAAGTCTTGCCTAAATGATTTTAGAATAGAATGTTCATAAATCACAATTTGGGGCCCCACATAACTTATATTTATTAAGCTCTTTGAAGTTTGACTAAACTTCTCCTACTCAAGCCTACCAACTACTAATTTAGATGAATTTGTTTCATAGCGCCCTTCAAAGAATTGTCATAAAGGCCTTCCTGAAAGAAAACCCCTGAATACGCCACTGACTTTAAAGCATGGCTATCCGAATTGATATAATTTCGAAGTTACCAGGTTATAGTGTCTGAGGCGGAATTCGCGAACCAAATTACAGGGCAACCCATTTATCTTTGATCCGAGTGGCAAAAGCCGCCACTCACTGAGTAACTTAGTCAGTCGGTTAGTCGCAGTTGTATATATGAAGAGAGTTCCGATCCGAATGAGGATAACCCCTGAGTTGATGCTGCGCCTTGGCCCGTCGCTGCCGATACCACGCCGCCGCTGGATGATGATAATAATGATGATGATGTGCTCCATCACCTCGTATCATGCGAATGCGACGATGACTCCTGATGATTGGTTACTAATTAGAGAAATCCTCGATTTCATTATGGAGCCGCAGCACAGCACTCGCTGGGTATGATGATGACTTTAGAGTATGAGCAAGCCAGTTATGTGGAGCAATTTGTTTTGTGTGTGTGTTGGATGGTGCTACGGCAATGGGGGTGTTCTAAGTTCGTCGGCATATCCCTGGCTATGGGATAATTTGTGTGTAATTACCAGGAACACTCGTTGCGTTGAGATAAGGCCGATCTAATGGTTTTCCATTCGACAAACTGCCTGACACCTGACATTCTATTCTGTGTTCTGCCAGTAGAGTAGTTGTTGTGCCTGCCATTCACTATATAAAGCCTAATCGCTAAATTCTAAATTGAAATTACTCGATGGCTATCGGATAGTGGCTTTGATGGGGTGTAGAGTGAAACATGGCGTTCCAATCTCCGGAAGTTGTTGCTCTATAACAAAACTGCTACATACCCTTCACACCCGTACTCACACACACACACACACAAAACCATGCATGGAGTACCTATACATATATTTATTCTGTTTGACTTCCAATTATAAACAAATTACTGGGGGTAATGAGATCGCGTTATCGGTTTTTGAAAATATTCCTAAAAATAAAACATCAAAAGTCTATGGTTAATTGTTTTAGCGGTGTGAAGCGGAGCAGAGAATTGAGCTGATTAGTTTATAATAACTTAATTTCCGCATCAGTTTCTATATAAAAATATATTTGGAGGAATGTGTTATTTGAGGTTTTGTAAATTTGGCATGCTATAGCTTAGGTGAGAGCGGATTTAGAAGACTTAACTTAATTCACTTTTTCGTTCTTTTTTTTTTATTTTGAGTAATAACTTTATTTAGTTTAAAAAAGCTAAATTAAGACAGTGAAAGGCACGCATTAACTTTGGTTAGGATCTAACGGAATCTAATTAGTAAAATGAGGTTTTAATCTAATGGAATAAGTTGTGCCTTGTGCACTTGTGCTCAAGAAGATAGAGTGATTAATTTTTTTTTCTTAAACTTGATTGAGTGATTGGTACAAAATTACTCTCAAAAATAATAATTTAGGTGCCGTCAGCATTCCAAAACATCTATATCGAGGAAATTGGTGTAGGGGCGGATTTGTTTAAGGTTTGAATCATTACACAAATGCAGGTTTTTATCCACTTTGAATTGGCAAAAGATGCCCTCGGTTTTAGTTCCATTCTTTTGTGGGGTTTGATTCCAGATGGAAATAAAACCCATCTTATAAAAATAACATAAAATATAAAATTCAACATAAATTACTCTCATTTTTAGGGTTCATCATGCAGTACTTGTTAACGCATTTGCAAAGTCCATCATACAACATAGGTACCTGTCTGACGACTGAACATAACCTCAGTGGTCTCCGCAAATTTTGACCCCAGGAAATAAGGCCCAAAGAAAAAATGCAATAAGGTACAAAAAAATTCCCAGAAGACAAAAATATCAAAATCAGAACTAGGGGACGCACGGATCAAAGTATCCAAATCTAGGGGGACTCCACAAGGAGGAGTTCTCTCACCACTATTGTGGATATTCGTTATGAAAGAAGTCGTGTTGAACTGAACAATAGCGGTGTCAAAGTTGTAGCCTACGCAGACAACCTGGTGCTGCTAGCGACCGGAAAATTTATTTCCACAACCAGCGAACAGAATAATTACGCTTTTTCAAAAGTCTGCACCTGGGCGAGTACTTGGGCGAGGAAATCTGGATTTTCGGTCAACCCAAAAAAAACCGAACTGATTCTTTTTACTAACAAAAAGAAAATACCAGAATTTGCCCTACCATCAATATAAGGAACCCAACTTAGACTAATCAGATCATGCCAAATATTAAGTCGTAATTCTTGACAAGTTGCTAAACTGGGGTATGAACATCAAAGAAAGAGCCAAGAAGGCCATGGTCGCTTTTTACTCCTGCAACAGGATCTTTGGTAAGACCTGGGGTCCAAACCTTAAAATCATAATGTGGATGTACACGGCCATTATAAGATTGATCCTCACATATGGTAGCATTGTTTGGTGGAGCGCGATGGATAATGAATGTAATTATAAAACGCTTAATAAAGTTCAAAGACTAGCGTGCATATAGGAATCACAGGAGCAATGACGTCCACTCCCACTGCGGGAATGGAAACCATACTCAATCTAAGACCCCTTGATCTCTATTCGTACAAGAAAGAGCAGCCTACGGTGCTCTAAGAATCAGCCAGACGGATAGCTGGAAAAGGAACTCCATTGGTCATGCACAAATTATCATCAAATTTACGGAGCGGTATGTATGCACAGACTGCACAACACCCCGTACAAATTTTGAAAAACTGTTTTCTGTCTCCATCCCCACAAGAGAAGAATGGGAGGCTAGTTTACAACAATCAGATAAACCGATGGTAGAAATTTACACCGACGGATCGAAGATGGATACGGGAGTAGGTGCGGGCTTGTTCTCAGAATCCCTCAATTTAGCCAACTCTTATAGCAGTGTCTTCCAAGCGGAGCGGAGGTTTTGGCAGTTATTAAGGCTGCAGAACAGATCTCAATGTTAGCGATACCACGGGCTGATATCACCTTTTACATTGACAGCCAGGCAGCGATTAAAGCTATCTTTGCAACAGAAATAAAATCCAAGGTGGTTTCATGCTGTCGCGAACAGCTAAAGGTTCTTTCCACGCAGCACAACATCAGACTCTGCTGGGTTCCTGGGCAGAGTGGAATTCTAGGAAATGAAAAAATAGATGAACTGGCAAGGACTGGTTCATCGTTAGAACAAATCCTAACGGTTTCCGGTGTTAGGTGCCAGTTATAGCTTTCATTGAATCTCATTATTGAAAATTTTGATGATTGATTTTGAGACGTTTAGGAATTAAAATCACTTATTATTTTGAAAGACAAATAAAGCTAAAGACTTAATTAATATTTCTAGCCAAAAAAATTGTTCAAATATGCCCAACTTTCCACATAAAAAGACTTTTCTTATTTCAATGATTGAACTACCTTACCAACGATCATTGAAAAATTAAAAGTCAATTTTCGTGTAAAGTTGGACCTATTTGAAATTTTTTTTTGGCTAGGAATATTATATAAGTCTTGAGCTTTAATCGTCCATCAAAATAATAAATGATTTTGCTTTCTAAACGTCTCAAAAACAATCATTAAGATTTTCAATGATGAGTTACAATGATAGCTATAACTGGCACCTTATAATTCCATCCTGTGCCATTAAACAGAAAATTAGTAAGAAGATAGTGGAACTTACCAATGACAGATGGAACTCACTCGCAACTTGTACCACTACAAAGAATTTGTGGCCTAGCTACAATAAAAAAAAAAAAACGCACTATATCATAATCCTGAAAAAGAAATACCTGAATCTTTTAATCGGAATTATCACCGGACATAATGTCTTAGGGTACCATAAGAAGAAGATAAGACTAAGTACTGAAGACCTATGCAAAAGTTGCGGTGCCGTAGAAGTAGAGGAGGACACCCTTCGCTTTCTAGGTTAATGTCCGGTACACTGAAGTGGTCGGAACAAATATATAAAAATTGTGGTCTTCACCATACATTCACAAGTCTGTACCAGTGAGCAATGTCAAAAAATCACTTTCTACACTGGTGATTGTTCACTTCACGAGGTAGTATGTGCTAGGTTTAAGCCTTACATACTTGCTCGTGAAGCGAACAATTATTGCCAGTGGAGAAAGTGATTTTTTGACAATTCTCACTTGAACAGACTTGCGAATGTGATGCGAACTGTTCACCAAGAATTCTCTTTAATTTTGCACGGAAATTGATAGTGAACCAAACTCTCCAATTTTGTTTAAGCACAGCTTCAACAAAACGTTCACGGGTGAACAAAAAAGCAAATTTTGAATGAATTTACGACAAATTCACAAGTAGGTATGTATACTAGGCCTTACCAGTCCTCACAAAGTGATAGCTGTCACTTTAAAAGTTTAAAGATTCGTAAAGTTCCTTATCTGAAGTGGTTATATTTCTGGATTGTGACATTTCGTCTATGTTTCGTTCACTTTTGCTTCGAGAGTGAAGGGAATCCGACCTTTAGTGAAATAAGAATACAAAAAAAAAGGAAATTAAATACAGAAAGGGTGTCTTTTCCTTTTGACGAAATGGAAAACTATATTTTAAGATTGGTTGCATGAATGAATTAATAGGGGATAAGCGCACTGCGACCTAAAGATCTATTGTGCCCCCTTTTAAGAGTAGAGTGAGACGGCTCATTCTATAACTCTCCCTCCAGATTGGTTCCTTTTAGGAACTCAAGTATGTCGGGTATTTTCAGAGAGGGAAACTCTCTCCCGTCTATCTGGTAGTGTCCCAGATACCTGTGTCTTTGATGCGCGAGCGCATCACATTTTCCTAATATGTGGTCCGGTGTTTCCTCGTAGGTGTTGCAGAATCTGCAAGTTGCACTACTTGCTAAACCGAGGAGACTGAGATGTCTTCTTAGCTTGCAGTGCCCTGTGAGAATACCCGTTATTATTCTGAGGTTGTTCCTACTTAGGTTTATGCAGGATGTGTAACGCACTTGGTTATAATTCCCAAGCAGTAGTTTGGCCTGCCTTAATTTTGGGAGTTCTTCCCAGATTTTTGATCTTTTAGTCTCCTCTTCTGATTTGATTTTGTATTTGATCACGTTTTCACCTACACCGCAAAAGGGCTCAGGTCCCATAAGGGGGTCTGTTGCTCCTCTTTTGGCTAGGGTGTCTGCTTTCTCGTTACCAACGTGTCCTGGTACCCAATAGAGTGAGACAGTTTTTTTTTCGCCGAGTTCATTCAGCTTACCCACGCATTCCCAAACTAATTTGGAGTCGATTGTGTAAGAGCCTAGTGCCTTAAGTGCAGCTTGGCTGTCTGTCATGATGGCGATGTTCTGATTACGGTATTTTCTTTCGAGGTTCTTTTCCGCGCATTTTCCTATCGCGTTAACTGCCGCCTGGAAAATGCTAGTGGACTGTCCAATCGGTACAGAAAGTTTGGTTCTTGGCCCAAAGATTCCTGCACCAGTCCCTAAAGACGTTTTCGAGCCGTCGGTGTACCATTTGATGGCATTCTCTTTGAGGGTGTAGTTTGTCGTTTCTCCTACCCACTCTTTCTTGTTACTCAACTCCGTTTTGAAATTTTTTACGAAGTTGTATTTTTTAATCATGCCATCTCTTGGAATGTCAAGGAGGTTTGTTACTGTGGACTGGGTTAAGGTTTCTTTTTCCCTAATGCCTATACATTTACCCTTCCCAGTTCCCTCTTTGGCGAACCTCATGATAGCTCCCTGAGCAACACTTTCAATAACCACGTGTAGTGGAGAAAGGTGAAGTATGACCTCCAATGCTGCTGTAGGGCAAGTTCTCATTGCACCAGTAATGCTGATGCATGCAACCCTTTGGATTTTGTCTAGTGCTTTCCTAGTAGTTAGTAATTCGGTTCTTTTGTGCCATGCTACTGCACCATAGGTAACGATGGGTCTTACCATCATGGTGTACATCCATCTAAGAATGTTAGGCTTACACCCCCTTGTTCTTCCTGCAAGTCTTTTGCATATCATTAGGGCCTTTGTGGCTTTCCCGACTGTTAATTCAATGTGTTTGTTCCAGAGGAGTTTGTTGTCTAGTGTGATTCCTAGATATTTTACCTCCCTCTTCGTTTCTATGACTTGGCCAGCTAACCTTATAGGTTTCATTCGTGGCAGAATCCTTTTCTGTGTAAATGGTATGACCGTCGTCTTTGTAGGGTTTATATTTAGTCCTACCGACAGACACCATTTTCTTGTAATCGTTAGTCCTCTTTGTACTATGTCACAAAGAGTTTCTTCGAACTTCCCAAGGGCTGTTATGACGATATCGTCCGCGAAACCTAAACAGCGTATGCCTTGAGAAGTCAGACTTTCTAGTAGCTCATCCACAATGAGATTGGTTAATGGCATAAGCTTCAGTGACAGTTAAAGCCCTATATTAAGCCTGTTTAAGACCACGCACTGGTACCTTTGAAAATTTGTAAGGTTACTCTCTTCAGCTATACGAACGAAATGAAGCAATCCCAAATTATACATATCCATCACATTAATATGCATTCCTTGTTTTCGATAAGTTTCGAAAGACCAGTTAAGTGTTAGCCATCAGGCATTAATTATAGTCCTTTCTTAAATAATTTAAGCGTATCATACTGTATATCACCATCACCAATAAATTATAACTTCATTTTCTGATCCATCCAAGAAGAATCTGAAACTTTCTTATGATCGGACATTGATATCGTTCCACAATATTATTGAACACGAAAAAGGCGTTTAAATCGTTCAATATACGACAGCCTATTGCGTGGGCAATATTATTGGAATCTCAAAGATGATTGTCCATAAATGCCACACCATTAACTCTCATAACGGAATAAAAATTTTCTCAAGTTAAGAAAAAAAAAAATATATGACAGAAAAAAATTTACATTGTCATCAAAATGCAGATGAAGACAGAAATACCAGAAGAACAACACCTCAACGTAATTACCTCCAGATACATGTGAAATATTATTAACAACATGCAAAAGTGGCCCCTTAAGGCAGCGGGTTTCAGTAGAGAGCCCCAGCATAAGGATCAAGCACCAAACATATAAGCATCGCATAATATAAAAAAAAGGCGACACCGGTAATAGCATCCGAAAGTGGTCTGAACTCCATCATATTCACACTTCGAAGCAAGGTGAGAAAATTGTGCAACATTAATATTTGGGCCAAAAACAAGAAAAATACGGAGGCGGCTTCGTGCCTGTGCAGACGTCATCTTGCTGGTAGGTATATATCCACTCTTCTCCTCGCTGCTGCTGCAGTGGAACGACCCATTTCGGCGCATCATCATCGCTCTCGCGCCCATCATCCTTCACCATTAACCTGGCCAAGACGCCGGCTTGTAATTAAATATTTCGCCGATGCGAAATGATGCGTGCGTGAGATGGGAAAAGTAAGATTTGGTGGGTAGCCCGCTAAGAGATCATTTAGAGGAGTTCTTCCGACCGACGCATCAGCATCAGATATTATGCTTCAGCCAGAGTAGGAATATTCCTACTCATAACGTGCTCCTTTTTCATGCTACCAAGATGAAATATTTCTTATTAGTCTCTCCTTTCGTTGGCATCAGATTTTATTTCTTTTTTTGCTTTTTTGACTGGTGATTTCCTAAGGGCAAGTTATAGATTTGTAAACAAAATTCAACTTGAAATTCTAATAATACAGGAAGTCTCGGTGTTGGTTCTGTCTTGTTTCTAAAAACTGAAACTATAGCTTCAAAACATTTGAGACAGCCAAATCGTATTTTTTTAACTGAAATTTACTGAGATTCTTGGCGGTCCTGAATTAAAAAAATTGTACTTTTGCAGCCTTATTATTAACGTATTTTTAGAGACTATTTAAAGTTGCAATGCGTCTAAAATGTTATTCATAAAAGTTATGTGACGTTGAGTTTAGCCATTTAAAGCTAAATGCGTTTAGAGGTTGAATAGTGGCTATATTAATTTATTTGAATAAAGCTATGACTAGACGGTAAACAAAAATGGTCAACGCGTTGACTCTTTGACGCCAAAACGACGTAAAATTTCATTCCAAAGTTGTCTCATCGTGTGATCGTCAACACAGAATACTGTCCATGTATTGACGGCTGCGTTGACACTCTCGCTGACACGAATTGAAGGGTAAATGCGTTGGTTATTATCGTTGCTCGTTGGCAGTGTAATCACCCTGTCAACGCAGTAAGGACACTACGACAGACTACTCAAACTACTCACCAACGCGTTGACTGAATCCTTACGTTGACACAGCGGATTTTTCTGCCATGTCAACGTATCCTGCATTGACTTTCATCTCAATCTCCAAAATTTGGCATTTTTTGAGGATTTTTAATACATCGACATTTGCTGGCTTGGCATATAGGGGGGTGAACTATATTTTGACGGAAAAAGTATGATTAATTTTGTTTTTTTTTTTTTGCGGAAGTATATTTCAATCCAAATGTCACCCAATTGCCCTCAAATCACTTTTTTTCTGGAGCAGTAAGGAAATTTTATTTTTTTTTTAACTTTTTTTTACTTTTTATAAGTTTCTTAATCCATCGACATCATAGCCTTGCTTCAAGGGAATTTGTCAGTTGATGGCTTGATAGATGAAAGACGAGCTATATTTTGATGGCAAATGTATATTTCGATCCAAATGTCACCCAATCGACCTAAAATAACTTTTTTCCGGAGCAGTAAAAAAACTTTGAAGATTTCTCACTCTTCAGCTGTTTTTTAATCCATCGACATCGTAGCCATCCACAGTACACATATTAAAGGTTATATCATTAGAGTTTTGATTTTTGTTCAGTTTTGCGCACATACATATATCAAAATTTGAGTCAAATGTCAATATTTGTTGTTGTTTTACCTACAATTCACGATTGAATCTTCTCTTTCGAGAAAGGAGTTTTGAACCAAATTGTTTGGCCAAACCGAAGTAGCAGCGGTTCGCTAGGGTAATTCTTCGTCGGATTTCCACTAAGGTGTCGTTCGTGGAATTGATGTTGGTTCCGAGGTAGGTGAACTCCTTGACTACCTCGAAATTACTGCTACCAACAGTGACGTTTTGTCTTAGGCGATGGACAGATGAGGCTTTGTTTGTTGATATCATAAGCTTTGTTTTGTCCTCATTCATCTCTGTTCATCAATAGCTGTGCATGCTTCACGTACAGCTTTCTTGGAGCGGTCGATGATGTCGATGTCGTCCGCGTAGCTAGGCAGTTGAGAAGACGTGGGGGTCAATTCTCGATCTGTGAAACTGTGAAATGAAAACAAAATTATCATTTCAGTTTTCACAGAATTTTATCATTTTATCACTTCACAAACACGCGCAAGGCGATTCCCGAACTCGTTATGAAAAACAGCTGTCAAAGTGAGTACTAAAAAGTACTAACATGAAAAATGCTACCACTTGCTCATAGAAAAAGGTGATTTTGATGTCATAGAAAGACCAAGATGGCCACTTGGGTGTTTCAAATGAGTACAATTTGTTTGTGTTTATCATTTTTCTTTTCACAGGTTTTCACAGAATGAAATGATTGTGATAAACGAATTATCATATGAAAACATTTTGGCACTTGTTTTCATTTTTTCACACTTCGAGAATCGCATTTGGCGTGAAGGCGTTATCATATTTATCACTTCACAATTTCACAGATCGAGAATTGACCCCCTGCTGAAGATAGTGCCTTCCATGTTAACACCACTCTTGCGCACTATCTGCTCCAGGACTAGGTTGAAGAAATCACATGATAGCGCACCTCCTTGGCTGAACCCTGTACACTAGCGTCTGGCATAACTCGGATGAGCTGTTAACCCATTTGCACGTTGCACCGCGAATTTTGTAACGTCATGCGGCATAGCTGGACCAGTTTTTTCTGGATCCCGAGTTCCGACACCGCCAATAGAAGCTCTTGGCGACTTATGCTATCGTATGCGGCTTTGAAGTCGATGAATAGGTGGTGTGGATCGACTTGAAATTCGTTGGTCTTTTCCAGGATTTGCCTCAATGTGAAGATTTGGTCTATCGTTGATCTGCCTGGCCTGAAGCCACACTGGTACGTGCCGATCATAGTGTTGCAGAAAGGGTGTAGACGCTCACATAGTACATTGGATCGGATCTTGTAGGCAATATTTAGCAGGGATATGCCTCTGTAGTTCTTGCAGAACATTATGATTGCCTTTTTTGTAGATTGGGCATATGGAGCTAGTTGACCAGTCGTCGGGCATTCTTTCCTCTTCCCACACTTGGTTGATGAGCTGGTGCATGCACCCTACTAGGACATCTCCTCCATACTTGAAGAGTTCCGCAGGTAGGCCATCCGAGCTGGCGGATTTGTTGTTCTTAAGCTTGTGGATGGCTTTCTTAACCTCTTCAGTACTGGGTGCTGGGACTGGATCTTCATTGACTGGTCTCATGCTTCTTTGTTTCTCTGTCGCCTCCTCTACATAATGCACATTTAGCAGTTGCTGGAAATGCTGCTTAAACACGTCTACAATTTCCTGTGCTTCGGTGACTAGGTTCCCTTCGCTGTTTTGAAGAGCTTGCGTGCCAGTCCTATAACCAGATGACCTTATATAAAAAGCGTAACCCATACTTAAAGGTCTTTTAGGGAATACTAATGAATATTTGGCAGCTTTTAGATTAAAACTCTTTGCTCAGTCACTTTTTGTTCCATATAAAACCATGACGTAAGTTAGACTGATACCGAGACGATACCGAAATTTTACTATTTTAACGTCCTTACTTGTCTCATGGCCAGACGAAATGGGTAAGAGAAATATCCACACGAACATATTGGCACCTTTGAAATTTTTCATCCTAAAAAAGGGAAGTGCCTTTATTTTTTTCGATAAGATAAGCGTCGTGAAAACGACTCCAATCGTTTGATAAAATTTAATATTTTAAGGTATAATTTCTCAATAATGAATAATAAACTTTGGTCGTAGCCCGCTGAGTTAACTCAGAGTTACAGGATAAAGTAAATAAATTAACCCCTAAAGTTTGAATCACTAACCACTAGTCCATAGAACCCTTTCTCATTTAAGGTTGTTAAAGAATGTCTTTTCATGATATCTAAAGTATTTAAAGCTGAAGCAGCAAGTTCGTACGACCCAATTGTGGATTTTAATTGTTTTGGGAAAAAAACGACCTCACGGAATGCCGTCAAATTGCACTTGTGTGGGGGGATGTGTATAGGTATTCAGTTTTCAGAGTGTATCGTGTATGGTATGCAGCAAAGATTGATGAGGATCTTTCAACTGAATTAAATGTATTCACCGGACCAATTCGACAAAGGAGATCAGGCGTCGACTGATTTGCGTAAAATTATCATTAAGATGATGCGTTATGTTATAATATCAGTTCGTATTATATACGAGTTGGTATATTATTGGCACGAATAGGTATGTAGGTAGGTACGAGATTAGTAGTATGAATCGCAAAGAATAGACGCAAGTTTGAATCGTCCGTAGTCAGCATTCTTTTATCCTGTATTTATCTAACATTTATTGCTTAAGTGCGCGAATTAAAATTACTTAACTAAAAATCTACCAAAAAACATAAGAATATCGCCACTATAACCAGTTAATAATAAAGAATTAAGTGATTAAAAATTTTCTAAATAAAATACAGTGGAATAAATTTCATATCTCTTCACACAAATACAAATACAATGTCCACACGTTCTAAAACAACACAGCAACAAACACCTCTATCTGCACCACCACCATCAAGCATCGATTCTCCAGCATCAACAGCTCCAAAGCGCAAACAATTAAAAACAACACAACAAACACCACTGTCAGCACCAACAACACCGAAGACCAAATCTCCAGGAGTAACGGCCCAAAACAAAAATAAATTCAGCGGAGATGGTGAATCTTATCTCACACTCGCTGCATTTGAGGAGCGCTTAAGCAAACACACCGATATGATAATTAACCGCATAACGGATGAGCTCTCCAAGACTCGCTGTGAACTCTTCGCTAAACTGGAACAAGCTGAAAATAATTGGTTTGAGAAGCTAAACCAAGTAAATACAACAATAGCTGAAATTGTAAATCGGGTTGAGTGCATTGAAGCCAACTCTGCTAATACAATCACCCTCGACAGCAAGTTGGACACTACAAACACCACTATTGCAGATGTTGTGCGGAGAGTCGATCTCATCGAGGGGTATTCAAGTGACATGCGTGAACTTAACTCTAAACTTTTGTCATTGGAAAAACAAATCGATGCAACTGAAAAAAAAGAGATCGCGGCAGATGCCGTCATGTTTGGAGTTCCTTGTCTACCAGACGAAAACCTCACTTTGCTCTTTAACCGTCTATGCTTAACCGCTAAATGCAAACCACCTACACTGAAGAACATCTTTCGCTCTCGCTCACGAAATCCTAATAGCCCAGCTTCACTGTCATTCTTAAGTTTTCCAGTATGCAAGAGAGGAATTCTTTACTGAAGTGCATTACTGTCTACAGAAAACAACAACAGAATCATCAACTCTCATTGCGTGACTTGGGCATAGAATCCGACAACGCCTGTTTCTTGAATGAAAGTCTTACCAAAAATACTCGCACTCTTCTTCACCATGCTATTCGAATGCGGAATAATCACCAACTGTTTAGTGCGTACACAAAACATGGCTCTGTTTTCATCAAACTAACAGCTGATGGGGAAAGCTTTGCTGTTTACAACGTTGGCTGTTTAGAAGCTGCCGCAACGACGACGAACTAATTTTGCAGTAAGCAATGATCCGCACCAAATATAATTTTAAAATTAATGTAATGCAAATGCCTTTTTTCTTTTTAATACTCATACTTAATATTCTCTTTTTATTTATTCTTTTAATGGTAACTATACACTACATATTCTCTTTATTTTTTCTATTAATTATAACAATATTTTGCCATATAATATTTTTATTACTTAATTTCTTTTTTCTTTTATCTATTGTAACAATTTTTTGCCAAATATTGTGTTTATTGCTAGTTATTATTATTTTTATTATTCCTTTTGCTTCATATTCCTTCTCAAGCTTCTACCACGTTCAAAGCTTAACCCCTTGAACAGAATGAACGTAGCTGCAGCTGGTAGCAAGAGTTGAATTTAGTTTAACTTCTGCTACACCATACATTCCTTGCTACATTTACAGCTTCTCATTGTGGCACTGTATACTATTTTTGTATCTTTCTACTTTGACAGTGCTACACGCGACAACTACAACTACACCATTCTGTTCGGCCAGTAAATATTCGCGAGTGCAGCTAACGCTACCAGAGGGTTCACTGGCAATGGTATGAATACGAATTTGTACGATATGATTCGAATTTTAAGAGCACAAAATAATGGATTAAAGATATGTCATTTAAACGCGCAGAGTTTGACCAATAAATTAGGGGAATTTAGGTACCTGTTTGTGGAATCTAAAATAGATATCGTATCAGTGTCTGAAACCTGGTTTCAACCAAGCATATGTGATGATTTTTATAGTTTGAAGGGTTTCAAAATTTTCCGAGCCGATAGAAAGTTCAGTTGTGGGGGAGGTGCCGCTCTGTTTGTGCGTGACGGGATAAGTTGTAAATTAATATGCAAATCTGATGACGACTGTCCTTTTGAATATGTCTTTATCAGTATCGTTTGTAACACTGAAAATGTTTTAGTTGGATCAGTTTACAGACCATACAACCATATTAGCGTAATACCATTGGTTACGACGTTAGAGACAATTTCTTCTTGCTATTCTTATAATATACTGTGTGGTGATTTCAACTGTAATCTGTTGGATAAGCGTTTAGCTGAAAATTTCCTTAATGTATTTAAGGCGCTGAATCTGAGTCCCATTAACTGCTCCACTGCTACCCACTTCACCAAAGAGTCTAGTTCACTACTAGATCTGTATCTTGCCAGCGATGTTGGTAAGGTTATGCTTTACAGCCAGCTTTTAGCACCTGGTTTTTCCAAGCACGATTTGCTTTTTGTATGTTTGGATTTAGTTTTTCAGGTTGATCAACAATTTTTTCAATACCGAGACTTCAAAAACTTAAACACATCTGACTTAGTGCGTGATTTTGACTGCGTAGAATGGAACTCACTGTACCATATGCAAAATGTAAATGATCAAGTCAGGTTTTTACGGCATAACGTCAATCAACTTTTTGAGAGGCATGTTCCTATTAAAACCCTTCTCGTTAGGCATACGGCTCCACCTTGGCTGAATGGCGACATCTCTGCTCTGATGTCACGACGAGATGCCGCCTACAGTCAATGGAGGCATTACAAACTGGAGCACTTCCACAAATTGTATTGCAGACTGCGTAATCAAGTTGTCGTAATGGTCAGAACGGCAAAAAGACTTTATTATGAAAATAAACTTGGTTCTCTAACCTCTGGCAAAAAATTATGGAAAAACCTGCGTGAAATCGGTATTGGCAAACAATCTAAAAAGCCTGTTGGTGACGTCGATTGTGATGCTCTCAACAAAAAGTTTACGTCCATGCCCTTAAACGTTGCTCTACCCGTTCATTCCCTTATTGAAGAGGAACCAACTTCTATCAACAGCTCTTTGAGTTTTATAAGAATACAAGAGGAAGACATTGTAGAGGCAATAATATCGATTAAATCGAATGCTACTGGCCTGGATCAAATGGACCCTAAGTTCCTGAGACTATTGCTTCCATATATACTGCGTTATATAACCTACATATTTAACAGCATATTGACTACTTCCGAGTTTCCTTTAGAATGGAAGAAGGCTAAGATCATTCCCATACCAAAAAAGCAAACAGGTCCTGCTACAGAATTTCGGCCAATTGCCATTCTTCCATTTCTTTCGAAGGTGTTTGAAAAAACTATTCTGGGGCAGGTCCAAAAATATCTTACAATCAACAATCTGTTAAGTACCTGTCAGTCTGGTTTTCGACCAAAGCGCAGCTGCAAATCCGCCTTACTTTTTGTCACTGATGAAATAAGAATGGCAATGGAGAGTGATCATGTTACATTGCTAACACTGTTAGATTATTCAAAGGCTTTTGATACTGTTAACCACTCAATTCTTTGCAGAAAGCTGCGAATTAACTTTGGGTTTTCTTTAGAGTCCTGTAAGCTTGTTCTTTCGTATCTCAGCGGAAGGCAACAATGCGTGGTGGCCAATGGATACTCGTCCACCTTTCTCAATGTTTTGAGTGGAGTGCCACAGGGATCTATCCTTGGACCAATCCTCTTCTCACTTTACATAAATGAGTTACCACAAGTTGCTAAACATTGTTTAATTCATCTTTATGCTGATGATGTGCAGCTCTTGATAAGTCGACCTTTTGGGGCTAAAAATCATGCCGTAGCTTTAATGAACGAGGATCTGCTCCGCATTTCACAGTGGTCAAAAAAGAACGATCTCCGCCTTAACCCTGTCAAATCAACATCCCTCCCCATCTATCGCAAAAACTTTGATCTATCGGGTTTAAACCCGTTGAAACTTGACGACGAAACCATTGAATATGTAAGCACTGCTAGAAACCTAGGAGTAGTATTCAATCGCACTCTCACTTGGGATGACCACCTCAATAGTGCCATTGGTAAAGTCTATGGAAGTCTCCGCCTTCTTCAAGTCACTCGAAATTTCATCCCGATCAAAACTAAACTGCTACTTGCTAAAGCCCTTATACTACCAATTGTGCTGTATGGGTGTGAAATCTTTTGTAAACTAGACTATGTGACTAGCCGCAAATTGAATGTTGCTTATAACAATATTGCCCGCTATATTTATAATCTACGTCGTTATGATCACATATCCTCTTTTGCGGTACGGATTTCTGGTTGTAGCCTAGACAGCTTGATAGACTTTCGCTCTCTGAGTTACCTGCATGAAATCATCCAAACACAACAACCTGATTATCTATACGGTAAGCTGAATTTCCCTCATTCAACAAGGTCGTTTGCTTTAATATTACCCCGATACAATTTTCTAAATACTGAGCGTCAATTTTTTATTCATATTGTACGCCTTTGGAACTCTCTGCCCATCGCTATGAGAAGAATAAGAAGCATAAGTAGATTTAAATTTTTACTTTTCAACTATTTGGCAAATAATTGATGTTAAATTTCCTTTTTCCTTATATAAATATGTAAATAGAAGTTTTAGGTATATAATTTTTATTCGAATTCTGAAATTAATGTAAAGGCTTGCAACACTTTATAAGACTCATGTCCTACCTTGTAAGCGTTTTTGAAATAAATAAATACAAATACAAATACTGTGGAACACGGCGGAGCCCATGAGATTGAGTATGCAAATAATTTATTTTATTTCAAAGAATTCTAAATTTGTAAATTAAAAAAAATTAATTGAGGTTTATGAATTGGCAGCAATTTCTCATCCCAATCTTTACAACTTTCCCTAACTCTGAATTAATACAAATTTACAAAACTGAGAGGCATAGTTTTGGCCAATTTTTGTTTAGAGAACCACATTTCTATAATACCTCATAATCACCTTTCCTCAACAACCTAAATATGACCAATTTCCCCAATGCTCTGTTCGCAGAGTTGCACCTTTATTCGGTAAAAAATGTCAAAATAACAACAAAATCGTTTAGCGCATTTAAATTTCAAAAATAATCACTATGACCGACCAGCCGTTGCCGTAGGCATACCCATGTCCATGTCCTTGTCCAATCTCCAATTATTTAATTTAACCAAACTAATTTCGTTCATGCTCGTAACCCATCATCATCACCATTTGCGCCCAGCAACACTCGCCTCTAAATGGGTATGCAAAAATGACGACGCGAGCCCATCAGCGAGTCTTCCATGCGGCTGGACTGTGCAGCGCAGCGTAGCGCATCGCATACCTCCCAGACCCCTACTTCTTCGGACATACAACGGGACATAGTCGTTACAGCCGTCGTCATCGTCATTGCCATCGCCATCGTCGTCGTCAGCCCACCCGAATCTGACAACACACATAGTCATCTGACAGCGCGATGAACATTCAGGCGGTTGTTGTTATAACGCTCATAAACGCATATTCCACAGACAACACGGATGTGGATGTTCAGCCAAAACGACACAACGATGACGACCCACTGGATGGATGCGTAAACGAGGTCTCCGACACCATATAGCAAGCCCAGAGATGTACTCTGCTGCTGCTGCTGGTGCTAGAGTGCTGGACAACTGATTACTCGCTGTTGATTGTTTCCCACACACAACACTCATAGTGGCAACAACATGGCCAGATTGCCATTTAATGCTGCACTCTGAGTGTAATTTTGTGCGATAATCGAAATGGCCATTCCGGGATTAATTCTGGACATGGATAGTAGTAGCAGCAGCAGCAGCAGCATGACTTGCATCAGCTATATACAGCGGCATCGGCAGCGGTCAATGGTCATTCCATTTGTTCGTTTATTTCTGGAAATTAAAATCCAATGGCGATGGTGGGTCATGATAGTGAAATCGCCTAAAGCTGAGAGTCCGATTACCCAGATGCGTGTCAGAGTGTCATTTAAAACGTTTTATTCAATTTTGAGACTTTTATTTCAATTATGATGGGATAAAGTCTCACAAAGAACTTCCCGCTGATTCCTCTCCCCAAGGAGTTAAAGTTCGATGAGTTCCCAACTTTTTTAAATGAAATCTTCATTTTTTCTACTGGAATAATAAGTCTCCCACCAAATTATACCTACAAAAGAGGGAAACAAAAAAATTCCGATATTCATACCCAACTTCTGCAATGACCCTGCGCGTTGGTGGCCATATCGAATCGCTGATAACTCCACATTAATTCCATCACTGTCCAGAGGTATAGGTAGCTAGCGGATCCATTACACCCGGTTCTGCTTATAACAGCTTCTACAGCAGGAGCACTTGTGTGCAATTTTCAAATACTCCACGGTCCCAGCATCAAATTGTCCAAATCAAATTGTTATGTTTTATTGCGACGCGGTGGCGGCGGCATGGTGGCGGCGGCGGCGCGGAGTCGTACGTGTGGTAGGTACGCCTCGAATTTGACACAAACACTAAGTTGAAGTTGGACATCGAGTTTCCCACAGTTGGCGGTCACGTAACGCCACCGCAGCTACCTGTTTAAGCTCCATCATTCTTCGAAGACCCGCGCTGACCCGCAACGTAACCTTCTATTGATTTCGGTGGCACCATCACAAGAAGGATAATAAATCAAAGTCGATGTGTCATTAGTCATTCGGTCGATGGATGGAGGAAGGACATGTGTCATGTTGTTGTGTCTCAAGTTACACATCATCCAAAGATATACACAAGTGGCAATCGTCAACTTTGGTGGTCTGAGGACTGCGAGGCTGAGATTCATCAGTTCCATCAAAGAGGAAGCACCCACTCGAAAAAAAAATAAACGCGATTACTGAAATTATGCTCCTTTTTCGGGCAAAGTCCTGACTAATTTGTGTATCTAATACTGAACTCTCTGATACGTTTTGTCTTTCTTATGTCGACTCTTGTCGATTTTTTTTTTGTTGTCGGATGTGAGAGGTTTTTGAGGTGCGAAGAAGATATATCTAAATAGAATCATTAGGATGGAACACGATCTAAATTGGTGGCACTTATCCTTTCGGCGGCAGCTGTGTGATGTGCTCATGCTCAGGACTTAATTACGGACAGAGGCTTAAAAATGCTGATGGAGAAGTGCGAACAAAATTGAATGAGAGATTTTGATTGGGATTCGTTTCGCTTTGCAGATTCAATACAATTTTTTGGAATCTTTTATTGATCTAGGGTTCGTTGAGTTTTGAAAGAATTTTGATTTTTATGATTTTTGTTTGGTTTTTAATAAAAAAAAGAAAACACACTAAAACGAATTAATGTTATGGATAAGCCAAAGGGTTGAAATAAAGTGTCTTAGAGACGGATAGGTACATATAAACAGGATGTGTCAAAAGTCACTTCAATATGGAAACATTTTAAGCTTTTGTATTTATAAATATTTTTGGATACAAATTATTTTTTTGTTTAAGACTGCACGATGCAATTATCCACAACACTCGTGAGACACTTATTTTACTTATTTCAAGAACAATTTCCAAACCACGTCAATTTAGGCTTGTTTTTAACTAAAGGTGGGAAGATCTGCAAAATGACAAATGATGGTAAATAGACACGCAAGCTCTTAGGCTAGCAGTGAAATTGAAACGCGGGGCATTTGGGCTTTTGCTGGGAAAAAATCCGGAATGCAAAACAAAAATATGACGTATAAAATGTACTATAGCTTTTTAACTATGGAAGTTAGCGAAAAAAAGTTATAAAATATTTACGATGATCACTGATTCACTGACTGACTCTGTAAAGCTGGAATATATTTTGAATATGAAAATGTTGAGGAAGCTCTTCCAAATGCTTGTTGGGAAAATAACTGTCAAAGTCTTAAAACATAGGCAGACGCAAATTGGCGTAAAATTTCAGTGTTGCCACTTTTCGTTAAGATACTTTTTGCTATGCCAAAAAGTGGGATCTCCACTTTTTTGGTAGTTTTCAGTATTTTGAACATGCAAAAAGTTTCTCAAAATATTAGTGTTGCCACTTTTCGAGAACATACCTACTTTTTTTGATGTCAAATTGTGGGACATCTACATGCCATTCGCTTCTTGGGAATACAAGCTGGATGTCATAAAAGATTGGTGTTCAGTAGATGCACCCAAGGGTAAAATTTCAGTGTTGCCACTTTCCGGGAACAAACTCTTTTTATGTCAAAGAGTGGCACCTCCACTTTTTGGTAGCTTCTACATGCCAAACGAATGCTGGGAAAATAACAGTTGATGTCTAAAAAGATAGGTGTTGCGCATTCACACGTTCGGGTAAAATATCAGTATTTCCACCTTTCGAAAACATACTTCTTTCGCTTTCAAAGTGTGGAATACTGTTTTGGCAATTTTTAATATTTTGAATATAAAAAAAGTTGCGGAAACATTCCCAGATGCCAAACGCGTGTTGGGAAAATAAGGGTCGAAGCTTAAGGGAATAGGAATTGAATAGACACATCTTTGGGTAAAATTTCAGTGTTGCCAATTTTTGGGAACATACTTTTTCTGATACCCTCCACTTCCTTGGTAGTTTTTTTTCTGGATGCCTCCAGATGCCAAACAATATTAAAAGAAAACATTTTTCAATACTTATTTCGATTTTTTTGGATTTAAAGTGTTTTCTACATTCATTACTTTTCAACTGGCGCCTTAGGCACGTTACAACCAACTAGTTTAGAATATTTTGTAAATAATTAAATTATCTACAAGTTTGTTAGAGATATTTTTTGTCAAGAATCAAAGATACGAAAGTTACGTGCGAAAAACAAAAATACTGTTCAAAACAAGATGGCGGCTATATGACAGCAGGTACAGTTGCGCAAAATGAGGTTTGAGGCTCGTGTTATGATATTGTTTCGAATTCCAAAGTTGAACTTCAGGCCGGATTTTTGTCCATGAAATGAAATCTGCTATATCTGTCGCACGATATTTTAATTGCAATAAAAATACAAAAAACAGCTCATGGAGAACCAGGGCCTAGTGACTTATAACTCTCAACCACTCCTGTGTGCGTGTTGTTGGCAGGAATGAAGGGGACCTACAGTTTTTTGCCGAGTCCGAACGGCTAGATGAGATGCCCTTATTCATGACAAGTATACTCTTGAAGGATTTTTCAGTTCCTCGCAAGAGACAGTACCTCGGATAAAATATTTCTGTTTTTAGGTGGCACACCTTCGGCATGACAGTCCAACGCATTAACCATAATGCCACGAGGTACTACGATCGCAACGATAAAAAAAATGTGTTTTATTGACAAGCAGCCTAGGAACGACCTAGAGATATTCTGACGATTAAAAAAAGCTATTGCCATTCACTCACTTGCAATTTGCGGTTATCAGTCGCGAGATAATGTTATCACAAGCAAATAAAACATATCGGAAGTGAACTCCATCTAATTCCATTTGCTCTAAAATTTTGCAACAAAAAAGGATAAATCATAAAACTTTGCTGCTATATTAATCGCGCGCGATTTTTAAGTTGACAAAGTAATATCAGCTTATTAAGATAACGTGGTGTCATGTGCAGCGTTGCCCCCCTACTACAATTGTAGTGTTTTTACTACACTTTTTTTCCAAAAGCACACACTACGCACGCTCTTCCAAACACTACACTTTTTTTTACATCAGAAATTTTGTATTCTTAAAAATTAATAGTGTGTTTGTAGCTTTAAATCTTAACCAATACTTTCTGTGTAGACCCAGAACACAACATCCTCAATTCCACAATCCACTTCCGGAATGGAATCCACAGTTTGACAGATCATATTGGTTTTGTCTTTCTAAAATAAATGTATATTCTTCATACTTCTACTTCAGTTTCACAATGTGCCGTTTTGAAATTGCAGTGTGAACTGTTTTATTTTTTTTTAATTAATCTCGAATGTTTGATGGAGTTGCACAAAATCGTGTGCTAATTTAATATTTTATTTTGTGAATTTCTATTGCCAGGAGTACCATATGAAAAAATATTTTTCAGCTATAAAAAAACCCAAGTAAAAAATAACTTAATGCTGTTTCGATTCATGTATATATGCATATGTATTATGCTTTAAGTGATCTATCAATCCTTAAATGTATATTTTTGGTTTGTAAAAATGTAAATACATAGATTATTTATTATTATATAAGAATATTTTATGAGTTGTGTATGCATAATAGCTTATGTTACCTATGTATATTTAAAAGTGAATAAAAGGATTGCAAATTTTGTTAAATTATTTTGTTTGTTTTTACTACGTTTTTACTACACTTTTTTTCCTAAACACTACACTTTCAATCAGTTGGGGGGGCAATACTGGTCATGTGCGTTCATTCACATTAATGGTCATGCGTACCATTTTTTGTGATTGAATAATCACGCGACAGAAAGTCACAAGTGCATTTCCAGCCTTTGTCTCATTTTTTGTGTCTAAGTAATCGTGCGAATGAAAAACTCTTGTGTATGCATGCTTATTTCTGGTTGTGATTATGATTTTTAGTCACAGTATTTTGAACAACAATTGTGTGAATAAATGTGTGAGTGCGTTTTAAACATTTTAACTTGCGACAGTCGCATCACGAGAAAATTGAAACAAATATCAGCCTTTGAAATCAAAGCCAAATTTTTCTGGGACTGAAAAGTCACGCGATTGAAATCAGAGATGCGGTCTTAGCCTAAGCTTGATTGTCAACGAAATACATTTTACTGATAACGATGCGATTACTCAGAGGCAGAGGACGCGGGGCTGGCTACGAAATCTCGCAAATCAAAATCTCGCATTCGAAATCTCGCTTAACGAAATCTCGCAATTACAAAATCTCGCTTTTCATAATCCCGCAATTACAAAATCTCGCTTTTCATAATCTCGCAATAACGGAATCCCGCAAACTAAAATCTCGCATATCAAAATCTCGCAAAATTGAATTGCATTGCAACAAATACATTTTTTAATCAAAATCTCGCAAATTAAAATCTCGCGCGAGAAAAATCAAAAGCTCAAATTAATAAATAACAGTGTAACAGCGCGAGATTTCAATTTGCGAAATTTTGATTAAAAAAATGTATTTGTTGCAATGCAATTCAATTTTGCGAGATATCCCACCTACTGCAAAATATATAATCCAGTGTCTGGGTACTTTTAGACCACACTGTTATTTATTAATTTGAGCTTTTGATTTTTCAATATTATTGTTTTCAAAATAACAGAAAGGAGAGAGAACATAGAGATGGTATATACAATTGTAAAGTGTCATGTGCAAATCGCATTACTCGTATTTGGCCTAGAACTAGAAAATACATTCAATTCCATTATAAACGCGTAAAAGACAACCAAAATGATTATTAACAGTAATAAAGGATGTACAAATTTTTTATTGACGGGTATAGTTATTAGTTGGAAAGAAAAATTTTCCAAAGTGCTGTTGGGTAGGTATATTCTCAAAAAAAAAAGACAAATTTTTCTAAAAGCCGTGTGCGATTCGTTGCTGTGAAATTTGAAGTTGCGAGATTTTGATTTGCGAGATTTTAAATTGCAAGATTTTGGTTGAAATTTGCGAGATTTTTAGGTTCAAGATGTAAATGCGAGATTTTAAAAGCGAGATTTTGTAATTGCGAGATTATGAAAAACAAGATTTTTAATTTGCGAGATTTCGTTATTCGAGATTTTTAAAAAAATGCGAGATTTTGTTATTCGAGATTTTGGTTTGCGGGATATCGTAGCGCTCCCGAGGACGTGTATTCAAACAAAAAATGGTATTTTGTAATATTTCTTGCAGTTTAATAACCTTGCGATTGAAAACCACAGTTAAGGCTAGAGACGCGTGCTTGCGATTTTCTATCGCACGATAATACAGTCGCAATAAAAGAAACACATGAGTTTAAATGTGAATGCACGTACATGACACCAAAAAATCCCATTTAGCTTCTATCATTTTTTTTTAGTCGCTGCGACAAAAAATTGCAAGTGCGTTCCAAGCCTTAGTGAAAGATTAAAACTCAATCTAACAGCGATTTTTATACAGAAAATTGTTAATACGTTCGTACACTAGGGCCTATTTAAGATTTTCTGTCGCAGCGATTAAAATAATTGATCGCCGGTTTGTAGGATGCTTTTATGTCATGTGCGTTTATTCATATCAAAACTCATAATGCTCTTGTTTTTGCGACTGAAAAAGTGGTCGCAGCTCAGTATGATTTCTTGGTATCATGTATTTCCATTCACATTAAAACTCACGTGTTCAATTTCTTGCGACTGAATAATCGTGCGACAGAAAATCACACGCGTGTGTTACTACTCTTTGAACGAACTTACGATTTTCCGTCACTGCGGCAAAAAAAAGTGGTCGCAGCTCGGACTGAAATCGCATTTGTGTCCCTAGCCTGAGGCTGAAGGTGCACATGAAATTTTCTATCGTTGCGCCCAAAATAAGTGGTCTCAACTTTGTATTATTTCTTGTTGCTATGTGTTTTCATCCATATCTCGTTCTTATATTTACGACAAAATTGTAGCGCGACAGAAATCATGTTCCGTTTTTAACCTAACTCTGTCTGTTGTCAGATGGGTGATATCTGGAGTAAAAATGTAAATGAAAGAAGTTAGTCCTTATTGTAAGATCCAGTACTTAAAAATAATCTACCAGGATTGGGTGTATTTTGTAAGACCCAAGCCCTTGGCCAACGTCAATTTCAATACCATCAGTTCGCACCTACTGACAAATTCAACATCTGTCATCGAAACTAAACTAAAATACAATTTTTGCTGTCGCATAAAAAAGATTATCATCGACATAATGTTATTCAGCACACACCGTACCAATGCTCTTAAGCTTTGGGGCGCATCATCGAAACCACATTTCGCCAGACATACCTATCTATATTTTGATATCTCGTGTCAGTCCAATCAAACTGATACCAACTCGTCACGTACGAATAACATAAAATCTTGTCATCGATAAAAATTATGTGTATTGCATTACGACCTAAAACATCACAACATTCAACAATCGTGGACTTGAATCGTCAATATGACGACGCATTGTGGTTGTGGTATTACCAAAACAAAAAAATGAAAACACCTGCAACCAAATGAGAAATAATCCCAAAGAAAATTAACATTTCAATTCAGCACCTTTTCAATTCAACAAAAAATTCGTTCTTAATTAAGTTAATCCTTTCCGCGTGCCAAGGAATAATTGTCGTCACCATCTCGCTTCTCGCTACACCGACACATCAGGACTATAGAGTAGAGTCTAACCGCAGCATAACAATATATTGACGTGAGATCTGTGCCAAGGATAAGCTATAAACGCGCATCCCCCAATCGTGGGGTAATTTAAATTGGATTAATGAGTTCGCCAAAAGACACTTAAAGAAATTGTATCTAGAAAAAAAAAATGCATTACATTGCGAACAGTGAACGACATCAGCAGCTGATGCGCGACAACTTGTCATAATCAATGGTTGACAGAAGTGAAAAGGCATGAATTTGCGGTTCAAGTCCATGCAATTCCTTAGGTTTTATCATAATTTTATTCGCGACGGACGTTGGTTGCGTTTTGGTCTGTGAAGCCGAGAAACAGCAATTTATGCATTCACACCCCATTTAATCAAAATTATCAACGAGCCCAGAGTTGTTAAGATGACAATGACGGAGTTTTATTACCAAAAACTACATTAATTAAAAACTTGTTCTCTTACTTTTAATGGACTCGGATAGTATGGACATTACTTTGGAAATTTACCAGGTTTTATAGTTATCAAGGAATTGCATGTTAAATTTGTGGTATTTTTCAGGTGTATTGAAGTACTTCACTAGGAATAAATGCGGTTATTCCGAGAGAAGTGTAAACCAGAAATTCAATTAGCTTTGGAATGCACTTTTGGCACTTAAACTCACGTGACCTTTCGACGGTGTTGGAATGTATCTATGTACATATGTTCCAACCAAGCACAGTGTCTCATCCTTGGACAGAATAATGAAAGGAAGTAAGGACAGGGTGGCCACCGAAATTTTGGAGTTATTTGAAAAGCTAGTTGGGGTTTTGAAATCAAATTGAATATATAGATACAGGGCCATTGAGAGAATATCCAGGCCAGATATGTGAAAAGGAAAGGGGAGGGGGTGGGATGCGGAAGTCACATTTGTACACCTACTACATCAAAAGGAGCGTCATACATATAGCACCCTTCGAAAAGCTACTGGTCATTAGCCAAAATCAGGTTTTTCAGAAGAGCCACTTGAAGAATTGTTTAACATTCCCTACCAAATTGTTTTGAGTGGAAAACTGCGTAAAATCATCCTAAGAAGGTACCTATAGATACACTCCATTACCATATATTGCTTCCTTTAGCATTGACAATACATGTCTCCAAAATAAGTCTATTCATCTCTTCCACAAGAGAAAAACTTGTAACTGAAAAACTATTAACTCGTATCACTTCACCTCGAAAAATTCACTTAAACCTCATAATCCATCAACTTCAACTGGAAGCTTAACCTTTCCACTGCGATCGGTTAATGCAATTTGTGTGCCCCTAATGCAAAAAAAAAACTTATCCATGCTCAATGCGCTCCAGCCCAAATGGTCCAAACGACTTCTACTAGGTCTTTCGAACGAAGACAACGACGATGACGATGACGACGATGGACGACGACGAAGAGATGAAATATCACTGAAATCAATTTGCTCCAATGCGCCAGCATCCGTGGTTTGCGCACCTGATACCTGGTATCATCGCTGTTGTCTTGCCAAATGACCACAACTCTGTGATGGGGGAAAGGTCTAGTCCAGAGACACGGTCCGAACTCGCATCACTGATGCATTTTGAAGGACTTATCCCACTTTGCTCCGAGGATCTTAACCAATGTACAAATGATCAGCACATTAGCGAAACGATTTTTCAACTCTATAGCCGCAGCATACCTATATTCTCTATCGCGCAAGAGAGGTGTGAAAACCTTGCGGGGTCGGATAGCAAGACAACTTAGATATACCTTCTCGCAACAGAAGAGATGACCCAAGCTATGACCATCATTAGCAATAGTTGAGCGTGAAGCTAACGCCAGAGGCAAATCGCTGGATGAGAGATCTTCTCGTTAGGAGAACCTTGCATAGCTACAATACGAATTCAATTTATTGCGTTGTTTTGTCTATGACATCGATGAATTATCGATATTCGATGTCAATTTGACAGCTTTGAATGGCCAGTTTCGAAAGGTGACACAGCTTCTGTGGGTAATTTGTTTAAATTTATAATATTTCCAGCATCATGTGTGGTCGCGATGTGGACATCATATATTATAACCTCGAAACTCGATACTGACATTATTTTTACAAGCTAACAGAAATGTTCGCAGTTATTTTTGTTGTTGTTTGTGTTTTGTAAACATCTTTTACATAATTTATTGTGATTAATTTGTTTATTTTTTTTTCCTACTTGGTTTACGCAAAAATAAAGGAGAAATAATTGAAAAACAATATTATTTGAGGCTTTGAATGCGGGTGGCAATGGTAAACTGGATATCGTAGTGTGACTACTAACTTAAAGATGTTGGTTCGGCCCCGCATTCTGAGTATCGCTCTTTTCTAACGAGTGTTTTTTTTTTAAGGGCATAAAACTTTAAGTTGGCAACACTATTTTAACTGGCAGCCATGTTCTCAACTGCCAAGTGATTTATTTTTAGTTGAGTTTGGCAGTTCAACATGAATAGATTGACGCCTGAACAACGCTTCCAATTTGTAAAAATTTATTTTGGAAATCATGGTTCTGTTCGAAATACGAAATACGCGAATTTTTTTTTAGCAATGAAGCTTACTTTTGGTTGGATGGATACGTCAGTAAACAAAACGGCCGTATCTGGAGTGATGATAATCCTCAAGTGTATGTTGAAACACCACAAAAACTGACTGTTTGGTGTGCTTTATGGGTTGGTGGAATAATTGGTCCGTACTTCTCTAAAAACGATGCTGGCCAGAACGGAACAGTCAATGGTGACCGCTAGAGAGCCATGATTGCTGACTTTTTCGTTCATCAATAAATTGAACAACCATGATGTGCAGGAGCTGTAGTTTGAACAAGACGGCGGGAGGGTGCAACATGTCACACAGCTCGTGCCACAATTGATTTATTGAAGGAAACGTTTGGTAACCACATAGTTTTACGTTATGGACCCGTGAATAGGCCTCCAAGCTCCAAGACCGTGCGATTTAACGCTTGACTATTTTCTGTGGGGATATGTGAAGTCGCTAGTCTACGCCAGTAAGCCCGAAACGATTGACCACTTGGAGGACAACATTCGCCGAGTTATTGCCGATATAATATGGCCACAAATGTTGGAAAAAGTAATCGAAAAGTGAACCTCCAGATTAGACTAAACCAAGCCAGCCATGGGTGTCATATGCCAGAAATCATAATTAAATTATAATGCTAGAAGATCATCTTTCGAATGAAGTAAATTTCATGTCAATTCAAAAAAATCATCTTTGTTTTATTCCATTTCAAAGTTCTAAACCTCTAAAAATACACCCTTTATATTCCCCAGGCTATAACTGAACGCCACCAGTGTTAGCTTTGCAGTTAGATTTTTGATACCAAAAATCTATAGTTGCTAAGAATATATACATAATTATTCCTATCTCTATGTAAATAGGTTGACACTTAATAAATAAACAAATGAAATGAAAAATGTCAAAACATCATTTTTTTTTTCAATAAACAACATTTGAATATAACCTCTGTTTGAGTGAAAAGAAACTAGATCAGTGGTTCCCAACTGGTGGTCCGTGAACTTCTTTATTTTAGGCCAAGGTTACACATGTAAGTTTTACTTTCGTAAGTTACTTACGGAAGCAACTTTTGATAAAATTACAATTGTAAACTGCTCTGTAAGTGACTGTAATGTAAAGTCTCTTGTAAGTTGCTTCTGTAAGATTTATACATAAGAGGTAAGTAAAACTTACATGTGTATTCTTGACCTTAAACACAAAATTGTAGCTCAAAAAAGAATTTAAAAAAAATTACTTCGAAAAACAAAAAACATGTTGACACGTTTATTCGAGTTGAAAGAAGAAGTTAAACTATTTTTGATAAAAAATACTGAATTATTGAAGACATTCTGTTCTCCAGAAGTTGAATTGCAACTATCAGCAATATTCAAACTAGGTATCGAGAATGTAGAAAGATAATGCAGGGATTACAGAAGAAAACATTGCATCAAGCATTCAACAGAAATCACAGCCGAATGCGAACATTGCTTGTCGGAATTTAGCCAAGCAGAGTCCGACAATATTCGCCAAATGGTTCATTTGAAGAAGTGAATTTGATTCGAATTCCCGATGCATATCTAGAAGAGCTTTTCAAGTTTCAAAATGTTCGCGACTGCAAAGAAAAATTCAAGTCCGGAATGAGGCTCAAAGAATTTATAGGCTATTGAATAGACAGGAAAATGAGTTGTAAAAAGGAACAATTATGTGCAAGGGTTTTTATTATTGAATAATATTTTTTGGCCCATAAGCATGCTGAAAATCGAAAATGCTACTAAATTCACCCCATGCGCTTCTGAAAGAATGGTAACACTGGCCACTTTTAGCTCAGAAGCTAAGCTGAATTTGACATATTAAGGTATAACTCTTAAAACTTTTGATTCGAAATTGATGGTTAAAAAATTTTTTTTTATAAATATTTTTGTAAATAATATAAATAATCTTCGAAAAAAAAACACAATGTATTATCGTTATACAATGTATTTTCTAAATCATATCTAAGGGAACAAGGTTTTTCGGACATGTTTTGTTTCTGGCAAAAGTCAAACAACGAAATCGTTTGGACATAGAATCAAAGAATCAATGCGTGCTCAATAATTGACATCAAAATAAAGCTTATTGTGTGAAAAAAGCCTTGATACAACTTTTTTCGGTTTTTACTTTTTAGGTCGGTAATCCTTAGACGGGGTATTTCGAATTCCTGTCATAGATAGAGAAACGTTTTTTTTTTTGTTTGGTTTTCGAATTCATTACTCCTTTATCAACTGCATTGATTTCGATCAAAATTCTTATAGGTATACAGAAGGAACAATAAAGTTTTTATAATATTGCGTACCTGCTAAAATAAAAAAGTTATTTTAATCATGAAAACGATTTGATTAACTTTTTGGAATTTTGGTTTTCGATGCAAAATTTCATCTGCATACGAAATTTGATTATAAAATATTTTTTTTTTAGTTTTGTTTGCATATTTCTTCAAAAAATCAAATCACTGTCATATTTTTAGTACACAACTGTTTAAGAAATTCTTGTAGCAATATTGAAAAAAGAATGTTTAAGGCTACACAAAATCATGTCTCCATAAAATAATGCCCAAAAGAAAACAAAAAATAAGTCCCAAAACAATGGACATACGACATCAAAAACAAGAACAACGAAAATTATCAAATTTTGAGATACTAGTTCATTTTTTTGGGCCCTATTTCATTACATATTTCTTTTATAGGAAACATTAATTTTGGAACCTAATTTCATTTGATTTTAAAAACCAAAAACGACAAGCTATAGCTAATGCTATAGCAACATTGTTTTGAAAAAGAGGATTGTTAAAATGCGCTAATCGAGGACCCAGAGCTAAACACATATCGCTTATTGTGGACCCATCTGTTATCTGCTGACGAGTTTCATCATGACCCTAAGATATATGTATTTAAAAACATCAGAAGATAAGTTAGTAACAGAAAAGCTAAAAAACTCAAGTGATTTTGTCAGCTATTCTGTTTGTAATGTGCTTTTTGCTTTCCAGCCGAGGTTACGCTCGCCGGTCTCGTACTGAAGAAAACACGAAACTTCAGAAGAAAAGGTCTTAGAACCTTATCACAAAATCTTTATTGAAACAACTATTTTATATATGAAAAATTATATTAAGTTTATTATTATCTGGTTGACGGCGGTATTTGTACACTGGTATTCTGGTTAACACGGATTGTGAGCGGTACACTGGTGTTGGTTGTTCTGCTTTCAAGTTCGGGTGTTCTTGTATCGGGAAAACTGCCTTCGGGTACTTGAGACTGCGTCTGGAACGGTTGTAGGTGATATACGTTAATCAGCAGGAACTACGCCCCTGGTGGCACTTATTCAGCAAGTACAACGCCCTTGGTGGCACCAATCAGCAAGTACAACGCCCTTGGTGGCACTAATCAGCAAGTACAACGCCCTTGGTGGCGCTAATCAGCAAGAACAACGCCCTTGGTGGCACTAATCCACAAGTACAACGCCCTTGGTGGCACTGATCAGCAAGTACAACGCCCTTGGTGGCACTAATCAGCAAGTACAACGCCCTTGGTGGCACTAGTCAGCAAGTACAACGCCCTTGGTGGCACTAATCAGCAAGTATAACGCCCTCGGTGGCACTAGTCAGCAAGTATCTACAATGCCCTTGGTGGCACTAATCGGCAAGTACAACGCCCTTGGTGGCACTAATCAGCAAGTATAACGCCCTTGGTGGCACTAATCAGCAAGTATAATGCCCTTGGTGGCACTTCTCAGCAACGAAACCCCTTACCACTGGTGGGGGGAAGTTCCGTGAAACCAAAAAACTTAATTGACCGAAACGGCTTGACTCGTCTGCGGCCAGAGCGTAACTGATCAGGTTAACTAAATGCCGTCTAACGTTGAGTATGGTCGAAAGGGTGCCTTTCATCCATTCGAGCAGGTCCACTTGTTATATTTCCGGTAACGACTGAGTGGGAACTATACGAGGATAAATGACAAATAATTATTGTGTCTATTTTCCTGTGACGTCACATGCTTGTGGTGAATGTGAATTGTATTTTGATGCAATACAATTCTCGCTGAAAGTTAACTGGTGCTGAATATTATCTGGTGGTGCTGAATATACTGGTGCTGAATATTATCTGGTGCTGAATATACTGGTGCTGAATATTATCTGGTGCTGGATATTAGCTGGTGCTGAATATAATCTGGTGCTGAATATTAACTGGTGATGAAGGATTTGTAGAGGAAAAGAATGTAACGTGGAACACTTCGTTACAACTTACTGATGTTTTTCAATAAAAAAAGGATCGGTTGAAAACCCATCAATGAGAAACAGAACATATTTACGGTATATGGAAGGATATAAGGCAGATATTTTTGCCTTGTTGGGATCTTGGCACCTTGCATATTGGTTCTTCGCAAGCAGAAGTACCTATACCATTTAATTTTTTAAGAAAGGTCAACTAGTTTTAGAAATCGGAATTTAAGCTTCTCAAGGTCACGTGGAACTTTTTTGGGAAAAAACCTGAAAGATGACTAGATCGTGATTAAAAATTAAAGATAGTGCAAAGAGAAATGTTTAAAAAACTAACGATAAAGCCAGGTACGCTGCTGATGCGAAACGAAATTTTTAGTTGGTCTCCAACAAGACAATTAAATGCTTATGAAGACAAAGCGGGAAAATATTCATTGACAGTTGCAGAAATTCAAAAAATTAAAACTAATGCAAATACAAAAAAGTCACAAGCATCCATGCTGTAATGAAAGAAAAAACAAAAATAAACACGAAAAAACAAAAATGTCATTTTTTCGTACACAATAAATGATCTGGTTAATGTATTGTGTGTGAAAAAATAGTGTAGACTTCTCCAAATAATCTAATAATAATTATCAATTTCGCTCATCGAATAGCGTACTAACAAAAAGTAGAACTAGTAGTTTATGATTTCGTTATGTCATTTTTGTATGGGATTTTTCGTTTCGCATCAGCAGCGTTCTAGGTTCAAACATTATATTGAATATATAGATAAAGTTTTTTTCTTAGCCTGATATTTTTTGTTGATTTATTTATCCTAAAAAAACACGATAGGTACTTAATCCAAAATCATATTTAAGAAAGATTTTTTTTTTAAACATTTAACGACTCGTAAATGACCAAGTGCGAGAAAGTTTAAACAAGACTCATTTAAGTCCATTTCATTTCGATGAAATATTCACTCCACAGGTGGCAGACGCATAAATCAATCACACGGGATTATGTTTTTGTTAAATTGAAGATTTTTAATTTAATTTTATTGGGAGAGGGATGTGTGATGTAATTACAAATCAAGAAATTTTATTATGTCAAAATGCAGCACAAGAAACGCGCGCTGTCACCTGCCGTGTTAACTATAGAATCATCATTCAGAGATGTACCTATTTGACTTTTATTATGCGTGTATGCCTTGAGGTGATGATGATGATTTTTATGAAAAAAAGAACTCACAACTGCCATTATGAGATAAGACCTATATACATAAATGTCTAATTCAAGCATACATATACCTACATACTTATACCTACTGATGAATGAATTGTTAAGTCTTAAATTGATTTTTACGATTGACAGATGAATGATGATTTTGAATAGAAATAGGTACCTAATAAATTAAACGTATAAATAATTCTTACCTTTATATAAACTTGTTTTATTGAAATCAACATAATGACCATCATCAGGAATGAATAATTCTTTAAATGTGACAGTTATTGGTCTTATTCTAAGGTCACTGATCTGTGTAAGGTTTAGATAAAAAAAGTATTTTTGAATTGAATATAAGAAATTTGCTATTTTTCCAGTTTTTCCAATGCTAGTGTAATTCAGGACTGAAACGCCGAACGACGCAACTGTTTGGTCTTCGTTTCAAATTATTTCAGCCGATAGTTTTATAAACCTTTCTTGAAAGTTTGATATTCAAAAAACAAACCCTTGGAGCTAATTAAAAATACACACCCTTTAAATCCTATATCCTTTGACTCCTCTACATAAGGATACAAAATAATCTCCACAAACAGGTGCGCGCTGCTTGAAAACCCTTTCACCTTTGAATTTATAAAAAAAAAGTGTTTGGACCTTGAGACCAATTGGCCATGGTCAGTGGTTCTTCTACACCCTATATCACAGATCCCTCTAGGTGTCAAGCAATAATGTGCCGGCCTGTAATCATCGCCAGTCCTAAATAGGCACATATACACGAAGAAGGTCCTTAATTATCCTCCCGATATTGATGTGTGCCGATTGTGCACCGCTGCCACCTTCGATGTTGTTTTATTTTTATCGCCTGGCAGGAATGGAACTTCCTCCAAGTATACACTCAAACTTCCAACACTTCCCATGATGATGATCGATCCTACTAGCCATACAAAATATATAGGTACTCTACTCTAAACTTGAGGATGGATTGGATGGAGGAGGAGGTCGATTTTTTGATCGATTTGATCGGCGCTTCTGATCAAAGGAAACCACAGACAAGGAGAGTACATTTAATAGTTGTATACAATGGTTCCTATGCAAAGATTGGCAATGGTCAGGGATTACATTGCGGCGCTGATTTGTTGTTGTTCTTCTTGGTTGGGATGTCGTTCTTGTTCTTGTTCGTGGTGAATGAAATACTATTTATCGTTGGCAGCAGCGGCGGCGATGGCTGTGGTGAGCGGCGGGCGGCATTCGGTGTGATTGGCACGAGGAATTACCAGAAATTACCAGGCCATCGATGGTGGTGTGGTGTTGCAATTTTTTGTTTGCTGCTCATTCCTATTGTTAAAGTGGAAATGGCGGTTCGATTGTAGAATTGGAATTGGCTTGGTTGACATGCGCCCGGAACGCCTGCAAAATTAGTCAGATTCTCCTTTGAGGAGCTTCCGACTGTTATTTTGTGGTTTTTTTTATTCTTTACAGAATGATTTTATTCTTTAAATTATGCAATATAAGATTGAGAAAAATTGTGTAATTATTTTATTTAATACTACTTGTGTCGACCTTTTAGGAGACTTAATAAAGGGTTTTCCCCACCTTCTTTTGAGAGGAAACACACAAGATATACCTTCTGCTTTTGTTTGTTAAAACTAAAAAAATTCTTTTTCATTCAAACTAAAGAGAAAACACAACACTTTGCCACCCATGGTTCGGGTTTTTAGATATTGACACCTGAAGAAGTCAATTTGTGAGCAGTACAAATATAGGTAGGAAGATCAAAGGTTTATTAATTACTTGCGAACTAGAAAGCGGGTATATTCACATGCGCGTTGCCAGGGGGCAAAAATTGGTGGCGAACACTATAGAAAACCCATTGTCCAATGTTCATCATTCTAGTCTTATCAGAAGAGTTTTTTTTGCGTCAATTGAATGGGTTCTATTTGATTCCGAACGCTTCTGCATATTCAACAGAAAACAATATAAAATGTTAACAAGATAAATACCCATCGAAATGATAAATATCTGTTAAAATAAATCTGAAATAGTTGGCCTAGACGAGATGACTTGTACCGCTGTTAAAGCCACCTATTATAAACGCTCCAAACTTGAGTAGGGAACGAAGTCAACAAAAATTGTTTTAAATATTTTTTTAATTCAATTCCCAAATTCAAATTAATAGATTATTTTGTCTTGCATTCTGCAATGACAAACTAGATGCCGCAACAAATGATAAGGTTTGTGTATTGGAAAATAATAAAGTCTCCACAAATGACGTTCAATAGTATGGTTTGAGGAAATGATAAGTGTAGAAATTATTTGTCCCAAAAAATGGTTGTTGTACCAGCTAATGGTTTCTGAAATGAATATAGAAAACATAGAATGGTGGTTTGAAGCTTTGATAAATGAACGTATCCAGCAAAAATAGCTTTCGAATAATCAAATTCTTTTTGGCTTCCTAACTTATGGCCAATTTCATAAACAAACACTAAAATTGCTTTTATCTAAACTCCTTCTAAATTTTATCAGACATTTAAAATTTTTCGGTTTCACCAATGTAGAAAAGGGATATTTTAGGGATATTTTAATTTGACTGAGTTTGCCTCACATCCCTGGATACAAACAAAGAGGTTGATTCCCTCGCACATTCAAAGTGTATGAGAAAAAGCGAAAAAGCATTATGGATGAGGGACAATTATTCTGACAGCAAAATATCAGCTGTTGTTTACTGGAATGGCTTAGCAAAAAAGACTTTTAAAATTTAATGAGACAAAAACGAGCTTTCAGTTTACAAGGGCATTTAAAATCTTCTTAAATATAAAAGCATTTGGTGAAACCAAAAATTATTCTATTTTATTTTTGCAGGGATTAATGTCGAATTCCTTACAACCAAATAATCAATTTTTTTCTAAACAGAATCGTTTTTTTTCTAAACAAAATCGATTTTATTCTGTCAAAACAAATCTTGCATTTTCAGCAAGATTTCAAATCGATTTCACACACAATAACAAGATTTGACATTTCTCTGGAGTTGAAAGTATTTTGCGGCGGGTTTAACAAATGTTCTAAAGTGTTCGTCGGTCATTTAAATAGATTAAAAGCAAATAAATCATTAAAACTAATTTTAATTTATCAAAAAATAGTGAATGGTCAGTTAGAAGTTATAAAAATATCAACTAACTTGGATTCAAAGTGCCCAAAGTCAATTAAAGATATAAATCGCGCGCTCGCCGATGTGTTTCTCGAATGATGTGTTTCTTGGATGAATTTGGGCTGTTTTTTTTTTTTACTTTCATGGCCACATAACTATTTTCTGTTTATTTTTGCTACTTTTCTTGGAAATGTATATGTTTTTAATCTAACAAAATGACGCGAAAAACTGAATGCACTTTGGAATATTTGTAACAAATTTGTATGCGCATTGTTTGTTTACTTTTTTGCCTCAAAGCTACTGTCAAATGACACACACACAATCCCACACGAAAAATTTGATTTTTTGTGTGTTCCTTACAACCAACAAAAAAAAATTGATTTGAAATGGTTGTAAGGAATTCGACATAAGATAATTATTGAATTTCATATATTTTCAGGGCGTAAACCAGAGTTTTATGAATTCATTTTCTCAATTTTGTATGGGATTTTTCGTTTCGTTTCGCCTCAGCAGCGATTTAGGCTGGCTTTAGCGAATGCAAAGAACTTGTCGGTAGATTAGATATTATTACCTAACGAAAGGGAGTTGTTGGAAAGAATTCGAAAAAAAAAATCGGGAAAAAAATTAATAAAAATACTTATGTAATGGTTTTTATTTATTTACCACACTCCCTCCAGTCGTCAAGACCAAGCATTCTTGCGTCTATAACCACCTGGTCCCTGTAGCTGTAGCGGAGGTTCGGTCTTCCTGATGGTCATCTAGAACCTAGGGGCTAGGAATCGAAGATTTTCTTGGCTGAAGCATTGTTGTCCATTCGCTTCAGGTGGCTGAGCCAGTGTAGTCGACATGTTTTGACTTTTGGACTACATCCACATCCTGGTACAGCACGTATAATTCACGATCGAATCTTCTCCTCCAATCGCCCTCTTCGCATATAAGACCAAATATCCGCCGAAGAATTTTTCTCTCGAAAGTGCCCAGTATCAATTCTCCTTTTTACTAATCGTCCAGCAATCAGCGCTGCGCTGTAGAGTATTACGGGTAAAATTAGTGTTTTGTGTTGCGTGCACTTTGTTTTTCGAGAAAGGAGTTTTGAACCCATTTGTTTGGCAAAACCGAAGTAGCAGCGGCTCGCTAGGTTAATTCTTCGTTGGATTTCTACTATGGCGTCGTTTGTGGAATTGATGTTTGTTCCGAGATAGGTGAACTCCTTGACTACCTTGAAATTACTGCTAACAGCAGTGAAGTTTCATCCTAGGCGATGGACAGATGAGGCTTTGTTTGTTGATAGCATATATGTTCTTTGTTTTGTCCTCATTTACTTCAAGATCAACGCGTTTCGCCAGTTCATCAAAAGCTGTGAATGTTTCAAATAAATCTCGTTTGGAGCAGCCGATGATTTCGATGTCGTCCGCATATCCAAGCAGTTGAGAAGACCTGTTGAAGATAGTGCCTTCCAGGTTTACACCACTCTTCTGCACTTTATGCTCTAGGACTAGGTTGAAGAAATCACATGATAGCGCATCTCCTTGTCTAAACCCTGTTGCTGTTCACGTCTGATAGAATAGCTCGGATCAGCTGTTACCCATTTCCACCTTTAACCGCGTATTTTGTAAGATCATATGCAGCATAGCTGGATCGGTTTTTTTCAGGATCCCGAGTTCCATCATCACCAATAAAAGCTCTTGGCAACTTAAGCTATCATATGTGGCTATGAAGTCGATGAATAGATAATGGGTCTTTTCCAGGATTTGCCTCAATGTGAAGATTTGGTCTATCGTTGATCTGCCTGGCCTGAAGCCAAACTGGTGCGTGGCAATCATAGTATTGCAGAAAGGTTTTAAACGCTCACATAGTACGTTGGATAGGATCTTGTAGGCAACATTAAGCAGGGATGCCCCTGTAGTTTCTGCAGGACATAGTATCACTTTTTTGTAGATTGGGCATATGGAGCTATTTAACCAGTCCTCGGGCATACTTTCTACCTACCACACTTGGTTGATGAGCTGGTGCATGCACCCTATCAGAACATCTTCTAAATACTTCCGACCTTCCGAGAGTTCCGCAGGTAGGCCATCAGAGTCAGCAGATTTGCTATTCTTAAGCTTTCTTAACCTCTTCAGTACTGGGCGCTGATGGGACTGGATCTTAATTGACCGGTCTCATGCTTCTTTGTTCTCCTGTCGCTTCGAAATGGTGCTTGAACACGTCTATAATTTCCTGGTGCTTTGGTGATTAGGTTCCTTTCTCTTTTTCGAAGAGCTTGCTTGCCGGTCCTATAACCAAATGCCAGTTGCTTGGCTGTTTTGTAAACCCAGCGGATGTTTGATGGCGGTGCTAGACTCCTCGAGATACCTGGACTGAGAGGCTGCGGATGCTCTTTTCTTTCTGCGCAGGTATTTTTTTTTCTTTCTGCTCTTGTTTTTGTTGCAGAATTTGCATTCGTGCAGTTTCTATCTCCTGCTTCAATACCGCATATTCATCATCATACCACTTGTTTCTTTTTCTGGGTTGTGGTAGGATAGCCTATGGTGGTCTCGGCACTCGGCTGTCTCCTTAATCATGTCGTAATAATGATTCTTATTGGTTATCGATGCTTGTGGCTCACTGTAGTCTCTGGCTTTCTCAGATGTACTTACTGCTATGGCATGCAATGTTGAATTTCATCCTTTGGGTGATCTTCGTCTTCCCTTCGTAGGACATTTGGGCTCTGAGCTTTGTCACAGCAAGAAAGTGGTGACTCCATTTGCATTTCAGAAAGCTCGCACGTCCAAGACGTTTGAAACTTTCTTTTTGGTTGGTGGTCTGACGTTCGTAGTGCTTTTGTATTAACCCTTAACTATAGTCGTGGGTCCAATGGACCCATACTCAACCTTTAAACGCGTGTAAAAAACGCAGTGGTTGCCGCAGCTCCCCCTAATTCTAAGTACCTTCCTATATTAAGCCAAAGTGTGTGCAGTGTGAAGGACGCGTTTCAATCGCTGCTGCCAAGGTCAGTTTCAGCATACGCGTGGGTCCCCTGGACCCACAACTATAGATACGTAATTTATTTTGTCCTTTATTCCTCTTAGTTTTTGGTCGTATTTCAAATTTATGTAATGTAAAATTAAATTATTAATTCAGGGAATCGAGACGATAGATGTAGCAATAGTTAAGTGCAAAAAAGTCCAGCGACGATGACGAAATTGGCCAAAATTCAAATTATAAAGGCAAGCTACCTTTTAGCATGATTTGCTCTGCGCCAGTGTGTTTTGTATGCCATTGACTTCACTAAATTTGACCAATGTCAGAATTTTTTAACAAAAAGATTTTAAGATTTTGTTTCAGGAATTCTAAAGAGGATGTTTTAATGTTTAGGAAAAATGTTTGTAAAAATTTTAATCTTTTTTTTTCTATTTTACATAATTTTTTTTTGATGACATGTTTTTTGGTCAGGCGAATTGCAACCAATTGTTAAAATTGGAAATTCGAAATTTAAGAAAGCTCTTACTAGTGATTTTTTTTAAAAACTACATTCGTAATTGATCATTCTTAATGTTTGACAAAAAAAAATAATTAAATAATTTATATATTAATTTTTCTTAAAATTTAAAAATAATTGGGTCCACTGGACCCACGACTATAGAAGCGTACATAATTTTTACGACTATAGTTAAGGGTTAACCTGTATCGTTTTTTTGCACAAGATGAACCATATGAGTTATATGTGATAATTGAGTGCAGCTTTTTTTTCCAAACAAATAAATAGGCATGTTCAATTAGATCTCGGAGACATCGGCTAATCCAAAAATGTTTTCCTCAGTAGTTTGACAGCAAAACTGAGAAATTTTGCTGAGGAATCCTGTTCACGAGAATGAGATTGCTGAGATCTAATTTTTCAGAGCTTGCCTAAATGCCTACATGTGTATATATTGTGTGTGGAAATCAAGTGGAGACTTGGATTCAGAGATCTACTAAAATTTTTTCATTTAAATGACACTTCCACTATTGAAATGCGTATATGTACGTCAAAACGAAAGCACAGCGAGATTTTTCGTGTATGATTTCGTTCTTTAAATTTTTCATTTTGCTTCAGCTGTATTTTGGCCTACTGTCCTGGAGAAAGTAATATTTTAGCACTTGATATTTCAAAAATGTTTGATTAGAGTTTGGCATCAAGCTCTCTTATCGAAAATGCCTGCTTTTGGTATCAATAAATCTTTTCTTTGTTGAATTAGAATTTACCTTTCAGAGCGATCAATAGAAGTTGTGTTGGACGGTTTTAAGTCTGATATTCATAAAATAAATACTGGTGTGCCACAGGGCTGCGCTTTGTCTCCTTCTTTCTTTATTTTTCCACTCATCAATCAACTGTTTTATTTCACATGGAATCTTTACACTTTTCCTTGGCTAAAAAAGATAGTTATTATGAATTTATTCTGAGCTACGATAAACTGTCTTTATTTTGATATTGAAATTATTGGAAAAATGTAAAGAGTTTGATTCCTTATGGTTTTGATATTTTGTAGACTTGAATTCCGGAGTTTATTGTTTCCAATATGGCTTTTCAAATTTGTCTTCTAATAAAAAGTTAAGTTAAAAAAATGAAAGTTGGGAAAGAAGATGAGTTGACGACGGATTTTGAAAATGTAATCCAAGATTTTTCAAACTGGGCTCCACTACTCCTGGAAAATCCTACAGCATTAACTGTGGGAACTCTTTGTTCCTTAAGACTTTTTCTTTTCAATTTAGTTTTATAAAATAAAACAAACTATAACTATTACTATGCGTACAAAAAATTTACAGTTTTATTTTTTTTCTAAAGTAGTTAATTGATTGATAGATTTTTTTACAGTTAAGCAATATTTAAATACTATTTTTTGTATCTATATTTACAAAGGCACTCTTAAGCAACTATTTAAATTAAATTAAATTATTTTTTTTTTACAAAAACTACTTATAACTTAAAACTAACTAATTCTTAAAACTAACACATCAATTTAATTATTCTATAGGTCCAATAAATACACGATAAATATTTTTAAAAAAAATGTTGGAAGTTGCACTTAAAGACTACAAAATAATTTATACACTATTTTTAATGTTTAAATGAACTTTTTTTTTACACACAACTTATTTAGACCTGGAAAAAATACATGCATGAGAATTTTTAAACATGTTGCTGGCCTCCTATTGCATTCGCTTGAATATTATTGCCCACCTGTGCCGGAGCGCCTGGGGGTGGCCCAGCACCGGTCTCGTTCACTGATGAACTCTCTGCATCTGAATCCTTCATAGAACCACCATCTTCATCGCCAACCAGTGAGCGATATTTCTTAGCAATGGCTTCCCAATCGGCGACATTTTCGATTCGGTTCTGGTTGGCTGCTGAGAAACTGGCTTGGGATCCCAAAGGTGATAGATGAACCACCGATAGCGCCACAGAATCTGAAAGTAATCCCAAAAATATAACCGAGTCATTGGTTCAACAGGAGACGGTGGCTTATAACATGAAAGAAAGTTAGTAGAAAAGCTGAAGCGAATGTCCCTTACAGCTTTCACTGATGGCCAGACACATACATTTCCTACCTTTCTTGATCTTCGACAGCCATTTGGCGCCTGCCTTTGTCCGCGGGCTAGCCTGTCGTATTCCCATCATCTGAACCAGACTTGGACGCTTCTTCTTCTTCATGCGTGCCTACGAAAATTTAACACAAAAGACACAGACACAAACGACAACACAACCCAAAAATGAACAGGACACAAAAGCATAAAGTTTAAAAATAGAAGTTTGGTGATAAAATCAAAAGCACAAACGGAAACAAAAAGGATAGCATGATAAAATGGAGATAGAGAATGATGATGAAGATGATGAAAATGGATTTCGGAAAGGTCAGAAGGTGAAGAAGTAGAATATTTGTTTGTTTGTTTGTTGTTGTTGTTGATTTTGTTGTTTGGAGGTGAAAGAAAAGCGAATATTGAAGTATTTTTTTAGTTTCAATCGAGCAGTTGTTATACACACTTGATATTTTACCTTGACCTTCTCGACGATCCACATGAACCAGGTGGTAACTAGGTTAAGCGGGGATGGAGCTGTTGTGGTGCGATGCATGTTGCGAATAAGCTTCGATAGACCGAATTTCCATTCGATATCGGATTGAGCCTGGCCATTTTGAATGTTTTTTTTTATTTATTTTTTTATATCAAATCGATCGCGCGCAAATTATTGTGGAGTGCATTGATGGGGGGAGATTATAAGAAAAGCAAAATGTAAGCACAAATTTGTTATATCGAATTAATTATTAAATTTTGTTTTGTTAAATTAAATTTTTCAATATGATGGTAACATCGCATAATTTTCATGCGAAATGTCATCTATCTAGCGTGTGTATTTTTTTTACATTTTTTGTACCTAAAGTAGCTACACATAGCTATTCTAGTTATATTCTAAACACAGACTATTAACTACACAAAGATTAATTTGTTGCTATAAGAATGCATCTTAAAGATACACTTTATGCCATGGGATTGTATCTTCAAGATAAATTTCATTTATTATAGTTTTTCATCGCTGAAGCAACAAGTCTGGGCAGTTGATGGATGTACATTTTAGCATTGAATCGATGGGAAAATGATGTCTAAAGATATATAGTTTGACAAGAAAAAAATGGTATAGTCTTTAAATTAAAATGCATTTATAGTAAAAAAAACAAAATATATTAAGGTCCAACCCTTGAATATAAAAGACACAAAATTTTAAGGCTCAACAATTACCTTCCCTTTATTTTTCTATTTGGATTGCTCTTAACAGGCTATTGAAAGCAAAATTTTATTTTTAAATGTTTGTTTGGGGTGTGAGCATGCTTAAAACCGAAAATTCTACAAAATTCACCTGTGCGTTTCTGAGACATTGGTCACACTGGCCACTTCTCAATATGTTTGGTATAACTCGGAAACTAAACCAAATCTAACAATTTTACGCATTTCAATATTTGTATTGAATATATGAAGGATTTCCTATAAAAATGGAAAGCTTGAAAAATTTTATAAAAAAAAATCATTATCTTCGTTGGAACCAGAGATTATCAAATAAAGATGGCAATCTTCATTTGTCAATTTGATTTGGCTACAAGCTGAAACGAACAGCTTGATTGATTTGATTTGAAAATTATTAGTGAAAATCAGTGAAACACGCACCAAGTCGTCATTCAGGACGTCTTGTTGTTTTTGCAATTCACATCTATTATTCGACACGAAATGAAATTACAAATACAACAATGTAGGGTTTTGGAAGCTGAAACGTACGAAAGTTTCCCATCTTTATATTGATAATCTCTGGTTGGAACAATACTACCTGAATCCTTTGGTAAGTGTCTGTCATCATAGCAATCAGTAGATTAATTAACACAACCGTTGACACCATCTGGTAAATTCCAAATTCAATCTTGAACAGATACTCAACCCAATATGGCTGGGTGACAATTTTTTTAATTTTATCAACTTCTGTCTGTTCGGTCGAAGTTTGACCGAAAACGGCGAAGGACATCAACTCAAATGCATTAATCGGATGCATTCGAACTGGAAAATACAAAAAGAATCAAAATATCGACATCCCCCCAAAGTTTTAGGGGCACAATTTCCATTAAGGATGTGTTTTAAATGTGTTATACGAGATGGTGTGCAGTTTTGGTGTTAGTAAGTTAAGTGGGTGTGTATAAGGAGTGATTTGTGTAGGAGAAGGTCGATATTACACAAAAACAAACGAATTAAGTAGTTCAAAAGTTAAATACTAATCTATATGCCTTGATAAGTATCTTTATGAGGGCCACTACAGACACTATTTATTCAAGTAGACAACGAATACCAGCTCGAAAAGGACCTCCATTCCATGTGGGATGCAAGGTATGGTCATTCAAATTTTTTTAAGTTGAATTTATTTCTATTTTAAATTTAATTGTTTCTATCATTTGTTTTATCTTCGTATCTTTTATAGCTTCAAATTAAAAGTCACCATTCGTTTTCACGCAGTCAGAATTCAACTGAACTCTTCGTTAATTACTCATATATTCCTACCTATCCGACATCCAGCTTCCCCTCTTCCACATTTCAGTTTTCAGCTCACTTATTATTTTTTGTTTTTTTTTTTTTGTTAAATGCCACACTTAACTATTTCTTATCATTTTCCGCAGTTTTTGCCCGAAGGCCTATTTTATGGGGCTACATATATGTGGTGTTTGGTAGAAACGTGATAACTCCATTTTAAAATTTGAATTTTTACGTCCATCTTACATTGAATTAGAAGCGAAACAAGTTCACCGATTTTCTTCAAATTTGAAAGAATTCTGAACTATTTGTCAATTTATGTTGAAAATTTGAAGGAAATCGGTGCACCCGTTTTGGCTCTAGCTCGATGTAAAGACGGAAATTTTAAAATGGAGTTATCATGTTTCTCCCAAACGCCACTGATATACCAATAGTACCAAGTCTTATATTAATCGGAAAACACATTTGCGGACTTACCTATTTTCTAAATATTCTCTATAATTGTCATGTCATATTTGATCACAATTTTGTGTTCGAATATTTTAACGAATGTGAAATTTGCCATGTAGAACCGAAAAAGAGGTTTTCGGGCCAAAACTTCGAAAAATGATTAGAAATGGTACATTTGGAATGGATTTATCCCTGTCAATTTTGTATAAAAATGGCTTTTTGAACATACCATATTAAAGCCATTAGCCTTAACTTTATTTTGTTCTTGTATGGTTTGAGCCTATCTTTGCTCCAAGAAACAATTATGCGCAAATTTTGAAATATTTGAATTTTCGGTGTTTTTTTAGGTTGGTTTCTGTCCACTTTTCCTACTAAATTTAGATTAGAAATTTTTTCAAATTTTCCATTTTGATAGGAAAAACAATTTTGAATAAAATATTTTAAGTGCAAAACTGTCAAATTCGGCCCCGTTAACGAGTTATAATTATGAAACATATTGAAAAGTGGCCGCAGTATGATTATTCTCTCAAAAACGCTGATTTTGTACTATTTTTGGTTTTAAGCATCCTTATACCCCATACAAACATATTCAGCTAGAGTAAAAACCCTTGAAAATAATTGTTCGTTTATACCCCTCATTCTTTCGGTACATTCAATAGCCTATTATGCATGCTATTTTTAAATTTGTAGAGCTGCTAGTTTTTTTTATATCAAATTAAATGTACATAAGTCAAAAAACCAGTGTGAAAATTGAAAATGGTTAAATCCTTTATTATTAGGTATAAATTCTAAAACCAAGTTTTAAAAAAATTCATCAACTCGTTCTTGAAATATTAAATATTCAAAAGTCCAAAAAACTACGTATTTTTATTTAAAGGAAGCTTCCGCATAAAAATTTTGTTTGAAATAAGTGGAGCCTTTCAGGAGAAAGTTGAAAGTCAAAAAATCCATTTATAAAAATTTTTTTATCAAAAAGTACTTATGTATATCATGACTACAAAAACTCAATGATTTTTATCAAAATCTTTAAAGCCGTTTTTTGAGATAAATAAGCTTTTCCTTAATGGTTGTGTGGCAAGTAGGTACGTTATTTTTCGAGCTTACACAAAAATTTAATTTCTGCAATTACCAAAAAATTTTGCTTCAAAACTTAAAAAAATTGCTTCCGTGGTTGGGGCTCTGGGTCGAGTTTACTGACAGATAGACCTAAGGAATGGTAGAACCGACTTTGTAATCCAATTGCAGGAAGCACAGCATAATTTCAACTCAATACTTTTCAAAACAAGAGGTGGTTGTCTTGACCCAAAAAAAACTGACTTTATAAACGTTGTTGGTTAAATTAAGATTTACAGCAAAATATTGGCCAACACATTATCTTCTGACGGAGTTAAAAGCGGTTTATCATTATTTTCAATATTACAAAGATGGAAGTGGTTCCTTTAGATTTATTGAAATATTACGAATTCTTTTTGAGAACTTATTTTTGTGTTAAGCGGGCCATTCAAGATAAAACTGTCGTAAGGACGGTCTGATGGACTTCATTCGTATGCAACAGGTTCTACCGTGAATGTCCCTTGTCATACATCGGACCGTGCTGCACTAACGACAGGTCGGAAGTCTGTTGAAAATTTAAAATCCTTACGACAAAACCGAAATGGTCGTATAGTGAATGGCAGCTTTTGAGACAGTCCGTGTGACCGTAGTACTACTTCAACCGGGTCGCATAGTGTTAGCGTACTTTCGACCATCTTGTTGCGACGATCCAATAGACAGTCTTTGTGGCTGTCTCAGCGTGAATGGCCCACTTTAGAAATGCAAAAATGATTTTTTGACTAACTATCAAACACTAAGGCGGGCAATTCACGTTGAGACTGTCACACAGGCTGTTGGTCGGACTGTTGCAACGACTGTCGAAAGTACGCACACACATTGTGTTGTGAACCAACCTGTCTTTAGTCGCACAATCCGATGTACAACAAGGACATTCATGGTAGAATCTGTCGTATACGACTGAAGTCTTTTGGACATGTCTGTATGACATGACTGCAGTCTTTACGACAGTTTTAACGTGAATGGCCCGCTTTAAGACGATGTTGACATTGAACTGAAAAACTGGATTTTTGTTTTATTTTTCATACATATCTCGCTCCCACACCTTCATTGAAATGAAATTTGAATACTGAAACGTCAAAAAAATGCAGTTTTTCAGTCCAATGTGAGCATCGTCCAGGACCTCTACATATTTCTAAACTTATTTGAAATGTCGTTTCTTTATAATTGTAAAGCGGGCCATTCATGTTAAAACTGTCGTAAGGACTGTCCGACAAATTTCAGTCGTATACGACAGTTTCTACCGTGGATGTCCTTGTTGTACATCGGACCGTGCGACTAACGACAGGTTGGAAGTCCGTTGAAAATTTCAAAGAACCTTGCGACACGACCGAATGGTCGTATAGTGAATGGCAGTTTTTGAGACAGTCCTTGCGACCGAACTACTCAGTCTACGAATAATCTTCATAGTTTTTTGTTTCTAGCAGACGAAATAAATAAAAAAACAAATTGAAGGAATTTTTTGACACACTGTTCGTAAAACTGGTTCGCAACGTGTGTGCGTACTTTCGACAGTCGTTGCAACGGTCCGATCGACAGCCTGTGTGACAGTCTTAACGTGAATGGCCCGCTTAATGGAGCTCTTCTATTTCACAATTTAGAAAACATTGGCTATACCTATACATTCTTATTTGAACAATGGATTCAATTTTGTCCAAGAACAGTTCGGTCGAAATTTGAAAAACAGAAATACGGAAATGATTTATGTACATAGGTACCAAGGATTCATGATTAATGCAATAAATGTTTCATATTTGGCTTTTGACTATGCAGATGTACCTAATCTGTAGATTTTCCATAAACTCTTCCATAATTTTTCCTAAATTAATGTTTTTAAATCGTTTTAAATGAGTGTGGTACTGACCAAATTTCCAATATGTAATTTTTTTTATGGAAGCGATTTTCAATGTAAATGGGAAAAGTTTGAAAGGCAAACATATTAGAATGTTCGGAATATCTACTGTTAAAGAAAACATATTGCAAAGATTATATAAATTATTTACATAAGTTTGGAAACAACGATAAACATTAAATATTTCTGCCATTTTGGATTATGAATTAGAATACCACAGACATGACCATTATTAAATAAAAAAATATTTCAAGGAATATTAAATGAAAAAAAAAATCCTGAAAATAAATAAAAATTAAGACATTCTTCTTTTAACAAATATTGAGAAAATATTTCCGCTGTCTCAATCAGCAAACAGCTCTCAAAAACTCTTCAAAAAATTCTATCTACATCTTTTTTCTCAAAAATCAAAAAACAATGATCTTTCGTTGGAACAATACTACCTGAATCCTTTGATAAGTGTCAGACATCATAGCAATCAGTAGATTAATTAACACAACCACTGACACCAACATGTAGACTCCAAATACAATCTTAAACAGATACTCAACCCAATACGGTTGGGTGGCAGTTGCAAGGTTTTTAATTTTATCAACTTGGGTCTGTTCGGTTGTAGTTTGACCGAAAACGGCGAAGAACAGCAACTCAAATGCATTAATCGGATGCATTCGGACTGGAAAATAAAAAAAAAAAAATATCGACATCCTCCCCCAAAGTTTTGGGGTATAATTTCCATAAAGGAAGTGTTGTTTAGTGTGTTATATACGAGATGGTGTGGTGCAGTTTTGGTGTAAGTAAGTTGGTGGGTGTATAAGGCGTGATTTGGGTCGGAGAAGGTCGATATTACACAAAAACAAAAGAATTAGTTAAAAAGTTCAATACCAACCTGTATGCGTTGATAAGTATCCGACATCATAGCAATGAGCAAATTTATGAGGACAACTACAGACACTAGCAAGTAGACACCGAAGACCAGCTTGAAAAGGACCTCGGTCCATTCGGGACGTAAGTGACGCATCGGGTTGATATCCACGGTTGTTGTTTGTCCAAAAACGGCAAAGAAGAGCCGCTCGAAGGCCAGAAATGGCGTCATTGGTCCTAATTTATGCGTTTTTTTTTTTTTGGTTTGTTTTGAATTATTATTTTTTCATGTCGAAATAGTTCGGTTCAAGTTCAAGCCAATCAATATTTTAGTAATTTTTTTTATGATTAGCATTTAAGAAGAAAAGAAGAATTTTTTTTAATTCTTATGTTAAGTTGTTAAGGGAATACACAATGAAAACACACAAGCTGTTGTTGCATATAATACCAGCTTATTTTTGTTGGTTATGAAATTTGTGTGCGCAGTTTTAAGTAATTAACATCAAGAAGCATTTTTGATTGTTTTTTTTGTACAGAACATCGCGTTTTCGTGCACAAGGCCATTCAATAAAAAAGACACCGAAATCTAAGTTTTATCTTACAATATAAACATTTAGGTATATGAAGTTTTGATTATTATAATTTGTCACAAATATTGATGAATGCAACATTCCCATGCAAAACGATTTAACAAAAAAACTAAACAAAAATTTAAAGTGCGATTCGAAACTATAAAATTAAAGAAATAATCTTCTATCCGAGGAATATTAAATTTTATGAAGATGTTTATGTTGTTAATTTGAGCTCCAGGTCAATATTTATTAATGAAACAAAAAACAAGAATTTGTTACAATAGCTATATTTTATTAGATGCCGTATTATAGGTACCTACTAATTACCTACCTACTTGTGAAATTTTTTGAAAGGTAAAAAGTACAAATAAGCTACTCTCAAATAATTCCAGCAATTGAATTTAGTTTACAGAGAAAGGCGTTTGAAGATTTTTTGATTTTTAACTTATAACACACTTACTAAGTAACTTTTAAAGTGCTGCTAAGCAAACAATGGGGAACATTCTTAGACATTGCAAAAATTGTTTCTAAGCAAAACTGGAGTTTACCTAATGAATTTTCCAATTATAGAAATTCAAGCTTTGCCTAGTAACAACTTAGACAATCACTAATTGGTCCTCATTCTTATGGTTTGACATATTAAAGCTTGCATCTGTTTATAGTAGAATAATCCACAACATTTATATTTCAATGGAAAGCAAGCAACATTTTAAATTTTGGCTCGAAAACATCACCTAAAATCCTAGCTGCATAGCATATCTATACTTTGACAGGTGCAGGGAATTAACTTCACGGGAACTATCTTCACATGGGAATTTACTTCACCACTAGTGGGAATTAATTTCACCTTTTTTTTGTGAAGTAATTTCCCCCTTAAGGTGGGAAATAATTTCATCCGAAAATTCTGTGAAGTTATTTCCCACCTATGATATGATAGAAATTACAAAAATGTAAAATTGTGTTTCCTTAAATCCCGATTCCTTAAATGCAAAAGAAACTTGCATACACCCAGCCTCGCACCTACCCCAAATCCTATAATGGGCCCAAGGAGGGGGGTTCTACCTCACTGTTTATTCGCCGTAATGCTTGCTGTTAGCATAAATACAGTGCATAAATACAGTGCTAGCAGGAAGCATTACGGCGAATAAAGAGTGTGGTATGTATGGGGGGGCATGCTGCCCCCCTGCAACCCCCCCGCTTGGGCCCATTATAGGATTTGGGGTAGGTGCGAGGCTGGGTGTATGCAAAGTTTCTTTGGCATTTAAAGAATCTGGATTTAAAGAAACGCACATTAAAGTGAAATTATTTCCCACAAAAAAGTGAAATTATTACTCACTTTCAGTGGGAAGTAATTTCACTTCAAAAAAGTGAAATTAATTCCCACTAGTGGTGAAGTTAATTCCCATGTGAAGGTAGTTCCCGTGAAGTTAATTCCCTGCACCCTTTGACATATACATAATAAGGGTATTCGTGCAAAGTTGTAAAACACCAAATAAGTTTACGATTTGTTTAAGTTTATCATTTGGTCAGTAGCGTAGCTACCGCGGTATCAGCCGTATCAATGATACGGGGCCCCCGAGATATAGGGGCCCCGAGATTCAGAGTACTTCACGTGTGTAAGAAAGTTTTCATTGAGATACATTCGATACACAATTTTTAAAGGATCGCTCGTTGAAGTTAACCTAGAGTTGACCCAGGTTTTCTTGACAGCCATAAGAATTGTCAAAAAACACCAAGGGATTCTCAATTGTGAAATAAGCAAGAATCAACATTTTCTTCACAGATCAATAGAAACAAACCCCCAGCTTCCATTTTCTTTTTCTATTTCTTATTGTTAAAGTAAAAAATGCTTTGGAGCTTGATGTCACTCTGACGATTTATTCTTTACCCTAGCTCGCCCCAGCAAGAAACCTAGATCTCCTACACGGTGACCCTAGGTGTCAAAAAACACAGAATTTGCTGGTCAGGGCCCAGGAGAATCAGACGAAAAAATTGTAAAATTAGGAAATAGTTCTAATAAAACTGAACTTCGATGGAGAGCTCCGTTTTAATTTACCTTCATGACCAGTTTATAGTGGAAAAACTTATCAAAACTTCATTTTTCGATGGAAAACATTTTTTGTACAAATCGTATTCGGGTTCATCTCCTTATTATAAAATAAAGTTTTGGGTAGAAGAGAGGTAAGGAAAAGGCCGTTTTATCAAAACAGGGAGTGAGTTGTGCATTTGTTTTCTATAGCCTCGTTTGAATTTCATTTTACAACGAATAATAGGAATCAGAAACTTTCATACAGTTTTATTATCTTAATAATGAGCTATTATCGAAGTCCAAAAGTTATAGCGTTTCAAAATTTGACTTTTGATTTTGACCGCAAAGTGACAAACAAATATTTTTGGAAATACATACCTAGAAAACTGTTACTTTTTTCAAAGATCAAGTTGGTTTAAATTTAAGCTGATATAATTCTACACAAGAAAGATAACATTATTTCATTATAGAGCAACAGATTTTGGGAAAAACGTGCACAAACGTTACAAAATTATTATTGATATCATTTCAACACTCAAAATTTGTTTTCTCATACAAAAAAGTGTTATAGTCTTTCTTTCGTATAATTGCATATTAATTTATAAAAACAGTTGTTTGTCCCTTTTACTGTGCAAAATCATTTATCAAATTGAGCTGATATAATATGCTGATGCAAGGAAAAAAAGTAAGGGGGCCCCTAAAAAATGTTTGATACGGGGCCCTCAAAGTGCTCGCTATGCCACTGCATTTGGTCATAATGAACTGTCAAATTTTGTATTGGAAATGGTTTACACAATTTAGTTAAATTACAGTAGACGCTCGATAAAAAGAATTAATAAAAACCAGGCCTGTTCACTCTTTCAAGACTGTTCACTTTTTCGAACGGGAGTTTTATAAGGTTTTTTGAAGATAAAATGCAGTTTTTGATCGATGTGAATGTTTTTACATTTATTTAACCGTTTAACAAAGCTTTTAATAAAGGTTTATTAAAAAAACAGAAACAATTCCTCCGAGTTTTTAAGCAATGTTAACTGCTTGCGAGACATTTTATACAAAATACATTTTTATATAAAATTGTTTGTGTTCACTTTTGTGGATAGTTCAATATTTCCAGATTCACTAAATCGAGCGTCTACTGTATTTAAGGATTATGGTGATTAGCCGCATTTTACTATCCACGTGATCTGATTCGGATTAATTTTCAACACGTTCATATGTAATTACAAAAACAACATGGGATTCTGCTTTTTATCTGCATCTACATACATTTATGTAGGTATGTAATTCAATGATACAAAAATTAGTTTTCAATTTGGTGGCCTGGAGACTATTTACTATTGTGAATTATCACAGTAGTGCAAGCAAAAGAGGCAACAGACATATGTATGAAAAATAAAATATTTTAATTTAATTTTTTAATTTTTTTCACGAAATAATTTTTTGCACAAACAAATTTTGTACGTCCAATATTTGACGTTTAACGAATAGCTGATTCAATTGCACAACATTAAACCAATGTCGTTCATGCAAACTTTAGCGTTAACTAATAATTCTACACAATTTATAAACTTACGATGTTGCATGAATATGAATACCTTTGTGGTGAAATGTCATTGAAGACAGATTTTCACTGAGAATAGGATCTTGTTTAACCATTTAAAACGCCTTGTTTTCACAATATTTCAAGTGAATCAAATCAAATAAAAGGGATTTTTTCCTTTTGTTGTGATAAATTGTTTATCCCTAAGTATTTCCCCGATTGTTTTCTGGGCTTTTAGCTTATTCTTGAATGAGTTTAAAGAATTTTTGGTTTGAACACGAATATAAACTTTTCAAGTTGTAATCTACCATTGTATCACTAAAATAATTTAAGGAATGGAATTAGGGTTGAGCGCTTTCCTCTACAGTTCCCTCCCTGCTTCCGTTACTGGTTCAGACTACTTTTTAGAGTTTAGACAACTAGGACAAAGTGAGTTTCTGGCAAATAGGGAATGATTTAAAAAGAGATACAGATGCAAATCCATTCAATAACTACACTGTCACATTGTTGGTTAGCCGATTAGCATGAAATTAATGAGCTTATGGATCCACATCACAGTTATATTTTTTTTTTTTTTTCATATTCTAAGCTTAAGAGAGACGTGCTTATTTTGACAGTTCATGGCGGCCATATTATCTTATCAGTTGGTTATTTACCTATTTTTATTTTTCAGACTCGGGAAATCACTTTATATTTTTATTTTTCGTTTTCGATTGGACGTCTTTCTGCACTCCATTTTAACTCCTACCACACCAAAAGCCTTTCATTGGTTAGGCGCCAGTTATAGCGATCAGAATAACCCATCCGAAAAACTTGAAACAGTATGAAATTGATTCTTTTTACTGATGGTTGTTTATAGCAATCAGAAAAAATGTGTCAGAAAAACTAGATTCTTCGCAAAACAAACAAACAGCCACCAAGATTTTTTCTGATTAAAACGTCAAAAAAACTTTTTCGGATTGAGTTCTTTCAGTGGAACAGAAAAAAATTGGAACACAAATCATGGAATGATCTGATCCTTTTTCTGTCAAAAAACAATCAGCTGATACGAAAAATGAAATTTCATCCGAAAAACAAATAAATCCATTTAAAAAATAAAAAACTATTGTTTTGGCAATTTTTTTTCGCAAAAAAAAATCTACGCTGAGTTACGCGTCGATTGATATGTATATCATTTGGCTATCAAATCGAATTGAAAAGTAATAAAAACTTCAATAATTTTTTTTTTCGGATGGTTTTTTCTGATCGCTATAACTGGTGCCTTATTTCGAATAATTTTTTTCGGAGTCTTCTCATTTCAAGAAGGAGGAGATTTGGAATACACGCAGTTATATACCGTTTTCCGTCGGACTATTTGTCAACTGTGATAAACGTCTGAAGAAGCCATTTTGTAAAAATAGCACCATTCAGTAGTATGTGGGTAAATTTGACAACACAATGTTTTCGTAATCGGTTGGAATCGCAACGGAGCGGAACATTCAGAAAACCCGATATGGAGTTTCTCTAATGGCCTCTTAGTCGCCTGTTCAACGTTTGGTGACCAAATTCTAGTCCACCGGTTCTGTGAACAAACCGTCAAAATTCGTACGTTAGCAAAACGCAAGATGTAGATACCGAAATCATCACACGCATGGGCACCCAGGACAGTCAATTCCACCTTAAGCAAATGAACTCAGCCCTTGTGCTAACATCAACTTGGTACATGTACGTGAACTGACTTGGTCATGCAACTCGACCGCGTTAGACTTTTTCCTGATCAGTGCACTTACGCAATCAGTTTCAACTGGACATCACTGGCAGTATTGCCAGATCGTGGGGAATTTCCCTTTTTGTGGGAAGTTCCAGTCCAAAATTCTGGTGAGAGGGGAATCAGTTGTTTGGTCGAACAAAATGTTATGGGAAAATCTAACTGGGGGCGTTGCTGCGAGTCTATTCGAAAAAATTCGGATCGATTATTTGTATAATTTTGCTTTCTTATGTTTGAAATAAAATTTAACATTTTATGAAATATTTTTATATGTAATAGCGACATTTTTTACCAAAATTTCTTAGGGAAATTCGTGGGGAATCTGACCAGAGAAAAAAGCGAAAAAGGGCAGTGACGGTGAATTTTGCTTAAAGTATCCGGCAACGCCAGTCACTGGTTGGATTTAATGAGAAAATTAACACCTAATTCTATTTCCACTGGATCTAAAAAAATCTTTTCAAGACTCCTATTCCTTCTGCCTTAGCTTCATGATGTATGGTTTTCAAGAATTATTTAAAAAACCTTTGATCTTCGGGTCATAAACTTAAAGTTATTATTATTATTTTTATTATTATTTATACACAGAACTTTAAGGGAAATAAATATAAACATATAAATAAAATAATTAAATAATTTGTTTGAAAAATTTATTCATCATTGCTGATTTCTTTTTTTAAGTGCTACACCTTATGAAAAACATTTGTTAAGGCTTTATGTTTTGTTAACATTTTTTAAAAACAAGAATAGACCGAAGGCGAAATTGGAGCTATTAAGAGACTATAAAGTTTTCATAATATGCTGTTGGATAACTATAAAATGTGCTTAAATGTAAAATAATTCAAACCATTCCCAAAACATAAAATTTTTATTTACCTTAAATTAAAACAAAAGTAGCTATAGGTACATCGCATTCCTGAAATTATAACTTCTAAACATCTACATGCGATTTGAAAAAAAAAAAAAACAAAATAAAATTTTAAATAAAAATAAAAACCAAAAATAAGTAAACCAAACTATTGACAACAACACCGATCGTGATTTCCAAGGACATCGACAAACACCGATGATTTACACAAAGCAAATATTTTTATTTTTAATACCAGAATTCTTCCGAACCCTGAGTTAGAACACAAAAAAAAAATTAAACAACAACAATCAATCCGTGGATCATTCCAGCAAAATTTAATTTTTTTTGCAATGTTGAACAATTATTATACAAAAGGCTTATTAAAAGGACACGCAAGCATCTTCCACTTATAAAATTGTGTGAATATTTTTATTTCTCAGAGCCTGTATTACACATCAAGACACTTAGTGTTGAAAATGAATTCAAATGCATAAGGATGCATTGAACTTACTGTCATCCTTGTGCTTGCGCCTAAAGTCACTGTTAAGGCTTCGACTATCATACCGGCTTTCGGGTGAACGGGTCGGAAGCGAAACTGGCTTCGTTGCAGCTGTTTGTATATATATAGAATGGAAGGAATCGGGATGAGGAACATATTTTGAGAGTGAGCATATTTTTAAAGGATCTTATGCATGCATTACACCTGGCAGATACTTATCAAAACACTTGAGGGATAAACATAAAATGTTGTCAGAATAACTTTAAGAGCAATATACTACTTACCGTCATTGAAGTAAGGCTTGTTACGGTTCTTCTTCTCGAAGTTTCGTATGTCTTCCTGGGTCCAATTTGCAAATGACTGATTCAATGCGACGATATGCATTGAGAATCCAAAGACGAAGATAGCCAAAACAGCCAAAAATCTGGCCAAGTCCTTAAGAAGATCTCCAATGATGATGGCCCAAGGCCCGAAAAGATGATGGAATGATAGGAAGTCAAGAATCTGCACACACGCCAGAAGGAATGCCAACGCAAAGCACTGATTTCGACAGTAGACCAGGGTGGGCCAGTACTCCTTTGAGATGAATAAGAAGGCTGTGACGTGCACACCCACTCCAGCCATGCCCAGCAGAAGGACGAGCAGTTTGATGGATCCCAATCCGGATTTGTCTGATGGATTTGTCAGCTCGAACAAAAGAAGACCACTCAACCAAATGAGCAGTCCGATTTCGTACCAGTAGGGGACCAAGCTCAGTCGCAGCACCGGGTAGAGCGGTGTTATGCCCACGATGGATAGATGCAGCATGAGATAGATGTGGGACGTGAGGTAAGACATGAATTTGATGATGGGAACTTTATTGAATTTGTGGCCCATGGGAAAGGTAAAGCCAATCCACACGGGCGGGCACACTATGAAGGCAACTAGCAGCAGAAGAAGTTTCCACGACGCCCACGTGAGACTTCCTCTCCAGAGTTCCTAATAAAATGAAGCAAAAAAAAGGATAGAATTTGAAGATGCAGATGAAGGCTTGCTTACCTGAAGGTACCTTTGGACAACGGTGTGGGCTATCACTTCCTTTTGTTCATTTTCAATAAGAACATCAAGGAATTCCACGTTTCGTTTGTCGGTTGCTTGAAGAATCTTTCCAGCTGAATCGGACCCAGCTGCCAAGGCTAACAGTTCCGTGGCCATAGCTTCACACTGTTTGCCAGCTGCAACTAGATCTTTCGCTCGTTCTTTTTCCTATGATTTTACATGACAAACTACAGGATGAACTTCTGGAAAAAAAAACTCTTACCTTTGTTGACAAATTGATATAAATACTCGATAGTTTGGCAGCTGTATCCACTGGAGCTGGTGATACCAGCACAAATTCCTGAATCGGTTTACTATTGTGATTCTTCGAAACGACCATCAAATTATAGACAAATCGTTTGTCCTCCATCAGTCCATAAGTATCGTGTTCCTTATTCATCAAATACCTCAGAACGTCATTGTGACCCTCGGAAGCAGCAAACCAAATCGCCGCGCATCCGTAGTTTGTCTCCGATTTGGGCGATGCCCCAGCTTCGCACAGCAATTTGACGACTTCCAAATACCCGGCTTTGGCAGCACAATGCAGTGGTGTCCAACCATTTCTGTCGGTTGCATTTATTTCAGCGCCCTGACCCAGCAGAATCTCCACCATCTGTATGTGACCATGCATCGCGGCAATGTGCAGACCAGTTTTTCCATGTCGGTCGACGGATTGGAGGAGTTCTGCCGAGCGACTCAGAAGCAAACCAACCACTGACATGTGACCACCGAAGCATGCTAGATGGAGTGGATTATAGCCCTAAGAAATAAAAACCTCAAAGTATATGGATGAAGACAGACAATAAGCACCAACTTACATTTTCTGTGGTCGCCGCATCCACTTGCACTCCGGCCGAGTTCAACAGCAAGCGCACAACATTTTCGTTCCCTGAGAATGACGCCAAATGCAACGGCGTCATTCCGGACTCTGCACCCAAATCGCCGAACAAACTTTGGCCCGTCGGCGGCTCGGATTTCACCGTCGCCGGAACACTGATCAACAGCTCACGAACAGTGTCCGCTTGTCCGTAATATGCAGCCACATGCAACGGTGTCAGTCCCAATTTCTTGCTGGTAATCCTCAAAGAATTCGTACCCTTCAGGGCGTCCAACACCTGGCCGTGCCCATTCTGGGCAGCCAAATGCACAGCCGTGAATCCTGCCTTATTCTCATCGGTGCATGAGGCACCGGCCCGCACTAGTGCCTTCACTACGTCCGCATGACCGCCCTCAGCTGCCAACTGCAGGGGAGTGGCATCAGTCAATTTGTTTCTAGCCGATATCACGCCAGATCTATCGAATTTCATAAGCTCCTCAATCACTTTCACGGATCCCTGCATAGCAGCTATGTGTGCACACGTATTGCCATCCTTGCTTGTAGCATTCACCAGACTCGGATGCTGCTGCAGAAATAGTTTGGCCACTTCAGAGTAGTTGTTTTGTGCCGCCACATGAATGGGCTTCTGGCCCAAATCATCTGTCGCATCGATATTAGCCCCAAGTTCCAGAAGGAGCTGGCAAACCTCCATTTGGCCACTGGCTGCAGCCAAATGGAGAGGCGTCTGTTTGCGAAGCGTTAGAATATCTATGACCGCATTGTGATCCTTGATCAGGAACTTCACCAAATGTGTATAGCCATTCATGGCAGCCAAATGCAATGCCGTTCGGCCAACTCGTGACTTCGAATTTATAAAGGCCTTGTTCGTCAGCAAGGCATCACACACGTGCAAGAATCCTCGTTCCGCCGCCAAGTGCAGTGCAGACCGACCTTCCGTATCGAAAACATCGACTCTGGCATGATTCGCTAAAAGATTATTGACTAGTTCCATGTGCCCCCGGTTGCAAGCTATCAGGAGTGGGGTCCAACCAACGGAAGACTGACGATTCATAGCTTTTTGGATATCGGTTTGATTCATTCTTGCAACCATTTCCATTAGGACATCGTTATTACCCGCCACGGCACAATAATGGAAGGCTGTTTCTAGGGTATTTTTAGTCTGAATATTGACATCGGCACCGTTTTCTAGAAGCATTCGTACAATTTCCTTATCAGACTCTGGTATCTTAACTTCGTCTGTGGTTATTTGGCATGTAAAGTGCAGGGCGGTAGCCCCATCCTCATTCTGTGAGTTAATATAGGTTGTGGCTTTATCTGGGCCATGTTTCTCTTTAACCGTCTCGATGAGATGCCGGACTATTTCCGGATGGCAGCTTCGACAGGCCATGTGCAATGGCGTTTCACCAGTCTGCAAATTAAAACGAAAATGAATTAATAAATGAAAAACATTTTAAAATTGTATTAATTAGTTTTTTATGTCTAACTGGTATAATTGCATAATATATTATTTCTGTTTCGTATAAATTCGTATAAACTTTTGGACTCAGTAAGGTACTCATTTTATCTTTTATATTCAGTGAAAATTTCGGATAAGTACTTATGCAATATGTTCACCAGACTGGTATAATCAAAAATAATTCTCTAGGAACGTGTATGTTTTTCCCATACTCTTTGATTGATTTTGTAGATAAACCGGAAGGGCATTTTCCTAAAAAAAGTAAAACGTTGTATCTGAATTATTATTTCAGCTGTTATGTTGATTGGTATAAACTGGTCTTATGCAAAAAGTGAGTCATTTTGTTATTTATGAATGTCCTGTGAGAAATTAGGAGACATACACTTGTATTTCAGTGGTTAAGTTGATTGGTATAAACTTGCTTAATACACAACATATTGATTCGTATAAACTGGCCTAACGAAAAAATCCCCATTTCCCTACTCGCTTGATTGTATTTGCTTATGCGATATGCTTGCCTGACTGGTATAAAATAAAAATAATTGTCTAGATACCAAACGTGTCAAAAAGTATCCGGTTTTCTGAGTACGATTTAATTGATTTTGTATCGTTCAATGGTTCTTTCTAATGAATTAAATAAATGTGGATGCTATTATTTAAGCTGTTATGTTGATTGGTATAAACTGGTCTAATGTACAAAATGAATATTTTGTATATCCTTAAACATACTGATGGGAATCAAATAAGCAAATTTTAATTTCAACAACAAAGCCGAATGGTATAAACTGGTCTATAACATAACAGATTGAACTATTACACCGTTTACACATTTACCAAGGATTATCTCGAGACTGAAAATGTAAAGTCTAGGAATATGGCAAAACTGTGCCTCAAGTACAACATTTTCTTTCTAATCCGTCTTTTCTTCCAGTAAAAATGTGTCCATTTTGACATACTGATCTTCCATGTCCTTGTCAAGATTTTTTTTCAAATTTTCAAGAACTTTAATGAAGATATCTTCCACAAGGTATATGTAAAACAACTACGAAAGACTGGGCTAGGAAGTTCTAACAAGGGTTTTAATGAAGGTAAAAACTATTTGCTCTATAAATCTTACGTTGGACTTATATAACGGATCGCCACCATCTTCGAGGAGTTGCATCAGCGTTGCCAGATTCCCATGTCGCGCTGCTACATGAACAGGCGTCAGACAATCATCGGTAGTTAAATTGGGACTAGCCCCGGACTTGAGGAGCATCAAGGCACAACGATCACCGTCCCTAACGCGTGCCGCTATATGGAGGGGTGTTTCGCGTAATTTGCCTCCACGGACGTGGACATCTGCTCCGAAGCCAAGCAAAGTTTCAACAACTGCTGGCTTAGCTGACTCAACTGCTATATGAAGGGCTGTGTAGTTTTCCTACAAAAGTAAAAAAAATATTCAAAAAATTATCTTGCAAAAGCAAAGACAGTTAAAAAACTTACATTCGTAGTAACGTCGACCTTCTCGCCCTTTTGCAGGAGCGTATTTATTATACCTGTATGACCATATCTGGCGGCCGTGTGTATACTTCGAGCACCGTTCTTGTTTGGCATATGCAGATAAACACCCTTTTTAAAGAGCATTGTTGCACATTCGGCATGACCGTTGAGTGATGCAATATGCATCAATGTGCTGCCATCTTTTGTTCGTTCAAAGATGCTCGCTTTGAATTTATCCGCAAGAATTTCGATGATGTGCGCATGACCATTTTCTGCAGCCAAGTGCATTGGCGTTCGATCTGGAAAAAGAGAAAAAAAAATATATTCTTTACGGCTTTGTTGCAGTGCTAAAGTTTCTCTTTAGACCTTGGTTATCAGCAATGGCAGCGGATGCCCTAACTCCATAGAAATATTTAAGCAAAGCTTCATCTCCTTCAGCCGCTGCAATATGAAGCGGCGTCTGACCCTCGCCATTTTGTGTGTCAACATTTGTACCGTAATCAACTAAAATTCGAACCATATCGACGTCTCGCCGTCTAGCGGCCAAATGCAAGGCTGAATCTCCATTCAGCGTTGTTGCCTGTAAATAAACATAAACAAGACCAGATATTTTATTCAGTTGGTGGAAAGTTAATTGCAATGCAAGATGACAGTGAAACAATAATTGTTGTTAAATGTCGCGATTTCTTCCGTCTCGTAGGAACTAATTTGCATTATTATTTCGCGTGCAAGATAGTCAAGCTCTATTAGAGGGCACGCAATAATGAATATTGCACACTGTTTCGCTTGTTGTAAGTATTCAAAGTGCTCACTGTCTTCATTTGCAATTTTAGTTTAAAACACTCTTTAAAAATGTCATAACCACTTTGAAATAACTTTATAAATGTGTCATCAGTGTTTCGTCTGTCGGTTTCAATCAGAATGTGCGTTTTAATAGGTGCAAAGTAGGTGGCAGATGAAAGAAACTTGTCAGATATGTTCTAGAAACTTAATTGAGTCATGCTTGCACGTAGGTATAAAGTGGGAAATACCTATTTATTGTAGTTTTATGTTAATTTTTTGATTTGCTAATTTTTTGAATCATTAGAAGTCGTGTTGTATTGCATAAGTATCATTCATTATGTGACAAAACCTTCTCTATACTCACCTTTAATTGTTCCGCCGTTTGTGCTGCTAGAAGCTCCCTACACATTGACTGATTGCCAGCTTCCACGGCGAGTAGCAGTGGAATTTTGCCTCTCTGTAACAAGAAAACAAACCTTAAGACTAAACTTTGCTAACGAATTGTCAAACTTAAACATTAAGGCATTACGAAGATTCTACAAAAATTAAAATGAAACGTTCAAAGGGCTTTAAACCCAAACAATTACCATTTTTAAAACGACATTTGCGTCAAAACTGCAATTGCAAGGTGTTCTAAACAAACTCTTGCAAACTGCACAAATCAACTATTCGAAAACTCGAAACAAAATTTGAATTCAAAAACATTATTTTCGAAATCGCAGATTGCTAGTGTCAAGTATTCGGCTATTTTCAAAAACGTCAATTCAACTTCAATTTGATAATCAAATGACGGTGCTCATACCAGCTTCAAGTGGGGCGACTCATTTCGACGTCTCTTATTACTATCTCACTCTCATTTCTTGGAAAGGAAAAGTAAGCCAAGTGAGGTAGAAGTTTTTAAATTTTTTGAAAATGTCTTCCTCACCTCGCTATCTCTTTCTTTCCAATAAATAGGAATGAGATAAAAATTAAGAGAGACATCAATGATCGCCATTTTGACGCAGATATTCCATTCGATATTTTAACTGCAGAGTTACAGTGCAAATAATGTTGTCGAATATTTGACTTTAGCAAACCGTGTTATCGAAAATAACACCTTTGTGAGTTTTTGAACAGTTGATTTTTGTAGTTTGCATTTAAGAATATCTTGCAATTAAATTTTTGTGACAAACACGTTTATTGATATCGCAGACGAGAAAAAGTTGATTTGGTCATGGTCTTTTTGATTGGGGATGGAATGACAGTTCTTGTTCTGAAAAGAAGAGAACATTTTTCTGGATTTGATTTCAGAATCGAAATTAGAAGTGTTCACACGTATCGAATCGGTCTTCCGGATTGTCAATCGAAAAGCCATAAACTTTTGGCTTTCTCGGAGTTTGCCCTCACCAACAGGTTTCGTTTGAAAGACAAAAAGCAGAAGAGAACTCTAACGTCAATACAAAAGGGACAATCTTTCAAAAGCCCGTCCAATTACTCACTTACTCCGACGGTATTGGCATAATCGGATGAACAAAGCGTGAGTGGTCAGTAGTGCTTTCGTGAGTATTGAGGAGAAATCTAAGAATGAAAACAAGACAAAATGTATGCTGCCAACAAGGAAGGACACCTTACACCGTCGTCTCGGACAGAACATCACTATAGACAGCAATAACTATGAGGTGGTTAGAGCCTTTAACTACCAAGGCTCGGATATCAACTAAGCGAACGATATCAGTGCTGAGATCAAACGAATAAATACTCTTGACAATCGCTGTTTCTTTGAGTTAAGAAAACAATTGACGAGCCTGTATAAGACGCTTATCATCCTGGTCCTAAGGTATGGTGCAGAGGCATGGACAGTGGATGAGAACGCTTTGGGCTAGTTTGAGAGGAAAATTCTCCGGGTGATTTTTGATCGTATCTGCATAAATGGGGAATGTGGATGAAGGTATAATAACGAACTATACGGGCTGTACAGCAAAACTGACCTAACCACAAAAGTGAAATGCCAACGACTGAGGTGGCTAGGTCACCTAGACCAAATGTCCATCAATGCTTTGGCCCGGAATCTGACCCCGTGGGACGGTGCAGAGTAACAAGTGGTGCATGCAAGTGGAAAAGGACTTCAACCAACTTGGGGTTTGAAACTAGAGACTGCTAGCTAGAAACCGAGCCCGTTGGAATAAGCTTGTTGGTTGAGACCTTGGTCAACCACGTACTGTATCTCCCACCTTAAGTTAGTAAGCAAGAAGAGATTGTCCAACAATTTGTTACTAGGGCATCCTCCTCACCAGTAGTAAGGGGTCTTAGTTTGAAGACAAATGTTTTAATTTCTATCAGGGAATTTAGTACTTGCTGATCTATCAGAGTGAAAGAATACTGTGTTGAGTGTAATCAGGGCCTAGCACTTCCTTATTAGGACTATCAAGAGTGTAGTATCTGCTGATTGTATGCTACCAGCGGATTAGTATCTGCTGATTGTGTGCCACCAGGGACGTAGTAACTGCTTATAAGGGCCACCAGTATGGTGAAGTACCTGCTTATTTAGTTCAACCAGGAGCATCAGTACCTGTTGATCTACCAGAGCAAAAGCTTGCTGTGTTGAGTGTGACCAGGGGCTTAGTACTTGCCATCAGCTCATGGGTGTACTATCTGCTGTTTGGGTGCCACCAGGGACCAATTATCAGGTGATTAGTGAGTCAACGGGTGCTGATTAGTGCTACAAGGGGCTTAGTATCTTATCTGCTGATTAAGTGTCACAAAGGGACTTAGTAACTGTTGATAAGTGCCACTAGGGTGGTACACTACCTGCTGATTGAGTTCAACCAGGAGCGTCAGTACCTGATGATCTACCAGAGTGGAAACTTGCTGCGTCGGGTAACACCAGGGGGCAAGTACCATGCTGTTTAGTGTCACCATGGGCTTAGAACCTGCTGGTTAGTGCTACCAGGGGCTTAGAATCTTCTGATTGAGTGCCACGAGGGACATAGTAACTGCTGGTTAGTGACACAAGGGGCGTAATACCTCACTGATTGAGATCCACCCAGGGGGTTAAAATCTGCTGATGTACCAAAGTGAGTCTGCCCCCCTGTTAGAATGTCGTTAGAGACCCATAGTGCTATAGTATTTGCTTTCCAGCAATTTTAAATTCCTCCCAAAAATGTTTAACACTCATTTAGACTCTGTTCAACCCTTTTTCTTCATTGCCTCCTGGTGTTCAATAAGTTGGGCGTAAGTTCACATTTATATTATTTTAAAATAGAAGACCTAATCCTCGTCCTTATTAATTTTCAATCGTGAAACCTATCACTGCATAGGCGACATGAAAACATTTTCTTTCCAATTTATGTAGTCTCTTTCTTAACAAAGAAAAGCAATTATTCCATGTAACAATAAAACTGCACTTTCTCAGAACTGCACTCTAACAGAACCCATTTCGATATTAAAGTTATTATTCAAACAGGCATTGTGTAGGTATTTATTGCTAACTGAACGGAAGAAGATTCCACTTGGAATCTAGCTAAGCACTTTTAATTTATTTTCTTCTTGAAATTCTGCATAAAGTCATAAAAAAAAAAAAAAAAAAAAAGGTGGGTTAGGTATATCCTTCTTTTTCATAATCAAAAATACTTGGACTGTATAGCAGAACGATAAATTACCATTTTTGTAATAATAGAGGAATAGTAGTGCTACCTGCAATAGAATATATGCCACCACGAAAGCAAGGACGACTTTATGCCGAATAGAAAGAGTTAACCCTTTTATATTTTGCTACCTTTGTAAGCTCGACAAAGACAGGTTTACCTAGCTTCTAACAAAAAATAAAGCGAAGCACAATAAAAAAAAAAACGTTTCACTATAAATCGTGGTACCAATCAGTTCCAACGTAAACAACTCGTAAAAGCGTTCTTCGGTAGCATATAGTCGAGCCCCTCAGTTTTGAAGAAGTCTGATGGGTAAATCTTCTATGGATTGGGTGGAATTCAACATTATCATGCAAAGTATTATATATCATCTCATATAGGAATAAAGCACCTCTTCCTTGAAGACAACCTTTCATCGTCATCAGGTGGCATTCCCATTTGCAGTACATATACTTCTACCTTCATAAATATATTTATATGAGTTATGAGTCTCGAGTAGTACAGACAGCAAACATAGCCCAAACACGCCTGCCAAACATAGAGTGTTACACTACACTGCATGTGGGCTGCTATATTATCTATATCGACTTTGGTCTAGGATTTTCTGGGTTCATCCTTGGAAAAGTGAAAAAGAATAAAGACACGCACGCAGGAGGTATAATGTGCAATTCAGGCGTTTTTTGATATGAGGAGCAATTAAGGGGTTAGTGTTTTATCACACATCCATCATAGTGGTTGAAAGAGGTGGGAAATAGTTCAGAAATACATTATAATATAGATAAATATACCAAAACTTCTTATGTGATATAAGGAATGTAAAATTAATTAGTAGGTAAGGATTTGTTATAGTAGAGAAAAGTTGTAAAAATATAGATTTTTTGTTGTTGTTTACGAGGAGGAAAAAACTTACTCCGTCTGCTTTTAAGCGGATATCCTTGCCTGCTGCCGCCAATAAGGAACGTAGAATACTTGTTGCCGTACCTGTCTGTCGACTTGCTACCAAATGGACGGGGGTTTGAGCTCTTGACTGAAAATAGATAAGATTACCAATTGATTAAATTTTTTACTTGAAGTGTATAATAGTGTGATGAGAATTAATGATTAAAATGTTAACGTGGGTCTATTTTCATATTTATATATACAATACCAAGTGTAAGAGGATATCTTAAGAAATTCTTACAAAAATCTGGTTTAAAGTTTTTTAACTAATAAAAGGCATTGAATATAAACTAAGAAAAATCGTCTAAAAAAAGAAAAATAATTAAAAATTAACTTCCAATTTTTTTTAAATATTATTTGGCAATGTAATTTTTCAAAAATTATTTACTTAGAGCCGTTTGCTCATAGGAAACTTAAATAATGTATTTATAATCCTTTTGAGTGCTTTTGTAATACATTTTCCTCAGCGTAAACTGTAACATAAGCTTTAATGTTGAACTTAAATATTTAAGTTTTGATTCGTATCATCAAAGAAAATTCAAGAATGAATTTTTGGTTCATAATAAAGCTAAAGCATGACACTATAAGTGTTGTGGCGTTGGTGTTTAAATTTTGTGTTTTCTATTTCATTTAATTTTTTTTTTGAAAATTGCCCATCCTGCATAAACTGGGGGAAAGAGACACTGATTTGTGTTTTTTTTTCTTGTTTCGCCTTTACCTACACGTTTAGGGATTTATCACATCTAATTTTAAACACCCGGTGTTATATATTGTTCAAAGTGGCTATAGATAGAAAAAGATCGTTCAAATCCTTGAAAGATTCTTAAGCTCCTATAGAAAACCAAGTTAACCCAAAGAATAGAATTTTTTCCATGTGATTCGTGAACGATTTAAAAAGCTTTTATTTCATAAAAAACATTACAAGTCAATTTTTTTGTTCAAAAACAATCTTACGAGAAAGGAGTCTTTTTTGCTTAGGTATCTTCTCCTTAATTTGATTATTATAAAAATGTTAAAAATATTCACGACTATACTAAATTAACTGTAATATAACTTCCATTCACGATGAAACCTGAATTCAAACTGACAAAAATTCTTATATTTTAACTGCAATGCATCCTTAAATAGGGATAAACTTATTGAAGTGTCAAAATTTTGAATGGCAGTGTAGTTAAACTAGGGAAGTAATAACAATAGCATGGTAACATAATGTAGGCAACTGAAACTTCCTGTTTATGCCTTCAAACTAACAGAAAAAAAAAGAATCCAAATCGTCTAGTAAATGAAATGAAAAAAAAAAACAAAAGCTTATATTTAGACAAAAATGAAAAGTATCTAGGATAGGAACAAACCCAAGAATGATTGAATATGGTATCCGTTTCGTGGAATTAGTTTGATTGAATTGAAAGCAATATACTTTTTTATCCTACAATATTTTCAAATTGCCAAGCAGGAACATAAGGAAAAAGGAATTGAAAGGAACTAAATTGTTCACATGGGAATGGATAAAATTAATTGTTGATTTGATATAATATTTAAGTCACTTCCCTCAATAGTACAAGTATACAAAATCTTTCTAAAATATTAGCACAGGAAAAATGTACTTTCGCTGCGGAAAAATTCCAAGTGAAGATTTTTGAATGCAATTATCTTTATTTGTTCATAAGGAATACGCATGCGAAAGTCTACAAACGAAACTGGCTGGCGTTAAAAGTTATTCAAGGTTAAATGTCGAAAATACTAGTTTTCCACGTATAACTTTGAAACGGTACATGGTATTAAAAAGTAATGCAGACAAAACTTGTATATAATGTGATTATCTACAAGAAATGTTTAATACACTTTTTTTTCTCTGACTGATGGCTAAAAAGATATCGGGTATCGGCATTTCAAAAAACGTAAATTGACGAAAATATCCCTTTTTTGCGTATAAATCAGAAATGGTGAGTGTTATTGAAAACACACTGCTACTTCAATTTGTAAAACGAAGTTTTTCGTCTACAAAGCCCATTTGCTACCTCTCAAATTCACAAACAAACACCAGGTTCGATGAAAAAAGAAAGAATGGCCCTCATCCTCTTAAAGACCAAAAGGTGACCTTGGACCTGGGTGGGTAAAAGCAGCGAGTTCGGACTTGGATTGGGAGCCAGATACATCATTTCACAGGGTGGCCCAAAATGTATCACCATTGGCAGATGTAATAATTTTTCCAAATGGTGGCAAGTGTAAGGTTTGTTTTTATATTTTGTTACAGCAGTATTAATAAAAAACTGGTATGCGCTCCCTTACATACGTGTTAACTGGCACATGGATAGACAACTTGTCCGTTTGATTACTTTTCTTATTAAAAAAGATATTATATCTTTCCAGTATTTATTACGTCACCAAATTCACCACTTCATCAAATTGTGGTGATTTTCTAATTCATGATGTGTCATATGCATACACTCTGCCCCACGAATTGTGTGCTGGTAGTAGTAAACGGTCCTATCACACGTGTGCGTGTATATGTTAAGAAAATATCCGTTCATTATATGGAGAATTTGGCGAGTTAAAATTTTCCGTACGTGAACACACGTCACAGCCTATTACACATTTTTCTTTGCGATTATAGGTACTATAAGGCAAGTTTTGGAATCGTGCAAAAAAAATTTTGAGATAACAATCAAACATGATATTACGATGATAGAGAACACCAAAAAAGTGGGTGGCACAATTCTGTCTGTCTGTTCGTCTACAGCCTAAACGGCTTGATCGCTTTTCTTCAAACTTGGTACATAGTGGTTTTTGGTGATTATACCCACACGTTTTTTTAATTTTTTTAAAAAATCAAAAATAACGGTACCTGCCATCCATTTTTTTTTTTTCAATTTTACATAATCGTATTTTTCTCAAAAACGGCTCAACAACTTTTCTTTAAAAAAATTCGATAAATTTATTTTAGTAAAGGCTTCGTTTGAGTGGAAAGCCATTTTTCAAAAATGGTTATTAATGGTACCTCCCAAAGAACCATTTTCAAAATTTTTGATTTTCTTCAAAACGGTACGAAAATTATTTTTTTATACAGAAGCTTCCAAAAAATATAAAAATTTTGTGTACCTACCTACCAAAATTTTTGAAAAAATATTTTTTGGATTTTTAAAAAATATTTCAAATTTTTTTTTGGAAAATCAAATATTTCGAAAACGACATCGATTTTTTTGAAACTCGATAGTTAAAACTTTTTTAATGCTCTCTAAAATATTTTTATAAAAAAATGTACATAGGTATATGAAAAAATAACGGTTCCATACAAAAGCTAAAAAATCGAAAAGGAAAATACTTTTTTGCTTACGACTGCTTCGATTTGGATTGAACTTTTTCCATAAACTAAAATTAGTACGATCTACTATAAAAAATTATAAAATTTTACACTTAGCAACTATTAATAGTACCTGTCATAGAACGTATTTTTTTATTTTGAGTTTTCTCGTTATCGGCTCAACGGATTTAGATGAATTTTGTATATATAAATTTTATATAAGATTAAATAATATTGCATTTCAAAATTTTCAAAAAAAAAAGTTTTTGGATTTTTAAAAAAAGTTTCAAATATTTTTTTTTTGAAAATTCGATATCTCAAAAACAGGTTAACAATTTTTTTTAAGATTTTGTTTTTATATACACATAAATATATACTTAAGATTGGCATACCAAAATTTGTTCTTAAAAATTGTTTAAGAATTTTATATATAAAAATTATTTTTTTAAAAAACGGCTCCAACCATTTTAATTTTTTTTCCCGTACAATCATATTCAATCAAGAATTAAGCTGGCATTCTTTTTTTTCACCTCAAACTATCAAAAAAGTTGTTTTAGCCAATTTAAATGTCGTATTTCATGCTTCTCTACATTTTTCCCTCATAATTTCCATGTTTTTATATACAATTTTCCTAAGCCCGCAGTGTCTTGAACATAAGAGCAAGTACGTGATACCCAGTCGTGCATTTTATTTATTAAGAATTACAAGTTAACAAATGTATAGATGCTTACAGTGCTAGCACGTTCTTATCCTCCGTTTATTAATATAGGGGTTAGTAAATAGAATATTCTGAATACACGTCGACAAGGCATGGAATACTATATCCTTTGCAAGATGGTGGAATACTCTTGACTATTTTTATGTGGAATAGTTTGTCAGTAATTTTGGTATAAAGTGAATTTTTTCTTGGAAAACGTGTTTTATCAAATATCTCGTGAACCGAGCATCGCAGTAATATAATAGTAAAAGTTTTTGAGAGTTAATACTCCATTCTTTTATTTGATTTTTTAAATATGTACATTTTTTTCGAGATGACGATTTCGAGAAACTGCATTTAATTTTAAAGTTTTGATAAGCTCAACAGGGCATTTTGTAGGCACTTATTGGAACAATAACATCTTAGAATATAAAGATAAAAACACTTGTATTTTTGTTCCACGGTGTATAAAACTTTTTATTTTTAATAATTTGGCCGACGCGCTTCGTCTGGTTAGGACGACCTGAGGATGTCCCAGAAAGATGGGACAAATAAGCCCATAAGTTATCAAAAAACGTGTTTTGTCAAAGTCAAAAGTTTCCCTTTAAAGGTACTTGTTTCGGATATTAAGTTGAAAATTTTGGTTTTTCGAGTGTATATTAACTTTTATGAGCTGAATTTAAAGAAAATTTTACTTTAAGGTTCAATATTTTAGCCATTTTTCGAGTAAAATTATTTAATTTTGATTAAATGCAAGAGAATAAAAAGTCCAAAAAAATATATTATTAAATTTTTCGTCATTGTTTAACATTTTGTTTCCTGGTGTATATTTACTTTTGTGACTGAGTGTATATCAAAAAGCCAGACATACTTAAATGAGTTTTTTTTTTAGGTTGCTAAGTCTCGTTCTAAAAAACCCTGGATTAGGTAGAAAAATCATTGTTCTAAGACATAAATTACTACATTTGAACAAATGACTGTGATTTTCCAGGGTAACCGTCCCCCATTATGAAAAAATTGTTTTCTGGTGGTTCGATTTTCGTAAACTTTTGGTTCCCAAAAAGACTACACCTATGTACTAATAGGCTTTAGTATTTTTTTCGACCGATACATTTTGGGTATTGTATTTCTTCAAAGTCTTTAATTGTGAATCAATCACATTTTTTTACTATCAAAATATTCGAAAAACTTATTACATTTTATCGAATTATTTGTTAACAATTCTGTGTTACAAGATATAATTTTGAATGATTCAAAATTAACTGAGTGAGAGGGTCCTAAAGGAGCTGGTTGAGTTATATCAAGCAATCAAAATTAAGTCAACACAAATTTAGTACCTTTTAAATATCACTCTTGTACACTCTTGTAAGTTATCAATAGGTTATTCAATCGACATTTTATGTTAAACATGCGAATCAACAAGAACAAACACACATCGTCGGCTTATAGTGAAAAGCGGCTTACTCCACATTTTTTTCTCATTATAGACCACTTCAAAAATTCCTAAAAAATACGAATGTAGAAAAATAGTTAGTTTTGGTTTTATTCAAATAATCCGAGCACTTTTTTTTTAATATTTTGTTGTAAAAAAAAGCAAAATAGAAGTTAGCTGCTTTTCACTCTAAGCCGACGATATCATGAATATCATTAATCAAATATCTCAAATAAGTCTAAGAAACTAAAACGGCTTCAACTGTCGTTAATTTTTTTATCAAATCCATGAGAACTATTCCTTCAACCTGCCTTCCACACTTTCAATTTTAAAAGCCGTGATGACTTTTCTACCCATTGTGACGGAAAACTAAATAAGCTATTATTGTTATGTTCCAGATTTCAGCTCACGTATGTCTAGAAGAAAGAACCCTTTTTTTCTAAAAACAAAAATAACAAAAAGAAAATCCCCACGATCAATAAATGTGATGTGTGACCTAGTAAACTATTTTATCTTGACATTAGTTCTATATACGAACACATCGTCTTGACCTTTTCACTTAAAACAAACGAAAGAAGTGAAAGAAATGAAAAATCACGCAGGAATGTTTGTCCATAAACACGAAAACGAAACACCTTGCGTCACAGGATGCATACAGCGATATAGCCCTGAAATTAATTGAATCCTTTCTAAATTTTTATAAAAAAAAAAACACCGCAGACACCCATCAAGGGTGTATAGTATGGTAACGAGTTTGCACATTAGCAAAAGTAGCATATTGATTTTATATAACCTTTTCGTAGAGCTTTGGAAGCACCATGCTGAGTTGTGTAGTATAAGTGCATATTATTATGTCGAATTGACTGAGGTGGAAATGTTAATTTTCTTATTCTGCGTGTGCTAAAAATTTAAATATACATATTTTGATTCGAAAAGGGTGTGAAGTCATAACTTACCCCTCCAGTAGCAAATGGGTCAACACCTCGTTTAGTTAGGAGCAGCTTAACGACATCTTCTCGTGAGTACATTGATGCGATGTGAAGAACATTGTAGTTGTCCTGAAATTGAGAACATTTTTATTTGAGTCTAAGATGGAAATTTGATTATTTGAAAATATATATTAAAAAATATAAATAATATAAAGGTATTATACACATCTAAATTATTTGGTAGATCTAATTTTTTGAAACAATGCTTAAAATTAGAACACTCAGATCTCAACAAGAGCCAGCTATTGAGACTTATCTATGCGAAAGCTAAACCAATTTGAATCTTTCTTCATTTCTTCAAAAAGATTTCAAAAATGGTTTGAGTTTCATTCAAGGCGATTACTACCTGTATTGATTGAAAAGAGATAAAAACAGGATCTATCCTTATTAAATTTAATTAAATTAAATTCTATGGAAAGTTGCATGCTTCAACCCTCTTAGCTGGCCACTTTCACTTTCCAATTGACTTTTAACTTAGACTATATAACTTAGTTCTACCCCATGCTGGTTTTATGGGGGTGTATTTTCTATTGTTCTTTATACAACCACATTTGAATACATCCTTGACCCAATTTTGCCTTCAATATAACTTCTTATACATAGGGACTCGCGTAAACTCTTATCAAAAATTATAAATCTCGCATTTACGGGTCTTGATTTTGACTGAAGTAGTGGTGAAGAAATCGTTAGTAATAAAAATTTCCCAAAGAGGGGAAATTGTTGCCAAACCGACACTAAGGACGATGACGCTGAAAATGATGTAAATAAGTTCCAGACCGGTGGCGATGGTTATACTGGTCAAGCAAAGAGGGCCTTCTGCCAGAGGGGTTTCTCTTAAACAAAAAGAAAAAATAATTTTACGTTAGGTTAGTCCGAGCAATTGAGTCTAAACCTACGCCAAAAGTGTTCCATGACGATGATGACTGGAGAAGAGTTTATTAGTGTGGTGTCGCTCATAGGGTTATTGTGCTTTTCGCCAACTCATTGGTTTAGTGGGTTTTATGGGGCTTAACTGTTTTTTTATTGTAGTGACATTGGGGGTCAATTTCTTGCTCGACAATGGGGCGGAAAGACTATTGAATTTGACAGAAAAATTTACCAAAAATCACTTTCCTACTTGACCTCGTTTAATTACTATGTTATCCGAGGACGACAGCAGTGGAATGATGTAGTTTGTAATGGGATTTTTTTTTGTGAGGGAATGAAAACGTGTGAGATCTTCAATAGTTATGGGATTAATATTGAAATAAATCTTTGCATAACAAGGCGTTTATAATCTGAAAATATTCTAATGAAGTTTATTAAAAATAGAAAACACCACACCTCATACCATTTTATGCTTTGCTTTTGTAAATCCTTGAAAATAAATATTTCTATAATTTCCGTTTACATAAATTACTTTCCAATTTAAGGTGAAAAAATGCATACATTAAATACAAAAATAACACCGTAATTTTACAATGCTTCCACGTTGTTAGTGCGTGGCATAATTTTGTTGTTAATGTTATCAATATTAATCAGTAAGACGTTCGGCCTTTAAATGCCACCTGTACGAAACTAGAAAGAAAGATTAGATTGTGGATCGAAACAATAGTCGACAGTGAAGGAGTTTCATCCCATTGCCATTCTCTATGTGTAATTTTAAAGAATGAGTACATACACATTAATGTATACAGGGCGGCAGGGTCATTAACCCTCCCCCCCCCCCCTTCCCAGAGGCTTTTACCAGAAATACAAAGGTAACAGAGCATGGTCAGACTTTCTTTTAAGTTCTCTGAGATATATCATATCATATTTCTGAACACGCCTAGTTCTAAAAGTCAAATTAATTTGGTTAATTTTACGCAACAAAATCCTTGGTTAATTTTAACCAAATTGTGTATACCATTTTCCATACAAAGTTTGACAGTTCATTAACTAAATGATAAACTTAACCAAAATCGTAAGCTTATCTAGTATTTTACGCAGTTGCATGAATACCCTTACTATGTGTGCGTATTTAAAGAGTCAAAATATAAAAACCCCGGAAAAAAAATATAAAATTTGTGAAAAAGAGAAGTTACAAAAGTTATTCTTCCTTCAGAGAAATAAAAACATTTTTCTTTTGAGGATATACGAAGTTGCAATAACTGCAGTTTTCGCTCAGTTTATTTTAATTAATAATAAATTAATAAAATGTTTTAAGGAATAATACAGAATTCAACTTTTTGGTTACTTTAATTTTACCGTTTGAAAATAATTTGATGATTTTGGGAAAATTGCTGACGGAATCAAATAAAAAATTGACCTTTTTAAAGATCACAATATGAATATTTCAGCAAATGCGAGTTTTCATTTGCGAAATTTGAATTAAAAAAATTATTTGTTACGATAAAATCTAATTTTGCATGACTTAATTCTTTCCGCAAAAAAAAGAAGGGAGTGCCCATTTTCCAGCCATCACATTATTATATACATATAAATTATTTTGTTATTGTTTTTTTTTTGAAGAGAACAACATAGAAATTGTAAAGGCAGTTACTTATTAATTTTGTAAAAGTAAAAATAAATCTTATCTACTTTGTAAGAATTTGAATTTTTTTTTATGAAACAATAATAGCGAATCGTACAAGGAGATTTAAATTTGCGAGATTTTGATTTTGGAGATTTCGGTTGATACTTGCAAGTTTGTAAGGCTAGATTGCCAAAAGCTTGATGTTGTAATTGCGATGTTATGAAAAGCAGGATAACTTATTTTCGAAATTTCGTTTTTCGAAATTGCAAAAATATTGCGAGATTTCCATTTTTTTTAAATATGCCATGAATGAGGTGCCAAAAATTGCACGGTACTTGGAAAAACTTTAACCACTAATTCAAAATTAGCGGTTTCATGTTGGGAGGCAAAAGAGAAAAAAAATCTTGTAGTCTATAAATGCAATATAAGCTATTGTTATGACTTTCAAGTTTAAATAATAACGATAGGAAGCAAACGGGCACTCGCTAAGGGTGCAATGCACATATACCCTTAACTAATTATAACGACTCTCGAATGAAGAAGCGTCATCTTCCGAACTATACCGGACCTAGACCATCCTACGGAGAGCTTTAGTGAGCTTTAGAACTTTGGTGCTTAATGTCAAAATAAAAGCTTTAGAAATGGAATGAATAAAGTTGGTTGTAATAAAAGTAAAAAGTAAAGTCGGTGAATTGATTTCAGTATAGCTGAGTGGTGAACAGTAAATTGTTTTGTAGTAAGAAAAGTAAAGTGCTTTATTTTGTGAAATAAATAACTGGGCGTTTTAAATAAAGTAAATAAGTTTTACACTATATTTGCAATTAAAAAAAAACTATTTTTGAGTTAGATACTTTATAGAATTTTGAAAAACATGACCCCTTCCCCCTGGGCAAAAATCTGGATCCACCCTTGTACATACAAGAACTTGGATAAATTGTCAGAAATGCCCCAAGTTTGGAAAACACTTAATATGTTCGTTCTTAAATTGCAGTCTTATGCTTTAAGCCAGATAAAATAATCAGTATCCCTCTGTTTGTTCATGTTTAGATGATCATGATGATGATATTGATCAAATTTTTTAGTATGCTAAAATTAAAGTGATTTATTAGAAACTATTAAAAGAATCTTCCAGTAAGCAACTATTAATAGTAGGTAATACCAGATTTCTTTTTTGCTTTTCATTCAGACATCGATAGTTTTGTAAGTCATGTAACACCACCTAAAACAGAAATGTTTTATCCGCGGTACTGCCTAGTGCCTGTTACGAGAAACAGACAAATCCTCCTAGAGTATACTTGTCATGAACAAGTGCTTCTCATTTTGGGCTTCGGAATCGGCAAAAAACTGTAGGGCCCCTGAGCTGTTGCGCCACCCAATTTATTTTATTTAGTGTTTCAAAATATTTGTTTAAAAATAAAATATTTTTACATTTGTGACATTGAACCGTTTTTGAAATGCAATTTGTTTTGACAGGACTTCAACCGAAAGTATTTAGAATATCACATCATTTTTTATAATTATCAAGCTGACATTGCGCTAGGTCTAGGCACAAGTTTTAATTATTAAATGTCGTTTTGATCAGTTTTTGGAGCAGGAGAAAAAGTTTTTTAGAAAGTGTGCTATTTTTTCAGCTTTCGAAGTGCTTTCTAGAGAGAACTATATATACTACATCATACTCATACAAATCTACGCAGAGGTGAATTCATTCTTCCCCTGGACCCTTCATGTGTATACAAAATTATTTTTAAAAAACCCTTTCAACAATTTTTAAACTTTGTTTTCCATTCACTCATATATGATGAAGAATTCAGATATGGATTTTTTTTTTACCTCAAACGAGATTAGGAGTATAGTCGTTTTATCGAATATAATTATTGAATGTAATGCTTTTTAACATTTTTCTCTCATAATTTTCATGCCTTATACAGATGTTTTAAAAACTAAGTCTCAATTTTTCAGTACAGAACTAACTCTGGGTTAAATCTGAGTTAGCTCATCCTAAAAATAAATTACTCTGAGTTAACTCAGAAACAAATTTCAATTTGAGGATTACCTTTATCTTTCAACTGTCAAAAACCTATTTAAATCGATATGTGACACTATATGGATATCGTCGGCTTAGAATGAAAAGCGGCTACCTCCACATTTTGTTTATCATTATAGACCACTTCAAAAATTGCTAAAAAATATAAAAATCTATCAAATCTTTTCAATTTCACTGAATTAAGCCAAAACGAGTGTTGAAAAATACTTTATGTAGTTTTGGTTTTATTCAAATAATGCGAACAATTTTTTGAAATATTTTTTTTTGTAAAAAAAAAATGCAAAATAGAAGTTAGGTGTTTTTCACTCTAAGCCGACGATATCACCCTTTTAAGTCTTTCACTATTGAGATAGCGGCAGAATGAAAATTGCACTTAACAAAGATTTCAATAACAGCCCTAGGCTAAGTCGCTGAATTAACTTTATTTAAATTGATTTAAAAACACGTTTCATCAAGTACGTTTCGCTCATTTTACTTTTTATGTCTTATCCATCTCAGCCTCGGAACCATGTATTGCTGAAATATAAAATGATTGCTTAAATTTTGGCTCCAAAATGCTTATGCTAAAGCTATTTTTGAATTTGGATTTTGGTTTTTTAATTTCAAAAATCCAATGACAGGTTCTGTAAAAATTATGTCAAATGGATTCCCAACTTTTGGGAAACAGGAGAGGAGTACATATTTATTTAAATCATTTTAAAGGTATTAGTAAAATCTTCAATCAGTTTGATGCCAATAAAGTTAATTTTTATCAAATATTTCGAATTTTTAATTAATATGATTGGCACAAGATGGCTTTTCATCGAAATTAAACGTCATGTATAATTGTGATCGAATCAAACAAACAAACATTTTCGTCTTTTATTCGAATCTGAGTTTCGAACTTTTGTCGCCAAAACCTCTTAAATCCACGAGACAATGTTCGGAGACGAATTAAGCTTAAGCCTCATGAGCTGATGATCTAAAAGCTATTTGAGAGTATTAAAACTTTAACCTTTTTCAAACATTATCTTAAAAATAAAAAAAAATCAACTGACGATTCTTCATAGATTGGTCCCGATTTACCAGTGGATTTAGTGTGGTAAGAATCCCACAGTACTTGGTAGTAGCGATTCTTACCATATGTGTGTGTCTAAAACATTCCATGGCATAAAAAAAAGTTAAAATACAAGTTAAGTCCTTTTTTAATATATCGTTTCATCTCTTCAAAATCTTCACACGATGACGTCAGATCAGTTAAACACAAGACCATGCAAAGAAACCCATAAGTAGTCCACCGCAATTTATGCAAATTCTATTGCATAAAAGCCTTATTTAAGCCCGCAAACTTGGAAAATTGATTTCTTATAGTAGGTATTTGTGTTTATTTTTCTAACCCCACGTGCCTTATGGAAAGTCTATAACAGAGTAGGTATAATACACCTAAGCCCATTCATCAGGGGTACCTCAAAAGAACTTTTTTCCTCCCACTTCTACAACTACCTAATATAACCAACATTACAAAAGGAAAAACTTTTCGCGAAAAAGTCTGATACTTGTTTAAGGCCATTAACCTGACTGCCTACCCTGCCTTTATAGACCTCACATTGTTTTTTTGGCCAAAAACTAGGTCAGAGGAATGCGGAAGTTTTTGTCAACCAGTCGTTCCGCCTTTTATATATGCAGTCAAACTTTTTTGTTGGTAGCGACTTCTCTTTTGCGAAAAAGTGAAGAAAAAAAAACAGAACCAAATGAGCTCATTACGTAAACAAGAGTGAAATTAATTCGCACCTGTCCAACTTAGAAGGCGGTGGAAATATTTTAAAATATCTGACCGGATGTCGAGGAAAAATTCTTCGTATAACAGTCACGCTGGCCGCCGGCCATCGTCATCGTCATCGTCGTAGTCGTCCTGTATGCAAATTGGGGTCGATTCTTTTTTAGAACAAAAAACCAGCTTCCGGTACTTAATGGTTGATGGTTATAAAGGAAGAGCTGTTGTAGAGCAGTTAAGGTGGTCTCAACAATGCATTCTCGACCGAGACTAGTTCCGGTGTACGAGGAGCGGGTCTATAAAATTAATGAGTCCCCTTGGACATTTAACCATTTTAATGGAGTTTTTGTGCTGAAAACTTTTTATAAAACAGCTTCTAGGAAAATGAACAAAAACCCACACTCATTCAGGTCATATACACCGAAGAAAAGCTAAAGGACTTAACTAAATTCACGGCCATCATCATAGTCGGCGTCCGTGTTGCATGCCAAAGCGCAATGCAATAATTTATGTCAATGTTGGTGCAACCGTGCGAATCACATGCCTTTCTTTTAGTTATGAGACCTAATAGGAGTTCCGCTTAAGAACACAAAAAAAAGAAAATTTTAAGATTATTGGATTTTAATTTGGGCTTCCCTGCGAATATAAGAGGATTTTTTTTTTTTGCTTAAAATTTTTGTTCAGTAGGTGAAGAAATGACCTGAATTCGGAAGCACCATTCCGCAGAAGTGTTCGTGCAGTGCAGTTTTTGGTTAAAGGTCATTTGGCTCGTTTGAAGTAAATTACCCATTAGATTAATGACTTTTGAATGACGATCCTAGGTCATTATTTTTATTTTGTTGCATACTTGCATGTTCAACTGACCTCTGACCTAGTGTGGGTATAAGGAGTGGTTTTTAGTTAGAATCTTAAACCAAGTTAATTGCATTTTTTCTATATAAATTTCATAATTTCGTGTTAGGAGCTTCTGATCTGAAGTCATAAAGAAAATTTTAAATGAAATGTTAATGAAATAATGATTTAGGTTTTTTCTTTTAAGATTGACATTTTAGATAACAAATTAAAAAATAAGGGTATTATGCAAGTTAGTTAAGATGGGCATTTAGCATATTTTTTGAGCCAAGGCCATTGTATATCCAATCTATAGTATTCTCATGAAACACGATTTTGTAGGTTGACATTTGGTCGATAGGTTCGCTGTGATTGCCTTACCGAGATCCCTTAACAAAAATTAGTATTACATTTGGACGCATAGATGGCCACGAGCTTTTTTTCTTCATGAGAATACAATAGAATTTATATACAATGCCAAGGCCTTATTTTTCAAAGCGATTAATTCATATGTCCAGTTTCAGTGCTAACTTTTTGAAAAATGATTTCAGAAAACTGGAAGACTAAATATGTATATCAGTCTAAGAGCAATAGTAAAGTTTTTTGGAAGTCAATTTAATATGTTTTTTTTAAATATGTTCTCTCTAACTACCTAGATTCGCATAAGACAGTCTGGCTGGTGGGATAAGTTGCGTTGCACGCCATTTTGAAAAGGGAGTTAAAAAACGTAAATGCGATTTTCTCGGCTTCTATTGGACGCAGAGTAAAAATATTTGTGTGATTTTTCAGGCTTAAATTACTTATAATGTTATTAATTCCTTGAGATCTGTCTCCAATGAAAATTTGTTGTTGAACATCTGTCGGAATTATGTGTCAAGTAAGCAATGCAACTTTGACGAATCAAAAAATGGGTAGGTAGATAATTTCGAATTTGTCGAAAAAATTTTTATAAAATTATTATTATTATATATGTGGCGTTTTTCTTTTTTAACTCTGAGCAGATCACGGAACTGTCAAACATAAATTCTATGTTTCTTTTTTAGCTCAGACATATCAGAGCATAAAAAGTGTGTTTCTTTTTTCCATCAGAGCTAGCTCAGAGCTTGCTCAATTAGCTCAGGATTAAAAGACCGAGCGAATCGAGCGAAACGCTGAGCGAAGCATACATAATTTAAAATAGATTACCTGGAAAGTCCTCGGACAGTCACCCGTCAATTGTAAAAAAATTGCAAGAAATTTAACGAAATTTACCAAAAACACATGAAATGACAGTTCAGTGCTCAAGTGTGTTTCATAATCAAATCTGAGGAATCTGATCATAATCTGCTCGGAGCTCTGCTCTGATCGCTCAGCCTCTGCTCAGAGCTTTCCACACAGCCAAAAAAGAAAAACGCCAATGGCTTAATAATTTGCCATTAATTAGTCATTAATTAGTTGTGAAAAATTGAATTCAATCGTGCAATGTTTTCTATGTTTTTGTTTAATCTTCGTAAACTTGATATTCTCTGTAGTACCTCGTGGCATAATGGTTAGTGCAAAGGACTTTCATGCCGAAGGTGTGGGTTTGATTCCCATTCGTGCCACCTAAAAACAGAAATGTTTTATCCGAGGTACTGCCTCTTGCGAGGAACTAACAAATCCTTCAAGAGTATTCTTGTCATGTCCCCTCCATTCCTGGCAACAACACGCACACAGGAATGGTTGTGAGCTGTAAGTCACATGGTCCTGGTTCTCCACGAGCTGTTGCGCCACCCAATTTATGTATAGCTTGATAAAATGTTAGCAAAGCACCACCTTAAAAAGGGATTGAAACTGCTAATACTGAACTGTTTATGGCTTAATAGTTTGTAACTAATTAGTCTTCAATTAGTTGTAACAGTTTTGAATTTGTCGTGCAATATTTTCTATGTTTTTTGGGTTCTTTGGTAGCTTGACATCAAGTTGGCAAAGTACTACCTGAAAATGGAGTAGAAACTGTTTACACCGGATGGTTTATGGCTTAATAATTTACCATTTACTATCCGTTAATTTTGAATTTGTCATTCTATGTTTTCTATGTTTTTTTTGAAAAGTGGTAAAAACTTCTAAAACTTAATATGTTATTACTTGATAATTTGCCATTAATTAGTTGTGAAAAATTCGATTTTGTGATGCGATGTTTTCTATGTAAATTAGGGTGATTTGTTTTCTATGAGCGTCAGGCTACCAAATCAATTTTCACAAATCGAAAAATTGGTGGGTGGACAATTTTCCGTTAATAATAATTTTCCGCTAAGGCCAATATTGAACAAATAACCCAAAAAAAAAAAACATAGAAAACATTGCACGATCAAATTGAATTTGTCACAACTAATTAACGACTAATTAACGGCAAATTATCAATCTAATCATTTTTCGATTCGTCAAAGTTCTTTTGCTTACTTGACACTCATGTCGGAATTTGTTAAGTATTAAATGGCTTTTATTGTTTATCTCTCCTCTTGTTCATCTGATAGAAAAGATGATAAAACAGTTTTTTGTAGAGCCCTACGACTCCTAATTTTTTCTCAAAATAGCGGACAATGCAATATTTCCTGCCAGCCACAGCCAGCCAGATAGAATTGTCTATCTATAGGCTCCACTATCAAATCTGTACACAATACCAGTGCTGTTATCAAACCAAGAATTATTCTTGCAAATTGCTGCTTCGTTCGGCTAAGAAGGCAATTCAGTAGCAAAGTCCTCCCTCGAGCTTTTAATTGCTCTTTAAACCACTTTTTATCACGGTCCCTGTGTGTGGTACCTGAGGCTGAGGCCCTATTAATGACGGATAAGAACGCTTTAGACTGTCTGATAGGGCTGTCCACGATACCAAACCAAATGATACACTGTCATTATCGTCTCGGTATCATTAAAAATGGAAATGTCTTGTTATCGGCACCGGGTTTTAACTCAATTTTTAATGTCTACAAAATTACCAAGAGCCTATTTCTCAATATCGGAGTAAAGTTCTGTGTAGGTATTGGACACATAATGTAAATATAGACACAGGTAGGGTCAAAAGTTCATAGATAAAAGTTCACAATTATCTTATGACCTTGGTCCTGGTTATTAAAATAATAAGTTTGCTAAAATCGTTACAAAAAATCGTTTCCAAAATACCGATATATAAAAAAAAAAATTATCGGAGCTGTGGGTGGATTTTCCAAAAGTCAATACTTTAGGTGTAGCCAGGTAAAAATAAAAAAATCTGAAAATTTCATTCAGTTCGAAGGAGTTGTTTCAAGAAAGAAGACCTAAGAACAACGGGTGTGGCAGTGGGCGGTTTCGACTAAAGCCAATTCTTAAGCATTCATACTGCTTAAAAAAAAAAAAAAACGATACCACTGATAGTCTCGGTAAATATCGTTTCAAAAACATACGGTATCATCTCGGTATCGTTTCAGATGCTTTGGAACTGGTTTCGAATCAGTATGGTTTCGGTTTCTGATACCAATCGAGAATGAGACAGAGATTTTTCTGGCATCGTGGCCAGACCTACAGTCTGCATAGACAGGAAGTGTAGAAAAAGATACAACAATGAACTGTTCGGGCTGTAGTATAATTGCACAAGATATGGAAAAGCTAATGGCTAAGGTGAATACACCAGCTTGAATAGATGAAAACTATGTTTCCGGGCCAGAAAGTCTTTATGATGCGAGAGAACCATATCAAATACAGTACGGTCCCACCCAATGGGGGTATTCTGGTCACTCCCAAGCAACACATTCTCCTCTTACAGATATCTTTCGGAATTCTTAAATAAAGAGCATTCAACACTGCAAGATAACTTAAAGATGTCTCTAAGACCTAAAAAGGCCCAAAGGGGCTGAGCCAATTGTATGAAGTGAAGAGTTCTAATTAATGTCTTTGTAAGTGCTTATAAAGAGGACTTCTTTTGTTGATGTATTGACGACGTATTCAAGATATTTTAAAGAGGTTTTCAATAGATCTAAAATATCCTCTTAAAAAAGTCTTTAAAATCTCTTTAAAAGTAAACGCGGAAGCGAGAAAAAAATTACTTTTTCTCTTTTACGCATGCATCATGGCAATAAATAATATTTTCTCTTTCACGCATGTAAACATTGAGTTGCATTTTAATGAAATGGAATGAAACTTAAGATGAGTGGTGAAAACATAAGGAATTGTTTTAATTTCATTTATAAGAAGCTCGGCCAAGTTAGTTATGTTAAAATGACAGTCTTAACATATTTTGTGAAGCATATCTAGAATGTGTTTCGACATGCGCGATTATATTTACTTTAAAGTCATAGATGCTACCCCCCTAAAAATTCACGTGCTTACAAAAATAAAGATATTTACACTTTTTTTTCATTTTCTTTCTAAACAAAAAACTTTTTACTGAAGTAAAAAAATGTTAATTGCATTTTGTTGGGTTATTGTGTTATTTTAAGAGGTCTACACAAAATTATGAAACGAATCTGCGATTATTTAAGCCCAAATTGTCATTTATTATATTTTATACAAAACAGTTTTAGAAATTGAAATCAATAAATATGGCGTGTAGGCGACAGGGTGCCTCTTATATATAAATAGTTACGCAATTATTTATTTTGTTTGTTTCTAAAGCTGCATTTTACTATTTACATAAGTCACAAACAAAAAAGAGATAGAAAGTTGTCTGAGTGCTGAGACTCATGGTTAATATGTGTAAACATCAACGTTTGTTCTTACCTGCTGTCACGGCCAGCGCTTTAGCTCCAGTGGAAACCCGAAAATTTGCAGTTCAGAATTTTAGTACGGCGGATCGAGAAACAGAGTACACCAATTGATTAATATTACTTACTAGTGTCACGTCTGACGTTCTGGGTCTACTAGAATACTTTTGGTTTGACAGGTGTCAAAATGTGCCAAAAGTTTTGGTACGGCGGAATCAAAAAACGGAGTACGCGAATCGATTTAGGAGGTGGATATTACCTAATGTCACGCCTGACGTTCTGGGTCCACTGGAACACTTTTAGTTTGACAGGTGTCAAAATGTCAAATCAGAATTCCGAGAATACGCGCTACGAAACGTGCTATACTCCGTAATGTTGCACAGAGGAAAGTCCACGTTTTGATTACACATCAAAATTAAAGCTATTTTCACCCTTCTGAGTTTCGCAAAATTTTCAAAGTTTTATTCACATATTATAAACGCTTTTTCTATTATACAAATCTGATCAAAAAGTTTTATAAAATGCGGCTTATAACAATAATGTAGCCATTTGGTCTCAAAATATAACCTATCATGCGTAGCAGATAGACAAACAAACCAAAAAATATACAAATATCAATTAAACATTTAAACAAAAATATTTTAATTTTTTAAAGTTAATGACACCCTGTAAAAATATACATAAATAAATTAATATTTTTTCCAAATCTCAAAACGTTTTAAAAATTTCTTAAAAAACTCTTAAAAACGTCTTGGATATAGTCACTCTTCCCCAGAGTCAAATCACGCTTAATTACTCCTAAATAAGATACCATTAAGTGGTCATTAATTACTTTTTAGGTCTTAAAAAAACGAAATGTCAAACCAGTATCAATGGCAACAACTGTGTTGAACAAGTGCATAGCAAGACAAGAGGAACTTTATAAACTGATCAGATTATGGTGCAGGAAATATGATTGAACTTAGGTTGCTTCCAAGAATAAATTAATGGCAGTTTTTTTCCATTTATCCCAACAGTTTCTTATATTCAACATTTTTAAAAGATATATGTAACTTCTTATAGTGAGATTTCATTTCGCTATACAGAAACATAACTTCAAGTTGACAGATAAGAAATCAGTGCAACAATGTCTTTAAAGATATCTGGAAGACGTCTCTTCAAGATGTCTTTGAGAGAGGACGCTAGTAAACTCTTAAAATACTCTTATTTTTAAGGAGTTAAAGAGGTTTTGAAGAAGTTTCATAAAAAGATATGAAAAAATAACTTCAAAAAGAGGTCGATAAGATGTCTTCAAGATGTCTTGAGAGAGCAAGCTAGTAAACTCTTAAGATACTCTTATTTTTAAGGAGTTAAAGAGGTTTTGAAGAAGTTTCATAAAGAGATATGGAAAAATAACTTCAAAAAGAGGTCTATAAGATGTCTTTGAGAGAGCAAGCTAGTAAACTCTTAAAATACTCTTTTTTTTAAGGAATTAAGAAGGTTTTGAAGAAGTTTCATAAAGAGATATGAAAAAATAACTTGAAAAAGATGTCTATAAGGTGTTTTTAAGATGTATTTATAAGTATTGGCCTTAAATTATCTTTTTAGGAGTTCATAAAGTGCTTATTAAGTGCAATGGTATCAAGAAGACTGAACTAAGATGCCATTAAGAGCTGATAAATTTATTTCAAGAACTCTGCAAGAGTTTTTGTGTTGCTTGGGCTGTATCAATGATGGGTTTCATTCAAAGCTGTCAATAAGCTGAAACTGATGTTTTGAACTCACTCAATAATTTTGTGTCACAGTAGATCATTCTATACAAAATATATGGAGACTGCGCTTTGACTTCAAGCAGATAAATTTTTGTTCAGGTTTCTCCTCAGTCAAACTGATGATAAAGCAGCGAAATCTATGAGATCTCAGAAACTCGGAATGACTACTTGTTTTGCTCTTATTATGTATTTAGTATTTATGAAAATACTGAGCCTTCTGAGGTCTCAAAAACATCAAGTGTGCAACAAGTCTCAGACTTCTGAACTGTAAGATCAGAATGTTACAGTGATGTGAAGAAATGATTCTTCTTCTATCTTTACCGATTACCAGAATTTTGAACAAGCTGTACCTATAGCTGGATTGGGTACTAAACTTGCTTAGGAAACAAATTGAATTACAAAAAACCATGTCGTGTGAATTAAGCCATATGACTTTTCTTGTTTCCAAGATAATCTAGAAAACTTAATTCTGTTTCATATGAAAAGTCGGAGAAGTCTTAAGAAAATCAACATTAAAAAAAAAGTTACTATTAACGCCTTCCGGTCTCCTTTTTGTAATGATTTGCAATGGGCGTAGTAAAACCTAATAAGTAGGTATGAGTTTCCAAAGAGAGCTATACCAACATCGTTGTGACCAAACTGGACAATTAATGAAACACAAACAAACAAACAAATTATTTGTAAAAATAAAAGTCCAAATATTTATCGGAACTTAGTAATTATTGGAAAAGTTGTATCCTTTTTTATACTTTTCGTTATTGTATTTGTAATGTATGGTCGTCTGTTCCTATTTTTATATTTATGCCGCATACAAATATTTTACATTAATTAGATTTTGTTTTGGCGCGCTGCTAAACAAAGGATTTCCGACTTAATTTTTGTTTCTGGGTCATCTCGATTATACCTCTACACTTATCCAAAACATTTCATAGGCACATAATCAAGCTACCTACCAACAAAAAAAGCTACTTCGTATGTATTTATGTAGCAATGAAAATATTGTAGGTATAGGATTTTACCCTTAATTTTTTCTTTTCTAACACTAAATTTTATGAGTATTTGAGTGCTGCTATTTATAATAATTTGGTTTCTATGTTTAGTTTTCCATTGAGAAAGATTCTCTTCATCACTTACGTTATTACGGGCTCCAACATCAGCTCCTAACTCTACCATCCGATCGATGATTTGAGTCTTATTATCCTTAACTGCAAACATCAGAGGTGTCATTCCGGTTGTCTGAAAGAAATGTTAAAAAAAAACAATAAGTTGAAGAAAAATAATAGTTTTACCGTTTCAGGGTTTCTCGTTGGTATAATCGCCTCTTAATATGGCGGATAGGATATTCATTCAACAATTTTGTATTCCAAAAAAAAAAACCCATGGGCTCATAGCAACGGATTTAATAATAATAATAACGGAAAGACATGAAAAAAATGTCTATGCACTCAAGAGTATGGGATAGATAGGTGTATGTGTCGTCTAAGTTCCCGAGCTATCCTTGCATTGTATCAAACCCAAACATATTTTTTTTTTTTTTGTTTTTTTTTTTATTAATTTTTTCATAGTAGGTATGTAGGAATATGGACTCCAATCGAAAAGTTTTGCGATTTTATTGAATTTTTCTGCTAGACGAATGCGCCGCCGAAAATTGTTTCGTTGTTATTGTGGAAAATTTTATTTTCTTATCCTTCTTTTTCCTTCGTTTATGGATGATATTCACTTGGATATAAATTATAATACAAAGCGTTGTTTTGGGTATGAGTTGGCGTTTAAATTTGAAACCGGGTCAACAGACAACTGTTATGGTAAGAATTTTTTGAAAGGATTTTTTTCTGTCGTATTTTAGAAATATCTAGTATATTTATAATGGGAAATCAATAAGGGTGCAATGATAGAATATTAATATTAAAATTAATTTTTTGTTCCATATTTTGGAATTGGTGATATAAAACCTGCCATAGATTTTGAGCCAAAATTCTATTAAGAGAGAACAAAATTTAGGTGGAACATAACATCTTGAAAGTTTGATTTCTTTAAAAATATTGCAGATTTTCTCCGTATAAGGTTTCATAACAGGACACTGTCTAAATAACGCAACGCGGCTTAAATTCTAATCGAACTAATTTTGCAGAAGCTGTATGGACGAGGAAAAATGAATTCCTATATTCTGTGCACATTTCCTGCTCTATCCCAATCAAGAGAGCTCCGTCTTTGAAATTCTGCTCAACTTGTGCCGCAAATATTCGCAAATTTGCAAATTTTACGAATGAATTATTTTTGAATTTCGCAATTGATTAAAAATGAAATATGTGTTGTTCTGTGCCTTCTTTGTACTGTCTCGGTCTGAAGAGATAAAAAAACCGCATATTCGCTACTTTTAGGCCAAATTAAACTGTGCTTAGTTGTGCTCAGCTTGTGCTACCATATTCAGAAGAGGTTTAAATAAAATTTTGCGTATTTGCAACTTTTACGGCAGAAAAAACTATTTTGCGAAGCGTGAAACTAGCACCGCCATTTTAGATATCCGAAAAAACAGTTTTGCTGCCCTGTGCCGTAAATATTTAAAAAAAAATCACAAATTTGCATATTTTAAGGATGAAATTTCTTAAAATTTTGCAATTTTGTAAAAAAAATTAGTTTTACTGTCTTGTTCTCGGTTTGCGCTGCCATATTCCGAACAGATAAAAAAAATGCAAATGTGCACAGTTTGCTCATCTGTTTTGCACATGGCAGGAAAAAGTGGGCATAAAATGGGGGTGCCAACTTCAGACTTCTTTTCTGACAGTTAAGGTTACAAATATGCTATTTTTTAATCTCTTAGGAATATACAACTAAGTACAATATAGTTTTTAAGAAAAATAAAAACTTAAAAAATGAAATCATAAATTAGTTTTTGGTCTAAAAGTAGCAAATAAGCGATTTTTTTATCTCTTCAGCGTGAGGCAGCACAAACTGAGCACACAACAGCACAACATTTATTTTAAAGAAATAGCGAAATTAAAAAAAAAAAATCATTCGTAAAATTTGCAAATTTGTGAATTTTAAAAAAATATTTACGACAAGGCGGCATATGTTGAGCACAACTTCACGCTAAAAAATGGGTACCCTCTCAAAACCTTACCCTAAGTAGGATTTTTTTTTTAATACGGAACATTACAGCACAACCTTTATTTGAAAATCAAAAATGGCGGTGCTAACTTCACGCTCATAAATGTCACTGCATGGACTTGGATTTTTGTGCCTCCATCATTGGTGGCTTTATTTCCAGACATGTTCATAAACCAGACATGGTTCATGGCCACCAGTGGAGCCAGCATGTTAGGAAGGCAGTTTATAAGAATAGGTATAGTGCTACTTCGTAGGTAAGATAGGTAGGGGTACATTTTAGCCCCCATGAAGCCTAGCCTCGGTAACCCATTTGGCATCAGTGGAACACGCTTGGAGTTTGATGCCATAACTCTCGTGACATAAATGGGAGTGCTATCAAATTTAATTAGATTTTATACAAAAGACCCGCATAGGGCACTCCTTCGGTTTTGTCATCTGCCACACCCTATACTAGTTTTTAAGGCTTGTGTCTATTAGGCTCTGAAAAATATTACGAAACTTGATTAACGGATAAAAGCCACGCTCGCTTGAGTATAAAAATGAACTACTAATTTATTTCCAAGAACCTAGCTTTCTAACTTCATACAGTTACCTTGCTTAGAAATACATTTAAATATAATAAGGTTAAGTGGCTAACGATTCAGACGAAACGATGCTAAACGTTTTGTTTATAAACATTGTGCTCATAGATCTAAATATAAGTCATAAAACAAAATGTATATGAGATTAGTTATTATATAAAATATATATACATATATAAAATATTCATTAATTTTTAGGAAAAGTATTTCTTTTAAATTTATTTCTCAATAAAATATGGCCTGCAGATAACTTGTTCCCTATATGATGAATGAAATAAATAAATGATACAGTAGACGCTCGATTTAGTGAATCTCAAAATAATGAACTATCTACAATAGTGAACACATAAAATTTTATATAAAAATAACTCGCAAGCATTTAAGATAGACACAAGGGAATTGTTTCTTTTTTTTTGTTACCTGAGGGAAAGCTTAAATAAATGTTAAAACATTCACATTAGAAAATATTTCAAAACTCCCGTTCGAAAAAGCGAGCAATCCCAAAAGGGTGAACAGGGCTGGTTTTTAATACTTCACTATATCTAGCGTCCACTATATCAATAAACAAAAGGAAAGGAGGGGTAAAATATGAATTAGTTGCTTCATTTAATTGTTCTATCTAACTGATCATTAAAGCCAAATAATATAAACTAAAAGTTGAGTTCCGATTTCAATCCCTCAGAAGAGTTCAACGTTAAAATTTTATATTAAACTTAAATATATAAGAATATGTTCAAAAATCTTTTATCCAACCGAGCCTTAAATATCCAGATAGGTGTGGCAATGTTTCTTTGAAAATTAAAATAAGAAACATTTTCTAAAACATCCAACTGCTGTTTTAATTTTTCATTGTGTCATTTTTGGGTTTTTCAATTACTCAAACAGCATGAATTTTCAAAATTAATTAACAAAATCTAGATGTGGTGTTCTGAGAATTTTTTTGTTGACACTTATACTTACTATAGTAAGCTTTTTGTGTTAATTAGAAAACTGGCTAATTAAACACTGCTATTAATGATGTTAATTTACAAGCCATTAAACATTTTATGTCAGAGCAATGAAAATTGGGTTGGGTTTGTTTGATAAATGAAATTAATAAAACAAAACAAATTATCAAAATACACAAAATATTCATTTATATTAAACACGTAAGCATGCAAATAATTCGTTTTTAATTTCACTTTTTGCAATCATACAAATCTTACTTATTAAAAGAGCAAAACAGTAAAGATGGTAGAAAGCATTATATTTGAATTAGTTTTTGAAATAAATTTGGTTTAAGGGACAGAGGTGACTGGACTGTGCAGTTTTTGTATATGGGAAGAATTCTTTGAAAGTTTAATTCAATCAAAAATGAAGTAGGTCTCAGTTCTCCAAGCATATTCACTATTTAGTTTAAGAATCAGAGTAGAAATGGTTTAGTTTTTTTGGAAATCAATGCTCAATTAAACAGTCTTCACTAATGTTTCAGAATTTGTTGTCTTTAAAGGTACCTATCGATGAATTTTCTTCTGGGAAAATATCAACACAAATCAAAATATACTTAGAAAATTTATGTTTTAACATGCATCCCACATCGAGCTAGAGCCTATATCTGTAAACCGCTGATGTGTGTATTAGCAAGTGGTCTCATAATTTTAACGGATGTGAATGTGAAGCTACTTACAGGTTTTTCTGAAGTATACATTTGAACAGTTGAATCTCTCTTTTACTCCTATCTCACTAATGCCATCCAAAGAATTTAATTTCAACTGGATTTGTGACTTATATATATTTTTGAAATATCTTTAAATATGGTTCATTCATTAAATAAGGATATCTACTTGTCATGCGTACTCTAAATAAAAGTTAATTTATCTCAAAAACGGCTTTTTTGGTTTTGATAAAGAACCCTTACAATGTCATGCTATAGTTATTTTTAATGCCACAAATCCATTCTCTGATATGCTTTTTAAATACAGTTTTTATGGTTTATAAAATTAAATTACAAACTTCAGAAAATTAATATTCTTTTTTTAAATTTTATGTTTTAGAATAAAAACTTTACTTAAAAAGCATATTGGAAAATGAATTTGTGGCTTTAAAAAAGCTATAGCGTGGTATGGTTAATGTTCCCGCGTCTTTTTTTTAATACTTTTTTTCTGTTTTGAGTCAAGTTTTTGGAAGATTACTCCTTCCACCTGAATGGGGGGAAATAAACCCCCTCTTTAATGATTTTTTTTCTTGTCTGAATCTAGTCTGATTTTTTTCCCACCTTACAAGAATCACCCTTAACCCATTATTAGTAACTTATAGTGAAAAGAGGGAGACGAAGGGGGTGAAATAAAAATCTAAAAGAATTAGGGAAATTGTTTCTCAATGTTTTGCACCGAATGAAAGCTATCCAAGACTATGCCCAATTTAGGGACCACCCTAAGCACATGTTTTGCTCCTTTCGCTCATTTTTTTGGCATCATCTTTCAATTCTTTCTCCATCCAAAGCATTTTACCAGAGACCGATCGTAAGTATTATGGTTATACATAAGTTAAAAAAAAATCCTCACACGAGAAATGATATTAATATCACGTATACCCAATATAAGGCCACCTTAATGTATGGTATAATTGTTAGTGAAGCCGTTGTTATTTAATTAATTTTATTCTATTTTATGATTTGTTTTTATAAAATTCCCCACCTGTCCAAGAGGGGTTGAAGGATTGTTTTCATGTCTACTTCCAACCAACACGCTCTGAATTTGTTGGCAGATTTTACGAAAATGTCCTAGTGTGCAAACAACAATAGGCAGTTTAATTAACCCCTACAGCGACTATAGGGGATGAAAATAATAATCTGGACAAATGGGGAACTCGAGTCGTTTATTTCGAAAGTGATCTTAGTCCATTTTTCAAAAAAATCAAGATAATTGAATGAATCATCTGAAAACAACTTACTCTTTTATTTTATTAAGAAAAAACATTTGTTTTTATATGATTTCACTTAGAATTTGTAAGTCAAAAAATGCTCAGTTAATAAAACTACAACAAATTTATTTTGCAAATGGCTTAAGTCCCATTTTAAAATTGATTAAATGTTAAAAAGCGAACAAGTTCAACCCATTCCTACAGTAAAATTCAAAGATAAAAAGGACTTACTAAATTAGGTATGTACCAAAATCACCATCTTACCATTCTTATTTGAAATCTCTCTCTCACACACAAAATGAAATTTGAGCTGTAAGATTCTATTCTGTTCTTCCGATTTTTCTAATAAAAGAGTCGCTAGTTCTAGACTCAAGTGAAGTTCACATAGCCTATTCAATGTTTTTAATCAACAATACAAATTCGTACCGTAAATTGGCCTTAACGCTTAATGTACTACGATCCATTGCTTTTTATAACAAGGAGCGATAAAGAGAAGACCAGAACGGTAGGTTTCCTAGGGATAGTTTTGGAACCAATTGTTGTGCCATTTGCGCGTAGAATCAGCGAAAGCTTCATCTTAATGCAAGATGACTCTCGTCCCCTGACTGCGGACAGAGTTTCGGAGTATCTTCAAAAGTCCCACCTGAACACCCTAGACTGGCCCAGCATGTTCTCCTGATCTAGATTCTATTGAACATGTCTAGGACATGCTTGGTAGACAATTGAACAAGATTACTCCAAGTCCATGAACTTTGGGGGACCTGAAAAGTGCATTGCTTTAAGCATGTGGCCAAATAACCCAGGAAAACATCGACAATGTTATTAGAAGTATACCAAAGAGATGTATTTTTGTCCTTTGAGCAAGTAAGTAGGGAATACCAAGTACTTAACCATCCTCATTTCTACTGAGCTTTGAAGGAATACTTGAAATTTTGTACATCCATTTTCTCAGCAAAATACCCCTTTTTAGATTTGTGTGTGAATTTTTTTTTTAAGGAAAACGAAGAGCAGAATGATTTACTTGTAACCATTTCAACATTTCAAGAGATTCTTAAATCTTAATTCATCAAGACAAAAATCTACATTAAAGAAATAAAGATAAAATGAAAATAAACCAACTTCTTCACTTTCGTAAAAACTCATTTTCGTAAACCATACGAATAGCAGTTCCAGTTTTTAAAATAAGAAATTAAATCTTTCTATTTTTTACTATAGGTATTGTTGCACTTATTTTTGTTTTGGTATGTGGTGCATTTCACTTTCCCTTTATAGCTGTCAAAAGCTTTTCCCATATCCCAAAGACTCGAAAATTGAGGACAAAAATATTTATCTTGGTTTGGTATCAAATTGCTAAAGAGTTATGAGTAAGCCCAGAAGTATACTTCGGGTAAATGTTTTTTTTTTAATAAAAACATATTCCATAATAATCTTGATGATTTTTAAAATGGCTCTGCTTCATTTCGCATCACATTTGGGACCAAAAAGGATGTTTCGTATGGAAACTTTGAGCCCCCTCAACTAGAGGACCAACAAAAAACTAATCTCGTCATATAAGCTCTCAGCGAGACTTTTCAAATATTATTCTATTTTTGGTTCTTCACTTTGTTGAAAGTTGTGAAGATACTGTTTTTTTTTGATAATTTTATTTTTATTTCAAAATTAGCGGTTCATAACTCTTAATTCATGCCTGCCACAATGAAAATAATCAAATATGTCTATCTCGGAAATTCGTAAATATTCTTTTAAACATCGGAGAACAAAAGTTGATTTTGTCTGTAAAAATCCTTCAAACCAACGCTTGTACTGAATTATAAACTCTTAAATAAGATTTAATATTATTATAGAAGGGAATAGAAGAGAATTTCAAACAAATTGTGTAATACATTGCTTTTCAAATTCTGAAGTTTTTATTTACAATGAAAATAGAGAAATGTTTTCACAAGTTTAAAATTTGTTAGTTCATTGGAGGATGTAGGTACTACATAGTTTGATTCCCCGAAAACTAAAATTAAACTTTTTTTTGTCAAAAAAGTGTAGATATTTGTGATTTGTGAAAAGTCTATTTTTTGTTCACATATTTTAAAAATTCATTCTTTTAAAATTTAGTTTGTGAGTCTGGAAAACCCAATTAAAATAAATTTTGTTGAAAGTAGATAGTCCTGTTTAGCGGTCAAGACTTTAAATAATATTTGTATTATTTATTTTATGCGATAAAATTCAGTTGTAATTTTTTTTTGCAATTTTCTGAGTTCTAAAACCCTTTAAACAACAGTTTACAGCTCCTCTTAAAATTTTAATATGTTTCAAACTTCAACATAATTTTTCCAAACTATTTAGCACATACTTTTAGAGTTTCAGTGTGTTTCTCATACTCTGATTCATAATTCAAAACTAAATATAACTAGCAAAAACTTTTTGAGCCCCTTAAGCAAAATTAAAAAAAAAAAAACAAAACAATTTAATTGAAAACACTATACTACTTAAAACCTACCGGATCATGAACTCCAGCCAGTGGTATGTGATTGCCATCTTCACCAGCATTGGCAACGTATTTCTCCAACTTTTTCAGCTCCTGTTCAACTGGAGTCCACTCACATTTCATCGACAATGCCAACAGCTTATTTGCAGATTCCCGAATCGAAGCTCCCGCACTCGGGGGCTTCGGCTGCGGTGTATCCTCTTTTTTGTCTCCATTACTAGAAGTATCATCCTTTGGTTCACTTTCTGTTTTGCTAGCTGGTGTGGCTCGCTCGCTTGGTCCAGAATCGTCAGGAGTTGAAGCGGTGTCTTTATTAAGATTTGCCGCAGCTTTTTTAGCGGCGCCTCCGGCACGACCACCGCGTTTACCCGGTTGGGACATTTCACGTTTATTAAGAAGTCAAATTAGATATTAAAACAAAATGTTACCGTAAACGCAAATTCATTATTTAAGTTTTCTTTTACGTGAATTTTATAAGTGAATTTTTTCCTATCGAAAATAATTTCCCGAACAAACAACCATCATTTATTTTTTTTCTGCAACCCACAAAAAGCAAAAAGATTACACAACACTCAAGACAGAAATAATTTTCCTTCCAAGACATTCGATTTTCCACTACTTGGCAACACAAACTTGGAGTCACAAGTAATTTTCAATTTTTTTAATAAAACTTTCTTTTTTCAATTTCTAAACAATTTACGCCAATTTTATAATTTTATTTTATGTTAATCCGTTTGTGGGAGAAGAACACTTAATCCGTTCGAAGGAAGCACTGAGTAATCCATGGTCGGTAAGAACAGAAAAATTTCCATATAAATTCCAGTAGAACCCATAAATTTCACTTTTATAGCCCTTTCATCCCCTCCCTGGGTGCACTATATAAAAAAAAAAAAAACCAGCAGAGAGTATATTTTTTCACAAGACCCGAGCGAATTTCAAACCGAACCGAAGCCAAGCAAAGTCTCACAATTTCTGACCCTAGTTTGGTTTTTCCAAGAACCTTAAGCCCAAACTTAACGAAACATCAGAGCCTATATCGCCTTACCCCAGAAATTCATGTGGGGCAACAAAAATGAGTTGCGCAAATATTTTCCTCTTATTCCATTTTTCTTAAGACTTCTTTTACTCCTTCGACTTCATCGTCCGACCACATGGCATCCGATGCCGTCCACAAGGTTTCCGGTTGCCATCGCCGGTTTTGTTAAATCGAACCACGTTGGCACGCACATGCTTCTGCCATATCATCAACAAGAACTGTTGTTTCTACCATCCTGTTGGCCTACTTTTGGGTATTCGTAAACAACAACATGGCGATGGACCCTACCAACAGCAGTTCGTGTCCATGGGAATTCGAAATAAGACGCTAAACTTTGTTGTCCTGGGATAAACAAAAATAACTGACATAACCTCAAAGCAGAACGAGGTGATTTGTTTATATTGCTGAACCTTATATTATTGTTTACTTTGATCCTTTGGATGTTTCGTTGAAATTCTTGTACCCCTGTTTTGCTGAGGGGTTGTTTGGGAACTCCTCTGTGCTTTCCACTTCATTCGTGTGAGAGCTTCGAACTATAGGATTTTCCCTATTTGCATAAGCAAATGCAGAATGAATACTTAATAAATGCAAACAAAAAAAACGAAGAAATGTTTTTCCTTGCAATAGAGGAGTGGTAAATGTTTCCTTTGAGAATATAAAAAAAATTCAATTTTAACCGTTATTTTTGTAGACCTGATTCTTGCTTTTTGAATTCAAAGCTTTCAGTTGAGATATCATTTCCGGTTGAACTCAAAGTTTTCATTTTAAATTATAAAAAAGCTTTGAGAAAGTTAATTTTGAATTGGCATGTGGGGTAGGATCCTAAATTACCTCATTTATGAAGAACTATCAGACCCAGACTAACGTTTCTTTGCCTTATTTTCATTTTATATTAATATAATAAAAGTTGCATAATTGAATTCTACAAATCGGGGATAGGTATCGGGACAAAGGTTATGATTTCCATTTTTTTTGAGATTTCGCTTTATTCGCGAACCATTGAAAATTTTATTCGCTTAGATACGCTAAGCTCCCGTAAATTTTATGCACCCGACCACAACAGTGTAAATATGCGTACTTTTGAATGAGCTAAGCGAACTTTGCAGATTCAATGCGAGTGATATTCGCTTGCATTCGCTGGCACCGGAACCCCAGGCTTATACAGCAGAATGCAACATCCGTCGAACATTTTTTTTAAACATTATTCAGATAAAAAGAAAAATGTTTTTTTCTAACTTTTCAAGATTGAACAATTATTGTGTTTTTTCTAGTGGTAAGAACCCAAACAATATTTGTAGAATTTGCAACAATTTCACCTTATATAATGGTGAAACAAATGACTGATTGGAATATTAGATATACGAATGTACTACATACCTAAAAAAACAATTGTGAATGGAAAAATAGTAATTATTTTTTGACAAAAGAAAATAAAATTGATCAAAAATAATTATATACTTGCTTACAAACTGATTTCACGCAGATGAAATGTGTATCTGTTTTAATTACTCCAGGGACCTTATATGTTTATATTTAATTATACTGTCATTTATTAATAGTTGTCTTTTAATGCAATATAGCATATGAAGAAAACACTATCTATACCTGCTCTAAATATATTGAAACTGGAATCAATGATGAAATTAGTGTTGAATTGTTGAAGCATATACAGATATAGACTTTTTTCTTTAAAAAACCAATTGTAGATCATAGTCCATTTAAATACAAAAAATGCAAAAAAATATTCTATCAAATTTTTGTTTATTTATTTAAATTTTGATGCAATTTTCTTGGCTTCTTTTTGACGTAGAGTAATATTTTGTTACTGATTTTGTAGTTAACAATACATTAAGAATTTTTGTATGAACATTTTTGACATCCTTTTGGGTTGGGTAAGAAATTTTGCAAATTAAAATCTCACATTTAGTAGGGTCGCTTAGCAAGAAAATCTGTTTTTGCCGGACAAAAGCACCAAATTTTTTTTAGGTACTACTTAGGTCCATAGCTTGAGATTTAGGGTAGGACCCATCTCGGCGGTCAGCCATCTTGGATTTTATAGCCGCCATTTTGAAATTTAGGTATATTATTAATATCCCGGCTTCTAAATCACTTAGGATCCCAAACTTGGTGTATAGTTATACATTTTTGGGGTCAGGGAATACAACCACATACTTTTCAGATGTTAAAGTTTGCAAATATACGAAGGGGGCATGGGGGTCATGACCCCCTTGCTCCAAGACAATCAATATTTAGGGTCGGATAATATACCTATATAAACAAGCTTAAAATGTATCTGACTAAAATCATTCAAGGAGGGAAATGGGGGGTCATGACACCCCCCCCCCCTCAGAGCCCAAGAAAAAGTATAAATAAAAAACAAACTTCATTTAAACACACAGAAGTGCAAAAACTGACGCGACGTACGGCTAGCCCAAATTATTTCATAACCGTAATGTTACCATTTATGAGACCATGGTAATATTATTCGCGAACACTGTATGTTTTGTCGTATCGAGTTTTTCTGAAAGGAAAATTAATAAGTTAAATGCAAATATTTACAAAATGCAGATTTTCATCATCTTGGACTCCATTCAACATGAAAACAGAAATAGAAAAAATCTTATAATATCATATGGATGATCATAAATAAAATTTAAAATTTAATTTCTTTGTCAGCTGTTTTAAGCAATATCTATGTTTTAGTTAGTTGTCTAAATGCGACCATTTACGCAAGATTTTTCTAAGTCCCCTCTTACACGATGATTCTTTGCCTCAAACTCTTTTCGAACATAATGAAGAATGGCTGTAGTAGGTGTATGGTTCGTTATGTTGACACGGACGTGGTGGTAGTCCTCATTGGCAAGTTCCATCACCTGATGATCTTGTGTACAAATTTGAAGATTTCTGTTGCCTTTGGTACGGGAAGATCATTTAATTATAAAGACATCAATGCTATTAACGAGAAACTGGGCGTAGAAAAATCCTTGGCCTCCCCGTATTTCACAGTTTTTCGGGTTGCGATACAACATCTTCATTTTTCGGACGAGGCAAGAAATCTGCGTGGAAGGCATGGAATTGTTATCATGAGGTGACACATACCTTAATATGCATAGCATTACATCCTTACACAGAGCTTGATGGTGAACATTTAAAAGGCTAGAACGCTTCTCGGTAATATTATATGAGAAATACAGTAATTCGGATAGTGTGAATGATGTCAGCAAGGAGCTGTTTTGCCAGAAGACTAAGACATTGGAGAAACTTCCACCTACAAAAGATGCACTACTTCAACACTCAAAGCGGTTGTATACATCAGGCAGGAGTATGGTGTACCAGCGAGCACATTCAACAGTGCGCTCCTAGTCCGGAAGGCTGGGGCTGGACTCAGAAAGAAGAAGGTGGATCATGGGTTCCTGTATGGAACACATTATAAATAAATAAATAAATAAATTGGGTGGCGCAACAGCTCATGGAGAACCAGGGCCTAGTGACTTACAACTCACAACCATTCCTGTGTGCGTGTTTGTTGGCAGGAATGGAGGGGACCTACAGTTTTTTGCCGAGTCCGAACGGCTAAATGAGAAGCACTTTTTCATGACAAGTATACTCTTGGAGGATTTGTCAGTTCCTTGCAAGAGGCAGTACTTCGGATAAAACATTTCTGTTTTTAGGTGGCACAGCTGGGAATCGAACCCACACCTTCGGCATGACAGTCCTACGCACTCTCCATCATGCCACGAGGTACTACATGTACATGTATGTATGCACATGTATATATATATTATTTCATTTTCAACTTTATATCTTAGAATTTTATATTTTTGTCACTCGATTTAATAATAATTGGATAGTTTGTAACTAATATATACTTACACAACCTAACTTAAATGTATTTGCATTTAACATATTAATTTTCCTTTAAGAAAAACTCGATACGACAAAGCATACAGTGTTCGCGAATAATATTACCATGGTCTCATAAAAGGTAAACATTACGGTTATGAAATAATTTGGGCTAGCCGTACGTCGCGTCAGTTTTTGCACTTCTGTGTGTTTAAATGAAGCTTGTTTTTTATTTATACTTTTTGTTGGGCTCTGAGGGGGGGGGGGGGGGGTAGTCATGACCCCCCATTTCCCTACTTGAATAAGTTTAGTCAGATAAAATTTAAACTTGTTTATATAGGTATATTATCCGATCCTAAATATTATATATGATTGTCTTGGAGCAAGGGGGTCATGACCCCCATGCCTCCTTCGTATATTTGTTAACTTTAACATTTGAAAAGTATGTGGTTGTGTTCCCTGACCCCAAAAATTTATACCTAGACACCAAGTTTGGGATCCTAAGTGATTTAGAAGCCGAGATATCAATAATATACCTAAATTTCAAAATGGCGGCTATAAAATCCAAGATGGCTGACCGCCGAGATGGGTCCTACCCTAAATCTCAAGCTATGGACCTAAGAAGTACCTAAAAAAATTTGGTGCTTTTGTCCGGCAAAAACACATCATCTCGAAATTTGACGCTAAGCGACCCCACTAATTTTAAAAATCCCGCTTTTAACAATCTCTAAATTAAAAATTCCTGTAAATTAAAATCACAATAAATTTAACGAATTTTTTTAATCAGAATCTCAGAAATCAATCGAGATTCTGATTTAAAAAAATTCTTTGTTGCAATTCAATTCAATTTTGAGAGATTTCCTTTCTTCTGCAAAAATAAATCGAGTGCCTACCTATTTAAGACCATTATATTGGCTCTGGAACTTTGGCACCTCATATGTATGAGGGAAATTTGATAAAAAAGATGCCATCTAATTGGTCAGTAGTTGATCAGAAAAGGTCAAGCGGTCCCAGAAATTGGTCAGCCCTAGATATCTTGTTATAAAGGCATACACTTTCTCCAGGTCGCTCAAGGTCACGCGCGATTTTTGGCACCTCATTTAAGGGTAATTTGCAAAAAAAAAATACCATCAGAAAGATTTCTAGATCGTGATAAAAGGTCAACTATTTTCAGCAATTGGTCAGCCATAGATTTTTTTCTAGGAATTTTTGAAGTTCGTTTAAAGGTCACAAGCAAAACTTTTGGCACCTGATTTGGGTAATTTAAAAAAAAAAAGAATGCAATTTGAAAGGCCTCTTCACGGTTGTAAAAGGGAAGCTATTTTCAGTAATTGGTCAGTCATAGATTCTCTTATACGATTTTTTTTAAGTTTTTTTTTAAAGGTCATGAGCGATTCGTGACCTTGAAAAAAAAATACTTCAAAAAATCGTAAAAATTAAGCTATAGCTGACCAATTACTGAAAATAGCTGACCTTTTATAAAGATCAAGAAATCTTTCAGACGGTACACTTTTTTTCGCAAATTTCCCTAAAATGAGGTTCCAAAAATCGTGCGTGACCTTGAGAAAGTTTAAGCCTTTATTACAAGTTATCTAGGGCTGACCAATTTCTGGTACCACTTGACCTTTTCTGACCAATTAGATGGCATCTTTTTTATCAAATTCCCCTCATATGAGCTGCCAAAGGTCCAGAGCCCATTATACTATTCATAATTTGTATTTAGTCCAGTTAAAAGTCCCCATCGATTTGAGTGCCACTAACTATTGTACGGGGGGTCAAAGGCCCTCCCAATCGCTTTTTAAGGAATATCTCCCGAACGATAACTCTTACAAACAAAATGTCAAGTACCAGATTCTAGCTTAGAAAATTTCCTACAAAAAATGTCGAGTACCTACCTTCTATCACCAGAGTAACCGTTTTCGAGATAATTCAATCGGTACAGTTACGTATTTTATGTTTCTGTAAAAAATGTACTCTTTTACACCACATTTGAGGTTGAGTACAAGGTGGTTTTTCTTGTGTGTTACATATCCCCCAGGAAAATTAGAAAACATTTTTAAAAACTATATATGTATATTGTATATAGGGATTTATTTAAAGGTTTTGGGAATGGTCCTCATCGATTCGGGGTCCACTGCATTAATCATATGGGGTCGAAGGTCACGAAACATCGTTTGTGTAGGGTGGATTTGGAAAAGAAAAAAAAAATTGTGTACAAGGGGGGGTTCTATTCTCTCCCGTTTAGCCAGGCTGAGCAATTTTCTAAGAAATTGATTTGAAATAGAAAAAAACAATGGTAACACTTACGCAATGTTATATTATATCTTTATTGTTGGACTGTCATGCCAAAGGTCTGGGCGCAGCCACTGCCGCCTAAAAACAGAAATGCTTTTCCCGAGATACTGCCACTTGAAGGGAACTGACAAATCCTCCAAGAGTATACTTGCATGAATACATACATAAGTGTTTCTTATCTAGCCGTTCGGAATCGGCAAAAAATTGTAGGTTCCCTCGATTCCTGCCAACAACACGGCCCTCCACGAGCTGTTGCACAACCAAATTTATTTTAACACCGACACTCTGAGACACTGTCACACTGTTCACATGTCTCAATTCACTACAACATATTAGTCTATGATACTGTTTTTATTTATTAAATTAAGTTTTGCACAGAAGAGTCAGACTTGTTTACTTTATAGAAGTCCAAAAATCATGACAAAAGGACACAATAGTTTAAATCGTTATAATTCTTTATTTCGATGCATGTTGCCTTGGCGATAGTTAATTCCAGAAGGAAGCAGCTATTTATTTGACTAAGTGGGTACTTCTGCTTAAAACAAGTTCCAAACAACGACCTCTGATAATAGAATAACAAAATATAGCTTAAGGCATTCTTTAGGCTATAAACATAATGCTGGAAAGAGTTTTATCAATAACATTTGACGTGAACGGTGAACATGCCAATACATATCCAATAATAATTGCTTACCACTGTGTTTATTTATTTCCCAACGTTTCGTAAGTAGTCCTTACTTCTTCGGCGGTCATATTTATTTCAATCTTTTAATAATAATAAATTTTAGTTTGTTTAACAAAAATAGCAACTTCTTTTTGTCTCACTTTTTGTTCAAAAATTACATGTCTTTCTTATAACTAAAATTGCATCCTTCCCGAGACGGCATGCACTGACACAAACTTTAACATAAATTCCTTACCTCACCTAGAAAAAAAATAACGGATTCTTCTAGAAGGGACATAATACAAATATTTTTCATCTTTGAAATGATTGTCTATCTGCTCCCATTAAATGGGTGTTTTTTATAGGTATAAAACTTTAAGTTGGCAACACTATTTTAACTGGTGGCCATTTTGTCAGCTGTCAAGTGATTTATTTTTAGTTTGGTTTGGCATTTCAACATGAATAGACTGACGCGACTCCTGAACAACGCTTCCAAATTGTGCAAATTTTATTTTGAAAATCATGGTTCTGTTCGAAATACGTATCGCGCACTACTTCCATTTTACCGTGCTTCTTTAAAAACAATACTGGCCAGAACAGTACAGTCAATGGTGACCGCTATAGAGCCATGATTACTGACTTTTTCGTTCATCAATTCAACACCCATGATGTGCAGGAGCTGTGGTATTAACAAGACAGTGGCGCAACATGTCACACGTAGCTCGTGCCACAATTGATTTATTGAAGGAAACGTTTTGTAACCGCATATAGTTTCACGTTACGGACCCGTGGATTGGCCTCCAAGATCGTGCGATTTAACGCCACTTGACTATTTTCTGTAGAAGTCGCTAGTCTACGCCAATAAGCCCCAACTGATTGACCACTTGGAGGACATCATTCGCCACGTTATTACCGATATACGGCCACAAATATTAGAAAAAGTCATCGAAATTTGGACCTCCAGATTAGACAACGTCCGAGCCAGCCATGGCGGTCGTATGTCAGGATTTATTTAAATTATAATGCCAGAAGATTATCTTTCGAATAAAGTAAATTTCATGTCAATTTAAAAAAATTATCTTTGTTTGATTCCATTTCAAAGTTCTATACCTCTAAAAAACACCTTTTACTAATAGTGAACAAACTTAAAAAAGAAAAACAACGGCAATGTGTGCTATATTTGTTTTGAAAGTTAGAAATCAGCTCTTTTATTACATTTTTAATTCAAAGTTTTCAATTAAATAAAAAGTTGTTTTTGTAATTTTCAATTAATTTAAATTACAAAAATATTATTTTACTGAAATTATTATTATTTTTTGATCATTATCTTCAAAACTCAGTGTTGCACTTTTAATTCGCGCGATTAAACCTTTGTATTTCTACAAAAAAAAAAAAACAAAAAAAAAACACGACCGACCGGCACAAGAAAAGTAAACGTTTAGAAAAAAAGAACACGAAGCCGAACTGTCAAACAGCCGGCGAAGAAGGCGATAAAAAAAACGAGCGAAATAAAAAATGCAACAGGCAACACAAAAAAAGTGCTGCCACCACGACTATGCTCAACAAGGGGGTGGGTTCTCGAAGTTAGTTTTTTTAACGATTATAAAAAAAGTATGATTGATATAAAAAAAGATGAAATTGAATTAATTAACTTACTTTTATTAACACAGGAGCGTAGCTGAAAAAAATGAAATGGGCGCCAGTGATTTTTTTTTTAATAAAAGGAAATCACAAACCTTCGGAGCGAAACCGACGGTGAAAATACACTAGTCAACAATATTAAAGGAACAAATTTTTTTTCAATTTTTGTTAGCGTTTTTTGAAGAGCTGTATCTTTGTGACGAGTGGTCGTATTGAGTTGAAATAAAAAGCATATTACAGCTTTATGTTTTTGGTTTCGAGATTTGTTTGCAAACAAATTTTTTTGAAGTACCGTTATTGCGTTATTGCAAAAAATGAGACGAGACAACAAAACTATTTTGTTTTTATTTTTTTTGAAAGTCCTCATTTCTATGGATAAATTTTTTTGAGTCAATTAAATGTCATGATCAGATACCTTGTTTATTCAGCTTCAATTCAGTTTTTTTGTTGTTTTCGTACGATTTTTTTTGACATGGTTTATCTGACTTTGAATGAAAAAAGATACTTTTAGACTTGATTACCAATATCTCAGCAAATAATGACGTTATAAAAATTTCAAAGACAGTTTTGGAAATTTGAAAAAGCGTTTTACAAGATTTTTTTATGATTTTGTAGAAATTATTTTTTTTACCGTTCACCGTTAGTTTAAAAAAAGTACTAAAAACCGACGTTTTGTGGTCTTTTCGTAAATCTTTTTTTTTTCGTTGCAAATATTGATTGCATGGCTTGCGTTGGTATGCAAATTTATAGACTTTTAAATCATCAATATTCTTGTAAATTTTCAAATTGATTCATCGAACCGTTTTTCCTCACCAAAACTTCAAAGTCTTACAAACCAGGTAAAGGAACAAATTGTGGTGTTCCTAAACAATGCGAAGTTGTCATCAAAATGACAAGAAAACCGCAATTCCAGTGGATTTTTTTCACAGTTTTGCATTAGTTAGATACTTTTTTGAATGGAAATGAAAAAAAATTACATTTTTCAAACAAAAAAAAATTTAAAAATCAAGTTTTTTTGTTTGAAAATTTTTTTAAATTAATTTTTTTTTATTTTTTTATTTAATGTACTTTTTATTTCATTTCAATTCAAAAAAGTATCTAACTAATGCAAAACTGTGAAAAAAATCCACTGGGATTGCGGTTTTCTTGTCATTTTGATGACAACTTCGCATTGTTTAGGAACACCACAATTTGTTCCTTTACCTGGTTTGAAAGACTTTGAAGTTTTGGTGAGGAAAAACGGTTCGATGAATCAATTTGAAAATTTACAAGAATATTGATGATTTAAAAGTCTATAAATTTGCATACCAACGCAAGCCATGCAATTAATATTTGCAACGAAAAAAAAAAGATTTACGAAAAGACCACAAAACGTCGGTTTTTAGTACTTTTTTTAAACTAACGGTGAACGGTAAAAAAAAATAATTTCCACAAAATCATACAAAAATCTAGTAAAACGCTTTTTCAAATTTCCAAAACTGTCTTTGAATTTTTTATAACGTCATAATTTGCTGAGATATTGGTAATCAAGGCTAAAAGTATCTTTTTTCATTCAAAGTCAGATAAACCATGTCAAAAAAAATCGTACGAAAACAACAAAAAAACTGAATTGAAGCTAAATAAACAAGGTATCTGATCATGACATTTAATTGACTCAAAAAAATTTATCCATAGAAATGAGGACCTTCAAAAAAAATAAAAACAAAATAATTTTGTTGTCTCGTCTCATTTTTTGCAATAACGCAATAACGGTACTTCAAAAAAATTTGTTTGCAAACAAATCTTGAAACCAAAAACATAAAGCTGTAATATGCTTTTTATTTCAACTCAATACGACCACTCGTCACAAAGATACAGCTCTTCAAAAAACGCTAACAAAAATTGAAAAAAAATTTGTTCCTTTAATATTGTTGACTAGTGTATATTGAATAAAAAGAGAAAAATTTGTATATTTAGAATTAGGAATTTTTAATAGCTTCAAATTGCCTGGGAAACCTTTTAAATAGGATGAAAACCCAGGATCTTTTAAAACAAAGAGAACAAAAGAATTGGAAAACCAAATGGAGATGAACCGTTAACGTTCGGTCCCGAAAGAACAAAGTTTTTACCGAGATATGGGTCACGAGTTCCGTAATTTTCGGAATATTACGATACAAAAACCAAACGATAAAATACGAGTATTTTACTCTAGCCAAACAAAAATTATTCGAGGACAAAACAACCAATATGCAATTTGTTCGAAAATCAGTAATACTTAGCTTTTTTTTTCTGCCACTATCTCCTTCCTAAGAAAGTTTATCTCCTGTTTAGATCACAGCTCCTCCACTATTCTTCCACCTTATTTTTCCTCAAGAATTTCTTTTTCCACTCAACAATTCTTAAAACTATTCTTCGCACTCAACTTTCCTTTTTTATTCTCCAATAAATTTTCCTTTCTGCTTTTGCCTTTAATTTTTCTTCAAGAACCTCTGGTTCATTTGCTACACAGTAAAGAAGTGACTTCCAAGCTTTAACCTTGCCTGAATGACCTCTTCTTTTTCTTCAATCTTGGTGCTTTCAGCCAATCAGTGGCCGTGGTTTTCGGTCACGTCGTCATTCAGCTACACTCTGCATAGTCACTAGAGAGAGCCAACGTAGTTGAAAACCAGCGGTCTTTCTTACTCGCACCTTCACAGCGGCTCATGCAAAATCATCGTAGAATTCGCCGATCGCTGGTTTCACTCCCAGGAGCGGCGAATTCGATAAACACATCCAGCCATATATCCCTAAATAATTATTTCAGAAAGAAAAGTTTTTCGAAATCAAAAAGAAAGTTAAGTTCAACCCGAGTGCATTTTTCCCCTGGGAACTAACTAGAAAAATCTAACGTGGAAAACTGGTGGAGGGCTAATTTCAATTACTCAAGCCAGCAAGGATAGATTGGCAGAACTTTTCTGCATCGTAAATTTAACTTTAGTATCGTTTGATATTTGTGAAGATTTGGGGGGAAGCGGGGACTAACAGTTAACGTTCCATCTCTTACATTAATATAAGTTAAAGTTAGGTTGGGCACGCAGCCATTCTCGACATAAGTAACTTCAGCATTCGGGGACCAAGTGTCGCCCGTGCTCTTTTTAGTGGATTAAGCTTTGATCAGACCAACCGTCTGTCAATTTTCGAGTTTGTACTTGGGGACCACCTGTCGCCCAGACTTAAGATCAAACAGACCGCCCATCTGTCGGTGAGTGGAACAAATCCACTTTTTGTGTCAAAATTCAAATATCGATTTCTATTTCTTCAAGATACTGAGAGAGAGAACCGATGGCTGATGGACCATGGCTGCCCCTCTCTCTCTCAGTAGGTTGAAAGAAACACCTGAAAAGAAAATTGGAAAGAAAGGAAGCAAGGATAGGGAACCAGAAAGAATAATTTTTGTTGCGGGAAATTTTACCGCAACATCAGCCAGGTCCTTACGAGCTCTGGGTAACCTGATAATGCTTGCAGACGAGAGTACCGAAGCAAGCAGATATTATAACGTTTGGTATCTTAAAATAAAGTGTCTATTTGAACTTAAAATTTTCAGCACTACTAAAGAAAGATTCAATACCTTTGTTTGAACATCATTAAAAAAATAAATAAAAAGTGTAGTCCCTAATATTATCATTTGATTGAAAATAAACTTAAAAATTTTTAAAAATTTTTATTTTCTAGAATTTGAAAGGGAAGCTCATGAGAAATAATTATGCCTTGTATGTCAAAGGTGCTCGCACATGCTCTGAAACTAAGAACATCGAGATAGTACTGCGTTCAAAGTTAAATTTTGTGGTCAAATTTGGAAGATATGCCGCATGCATGGTATAAAAATACAAGGTATGTTGTATATGAGATGAAGGGTCGCCATATTTTGTTTTGTGTGACGTCATAGCGAGTGTTCACCAACACATAGCTTTAAAAAATAAATTATTTATTGTTTTACTTGAAATTTAACAAAACATAACTTCAAAACATAAATAATCTATTGTTTTACTTTGAGTTTTAGTAGCAAATTGCTTCAAAATATAAACTGTTTCTGTTTACTTTCTTTGCCATAAATGACAAACAATTGAGATCATTCACTCGCAATGACGTCACGAGTCAACTGCCTGAGCTGTCAAGCATACCTTGTTATTCTTATACCATGTGCCGCATCAATTTAAATAAATATTCTTATCATCAAAATGGAATGATTTATGTCACGAGGCATATTTTAATCATTTAAGTGATAATTTTGAGAGATTTTTGAAGACTTAAAGGCTAATGTCCACAGAATTTTTGTGCGTCGATAGATGGTGATAATTAATTTGTATTATCATTCATGTTTATTAATTCCTGCCGACAACTTCCCCCTTGAAATTCATCTTATATTTTGAAGGAAAGCTTTAAAAAACCATTTTTGCATTTTCTCCGAATTTTGTTTATTAAATCTTTGTGAAATTCTTCAATTAGTCTGTTTTTGTTTCAATCCATCGAGTGCTTCTATTCACAATAAAAAAAGATCTTCTTTATAAAAATCGTATACATATTTAACCTTAACTGTACAAACTGTTTTAAATTCTAATGTCCTCAACCTTATCATACACTTTCGGTGGTTTCACTCGTTTTTCTCACTCTCAAAAGCCTCTTTGAGTTTGAACTTTTGAATTTTACCCGAAGTTGTTCTGGGAAAATGTTCAACAACTCTAACGTATCGTGGAATCTTGAAATGAGCTAGTTTTCCTTTGCAGAATTCTTTAACATCTTCCCGAGTTAAAGGTTTGGCGCCATCTTGCAATCGGATGTAAGCGCATATCTCTTCACCCAAACGCTCGTCTTCGACACCAATTACCTTCAAAAACAGATTCTCATTTATTCTTATTCAATATAATCGAATGTTTGAACTTACATGTGTTTCTAGAATATCAGGGTGTGTATCTAAGAAGGCTTCAATTTCTTTGGGGAATATATTTTCTCCTCCGCGAATAATCATCTCTTTTAGTCGACCAACAATCTGTCCGTAGCCATTCTCATGGAGTATGAAACTGTCACTGTAAGATAAAACTTAAAAAAAACTCGAATGCTGGTGTCAAATAGGTGACAAACTTACCCCGTATGAAGCCACCTAGACGCACTCACAGTCTCCTTTGTCTTAGCCTCATCATATAAATAGCCCAGCATCACAGCGTATCCTCTGATACACAATTCGCCAGCTTGACCAAATTGTACAGTATTGCCATTTGAATCGATCACCTTTGCCTCAAGGTGATCTTGTAAGTGTCCTACGGTGTTAAGAATTTTGTCTTCATCATCATCGATCATGGATTGGAATGTAACGGCAGTCAGTTCAGTCATTCCAAACACACTTTTGACCTTCTTCAAACCGAGAATATTTTTGATGTCCTTAAAAAGTTGAGGCGAACATAATGCTCCCCCAGTGACAGCTATTTCTGCAGTCTTAATTGGCAGCTGCAGCTCCCTCTGCTTTTTTATTAAATCAACATACATCGTTGGTGTCCCATGAATCATGGTGCACTTTTCATCTACGATCGCTCTCAGAGATGCTTCGGGACTGAAGCCATCTGTTGGAAAAACCATGGTAGCTCCATGACATAGAGCAGGCGTTGTGGAGATAGCGACCCCAAATGCATGGAAGAGTGGATTTTGAACGCAGATTATTTGTTTCTCGATCTCATTTCGTTTCCCATTGAAATAGCCATTGTTTATGAGGTTGAAATGAGTAAGAACAGTTGCTTTTGGCTGTCCTGTAGTTCCTGATGTAAATTGTATATTACAAGGATCATCGGGAGAGATTCTAAACTGCATATCACTAACCTTTTGTAAGGCGTCTTTGTCTGTGAAATCAAGGAGATCATCAAACTTTAAAGTCCCAGCCAACTTGTCTCGGGAATCTATCACAACAGCTTTTAATTTCGGTAGCTTTGAACTCTTTAGATTTCCTTCTTTAGAATCTTTCAATTCGGGACAGATTTTCTCAAGAATTTCATAGTATTTCTGATTTCTAAATGAATCCGCTGTAACTATTGCCTTAGCTCCTACCTTCTGAAGGCAGTATTCGACTTCTGGGGCTTGAAAAGATGGATTAATGCCAACTGATACCAGGCCAGCTCTAGCTGCACCCAGCATTGTGAGATACCAATGAGCATTGTTTGGAGCAAATATACCAACTCGATCACCATGTGTAAGACCGAGTTTTAAAAAACTAGCAGCAAGTCGGTCGATAGTATCTCTCGCAGAAGAAAATGTAAACCGTTTGCCCTCGTGGCAAAAAACTACAGCTTCAGTGTTGGGGAATTTCTTGGCAGTGTCATCCAATTGCTGACCCAGAGTTTTGTAAACTAGTTTCTCCTTTCCAATGTTATGAATGTAAGAGGGTTTGGGATCTGTTGAAAGACTATAAAAATGAAGAAAGGTTTTATTAATTTAACTTAATAAGTATCCAAGCAGTAAAGTCTTTTTTCTCAAAATTATCTAAGCGTTTATTGACTAGAACTAAAGAGTATTGTAATGATACTTTAAGAATCCAAAATGATTGTTTTTATTTTAATTTTTTTACTAAAAAAAATTATGTGATTGGCGCCCAACGTGGGACTTTTTATGTAGCCAATGTTCCAAAATTCTTGTAATTTGTAATTCTTTTTAATTGGTCATATAAAATTTCCTTTTCAACACTATGAGATCAGCTTCTGTCAATTTCCTTAATACCATATTTCCTATTCCCAAAAGTATAAGCTCTGCTTTAGTATAAGTATACTCGTATATATGTTTTGTATTTAAATCTTATTGAATAATTTTGAATGAACAACAACAACTTGCGTGTGTTACCCCCAAGTTATTTTAGTGTGACACTTGCTATCAATCATTGAACATCAAATTTCATAAAATGATGTTTATGACCCCGATATCTGAGGTGCTTATTTCGATACATAAAAGGTAACAAGTGAAGCTTTTTTGTATTGAAAACAAAAGGTATGTATATAATAACAATAATTAATAAAAAAGTTTATCTAGAAAATTAATTCTAAAATTATACTTTTTTTTTTAACTCTCCTGAACGACTCATACGTCAATAGCAGTTTAACTCAAAATAATGGGTCTCTATAATCTTTAATCAGTATTGCTAGACTAACACCCAATCTACATTGCAAAAATCACATGAATCGGCTAAATATTTTAGTCTAGTAAATTTTTACTTTTTCGAGTTTAGACCAACCAAATATTTTAATATGATTTTGATATCTCTGCTTTAAGTACATAGTTCAGTAAGTTTTGATGATAAGAAATTAAGTCTAGACAAAAACTAAGTAGTGGCTTTATGTCTTTATTTTCTGGTGTAGACAAAAGTCTCGGAAATTTAATCATCAATTCGATGATTGTGAAGCCCAAAACCTTGTTTTCGTCATACTGATTGTAAGTCTATTTGTCAGTCTGTCGACACTATAGATAATCTTGAATGAATAGACAGATAGACTTCAAATTTGATGTAGCCATTCAAAATGTGTGTGTAATTCTCTTGGATAGAAATTATTTTATTAATGAGATCCGACAGCTTCCTCTATGAAAAATCAATGACTTATCGCACAGCCCTTGTATACAGGGTATCCCATAATTTATGTCCGATAGTTTGGAGGATGATTTTTGCGATTAATATACATAAGAAAACAATTATGAGGGTGAAGAGGGGATGGGTTAAATCCCAATACAATTTGTGAAAAATTACTCCAAAAATTATTTAAATGAACGGTTTTTGAGAAATGAAATTTCAAAATCAATGTTTTTAAAAAAAAAAAAATTGAGAATCTGTTTTCAAATTTTGAGAAAATAAATATCACTTTTTCTAATATTCAATGCTATTGACTGCTAATTTTTAGTCAAAAACTGGAAACCAGTGCCTACGTTCTGTAACTTAGGCGAGAACTTCTTGCATCGAGAAAACATGGAACACAAAATCCCAACGTTTCTCGACCTGGAAAAATAAACTGTGTCTGTATCTCAATGTGAGAAACATCTCTTTTGATTTGTCTTTCCATTGGAATATCTACCGGAAACTATGTTATTGACAGTTAAAATTCAAATATTTAAAAATATTTGTACTTTTATCAAATGTCTTATGGAGGTCTGCCGTCTTAATGCAATTAGTAAACACGCATTTATATAAGCTAGTATCGCCAAGTAGTAAAAGGGAGATATAGAAAAGTGTTTACGTACTAATATATAAATTGTTTTTTTTTGAGGGTTATTAATGCATTTATTGAAAAAATATCAGTCTAAACACATTGATAATATATACTTATATGGATACATCTACGCATGTATTTGTATATATAACCATACAATTATGTAAATATAATCTATATAATGACGTTCCCATAATTTTCATTCGATACTTTTGGTCTAGTTTCAATTTTGTAAGCTTTCAAAAGCATACCTCAATTAAATGAAACTGAAGAATCTGAAGTATACCACACTTAATTGAAACTGAAGACACTGAGCACAAAAAAAGAAAGATTATTAATTTCACTTAAGTGAATTTGCCCATAATAACGGTTTGTTACTTTTAGTCTAGTTGAATTTACTCTTGCTTCAGATGTTATGAGGGCTCTCGAGTGCACCTCATTTAAGTGAACCTGAGTGAAAATGAAAAATCTTAGGTAAACCTCACTTAAGTGAAACTGACAATACTGAAGCACAAAATGGACAAAATTACTAATTTCACTTAAGTGAATTATAGGTATGATCACCCCTATTTAGGGTCTGTTACGTATCTACTTTCATTCAATATTGCTTCTGAAGTGAGGAGAGTTCTCAAGCGCACCTCACTTAAGTTGAACTAAAGAAGAAAATGATTGATAAGTAGGTATTTCTATATTTGTTTTTAGCGCTTACATTTACATTTCCAAACTACCCTCTTTGCTAAATCCAAAGGGAGAGTGTTCTTTTGTTTTTGTTTTGAAATAATACAAATTACAAATACAAAATATTTGCCATTATTTCTCTACTTTTAATCGCTTTAATTTTCTTCTCACATGCGTTTTACTTGTCGAGTAATTTTAGCAGTTAAATCGAGAAATTATCTCGACTTTTTTCTTACAGAAACAGTTTAACTCACATTTTCCAGGCTCTCACAGTTTTACTCATATTTTTCCAGGCTCTCACAGAAATTTTATTCCGAAAAGTTTCAAGTCGAGAAAATCTAGTTACAGAACCAGGCGAACGTGAGAAAACAATTTTAATGCCAATTTACGTCATATTTGTTTTGATTCACGTGTTCCATGCGAGAAATTTCTCGATGCGAGAGTTACAGAACGTAGGCACAGATCTAAAAATTGTTTTGGTTTTTGAAAAATAAAAAAAAATAAAAACAAAGGTATGCATGGCAACTATTTTACGTTAAAAATAAAAAAAAAAATGCAAGAGTAGGTTGCACGTATTTTAAAAATAAAGTTTTCTTATTGTTTTGTTCAAGAGGCTGAAGGTTTAAGAAAATTGTACGTTAAGACAAGGAAATTTCGAGAGAAAAATGTTGAAAAGCATCAAATACAATATTTATATTAGCTAAAACAACTCTTTTGATAGTTTGAAAAAAGAACATCATTTAAATTCTCGGTTGAATATGATTGTATAGAAAAAATATAAAATCGTTGGAGCGGTTCTTTAAAAATTAATTTTTTATATTTGGGTGATTCCGTCCAAGTGATTCTTTGTGTCCAGTACTTTTTTTGTTATTCAATGTAATATCTATTAATATTATATTTTTGGTTTGAATTGTGTTAATGGCTTTTTACTACAATCTACTTTCGATATCATGACAAAATTTGCTACTTCTTCCACATGGCTTGGAAAAGTGTAATAAAAATATCAGTACCGTGGCATGGCCCTCCAAAAGTACTTGAGAGTGCTAGGACGCCATATGGCCCTAGGCTCAATGATAGGAAAATCCCTATGCACACCTCCGCGTGGTGGAGGGTGGGTAACGCTAACGTGCAGGGGGACCGAATGGATGCCGGGATAAGCAGACAACCCAGCTTTGCTGGTTAGGGCACAAACTTGTCCTTGGGATGGTTAAAAGCCCCCTTAAGACGGATGAACTGCAGGTGGCGGTCAACGGCATGATAGTCTGGTGGCGGAGGAGCGTTTTTGTTAAAAGGCCAACGGCAGCAGCAGGTAGCGTCTGTAACCCATATTGGGCGGCTACAAAAGGCGTCTGTTTTCCCATAGTGGGCGGCCTCGAGCAGTTATGTGTTTGACCATACAAAAGGCGGGTGTGCCTGTCAAATCTGAGCTTATGTATGTTATTAATCGTATCTCGGAAAACACCATGGTGGAAGGATATATGCTATTACATGAAATATGACAACAATTGGAAATGAGTCCCCAAGAGGTAACCATTTTATGGAGAATCCTTCTGCAGCTTCGGCTGCTGTAAACCGCACATCGGATTTGGGGGTGCGGCATCTTTCGTGTACCAGCGTCAATCAAGACGCCATAACAATAAATGAATCGTTAACAAATAGAAGAAGTCTTTTAAGAAGAGCAAATGATACTTTTGGCTACCGCATACGTACGAAAATCGGAGCATGGAACGTTCGATCCTTGTATGGCGAAGGTAGATACGAGCAGGTTGAGCGTGAAATGCTTCACCTTAAGATCAGTATCCTGGGCATCAGTGAAACTAGGTGGAGAGGAAGAGCCGAATACAGAGCTGACTCTGGGCAAACGAGAATGCTGTATTCCGGGGAGGATGAAAGAGAGGGTGGCCAAAGGCTGCATGGTGTTGGAATTATGTTGAACGAAGAAGCAAGGCGTAGTCTTATATCCTGGGCGCCCATTTCTGCAAGAATAATGACAGCAAGGTTCCGTTCAAAAATTCGCAACGTCACAATAATTCAGTGCTACGCCCCCACAAATGAAGCGACCGAGGAAGACAAAACCGCTTTCTACACTCATCTTAACTCAGTTTACAGTGGTGTTCCAAGCAGGAGCGGATCCAGGATTTCGTCCAGGGGGGGGCAATTTTCGTAAGTTTCCAAAATCTTGAGATCTACAGGAAATTTTAGTACACTTCATGCCTCTCTACCGCTTGGTCATACACAGCAATGTGAGTTGATGAGTGTAAAATTCAAAGAAAGCAATAAACTCTTTCATAACTGCCACCAGTGTCGCGAACAGTGGGTACTTTGAACTTTGTGAAACGAAGTTTAGCAGTTAGTGTACCCATAGCATGGTGTCTTTTCAGCGCTTTTGAGCTCCCTCTGGATCTGCGTAACTCCACAATTATGCTCGGAAAACATAATGGCAAAGTGGTATGTTCCTATTCAGACACATGACGTTTGAGTTCGAGTGAAATTTCTAGCCTCTTCTTTAGCTGGGACAACCTAACCTAACCTTGCCAGTAAAAGGTCGTTTTCGACAACGTCATCAGCATCAAAAATGCATTTTGCAGAATGTTCTCAAAAGCAAACTGCAAATACAAGTTTTACTGCATAAGCCTTGTGTTCGATAATGCAGTTTGCTAAAGTCACATGTTCGAAAACATGATGTGTGGTGTGATTCTGCACTTAAAGAATCGAGTTGGTAACAAAAATATTGAGAAGCTGGAGAACGTGTTCATAAACGTCAAATGCGTTTGCAAGAAAATTGAAAGACGTTGATAAAAAAGATTTTTTGCAAACAAAACCATTGTATTAATTTGACAATAGGTGTATTTTAGCTTAACTAAAATTATAGATCAAAACCAAGATGAACCTCATCCATCGATACAAAACCAAACTTTCCGACATTGAAATAAAACACAATGATTGTAGTGGAAAATAAAAAGAAAAAACCCTTTTTATTAAACCTTTTCGTCCGACCTTCTTGGTTCATGGCCATCGATTATTGTGATTGTGATGTGACGAACTTTCGTTATACATTTTTTCAGTTTCAGTTTAGTTTTTATTTTAACATATTCAATTTGTTAAACATAAATCGTATTAAAACTAACAATAAAGATCTGAGTCTAATATAGATTATTATAAAGAACATAATATTATCTATTGTAAGTGTTTTTCCAAAAAAAAAAAAAAAAATTGAAGAAGAAAAGATACACTCTGTTGTCCTATGACAAGTGTCGAATGCATCTTTGTATATAATATAATTTTTTTTATAAATACATAGGTATAAATTAAAAATAAATAGAATATGAAAAACAAATTCAAATTAGGCCTTACAAATAATATTGTTGTGTTTCATTAACAATATACTAAACCTTCGTTAAGTTTTAATAAAAATGTTTCATACAAGCTCAAACCAGCACCGAACTCGAAACACATGTGCATACTCTTAAGCTGCGTATCCATTTCAGTAAAAAGACGGCGAGCAGCTCTGAAGAGTTCTCGTGAGTAAAACTCGAAAGTGGACACAGACACAGCCATAAAATAAGCTCACCAGAGGGGAAAAAAGATATCCGAGAGTCGCTCTATCTCGATTGTTCTTGTGGAAGTACTCCCTCAATGGAAACATACATTTAAATATTTATCATAAAAAGAACTCTATCATCTTTTTAGTACAAATTTGTTTGGTATTTCTCAATAACTTTTATACACTAATAAAGGTTATTATTTTAACTTTAATTCTCTATATCCTGTAGATCTAAGCATTTGAAGCAACGCTAAAAAATGTTTGAAGTTATTACAATCGACGTATTTTAAATATTTAATTTTTTTTATAACTTTAAGGTTGAACATTTAGATAAGTGCCCCTACCGCCTCCCCGTTACATTTAACTATTAAAACCCACTAACAAAATTGTAGAGTAGGGTTGGAGGTGGAGCAATAACTTTTTAAAACATTATTTTTCAAATTGTGAACTTTTTCATTCACAACATTTTGAAAACTGAAAATCAAATTGATTTGGGATTCACCCAAAACCTTAACGTTAAAGATCGGAAATCTAAAACCGAAGTTATAAGCTTTCCACTCGGTTGATTTGAAGGCTATTTGTGCATAGCGCAACTTTTCTTATACTATGTTCCCACCAAAACGAAATCTGAGTTTCCAGCTGAAAAATGTTGAGTTCTCGACTTGGTGGAGCGGGGTTTCATTAAGATTTCGATGAAATCTAGAGTTTTCATTGAGATTTCGTTGAAATTTCCATGAAATCTTGTTCCATCAACTTGAAATATCAAAAGTTTTCAACCGAAATCTCGGATTTCATTTTGGTGGGAACATAGCATTAACTCTGAACTTGGTGAGTAATCGGCCAACACACAACCACTCATTGCTGTAACGCTGCGCTGACAAGAAAAATTTTTATAAACGTATAACGAAATTACCTTTTTTGATTACATTTTATTAAATTCATATTTTATGCTTCGTTCGTTCTTGCCCAGGGGGGGGCAATTGCACCCATTGCCCTCCCCCTGTATCCGCGCCTGGTTCCAAGAGCCGACATCATAATTGTCATGGGAGATCTCAATGCCCAAGTCGGATCAGACAACTACGGTCTGGAACGCGTCATGGGGAAAAATGGCTTGGGGTCACGAAATGAAAATGGCGATTTGCTGGTCGATTTTTGTAACGCTAATCGTCTTGTACTGGGTGGAACTGTGTTTAAACATAAGACTTGCAACAAAATCACCTGGGTACATCCGGATGGTCAAACTGAAAACCAAATTGACCACATCATGATTCAGCAGCGATGGAGGAAGTCAATGTGCGATGTTCGGAGCATAAGAAATGCCGACATTGGAAGCGACCATCATTTGGTTCTCATGAGTCTCAAGCTACGAACGGCAGCTGTACAACGTTAATCACAGGGTGCAGCAAGGAATTCGAAGTTCAATACAAATGCTTTAAGTGATCCCAACATATGTCGTAACTATGTCACCAACCTTAACGACAGAGCTTCGTCATTAAATGGAATACAACATTCAACAATTGATGAGATGTGGGGTGATATAAAAAGTGTTTTTATGGATGCTGGATCCGAAACTGTACCCAAGCAGTCGAGAGTTAGAGACTCTTGGATATCCCAAGACACCTGGGATAAAATCGAGCTTCGCAAATCGTTGAAGATGCAAATAAATGCCGAAGCAGATGCTCAACGAAAGGCTGAATTGCGAAGAGAGTATCGCTTAGCACATAAGATGGTCTATCGCTGTGGGAGACGAGACAAGAGGGTGAGGTTAGACGGTCTCGCAGAAAATGCGGAAAACGCTGCAAGAAGAGGAGACATGAGGGAATTGTACCAAATATCCAAGGAAGTTGTCGGGAAGAAAACCAACACCAATCATCCTGTAATGGATGTGGATGGTACACTTTTGGTATCAATCGAGGATCAGCTGCGCAGGTGGAAGGAGCACTTTTGTGCCCTGCTTAATGAGGATTCTGTCGAGCAGAGTGCTGAAGTGCCCCAGCTTAACGAGATGCGTAGATCATATAGGGGTATTGACATCGAGCCCCCTACAGTACTGGAAATTCAATCTTCGATAAATCTTCTCAAAAACAACAAAGCAGCTGGACTTGATGGTATACCAGCCGAGTTCCTGAAAGCTGACCCTGTCAGAACGGCTAGTATTCTACACCCGTTGATACAAGCTGTGTGGGAAAATGAAATCTATCCCAGCGACTGGAAGGATGGTGTAATTGTTAAGTTGCCAAAGAAAGGTGATCTTAAGAATTGCAACAATTGGCGAGTTTTGTCCATTTTTCCAAAATTAATGGCAACCATCATTCTGGAGCGGATAAAGGTTAGAATCGAGTCTACACTCAAGAGGCATCAAGCTGGTTTCCGCAGTGGGCGGTCTTGTGTCGACCATATCAACACTCTGCGTATCGTTCTTGAGCAGTCTGCGGAGTTTCAATCACCGCTTTACCTCATGTTCGTGGATTTTGAGAAGGCCTTTGACCGAGTCAACCGTGAATGTATATGGAGATCACTTCTTGGTAGAGGAATTCCCCCAAAAATTGTTGCCATTATAAGAGAGTCCTATAACAACGCAAGATGCTTTGTTTTACACAATGGGCAGCTATCCGACTCTTTCGAAGTGCGGCAGGGTGTGAGACAGGGAGATGTTCTATCGCCAATTCTCTTTCTACTGGCGATTGACGATGTCTTGACGGCCAGCGTTGGAACATCAGAGAGGCAGGGCATTCAATGGAGACCGTTTGAAAGGCTTAGTCACTTAGACTATGCCGATGATATATGTCTCTTGGCAAATAACATCAGCGGGCTGAACGGGATGTGTCAAGCTCTGAAGTTAAAAGGAGAGGCGAGTGGTCTTAAAATAAATAGCAAAAAGACAAAAATAATGCTCACAGGCCGCTCCACACATCAGCGTATTTTAATACAGGAGACGCCAGTTGAAGAGGTTGAACAATTTAACTACCTTGGAAGTATTGTTTCAGCAAATGGTGGTACTGATCTGGACGTTCAAAGTAGAATAAATAAAGCTCGCGCAGCCTTCGGTTCTCTCTCCCAAATTTGGAAATCATGTCAAATCTCCTTGCGCACAAAGTTGAGATTCTTCGAATCCAATGTCAAATCCGTGCTGTTATATGCTTGCGAAACCTGGAAAGTCACGACTACCATCTCAAAGAAATTGCAGGCTTTTGTGAACCGTTGTCAACGCCATATTCTAAAAATTCGCTGGCCACAAATTATATCAAACGAGGAATTGTGGCGCAGGACAAGCCAGGAGCGGCTGGACGTTGACATAAGAAAGCGTAAATGGCAATGGATTGGTCACACACTGAGGAAACCAAACGATGAAATTGCAAAGCAGTCATTTGAATGGAATCCTCAGGGTGCACGGCGGGTTGGAAGACCAAGAACAACATGGAAATCAACAGTTCTAGCAGAAGCAGACTCCCAGAGAAAGACGTGGCCACAGTTAAAATATCTATCTGCAGACCGAGAAGGATGGAAACGATTTGTTGGCGCCCTATGCCCCAACCGGGGTTACAGGACTTGATGATGATGACCGTGGCATGTCCGTTCCTTGTGTTTCCGATTAAATCTACTTTTTTCTAATGAAATACTTCATTGAATAGAAATGTAATCCTTAGAAAAGTTTGAGTGCAATACTTGGTTGACAAAATAATGCAAAAATTAAGTCGAAATACTCATTGGTGAATAAAATAATCATGAATGAATGTTGTCCGAGGATTTACTTTTCTTTTTGAATTCAAAAGATTTCCCGCTGAACCGCCATTTTATTTTAGTTTCAAGACGTTTGTATGGTGGTTTTCTAAAAGAGGCATTATTTATAACAGCAGTCGTTTTATTTTTTTAACGTTGTTGTACTTTGAGAGTGATATGTTTTCATTCACAGAAAGTGTGTCACAAATTAATTTGTCAGTACCGTGGTAGTATTTTTAAAGCATGTTATAGCATGTTTTTGGTTGATTATTAGAATTTTGTATTCCTTTTAATGACATATGTTAAAATTGTCCTGGAAATTATTTTTCTCATTAGCATAGAGAAGTTAGTACATATCGTCGGTTCAAAGGTAAAACTCACTAACTAACAAATTACACTTTTGGAGGAAATTTGATTGAAACATACTTTTTAAAGCTGAAAAGTCACGCTAAGAAAATTTTTAAATAAAGTTTCCGGGCATACCTTTAAATGTCCTTATAATAACTGTGCAACATGAGACTTTTTGGATTGAAAAAATGCATTTCATTCTCATTTTGTTGAACATTTTTTTTTGCACTTAGTGAGTTTTACCTTTGAACCGACGATATTAACTGTCTAAATGTCAGTACCGTGGATGTCAGTTCCGTGGCACCGTGAACTTAAATTAAATTATTTCTTGCAGTAATATTAACTTTCTACCAATTTTCTTTATTAAAACGGTAGCAATATCTCGAAAGAACCAAACAAAAATTATTCCGTGCAATAAAAACTAAGTAATAACCAGGCACAATAAAAAGGGTTGCTATTCAGAAGAATAGTCTACAAAAACGAAAAAGTTATACATATTTACAGAAAGTAAGGGAAGTAGAAAATGTCAAGAGATCAAAACATAACAGTTAATCAAGAGCCTCAACAAAAAAAAGGTCAAAAAGAGAGAAAACAAAGTACAAACAAGAAAAAGTAAAGGAGCTTCATTATCGTAAATGCCAGTTTTAGTACATTTCACCATATTTTTTGTTCTTTAAAAGTTGTTACAAAATGCTTTTACAGATTTGATACTCTGACTAAATGAAGCCACATAAAAGAAACAAAAATTGTTTCCAACATTTGGCAGAGAATCCCCCATATAACATTCTGAAAACATTTTTAAAGATAAATGTTGCTACGCAAATATTAAGTAAATAAATGTCTGTGCAGAGTAAAATATCAAAAAATAGTCAACCGGTTTTTGAGATATCGAATAAAAAAAAAATTATTTGAAAATTTTATTTAAAAATTCAAAAGTTTCTGTTTTGAAAATTTTTCTATGCAATATTATTTGAACTTATTTGACATTGATACATAAAATTTATCTGAATCCGTTCAGCTGATAATGAGAAAATTGAAAATAAAAAAAAAAAACATTCTATGAGAGGTACTACTAATAGTTGCTTAGTGTAAAATTTGATATTTTGTTTTTGTTGTTTTTGTTAATTTTGGCTTACCAAAAAAGTTTAATCAAAATCGTAGGAACCGTTTTGGAGAAAATACAAAATATTTTCCTTAACGGCTTTTTAAATTTTGTATGGAAGGTACCGTTACTTTTGCATAAAAAGAAACTTTTTTCTTAAAATATTACAGAAAGTATTTATAAACTCTTCATTTTTGAGTTTCAAAAAATTCAATCAGTCTGTTTGGAAATATTGGAAATTCAAAATTCAAAATTTCAAACTTTTTTTTAAGATCAAAAAAATATTTGTTTTGAAAATTTTGATAACAAAACTGTTTATATTTTTGAGAAGCTTCCGAATAAAAAAATTATTGAAATACTGTTTTCAAGAAAATCGAAAATAAAAAATGGTTCTTTGGGAGGTACAATTAATAACATTTTTTTTAAACAAATGGTTTCCTATCTAAATGTAGTCTACAAAAAAACATGTATTGATTTGTTTTTAAGAAAAGTTGTCAAGCCGTTTTTGAGAAAAATTAAATTTTGTAAATTGCTAAAAAAGAAATTGTTATGCAGAGGTGCCGTTATTTTTGGTTCTAAGAAAAAAATGAAAAAAAACATGTGGGCAAAATCACAAAATATGAGAAATATCGCTTTGAAGAAAATCGAAAATACAAAAAATGGTTCTTTGAGAGGTATCATTAATAAGCACTTTTGGAAAATGGTTTCCTGTCCAAAGTTAGCTTTTACTAAAAGAAAATTATTGATTTTTTTTAAGAAAAGTTGCGGAGCCGTTTTTGAGAAAATATTATTTTGTTAAACTGCTCAAAAAATCGTATGACAGGTGCCGTTATTTTTGGTCCTAAAAAGTATTCATGTTTTTTCAGTTAGTGAAACGGCATACTTGTTTTTGAGCGCTAAGCTATTTTATGAGATGTTTAACGATTTAAATGCTTTTTCTAATTTGTTTTTAATATTTCATTACATAATAACTTGCATATTTTGAAAGTTCTTAGGTTCGAAGCAACTTGAACATAAGAGCAAGTACGTGCGATCCAGTCTTGCGTTTTATTTTATCACTAATTCAATTTTTATTTTTTATCGATGATGGCTGAGAATTTTGTAGAGCCGCCTGCAGTTCTATAAGTATTTCATTTTCAAGTAGAATTTTGTACGTAAATGAAAATCCACACAAATGCAGTACACTTTGCAAAGTATAGCAATTTATGTACATACATATATTGAATATTTTTGAATGAAGAACTCAATTAATTTTCATTTAATAACAGCAAAATCAAAATATGTAAATAATTCAAATATTCCGTTAATAAAAGCCTGAGGTAAGGCTTCACCTCATTTTTCACCCAAAATACCCAAGTCACAAAATACGCATTGAATTAAAATATTTGTGTAAATTATCTTACTTATCGCAGACAAGAGAAAAGTGCTTCCTTAACAACCTTAAAAAGTTATCAATCTGACCCAGTTATATACATATTACGAACTAAAGTTTCGTTTTCAGTGTTCATCGGTTTTAGTTTTCAATTTCAACAAAATAGTAAACTTGGTTGTAAATTTTGATACAAAAATGCCCCATATCATTTTCAAAATTTCAATTTCAATTTAATTTATTTAAATTTTTTTCTTTGGATATTTTCAATTTAGAAATATTTACTACAAATTAAGTAAAATATCTCGAAAGATAGAGATGGTGGTGCAATTATAATAATTTGCTGGAGAACAACCCATCAACCAGTATAATTAACCAACTATTATAATCTTTTAATTTTTTAATAATTAATCGAAACCTTGTTTCAATCCGATTTTATATTAAATAAATTTTCTTTTAAAATATTAACTTAAAACAGAGTGTAAAACAAAACAATAAGTTGATTGTTTTAGTTTAAAAACATATTTACCACTTTTTTTCACTGAGATTATCTGTCAACACTATTTTATTTTAAGTTGTAGCTCATTAGATATCAGATCGTCCCTCTTATGCCAGAACCATGAATGTACAAATTAAATTTTTTCGAAGTGGTTTGCAAGTTTTCAAAATTTATCGGTATTCCATGACATTACAGTATTGTTAATGTGCGTAAATCGAAGAATATATAATATTTCAAAATATCAGTTAAACTTTTTGTTGATTTATGTTTCTGGCATAAGGGAGACGATATACAATACATACATAGTTTTTTTTACTAAAGAATGTTTACCCTATTTTGTTCACAAAAACAAATGAAAAGCTTTTTGTCTGAGGCTTTAAAACCCAGAATTAATGTTCATAATATACATACATACATGCATACATAAAATTAATTTCAATTAAATAATGACAACCCCTAATTCAGTTTTGATAAGAGTATTCCACCAAATCAAACACTCCGAAAACAAACACTAAAGTACCTACTTGACCTTCTATGAAAATGAAAGCCAATTTGATAGTATAATAGCAAAATCACATTGCTTATCAGAACACGCTTCATACTTGTTTTCATTGCAAACACATTTTTACTAATTTTTTCGCTTATCTAAAACTTGCTTTTGTTGAAAAGGTCTTTTTAATATTATTTTTGGTTTTTAATGTTGCTGGACCCAAAAGCTTTCGCAATTTAAATCACTCAAATGATCGCACTGCTTCAATTCTTCAACAATGCATTTAAGAAAATACGAAAATTTTGTATTATCGGAGATTATATCGGAGATACTATTCAAAAATGTATCTCCCTAAATAGTTTAAAGTAGAAAATATTGATGGCCTTGATAGATTCCATTTACTTACCGCCTCACTATTTGTTTTCTAGCTGCGATCATTTTTCCATTATAAGTAATCGTTCGAATAGTTTGTATTTTGAAAATATCCATTTTAATCCTTTTGTATATAATGTATCCGGCAATGTTATGATCCAACGTTATATAAACTTTTGGTCTATTTTAAGATCATTAAATACATACGTAGTGAATATTTAATAATAATAAATGTAAATTATTTAATATGCACGCAGAGCACGTTAAAAGTTCAAGAACTCGAAAATAATTAAATAAAAACACGCGAATTTTTATTTTTTACCGGGAGACTTGCCTTTTTCATGACATACCCGACCGACAAGTCGAATCGAACTTACATGCTGATAATTGAGACACTGAATTGTGATAAATATTCAGCAGATTACTTATGGAGCCATAAGCACGCTAGTACATTCTGGCCACAAGAAACTCACCAATAATATATAAAAAAAAACTACATATATAAGAAAATGGAATTAAAAAACCTTACAACTTGGTTTATCAACCGGGCATTGAAATCTGTACTTCATCTATAGATAGCATATTGATTCTGTGTGAAAAATGGCCATTTTAAAAATGTCAAAACAAGTCAATTTAATCGTTATTCATCAAAATCAACGTAATTTAAATAACTTGCAAACGCATTTGAAGTTTTTAATATATTAATATTTTGTTCGTCAACACGATTTTGTTTTACTTTTACTGCACAACTGCACCGCAGATGAACACAAAAGCTAATGCAATAAGATTTGTACGCAATAAGATTTATACGTTTTTTAACAGAACAGAAGAAAATTCAATGTAATGCTTAATATTAACTTAAATACTAAAATTATGTATGTTTATTTAAAAACAGTTATCTTGGATGGGCCTAAATCAGCTCTAAATGAAACGTGTGTGAAGTTAGCATAACATTTTTGAGCAGGAATTTTCAGTTTTTTTTGCATTTTTTATGCATTTCTATTCCGGATTTTGCAGTTCACCAAATAGTGGGTGTAACCGACTGTACTGCTAACTTCACTGTGAAGTTAGCAGTGCCTATGCGTTTCTGAGCAACCAGGCTTGCTAGGAATCTGAAAGAAGGCTCTGAACTTGCAGTTTAATTTGCAGTTCAAGAAAAGGAAAAAAACCAAATTTCTAAATCCTTACATAGACAAAATTTCATACTGTACTGCTAACTTCACTGTGAAGTTAGCATAAAAGTCCTTTCCTCAGCAACGGTAATACTTAGAAATTTGCAGTTAGGCTCCTAATTTGCAGTATAATTTGCAGTTCAAGAAAAATTAATGTCCAAATTTTGAAGTCCAAATTTGACAAAAAAATCAATAAATTCATTTTTCACTGTTGACGTCACTGTGAAGTTAGCAGTACATACCTTTTTCTCAGCAACTGAGCCAGCTATAAAATTGCAGTTAGGGTCCAAATTTTCACTTTTTCATACACTTCAAGAAAAAACTAAGTTCAAACTTTTACGTCCAAATTTGACAAAAAAATCGAAAAATTTACTTTGCACTGTTAACAACAGTGTGAAGTTAGCAGTACATATCCTTTTCTCAAGAACTGAGCCAGCTATAAAATTGCAGTTAAGGTCCAAATTTGCAGTTTTTCATGCACTTCAAGAAAAACTAAGTTCAAATTTTTAAGTCCAAATTTGACAAACAAAAATCGAAAAATTCACTTTGCACTCTGTTAACGTCACCTTCAAGTTAGCAGTACATATCCTTTTCTCAGGAACTGAGCAAGCTAGAAAATTGCAATTAGAGTCCAAATTTGCAGTTTTTTATGCACTTCAAGAAAAAACTAAGTTTAAATTCTTAAGTCCAAATTTGACAAAAAAAAAAATCGAAAAACTTAATTTCCAATTATTTTGTGTTTTGTATTACGTGTTAAAAGTAAATCCAGGAACCAAATCCCGATCCCGATAGAAGATAATAAAACACAGGTATTATCAAGGTGAGTGACATCTTTGAATTAGCTTTTTAACAGTTTATTTATATAGTATTGTAAGTACAAACTTCTAGCCACCTCCATTGCTGAGAAAATGAATGTCATGCAAACTTCACAGTGCAGCTGACAGTGCCTATTGAATTTCACGATTTTTTGTCAAATTTGAACTGATTTTTTTTTTCTTCAAGTGCATAAAAAACAGAAAATTTGAGGCCTAACTGCTTATTTATAGCAAAGTTCTTTACTGACGGAAGGACTGTTCTGCTAAATACAGAGAGAAACTAACACTACAAGGTGAATTTTTCGAAATACATGAAGTACCTGAAAAACTTCACAGTGACGTTAACAGAGTGCAAAGTGAATTTTTCGATTTTTTTTTGACAATTTGGACGCAAAAATTTGAACTTATTTTTTCCTTGAAGTTTATAAAAAAAACTGCAAATTTGGACCCTTACTGCAATTTTCTAGCTTGCTCAGTTCCTGAGAAAAGGATATGTACTGCTAACTTCACAAAATGAATTTAATCGATTTTTTGTCAAATTTGGACTTAAAAATTTGAACTTAGTTTTTTCTTGAAGTGCATGAAAAACTGCAAATTTGGACCTTAACTGCAATTTTCTAGCTGGCTCAGTTCTTGAGAAAAGGGTATGTACTGCTAACTTCACACTGACGTTAACAGTGCAACTGCAAAGTAAATTTTTCGATTTTAATGCCAAATTTTGACTTCAAAATTTGAACTGCAATTTTTCGTGAAGTAAATGAAAAACTGCTGAGAAAAGGGTATGTACTGCTAACTTCCCACTGTTGTTAACAGTGCAAAGTAAAATTTTCGATTCTTTTGTCAAATTTGGACGTAAAAATTTGAAATTAGTTTTTTCTGGAAGTGCATACAAAACTGCAAATTTGGACTTTAACTGAAATTTTCTAGGAGGCTCAGTTGCTGAGAAAAGGGTATATGTACTGCTAACTTCACAGTAAAGTTAACAGTGAAAAATGAATTTATTCGATTTTTTTGTCAAATTTGGACTTAAAAATTTGGACATTAATTTTTCTTGAACTGCAAATTAAACTGCAAATTTGGAGCCTAACTGCAAATTTCTAAGTATCACCGTTGCTGAGAAAAGGACTTTTATGCTAACTTCACAGTGAAGTTAGCAGTACAGTATGAAATTTTTTGTATGTAAGGATTTAGAAATTTGGTTTTTTCCTTTTCTGGAACTGCAAATTAAACTGCAAATTCAGAGCCTTATTTCAGATTCCTAGCTATCCCGGTTGCTGAGAAAAGCATAGGCACTGCTGACCTCACAGTGAAGTTAGCAGTACAGTCGGTTACACCCACTATTTGGTGAACTGCAAAATCCGGAATAGAAATGCATAAAAAATGCAAAAAAAATGCAAATTCCTGCCATGGTCCCATTGGTGTAGCTCAAAAATGTTATGCCAACTTCACACACGTCTAAATGAAGAAAAAAAAAGTCCATAATTTTTATGATTTTAATTTTCATTTGTCACTGTAGGGGTTAATAATTAAGTTCCCTCCTTTTTCTTGCATACAACCTATGTATGTGATTCACGTTAAATCTGCCAAGAAATTCAGAGCATGTAGGTTGGAGGGTAGATAAGAAAAAATCCCATGGGAGGAAGGAAATATTTCCTGTTTTTTTTCTATAATATTGGCCCTGCTGTCCAAGCGGGGGGAAATATTACCCCTCCTGTGGGATTTTTTTTCTTGTTTACTTCGAACTTGAATGCTCTGACTTTTTTGATAGATTTTACGTCAATTACCTTGTACGCAAAAAAGAATAGGAAATTTAATGACCCCATTCAGTGACTTAGGGGATCAAAATAAAAATCAGAAACAAATTTGTTTTCCTCATTTGGAACTGATTAAGGCCCATCCAAATATAAAAACTCAACAGACCCCATATAACGACCACCGTAATGTATGTATATATTCAGAAAGTTGACTGTTAACTTAGAAGTGTGAGTTTGAGCCCCTCAAGGCAGCTTTTTTCTTACATATATTCCTCCAGCCCCACTCTAGATAGCTTTTTTTCAATATTCCCTCCCCCTATCCACCTACTTTTTTTAACTAGTGCCGTGCAATATAGCTTGGATTTAAAATGACCTAAGGTCAACAGGCATAGAGCTAAAATTATTATTATTATTATTATTATTATTATTATTATTATTATTATTATTATTATTATTATTATTATTATTATTATTATTATTATTATTATTATTATTATTATTATTATTATTATTATTATTATTATTATTATTATTATTATTATTATTATTATTATTATTATTATTATTATTATTATTATTATTATTATTATTATTATTATTATTATTATTATTATTACTATTATTATTATTATTATTATTATTATTATTATTATTATTATTATTATTATTATTATTATTATTATTATTATTATTATTATTATTGAGAAAGAAATATGTTTCAGTTGTGATGTTAAAATTAAATATTTTGATTGTAAAACTACACTAAAGTAGTTTTATGCAAAGTAAAACCAGACCAGTTACCTTGGGATCTATGTTGCAGATGATGCTATTGACACCCATCAACGAAACTATTTCACTTTTAAGGAAGAACTATAATGGTCAGAAGGGCGCTGAAGCTAATGTCAAAAATCAAGGAAAAGTAGCTTTCGGTATCGTCAAAAGAGGAACACACCCATACTGTTATTATGATCTATCTCTTTTTGGCATTCCTATTTCACCAAATATCAGTTTTACTTAAAGCTAAGTATACAGTTCCTTGAGAAAAAAAAGCTGCATGTAGGTATTTCTTATGGGAGCGATTATTGCGAAAAAATTCTTCCGACTACTTAAGTGCCCCTACAAGCATTATAGTTCTAATTTTAGTCAAATAATAATAATTTTGAACTCCATCAATTTATTTTCTTGTCGAGCATACTGTGAAGAGATAACACGGAGTGTTTTTCATTCTACAACATTGATAGAGGTTATTAGGGGCCATAATACATAATATCAAGTTCTATCTTCATATGGCAGAGATTAATATATTTTTAATAAGAATACTACCTACAGTACCTTACCTACCTATAATATCTTTTAAATGAACATTAAGGATAGACAGACCCTAGACACATTAAGTACTTACCTACATAAATAGTAATCGAATTCCCTTTAAAACTTTTTCCAGGAAAAATTTCTTATAAATCCATTATCAGTCTACTTTGTTTATGATTTGATTTATAAAAAAAATAGCAAGTAGTTTATGTTTATTATGTAGATACCGTACCTACCCAACTTGTATATAGAAAGATAGCGTCGACTGAGAAGTGTCAACCCCTCTGACATTTAGACTTACAATCACAAATATGTAAAGAGAATGTCCATACGAACGCCATTTTGTTTCAAAATTTGATAGAATCATTATTTTAAAAAATGAACTTTTATGTTTATTACCAACTTCAAAAATGAGCAACGGTTATGATTTTGCCACCCCTTGTGATTTGAACACAATGAAAAATTCTACGTTCCTATACCTACAAGTTTTATAGAACTTTTAACTTAAAAATAATACTTTAAGGTTTATTTCCAACCACTGTGATAAACAACGATGATGATTTTGCGCTCGTATTGGTTTAAATATAATAAAAAATTCGTTGAATTTTATTAATTAAAAAAAAATTAAGCTTTTGCGTTTATTTCCAACTTCTCATAAACAACGAGGATGATTTAGCCACCCCTACAAATTTGAATACTATGAAAATTTTATGTATTTTCGTATAAAAATTTTATAAAAGTTTCAATAAAATAAAACTTTTGTTATAATTGGATTACAGCATCCAATGAACAACAACAATGATTTTTCCTTTTGCCACCCCTCACTCCAGGCAACCGGGGCGACCACCCCCTTTGCCCTCCCTAGCCACACTACTGTGGTCAAGGCATAGTGTTGTCAAGCTTTGAGGCAGAACGTTTGGGTTTATTAAATTATCGCAGCTAAGTAGGATGGTAAGTCTTAAAGAAAAAATGTATTGTATTCGTCTCGATTTAGTCTCGTCGTCGCGTCGTGCCGATTAACATGGGAACTGTGTCGGGGTTTTCCCGCTATGGTCATGCTTTGGTCTCGCCGTGACATTTACACGTGATTTTTGGAATTGAACTTATTTTTCCATCATCTCGCTTTGGTCTCGCTATGGTCTCGCTAAAATTCTTTTTTTCAAAATTAAATTTTTTAAAAAGGTAAAAGTGAGCTTAACAAAATACTATTGAAAACGTTTGGAATAGTTTCGTAGGAGCAACAGATTTTGAGAAAAACGTGCAGAAACTTCTGTGCACGTTATTCTCAAAATCAGTTGCTCCCCTGAAAAAAGTGTTAGAATCTTTTTTGTGTGGAATTTTATGAGCTATAATATGTGTACATATATTTACAATTTTTTTGCCAAAAATTATGGTTTACAATACAATATCAAAAGTTTAACTTTGAGATGCTATAACTTCAAGGCTAATAAGCCAACAGAGTTCGTCATGATTTTGTTTTAAACCCCTTTATCTTCTTGTTTGGTTTTGAACGCCACATCGCTTTGACCCAATCGTAATTCATACCTCCACTAAAAATACCAAAATTTTGGTTGATTTTCTTTATTTTCTTCTTTATAAATCGAAACAAATCGATTTTTAAACTATTTTCTAAATTTGTATATTCCAATAAAATTCAAATGACAAAAAAAGACATCAACTGTCAATTTTCCGCCAGCATTAAGTCTGATCCTTTACTTTGAGTTTCTGTGATTTTTGGTCTAAACTTTTGTCAACAAATTTTTTTTATATGAACTTTGACAGAACTTTGGACTAAAATGCGCAGAAATTGCACAGAAATTTTAAGTAAAGGAACAGCCCTATTATTTTATTGACATCATACGCTATCGAACTGCGTACTACACAACAAAAATCATAATGAAATTTTTTGTTTATAATTTCGTGTCGATATCTGTATGTTAATTTTTGTTTCGTTTCAGATCCGTACTATGCTTACATAACAAAAAAAGACAACAAAACTTTCGTTTATGATTTCATTACTCAATTTTTGTACAGAAATTTTCGTTTTGCTTCAGCTGCGTACTAAAATCAATCGAGTTGTTAAATAAATACCAAATCACCTTCTCTTTGAAGATGGTGGCCTTACCCTGAACACTCCAAAAATTTGGTTTTGTAATGGGGCCCAATCGATTAAACAAAATACATTTATTGACTAAATCGGCTACACCATGAAGTTCCTGCAAAATTTTCTTTTAATATATATTTATTTGTTGTATAAAAAAGTATACTAATCTTTTTTGAGTAGATTTAAAAAAGATGCATTTTGTAGCCCTGCATTTTATCAACAAAAAAAAACTTTGTCTTGGAGAAATTAAGAAAAAATGGAGTTTTACCCCCTCTTACCTCCCTTTAAAAAATGTTCTCCCATCCCAAATTTAAGGATTTTTTTAGGAATTACTTAAGACATCAAAACAAAAGACGTCCACTAAAATTCAGCGTTGTCAAAAGTTTTTCGAAGTAAGAGTCAAATCTGTTAACAAATATTCTTAGTATCAAAATAAAATATTATTTAATACCATTATACCAAATGTAAAGTGAACAAACATCAGTTAATATATTTTCTATAATGTATTTATTTCCATTTTTAATTCAGCTTAAGCCATCATATTTTCCTTTTTATTATTTTCATTATTCAATTAGATTTGGGTTTCTGTTCTTTTTGTTTTTGTTTGTAGCATATATGTATTTTTTATCTTGTACATTATTTCACTTAAAAATTAAAAACGACTTTTATTTTTTCAATAAAATAATCTTTTATCAATGGATTTATTTTTATCATTTTCTTTTCACAAAAAAATAATTAATAATAATATTTTCACACAAATACTTTTCATTTTTAAATAATTGCTTAAAATTTATATATTTTTTTTCTTTATTATTAAAACTTACTGCATTCATCTAAATATATTATTATGTTGCTTAAAAATATTATTCTTTGAAATTTTTATTTTTATTTTATTAAAAAATAACACACTTTTGTTATTCCCATACTGCGATGTTAAGCTTAAGAAAACTAACGTGTCATTCTTATGTAACTGAAAAATAAAAAGAAACTTAATTATTAAAACAATAAATAGCCATTGGGGTTTTGTTTTTAAAATAATTATATATATATTCTCTTCTGTTATTATTTTAAAATTTTATTTGTTTTTTCTACTTTTAACAATTTGTTTTTATTTCATTAAAATATAAATTCACATAAACATTATAACGAGTCTTAAAGTAAAATTAAAATTTATCTTTTAAATAAAACACATCTTTCGTTTCCATGTTGATTTTCAAAGAGAAAAATTCTCATTTATTTTCTCTTATTTTTAATTTTTTTATTTTTTTTTGGAAAAACGAAATAATTGAGTACAGCGACTACGATAGAATAAATTATCAGCTAACTAAATTTGAAAATGTAAATTTAACAGTTTTTTTTTTTCACTTTTATAATTTATTTGCAATGATGATTTTTTGTTAGTTGTGGAAATTTTGGTAAAATGTGATCAATGGCAGCAACAACGGCAAACAGGCATACAAAAATTCATTTTCTTGTGCTCTCGCATTTATTGCTTATAAGGCCATTCAATTCAAATGCATGCGCTCTCTTTCAATCTCTTTCATATTGAATAATCCTTTCAAAACATCACCAATTTGCTATTACCGCAGAGGTTATGATGGGAATATTAAATCTCTACTTTTATTTGTGGAAAATCCGATAAAATGGAATTTTGGATAAGAAATTGATAATCTCTTCCCATTGTAGGTTAATTCTCTTCTTTTTTTTATTTTTTTGATAATTCATATAGAAACAGTTAAGTTTATTTTGTTTGTATAGATATTTTTAATATATTAATATTGTTTTATGTGAAATTCGTATAAGTTAAAAGGATATTTTCAGTATTTTTTGTAATTTATATAGAACTACTATTATAAGCCAGAGCTTTTGAGCTTTTTTTCAAAGACGCCTCTCAGTTGCTTCTCTTGTGTTATGCATTAAATTTCTCTTTTTTTTTATTTTTGTTTATTCTTCATCTCTTATTTACATACAAAAGTCAAACTTTTTCAATATTATAAATTTTGCGCAGAATGCTTGCTTTTTTCAAAAGTTTTTGAAACAATTTTTTTCATTTCTATATTTTTTTTTTTGTTGGAAAAATGTCTTTCCCTCAGGGAGCAGACGGTTTTTCAATCACAATCACATTTTGGTTCTGTTTTTTTTTCTGGTTTTTGTATCTTAAAACTGTTCTCTTCTCTTAGAAGCTATCGTCATCGTTGTGTCATACTGTTGATTCGGAGGCAAATACATCATCGGACCAGCTGACCTCCATGGGTGTGCCATTTAGGCTGTGAATCTTGTCCAGCAAAAGCACCTCTTCAATGGACATGTGTTGTTTGTGATGTAGCGATGAGGATGAAGTGCCATTCGATGATGAAGTGGAAACAGCTTCGTCAGACGATGCTGAGCACCCTTCGTCTTCGGAATTTGTACCGGAAACCATAGCTTCTCCGGCTGATTCCTGAATCTCTTGACATTTCTTCAATTTTTTAAGGTCATGCACCGATGGATGAGACGGCAGGGAGCGCATCTCCAGTTTCTCTCCAGTATTCAAAGTCGACGTGTCACATGTGATGAGATGAGTGGTTCTCTGCTGTTGTGAGGACGACGACGAAGGCCTTTGGCGAATGTTGTTCCGTGTGTATGGCGAGCTGGCACAAAGTGGATCCTTCCAGGTCGAGGTATCACCATTGTTCCGTGATCGACAACTTCCACTGGAGTTCTGACGAATCACTTTCTTTGGCTCGCTTTTAACACTCACGGACTTGGAACGAATTCGTGAGTGTACCCGGCCTAAAAACTCGGCCGCATCATTGGAATGTTGTCGTATCACGGATGTGGCCGACATCGATTGGGATAATGGATTCGGGCCCATAATTCCCCCACAAGTAGCACTAACAGAGAGCTGTCGCCGTGCAGAATTGCTAGTTGCGGATGGGGACTTCTCTGCCGAACGGAACGACCCGGCCCGTTTGACCATCTTTGAGGCAGCAACTTCAGGTGTTTCATCGTCCATCTCGAGCACCCATGAAACGGAATCGTTCTTCTCGATGACTCCTTTAATTATTGGCGAAGATGGTGGCGAAATATCGTCCATTTGGAACTGAATACGCTCCGAACCATTGGTACGATTCAAGCTCAACAGACTAGAGTTGTGACTTTGATCCTGATTTATTGTGGCATCTTGGCTGTAGATGCTTATTTTGGATGAGCTAAGATGCTCATGGAATTTTGATTCGACAATTTGAAGTTGTTCAGAACGCTGCTTCAGCTGCCATTGTAAGGCTTCTTTGTCAAAGGAAAGGCGTTTGCGAACTACGGCTTCGTGGTTAAAGGCTTTGGTGACTTCATCCAGTTTTTCACGAAGTTCCCTATAGAAAGAATGAAATATTATAATAAGCTCTGAATGTCAACAAAATTGTTCGATTTCGACTTACTTTTCTTTTTCGGCCTTGAGTTCTGTTTCAGATTGCAGCATTTCACATCTGGATTCCAGCGTTGACACTTTACCCATAAGTACTTGAGCCTCATCGGCATCTCTGATGAGCTCCTGATTTTGCTTCGTCAGCTTTGAGATTTCTTTCTGTTTGATTTCCAGCACACATCGCAAACTTTCAGCTTCACTTTGTAATCTTTGAATTTCCAAAGCTCCACCGCCACTATTTCTGGGAGAAGCCTGCGTCGAACTATTATCGGTGAAACTTCTCGACAATCGCAAAACAGAGATTTCATCCTGTGACAGATTCAATTTGTTCTCGAGCTCTTGTGCTCGATTCTCTGTGCTCGACTTGAGGCTCTCCAATTGTTTGCTGAGTCCATTGATCTTTTCCACAAGCTCACGCTCTCGGTGTGAAGCCAATTGAATACGTTCCGAGAAGTTATTCTCCAGATCACGGATTTGTTCTTTCAATTGATCTTCCACTCGAGTTGCCTCAACTAGACGCTGCCTTAGAGCTTCATCGTTTTGTTGGACAGAAATCAGCTGAGCGTAGAGCTTTTCGTATTTGACATCAGCAGCTGATTGGAGTTCCTCCAGAGCATGTTTGTGTGCAACATCTTTGGCGGCCAATTGCGATTCCAACGATGCAATATGTTCTTTGGCTTTGTTCTGAGATTCCTTAAGATTTGTTTCAACTGAAAGAAGAGAAAAACAATTTGAAACTTCGTTCATTTCTTTTGGCAGTTGATAAATTAAACAAAATTTTGACAGTTGAAGGGAGTAATCATGTTTGTTTTTTTTTGGATTGAAGTAAGGAGCTTGGTAGACGAAATCAAACTGGACCAAGCTTTTAATAATTAGGAATTTTTAATAAAGTTGAGATTCCTAAGAAGCTTGATACACAAAGCGAAGAGGAATTGAGATGTAGTCGTGAAGAGTTCTCTTCGCAGTTGTTTTCTCTTAAAAACGAATTTAAAATAAGGAGTTAGTGCTTAACAAAGCACTTATCATCGTCTCGTCACATTATATTTTCGAAAAATTAAAAAAAAAAACGCAAAGTGACGATGACAATGCTTTACTATGCATTATTTCCTTATTTTAAATTCGTTTTAAGAGAAGACAACTGCAAAGAGAGCTCGTCACGTCGATGACTCGTTTCCTCACCGCAGACTTGACTTGACAGTGTTATCATCGGACTCACTCCACTGATTTGTTTTGACATCTCAGTAACCACATCTCACTTGTTGGTGATAAAGAGACTTCACACTTGGACATCTCTTTTTCACCATTAAGTGAGAGTTAGGTATGGATATGGAATTGTCGATGAAGTAAGTTCAATGTGAGTGATTCCACCACCCACAAAGTCTAAAATCTCTTCAAAATCATCAGTTTAAAAAACTCAAACACCTGAACACAAACAGTCAGCTCTCCCCTCTCTTTCTGTCTCTCTCTTCAATTGCAAAATTTCAACTCTTAAGAGATCAAATTGGAAGAAAACCGTTTTGTACAAATATTTTCTTCACTTACCTTTCTCTAACTCGCACCGATGCAAATCCTGTAGTTCCTGCTCCCGTTTTGTATAATATGCTTCCTTGTCAAAAATTTGATCCCGTAATTCATGACATGAAGTTTTTGCTTCATCTAATAAATGAAGAGTTCTATTTAGCTTCTGTTTGACATTTTCACATTCAACCTTGATTGTTGGACAGGAGAAGGCATCCAACTGAAAGAAAGAAAATATAAAAATAGATTAGTTTCATATTGTCTTGAAATTTCGAAAACATCGGTAGATAATCTTCTTCAAACGCACCCAGGACACAGATGTTTATTTTCAAGTGGGAAACTGCAGATGTTCATACAGGCTCTCATGTATCTCTAACAGATACAAAAATAGTGAAGGACAGAGACACACGTGTCCTTGTTTAGTTTCAGTAAATAAGGAAAACCCATAAAGGAAAAAAATCAGAACAGCTAATCTCTGTATTACAGGTATCTGCAATCCTTAAAATATAAACAGGATTCCCCAGCAATATTTTCCTTTTTTTATTGGGGACAAACATTATTAGATTGGTCAATTTTTAATGAGCAAAATATGTGAGATCATACTAGCTTGAACTAGCTAAACGAATTCCAGTAGGTATTGACACTTAATTTGCTGTTGTTTCACTGACAAATTTCATTTCTTTAAAACTATACTTTCTAAATACGAACTATTGGATATTTTAGAAAATACTTACATACCTTTTTATACGCCTTCAAATCTGAACTTGCGTGGAATGGTATCCACTTAAATATTTCGTCCATTTTTATAAAGTTTGCTTTTTGTATTTTCTAAATACTTCACTCTTCCAAAACAGTCACAAATAATATGTATTTTCTAAATTTAAAAATATGTTTTTCTTTACTCGGAGATCCTACACGGTCGATCACTTGGAACTTACTGACAGCGATCTTAGATAGATTACTTCTATTTGTACAAATGACACATCTGGCAGTTCAAAAGTAGTTAAGGGTTCGAGAAGTCCCTTCTGTATACCTGTAAGTAAGTAGATTGGTAGGCTTGCAGGTACTTATATGTGGATTTGATACTCAAGACTAGGATAAGGCTGTTATTTTAAAGGACTCGTTTCAAATAAAAAAAATATATTTACGTGCAGTTGAACAAACATTGTTTGAAATTAGCCCTTCATCAGTAGTGGAAAAACACCATTCTTTCAGGTAGAAATTTGTGTTTTAAATACTCAAAAGAATTTTGTAGAAATACTATTTCACCCTCACTCTTGTAAATTGAGTTTTCACGGTAGTATGAGTTAGGAATAATCATGTTTTTTTTTTTTCTCTTGATCAACTTTTTAAAGACAGTCAAAGATACAGAAGGGAAGGAAGATATAAAGGTAGGTATACTCTCCTTTAGCAATTTAACAATGGAGTTATATATTTTGTTGGTTTTGGATGATTAGGTGGACGTTTTGTTGAAGGAGGATAAATTGGTTCTGTTCTTTGAAAGAGTTGACCAAGTGGGACGAAGTATTGGATTATAACCAGAGAGTCTTCTTTGGTACCTATTCAAAGTAGTTTGAGGTGGAACTGAAAACTGAAGCGTGGAAAATTTATAAATTCAAATCAATTCAGTAAATGGTAGATGAATTTTTGAAAAACCCATAATATGAAAGAAAAGAACACTAGAAGTCTCGAAAAATTCTTATTTAGCTGAAAGTCCGTAATAGTGCTTCCTATTTTTGGTTTTCAGAACAAAGGGGGTTTTTCGGCAATAGATGTAATCAGAAGGCGTGAATTTAAAAACGGCAAAATAATATATTTTGGTGTTTAACAAAGGTACTCAAATCTGATTTACATAAATTCTTCTATTTTTCTCATGAAAACAAAATTTGAGGAATCGAACATTAAAAAGGAAGTTGTTCATGCGGTTCTACGGGTGAGACTTTTGGCGCCTTTTTAACTTGAATTAACATTTCTCCAAAAATAATGATATTGACAAATTTCAATTTTTTTAAGAAATGTAGCACTATTAATTACGAATGCCAACCAAGCAAAGCAGATTTCCCCTATGGAAAAGCGATTACGTTAATAGTCCGTCATTAATAGGTCGTCAATGAATTTGAATGGAAACGTTTGAGTGGCTATATCTCTGTCAGTTTTAAATTTAAATGGGTTTTTGAACCTGGAGCCTCTACTTTTTTTAATTGAGCATGTTTTGAGCCTTTCTTTTTTCCGAAAAAAATGTATGCTCAATTTACTTAAATCTTAATTTTCGTGTTCTTTTTTCGTTTTGTTAACTTTTCCTGCTTAATGTTTTTTTTAATAAATTTTGTTTAAACCATCAATTTCGATAAAAGTAATGTTAGAGCACGTCACCATCACCATCACCATCATACAGTGTTACACCCCAACGGAGCTCTCTTGTGTCGAGGAGAAAGAGGCATTTTATAACCGGCTGAGAGCTGCTTATGAAAGCCCACCACTTTGAGACTTGAATGCCAAGGTTGGCAATTACAATGATAAGATCGGGCATGTTAGGGAGAAGAATGTTGTTGGTGACCACAACAGCAATGGCGAATTTTTGTTACGTATACCACCTTGTATTAGGAGAGACTAAGTTTGAGTATAAGACGAGCCACAAAATCTGTTGGGTGTCAACGGACAGGCAAGAAACTTCCAATCAGATTGATCACTTTGCGATCAGTCAGCGATTTAGAAGCTGTCTCCATTAGAACGTTCATAACAGATGGGGTGATGCAAACATGGAAATGTCTCGGGACCACCATCAGATGGTTGCTACCGTAAAATTACACATGGCTGTAGTTCCGTGATATCAAAAAAATACCGGAATGCCCAAGTTTAATACCAATTGGCTTAAGGATCCTACTAGGTCATCTAGGGGACCACCTTTCACAAGAATTGAGAGCAATCAGTAGCACGGAGCCCACTTCCATCCGAAACCGATGGTGTGCTCTGAAAAATGTTTTCATATCCGTTGCTGAAAGTATATTCGGTCGGTCGCAAGGAAGTAACAATACCTGGATTTCCGAAAAAACAGCTTAAGCCTAGTACGCTGCTGATGCGAAACGAAATTTTTAGTTGGTCTCCAACAAGACAACGAAATGCTTACGAAAACGAAGCGGAAAAATATTCATTGACAGTTGGACAAATTCAAAAAATTAAAACAAATGCAAATGCAAAAAAATCACAAGCAGCCATGCTGTAATGAAAGAAACAACAAAAATAAACACGAAAAAACACAAATGTCATTTTTTCGCACACAATAAATGGTCTGGGTAATTAATTGTGTGCGAAAAAATAGTGTAGACTTCTCCAAATAATCTGCTACAATTTTCAATTTCGCTCATCGAACAGCGTACTGCAGAACGAAAAGTAAAACTTAATTTTTAGTTTATGATTTCGTTGTGTCATTTTTGTATGGGATTTTTCGTTTCGCATCAGCAGCGTACTTGGCTTTAAGGCTCACATTGCAGCTAGTCCAGGAGCAGGTAGCAACGACCTAGAGTCTACGTATCGCATGAGGATGAGAGAAGTTCATCGTAGCGGACGACATGATAAACTTCGATGATAAATCAACGCAATGGCTACAGAAGTAAAAGAGGTCGCAAGTAGGTGTGACAGGAGGACCGTCTACAGAATTACCAAAGACCTTGCAGATAAAGGCTGTAATAAATAAATTGGGTGGCGCGACCGCTCATGGAGAACCAGTAACTTACAAATTTTCAACCATTCCTGTGTGCGTGTTATTGCCAGGAATGGAGGACCTATAGTTTTTTGCCGAGTCCGAACGGCTAGATGAGAACATTTCTGTTTTTAGATTGCAGTAGCTGAGAATTGAACCCAGACCTTTGACATGACAGTCCAACGCACTAGTTTCGAGTGAGGAGTTGGAGAGCACTTTTCTGCAATTTTAATCGGCGTTTTCGACAGTGAATTGAACCCAACACCAATCTCCCACCCCCCAGCAGAGAAAAAAATTTAACAGCATTCAGAGCACTGAAGAGCAACAAAGCTGTTCGACTTGATGGTATTCCCCCAGAGCTATTAAGAGTAGCACTAACAATGAGTGAGCTCCTGCTCCTGCTCCCACTCATTGTGGGAATGATTGTCAAGCTTATAAAGAAATGAGACTTTACGCAGTGCGAAAACTGCAGAGGAATTTGCATGATGCCTGCTGTAGCCAAGGTAATTGCAAAAGTTCCACCTCGAAGACACGCTTGACGCCGAACAAGCAGGAGTCTGCACTGGATCTTCCGGTGTGGACCACATCAAAACCTTGCAGATCATCTTCAAATAGTGTGTTGAATAACGACTGCAAATGATGGAATTCAGTGGATTCTGTAATCCCACCTTAAACATCTGTACTACGCGGACCAGCAAATCAAAACAAGGGTGGAGAGAGAAGCTGATATCATTGGACAAAAGATCAGTATGTACGGCAAAACAATCTACCCAAGTAGATATTCCTGGACAACCAGTAAAGATGGTAGAGAGTTTTCAATATCTTAGGAGTATTGTACTGTTGGTGGGACCAAACTAGATATACTCAGCAGAATCAGGGAAGGAAAGGCTAGTTTCAGAATGCTGTCCGAAATACATATGAAGAAACGACTCTATAAGCGTAAAGACCAAGCTACGACTGTTCCGCTGCAATGTTGAACTCGTGCTTCTTTATGGGTGCAGCACTTGGAAAGTTGGACCCGCTGTCATTGGAAAGCTGCAAAACGCTTGTGCATAGATATCTGCGAAACATCTTAATGATTTGCTAGCCTAACGATATCTCCAATGATGAACTTCATGCGAGGACAAGTCAGGAAACAATCGACTCTATCATACGAAACCCTAAGTAGTTGTGGATAAGACATATGATTAAAAAAGGACACGTGTGCATTCCGAGTCAGCGATACAATGGAACCCTTTCATGCAGCAAGGCAGATGAGCAATGTTTTTAGCAACATTACCTACTTCCATCAACATTCTTCGAGTAACTACTATTTTCGCTGTCATTTTAATTAATAAAGTAGACACTGTTGCCGAAGTTTTTGTAAGTAATAGCACTGTGACTTGAAAAAACTTCCGTTCGGTGAACGACAAAGTTGGAATTCATATCTCATCTGTATGATTTCTAGGATCGTGACTATAGTTAGTTACTTTTTCGAGGTTGGTGAGGCTTCCATTCAACTCGCGACTTTTGTTAGAAATGCTCAACCGTCCACATGGTTTCCTTAATTTCATTGATGAACGATAAAGGGGTTACTGTTTGCATCCGGCATCACTACTTTGTCTCTCCTATTTTTGTTTGGTTTGGATTCGTTCAATATCTTATCACTTGAAGTTCATGTTATACCCTCGATTTGTGGATTTATTCTCACGATCTTCTTGGTCTAGTTTGACCTGAGATTCTACTAGCTCGTGGTTTGTATCTGAAGTAAGGTTCCTGCATCAGTAATTCTACAACTCAGAAACGATGCTGATTTAGTTGCATGAAGCTACTTAGAAGTCTTGCCAGGACAGTTTTCTAAGGAGTGTTTTCCTTAAAAGTTGAGTGACCACTAGAAATCAGTAGTGCTCAAAACTATCAACCAGTTCATGATCAAGCTTCCAGTCATGTTAGCTAAATTCATGTAGAATTGTAGAACATCTTCCCCGCAGAAGGTAGAACAAAATTAAAATAAATAAATTTATTTATGTACTGCTGAAGAATGTGTGAAAAAGATATTATTTCTTAATGTTTTTATTACATAATAAACCATAACACGCCCGCTGATGGTATTTTGTAAAAATTCGAGGAAGCCTTGAACATCACCAAACATCTATTTTTATGTTTTCAAAACATAAAATCTTTATTTTTCCATTTCTGCAATAATATTTGCCTCCGATCCCTCTATAATGACACGTTGTCCAGAAAATAATATCAAATCTCCTACTCAGCAAGGAAGTAATAAACAAAATTTACTCAGATTCAAGCAATTGCATCTTTCTTTTTTGAAATTTTCTTAAAGTTCTCAATGAGACAGCAGCTGCCTGTTATACCAAGTATTTGCATATACCTGCTTAGGTTTTTCCCATAATTTCAACAAAGAAAGAAGATAGTTCAGGGAAAAACCCCGGTTAAGTACCTGTACCAGAATATTTAACAATGACTTGTTGTTGATGGCGCCTATTCTCGTACCGCAATATAAAATGAAATTTTGGCAAAGTTCTTTGTATGCTTGGATGCAGAATACCTGTCACGCCCTTAAGAATTCTAAACCAAAAACGGATGAGATATCAAGAGATTGTAAATTTTGTTTTGAACTCTAAGTAAATGGTCAAATAAAAATCCTTCCATATTTTGAACTAATTTTTCTCTAATTGACAACAATTGTTTTAATCTGATTTAAGTCTTTCACATAAATTTGTCTACCTTTGAATGAATTAATATAATCCTGATGCTCGCCAATTTGCTTTTGGTATTTTAGTTGTGAGTTTTAACTTTAAAAATGATTACTGACTGGGAAAATGCCCTATTTTAAGTATTAATTAGCTCGCCTCCTGTGTGTGCGTGTGTGTAAACAGGTGTGCTTCTGCTGCTATTTCGACTTCATGTCAAATTGATGCTGATATCAAGTGAAACTTCTTCCCAAATGCAATGTTTACCTTTCCACCAACGTTTTCTTTCCATACGATAAACGTACCTAAGGAAAAAAAATAAATTTCAGGTAAATTATCGCTTCACTCGTTGCATGCTTCGTTGGTCTCTATACTCTCTACCATTCGAGTAGCTAGAGCTGCAACTCTGAGAGCTCTTCTAACAATGCTTGGATGGTTACACAGTAGTAGAAGGGGGTGGGCAAGAACTTTTTCCCGCTGGCGCTGGCTTATAAATAAAATTAAAATTCTGCAAACTTTCGTTCAGCTTGGGTTCGTTTGGATAGTGGTTCGCTTGGTTGCCTTACAATATTGTAGACGTGATGCGGTACTATTAAGATGGGCCTGGGCTATCTTTTATCTGGAAAATTCAACTCCAACAGAGCACCTTCTATCGCACTATGGTTAAGTTTAGGTAGAACCTTTACCTATAACACTGTGTACACACTTCCCTCTCTCAGTGATAATGGATTGGAGCTTCTTTGCACCAGTGACAACCGAAGTGATGATGGTGATGGTGCTAGAGGTGAATGCGAAAACACCAAAAGTTTATGCTAAAAATATTGAAAACTTTGAAAATGAGTTCGTTTATTATTAAAATGTTTTTTTTTTCACATGCTCAAGGTTATGAAAGAGTTGAGGTTCAACATCATCGTGCGTCGTGTCGTTGTTGTTGTTTTTGTTGATTGAAATATACAATTTAAAATATTTATGCCAACAGAGAGGGATGTTGACAAATTGAATGGTTCGCATTAACAGAATGAGTTTCCTGGATTAAACTTTCAAAAAGTTCATACTTTTCTGCCAATATGGGGACAATGAAGTATTTAAAATAAATTGATAACGTAATTTGCAAATTTATTTTGTATGCGCATAGGTTAAGAACTGTTTTACAAAATTTTAATCAGTTTAAGGAGTTTATTTTTGCTTTATCAACTTTTATTGATTATTTTCTTTCTGTAATTCAAGCCAGCTGGAGGAGACTCTAATCTTTTGAGACACCATAGTCTTTGGGGGTTGGAATAAGAAATTTATTATAAAACTTCTGTTGTCGGTGATTAATGCGTGAGTTAAAATATTATTCCTTTTTAATTAATTAATTAACATCTAAAGTCCAAGTAAGTAAGTCCAACAATAGTCTAAGAGCCAACGACATAAAAAGTCAAGTCATTTGCGTAAAGTTGTAAGTCATATCAATAATAGCCTCTGAGGTGTTGAACCATTAGCCGTTTGGCTGCTTACCGAAATACGTGTCGAACAGGTGTAAATTTCAACTTAAATTTTTTACATCAATTTATTTCAATTCTTATTGGTCGGAGGGAAAAAAAGTCCATTCAAGAAATATTTAGCCTGCAATTTTGAACAATTGCTGTCATAGGTTCATCACTCTGTAGTGAATCCCTAAGAAGATAGATGGCCAAGAAGTTTCCAAACATATCACTTGTTTACCTGAGTGTTTCTTGGAAATTTTGCCGCTTTCTATCTCTTAAGGGTCAAACAACTGAAAGTTTGATGTATGACAACAATTGTTCAAAATTGCAAGCTTAATACTTCTTGTGTGCACACTTTTTCCCTCCGACCAATAGGCATTGAAATAAATCAATGTAAAAAATGTACGTCAAATTTAACACCTGTTTGACACGTTTTTAGTTAGGTAGGAAACGGCTATTGGTTCAACACCTCAAAGGCTATTATTGACATGACTTACAATGTTACGCAAATGACTTGACTTTTTATATCGTTGGCTCTCAGTCTACAATTATTTACAGCCTTAAAAATTTTGAAGGATTATATGTAGAAATCAGTATTAAAAGCTTAGTATACTCCAAAAACTCATAGAATTTCGTACGAAGCATAAATTCCGGGAAGAAGTGGAAAAAGTATAAGAAAATTTATTGAGATTACATCATTGAGAAATTGTTTGACTTTTATGTAAAAATGTTTTACAAATTGAAAATCATTGAAAGAATTGGTAAAAAGTGTAGAAAGTGAATAAAACTTTTAGCTTTTGGGGGAATGGTAGCTCTCAATAAATATTTTGACAAAATCAAATATTCAGGGAGGGCCACCATCTTGTTGTTGTTTTGGTACTGACAGCTACTATCCACTCAAAGAATCGACAAAAACTCAGGATTATATTTTTGCAATACGAAATGGATCGATTTATGTATGTTCAAACATTTTTGCAAAATAGGGAAAAATTTCTTTCAAGGTGGATAGAGTACTACACTGACATAAATATTCAAATAAACTATATTGTACCGTACATAGATTCTAACCCACTTGCGCTAACAGACATCCCAACATAAGGGAACTATCGAAGGTAAACCGGGTCCAAAATGTACATTTCGCTCTTTACAGACAGTTCCAGGACGGTAGCTATAGTAGGTTCAAATATTTTCTCGAAAAACCCTCCCATAAAAAGGTTATTGAAACTCCCAAGCTTTTGATGTGTTTTCCAAGCGAAGAGCTTACATTTTGTTAGGCCACAAAATATCTTTCCATATGTGAACTGATAAAAGTAAGAACATTGATATCTTCATAGATAGCCAGGCAGCAATGAAAGCTAATTATTGTCACGATGTCAAAACTTGTTGATCATTGCCTCAGCGAATTAAGAGTGTTCGGCGAAAGAAATTCAGTCACCCTTAGATAGCTACCGGGACACCGTGACATTTTTGGAAATAAAATGGCCCAAAATGACTCATTATACATGAATTGAACGGAGCCAAACTGTATGTACCATGGATAATTATGCCACGGGAGCAGGAAAAGAGTTTCTAAAGTTTCCGGAAAGCCGCTAACGACAGATGGCCAGCAATTAGCACCTGCTGGATTTCAGGGAATCTTTGGCCAGATAATTCAAAGAATAAAAAAGAGTTTTTTCTTAGCAGACCTCAACTGTCTGTTTTGATCGAAATCCTTACGGCTCAACGGTGGGTTTGAGTAAATTCACCCTAATGGTCCTATCTAACCTATGTAGATGGTGTCAAGGCGAAGAGGTGGAGAAGGACTCAGCTCACTTTTTTTATAAACTCACAAACTTAGCCAAAACTAGAAAAACTGCTCTCAAAAAATATTTCATCGACGAAGTAATGCACCAACTACAAGTGCTGAAGGCAAGTTTGTTGAGAAAATTCATGCATGATCAACCGAAAATATTGTAACTGTAGTTGTCAAAAGTTTGCACTGAAGAACCTCAATGAGCTAAAGATATCAGCAACACTCAACATCATCAGTTGCACCAGCTGGAGAAACATTTTATAAACAGATCTTGAATTTGTTACTTACAAGTTGCTGGAAGAGGCAGAGCGGCAAGTTCTAGTTGTGAAAATGTCGCTGCTAAATAACGTAATAAAAAAACATAATCAAACAATCATTTCATTTTATTATTCGTACACAAAACTCAAAAAATTGCCGCTCAAGATTGAATAAAAAATTAAAACAAAATCTAAATCAGAGCTACGCGCGCCGCTACCGTTCAGAATTGCCGCTTGCCGCTCACTGCGTGACCACAACCATACAATCACATATGTTTTAATTTTTTGTTGCCGCTCAGGATTGTGTAGTTTTGCCGCTCTGCCGCTTTGCCCCTTGCTCCTCTGCCGCTCACTACGTGACCAAGCCCTTAGAGCTACAAATTTTTGGCTTCAGCAAGAAATAAGCATAGAAAAAGCTATACATTTTGACAAAAAAATATATTTGAAAATTTATTTTTTTAAGATTTTGCTGGCCTCTTCCGATCCTTTGGTAGTGGAACCGGAAATGCACTTTTTCAAACTCCATAAAAGCTAACTTAGCTTCAAAGTTAGTTTTTGGGCTACAAATAAGCATTTAAAAAGCTACAATTTTCCACATTAACAAAACTATCGTCCGCTTACTTCAGCCTTTATTCGAATTTCGAGTATTTGAAAATTTTAATATACCTAAAAACTACATACATATTTGATTTCACCCCAAAATGTCCACCAAGTTTGTTGATGTGTCAAATTGACTGAAAATCAACCCCATTTTTAAACGTCTCAAATCTACAATCGTATCGAATCCAATGCATCCCAAACTTGTAGCTGTTTCATTTGACTTTTACAGTTTCGGCATTATTCGCTCAGCTTTCTTTCAAGACGACTTTTGATGAAACTCAACTGAAGGTATATCCTTTTTTATAGAACAAAAATTGTTGACAAATATTGAATAGTGTTTTTTGTATAACTTTTTAATAAGAAACTTGCAGATGGCTCACACTTAAAATCTTTCGGATCTTTTACCAGCAAATGATGTGAAAAAATCCTAACATTCTTTTCAATCTTTCATTTTCGAATTCAATAATTGTATTACAATATTAAGAATGAATCTTCTTAAGGTAATCTTTCAGCGATATACATATAGTTTAAAAGTATTTGCAGGTGTTCATGCTTTTATGAGTCCCGCACTTCTGTTCTGTTAAGGAATATAAAATAAAATATCATACACCATTATTCCTTTGAAGTGCTAAAGATTTGAATACATAGACGACCCCATATATTGTATCCTTAGAACAAATAATATTTTCTTAGGTCTTTCCTTGGTTCTTTCCTTCGATATATTTATTAAACTTGAAAACTCGTCTTAAATACTCTCACAGTAACAAAACACAAATAGTAATTATATTCTTATGATATTAGTCTTCAGAAACTCAATGCAAACATTGGCACATACATACTCGTATAAACAAAGATATAAATATTCTCAATTATAAGAGAAATGAAGATACATTTTAGGGTCATGACATCTGAGCCATGGAGCTATATTTTGAACTGAATAATTCCGAGATATGTAGAGTAAACCTTTTGAGATTCTACACCAAGTCCAAACACAATAATTCCTAGTTTTATAGGGATTATTTAAAACAAATGATTTTGTTGTACCTTTTAAGCAAGTATACCATTTATAAAAGTAATTTTTCACACCAGGTATTCAACAAACAAAATTGAAGTCCTTAAATCCTTTTTCTAAACCCTTTCATATAGATATCTACATACAAATATTTATGTACCTAAATTCTTTCTGGCGACCGTTTTCTTACATCATTTTTGTCGGTATAAACAAGGATCAAAATATTTTTGTTTTTTTTTTTTTCTTTCATTAGGCGTTTCTGTTTTATTAGTCCTGAATTTTTGTAAACTCAAAGACTGGAATATAAAAAGATAGGTATTTTTTTTTTCTGACAAAAAAAAAACTCAGGCAGGTATGGAATTTTATTTTTGTAACTTTTTAATCACCGCTAAAGAAAAAATAAACAACTTGTTTTTTTTTGTGTCTGGAAATTTTAAGAGAAAATCCCAGTAGGTATGTAGCTTAGACTGATTCAAAAAAATGACAATGTCTGCGATTTTCAATGCCACTAGCTTTTTATTTAGAGTTAAATGAAATAATAATCCTGGCAAAATTTCAGCCCTTTAGGTCAATATTTAGAGGTCGCTCATCGCTACTTTCTGTTTTCCATACAAATCGTATGGGAACTTCTTTTTGATTCCTTCTTTATTTTATAACTTTAGAAACGGTTATCATACAGAAATGATCAAGGTAGAATCTGAAAGAAGATTTGATGTTCTTTAAAAAAGGTCCTTACTTCTTATCTAATTAATGTTCTCCTTCCAAAGTTATTCAAGGTCAGAGTGGTATTCGTGGTGAATTTCAAAGTTTTTTGGATTCCGTGTTGAAAAAATCAGCTATAATACAAGGTGTTTTACAAAAGTTGTAACAAAAGGCAAGTGCGTGTAAGTTGAACTCAGACAAGAAAAAAATCATTCTAGAGCGGGGGTCTATTTCCCCCCATTTAGGCGGGAGGGGCAATTTTCTAAGAAAACTGGTTTAAAAAAGAAAAAAATATTAAAAATCAACGGCAATACTTATAGTGTCATGCTATTACTTTTTTTAAAGCCAACAATCCATTACTTAATTAACCTTTTAAAAAAAGTAGTTTTTGTAGACAATTTTTGAAAAAATTAATTTCAAAGCTAAGTTTAAAAACTTAAAAAGTGATTTTATTTTTTAAATATCTTTTTGAAAAATTTTTCGGTATCAAGTACAATTTTTGTTTATGGATTTCAATACCTTCCTTAATTTTCAATCAGATGCTGAAAACCACAGGCTAAAATGTTTTGTAGTTTCTGAGAAAATTGAAAATAGCAAAAACTAAGTTTCTTGTTATTTGGCGCCTTGGAATTTAAATTGTTCCTTCCTACAAACACCAAATTTCTAGTAGTAGTAGTAGGTATTTAATTTTTCGAATTTCTCAGAAACTTCAAAACATTTTAGCATGCGGTTTTCAGCATCTGATTAAAAATTAAGGAAGGTATTGAAATCCATAAACAAAAATTGTACTTGATACCGAAAAATTTTTCAAAAAGATATTTAAAAAATAAAATCACTTTTTAAGTTTTTAAACTTAGCTTTGAAATTAATTTTTTCAAAAATTGTCTACAAAAACTACTTTTTTTAAAAGGTTAATTAAGTAATGGATTGTTGGCTTTAAAAAAAGTAATAGCATGACACTATAAGTATTGCCGTTGATTTTTAATATTTTTTCTTTTTTAAACCAGTTTTCTTAGAAAATTGCCCCTCCCGCCTAAATGGGGGGAAATAGACCCCCGCTCTAGAATGATTTTTTTCTTGTCTGAGTTCAACTTACACGCACTTGCCTTTTGTTACAACTTTTGTAAAACACCTTGTATTATAGCTGATTTTTTCAACACGGAATCCAAAAAACTTTGAAATTCACCACGAATACCACTCTGACCTTGAATAACTTTGGAAGGAGAACATTAATTAGATAAGAAGTAAGGACCTTTTTTAAAGAACATTAAATCTTCTTTCAGATTCTACCTTGATCATTTCTGTATGATAACCGTTTCTAAAGTTATAAAATAAAGAAGGAATCAAAAAGAAGTTCCCATACGATTTGTATGGAAAACAGAAAGTAGCAATGAGAGACCTCTAAATATTGACCTAAAGGGCTGAAATTTTGCCAGGATTATTATTTCATTTAACTCTAACTAAAAAGCTAGTGGCATTGAAAATCGCAGACATTTTCATTTTTTTGAATCAGTCTAATTGTAGCTACTTGTAAGGATCTAATTAACAAATCTTGTCTGCCGTTGACGTTGACATTGAAAAAATAAACGACACGCGTTGGGAATTTCAAAAGAAGTTATAGAACATGTTCCACACATATGGCTGAACATGGGATATTATTTTTCCAATGTGCCTTTATTTTTTTCCCATGTTTCAAAGAGAAGGTTTTAAGAGAGTTTATTAATTTTTATTGGCTTGTTTTCTAGGTACATTTTCGTTGTATTATTTTTATGACTTCAATAATATTAAAAACAAAACATATTTATAAAATTTCAAAAAGGTATCTGTGTCTTTAATAATAGGTACCCGGGTGAATCCATGTCCTCAATAAATCCATTTTATAAAATATTAAATATAATGTAGACTTATTCAAGGTGCAGTACCTACTGCTTATGTGTGACGCATATATGTTTGTCCATGCCTTGCATATCAATTTTAGGATTTAATCACTTCTCAATACATACATATGTACTTTGTATATGAATTCGAACTTGATAAATTTTAATATGTAATTGTATTTATTTGTTCCTTTGTAACAGAATTTAAAATTGAGATAGACTTCTTTTAGATAATCATCTTTATTGTGAGTTTCACGCGAAGAAGATTCCACCCGAAAACAATAGCAGTGTGAAGTCAAAAACCCGATCTCAAAATTTCTGGTTTTTTTTATAGCATTCGTTTGTCCACGTTTGTCCAACCATTAAACTCCTTTGTCCCACCACCTTAATAAAAAATTCGACTTTTCTTTTTTAAAGCAAACCTCAGAAAACAAAAAAATCCTCTGGCATCCCCAAATGAAATCATAGGGGGTGGGATATAATTGCGTTCTTCTGTCCAGCGATACCAACCATGAACAAAATTCATTCGTCCACTTTAATATTTCGCAGGTAAAAACAAAAAAGGGTGCTAAAACCAGCAAATTAAAATAAATATACATATGGAGGTGGATTCAAAAGTATTCGTTTTTATTTTATTTGAGTATTTTGAGTATATATTAATATACATTTAAAACTGAAATTTCAGAACAATTCACCAACCTGTTTTTGAAATATTGAATTTTCAAAAAAACATTTTGAATCTTTTTTTAAAAATCCAAAAACTATTTTTTCAAAAATGTTGGTTGGCAGTATTATTTATATTCTAACAAAGCTTTTGTGCAAAAAATTTGATTGAAATCGGATGAGCGGTTAATGAGAAAACCAAAAATTATATGGCAGGTACCGTTAATAAATGTTTTTGGTGATTTTTTTTCTTACTAGAAAATACATCATATCTACAATAATACACTGATTTTTTTTATCAAAATCGTTGGAGCTGTTTTTGATATAAATAATTTTTTCCTTAACGGTTGTATGGCAAGTACCGTTATTTTTTGAGCTAAAAAAAAATTTCAATTTCCCCTCTGGAAAGTTACAAAAAAATCTTAAGTTCAAAAATTGAAGAAAATCGCATCAGTGGCTTAGGCTGTAGGTTGAGGTACGGACAGACAGAATTGTGCCACCCACTTTTTTCGTGTTCTCTATCATCGTAATGTCATGTTTGATTGTTATCTCGAATTTTTTTTTTGCACGAATCCAAAACTTGCCCTATAGTACCTATATCGCAAGTATAAATCGTTTGTCCACCTTCAGGAAAAAAATACTCGACTTTACTTTTTTTATAGCAAATTTTGTTAATGTTGGAAAAACTTAGCCAAACTTAAAAGAAATCAACCTAACTTAAACTCAACCCCATCCCTAAATGATTTAATTTGCGGATGCTGGAGGCATTTTTTGTTCTTTGGGGTTTGCTTTAAAAAAGGAAAGTCGAATATTTTTTTCAAACGTTTTTTTACGGATTTTTATATTGAACCGTTGTGGACAAGCAAACACAGTTGGTTTCATATAGGGGCGATTGAGGCCCATTTTGTTTTTACCATGTTTCGGTCTTTACTGACGGCTCCAAGACCTTAGAGGGGGTTGGGTCAGGTATCTACTCAGATAACCCACCTATTAGTAGATCTATAAAGCTTCCAGATTTTTGCAGCGTATTCCAGGCGGAAGTACTTGCAGTTTGTGAAGCCGCAAAACATCTCTCCTCACGCAAAGTAATAAACAAAAATATTGACATCTTTGTAGACAGCCAGGTGGGAATCAAAGCCATTTCCTCAATCACTATTAAGTCAAAGCTGATAAAACGTTGCCGGTATATGTTAACTTTACTAGGTGCAACGAACACAGTCACCCTTATGGGTCCCAGGACATTGTAATATATATGGGAATGAAATGGCGGATGAGCTGGCCAAAAACGGATCATCTCTTGATCCGATCCAAACCGACTTCTCGGTGCTTATGCCACTGGAGCAAGAAAAAAGTAGAATACACCAGAGTTTCTTAGAGGCTGCAAATGTCAGATGGTCATCCATCGACACTTGTCGGGTTTCTAGGAATCTATGGCCAAATATTTCAAAGAAAAAAACTGATTACTTACTCAAGCTAAGCAGGCCTCAATTATATCTCATGGTTGGTGTCCTTACGGGCCACAGCTCAATGGGAACCCACATGAACAGAATGGGCATCAGCTCATCGGATTTATGTAGAGGGTGTCAAGATGAAAAGGCAGAGGAGGGCTCCCCTCACTTCCTTTGCGAATGCCCCAGCCTAGCTAGAACCAGAAAAGAGGCCCTTGGAGAACACTTCTTCGACGAACTGGGCGACATCTCTGTCTTGCCACTAAAGAACATCCTGAAATTCATTCAGAACTCAGGATGGTTCAAGGAGGCCCCCCACACCTAAAACTTCCTATTAACTCCCTTCCGTAGTACCTCGTGGCATGATGGTTAGTGCGTAGGACTGTCATGCCGAAGGTGTGGGTTCGATTCCCAGCCGTGCCACCTAAAAAACAGAAATGTTTTATTCGAGGTACTGCCTCTTGCGAGGAACTGACAAATCCTCCAAGAGTATACTTGTCATGAAAAAGTGCTTCTCATTTAGCCGTTCGGACTCGGCGAAAAACTGTAGGTCCCCTCCATTCCTGCCAACAAACACGCACACAGGAATGGTTGTGAGTTGTAAGTCACTAGGCCCTGGTTCTCCACGAGCTGTTGCGCCACCCAATTTATTTATTTTATTTATTTATTAACTCCCTTCCTATCCCTCCTCACTAACCACCTATACCCCGGGGAGCACAATGGATCCACTGAGATCCGAGTGAGATGGTGCGGCTTGCCGTATTATCACCCCTTCCAACCTAACCTAAAAAAGGAAAAGCCGAATATTTTGCTTACTTTGGGTGGACAACCGATTTTTAATGATTGGACACACGTGGAAAAACTATGGTTCTGGCTTCACACAGCTGGTAAGTCGACATTTCACTTTTCGCCCATTGTGAGTTGCACATGAAAAATGTTGAATATTTAAAAATTCCCCTCATTGTTAGTCCTCATTTCTGACGAAATATATCCTTGTAATGAGCTTAAACAAGGGGTTCTGATGACCTTCGCGCAAGTTTTTGTTTATTTTAGGGCAATTAAAGTTTGAGCAAAGCCCATAAAAGCTTTAAAATTTCTGGCGAACAAAAACTTTTGGGGTGAAACTCGCAAGAAGATTGAATAATAAGGCTTGAAGTTTAAATACCTCTATAAGTTAACATAAAAAAAAAAAATAGTATTGAAAACATTTAAATAATTTATTAAATGAAATTTAATTGCGTTTTTACAATAATTTTTGCTCAATCTAATGGAGACTTTTAGTTTCTTTTAAGCCTTTCAAAAAAAAAAAAAAACTCTTAAACTAGTGACCACAATCAATAGATTGTACGCAGATATAAGAAATAAAAAAGCAGCCATAGAAACTTCTATCTACCCAAATAAAGAATGTACCAGAAAAAGCTTCAAGTTTTAGTTTTTGCCCGTCATACCCTTGTTAATTTGAGACACACGTGGAGAAAAATCCTTTTAAGCCAGTAAAGCACATGGAGCCCATTTGCATATGTCTAATTTAATAACAAACTCTAGGAGAAAAAATTCCTTTAATCGCAGATTTTATTTTTAGTTTTTTTTACATCTATGTATTTCACCAACAAGTTTTAATCAAGCGAAGTATAATCCAGCAGAGTGAATCTAACCGGAACCCATATACCTACCCCCAGGAAGTGTATTTGTCCAACTTTCATTTTTGGTCAGTGTTTTCGGGTTACCACCCACAATAAAAAGAAAAAAAAAAAAAACAAACATCAATTTCAGGTTATGACTTTTATGTTTGCTTTTTTTTGGCAGGATAAAAAGTTCGTTGGTAAATTTAACTCAATTCTGGTAATCCCTGTTTTTTTTTTTCTTTTTCATTGAACAGAAGTGGAAAAACTTTTCATCTGTGTTCTATGTGTGCAGGAGCAAACCAAGCGAAAGGACCAATTATTACTTTCAATTAGTAGAAAAGAAATCCAGCTGTTGAAAAGGCATAACGTTCCAGACATTCTGATGGAAAAATATATTATGGTTAGAAGAATATAGTTTTTGCCCAGACATAACTCTCTTTCTGTCCAAGAGCAAGTTATTTGATATTGATGTTTGTTGGTAAATATAAACGCAAAGCAATTGAAAGGAAAGTTATTGTTATTTCTTGAATGGTTTATTGTCTCAAGTATATAGTTTCCGGAAACTCTTATGGAAAAGATGGAGTAAATCAGTTTTTATTGAAAGCGTATATATTAATCAAATAGAGTAATAAAGTATATAGCTGTTTGGTAATCAGATTTTTGTATACGATTTGCACATGATGATTGGAAATCTGTTTTTAATATAGATGAAAGGATTTTATTGCAGGAGGCTTTGCAGAAGAATTTTGATGAAGAATAAGATATGTTGAGGGGACAAAAGTATATAAAGGGGTCTAAAAGCAATCGAGCACAGTTATTTTTTGTTGCAGAAATAAAACACATAAACTGGTATTAATTCAATGATGTTTATTGTTTAATGGTAATATTGAAATCAAATAAATAGTAAAGGATAAGACATGTAGTTGGGTTTTAAAAAGAAGAAATACGAGTACATATATTCAAGTTCTCTTAAGTTCAAGAGAGAGTATTGTGTTAATTCTTGTAAAGAAAGATACAGAGGTAGCTTCGAATCAACAATTCCCATGGCATTAAATAGCATGAGGAAGTTTTCCTTTCAACTAAAGCTTTTTCCGAGATAACACGACTGCGGTGCAGTTTTTTTGATAATTTTCGAATATTGGCCCTGACTTCACCTTGACAAAATGAAAATCTTGACTGATTTTCACATCACATCACATCACTAGTTAAAAGAAGTCGAACCTAAGCCTTAAACCAAAGCCTGGCCATGCATGACCGAGCCACTCGATTTATTAACCTAGGTTTGCAAAAGGACACAGTGGTCCATTTGTTGAATTCTGGTAGCAAAAATCATTTCCTATTCTAATTCTTGATACAAATTAATGAAATTTTGTATACTTAATGATTTGGGAACGCTGATTTCAATGGTATTGCCTACTTTTTCTGCAACAGGGGATTTACATTTTAGTTCAGAACATGGTCCAAAATTAAAAAAAATGCTATTTTAACAGTTTTTTTTTCCAACTGTCCACTATCATAATTCTAAGCTTAACGTCACATTCAAATAATGGAACTAGAAAAAATACCAACATCATTAAAACTGTTACTTGGGAATATTTTTGATTATTTCGAGTCTTTGAGTAGTTGGCCAAAAATGTAATTAATAAATTCCAATTGTCAAAATTTCTTAAATATTCGATTAGATTGGGTCTAAAATTAATTTTCCATACAAACATTTCTAATGAATGGCACTAAAATTTATTCTATAATCTCTTCGGAACATTGCTCAACATTATGCACTAGGTTTCTTAAATTTTGTACACATTCGTATTGAAGTCACTTTCATAGGAATGCATACATTTAGGGCCAGTTTTTCAGTTCAGGCTTTACTCTGAGTTAAATCAGAGTTAGCCAATCCTGAAAATAAATTAACCCTGAGTAAACTCAGGAACAGTTTTTCAGTTGAGGATTAACTTTATCTTTCAGCTGTAAAAATTCTGAGGCCAACGATGTGAGACAATATGGATATCACTCTTCTACGTCTTTTACGCATAGGAATAGAGATGGCGCCACAACGAATTGCATTGACAATAACTTTCAATATCGAAATCGAGATGGCGCCACAACTAAAAACACCCTCAATTAAGTGCCTGTGTTAACTCACCACATTAGACGTGTTAACTTGGAGTTAATTTTTGATTTCAATTGACTGAAAAACACGTTTTTGGAGTTAAATCCGGTTTAACCCCGAGACTAGGATGACCTCGCACTGAAAAACTGGCCCTTAAGCACATATTTTAGCACATTTCAAACATAAACTTGACTCACTTCCAGACTTGGACAATGCTTTTATTTTAATTTTGAAATTTTTAACCACGTTTTGACCTAAATTGTGAAGCCCCTGTTTGAAGTAGAAAACATTTAATAAAGGCAAGTTTTCAGTTCAGGGTTAGCTCTAAAATATATCAGAAATAGCTTATCCTAAAAATAAACTTACCTAGAGTTAACTCTGGAACAGTTTTCAATTGAAGATTAACTTTATATTCCAGTTGTCAAAAATCTATTGTCATCGATGTGCGACACTAAAGAATTACCCCTTCTACGCCTTTCACACATCTAAATAAAGATGGAGCCACAACAGAATTGCACTGTCAATAACTTTCAATATTCGAAATCAAGATGGCGCCACAGCGGAAAAGGCCTTCATTTTAGTCCCTGTGGTAACTCACTAAGGGCCAATTTTTCAGTTCAGGACTTACTCTGAGTTAAATCAGAGTTAACTAATCCTGAAAATAAATTAACCCTGAGCTAACTCAGGAACAGTTTTTCAGTTTAGGACTAACTTTATCTTTCAACTGTCAAAATTCTAGGGCCAACGATGTGCAACACTATGGATATCACCCTTCTACGCCTTTTACGCATCGGAATGGATTGAATTGCACTGGCAATAACTTTCAATATCAAAATCAAGATGGCACCACAGCTGAAAGGGCCCTCAATTTCCTCCCAGAACTAACTCACCAAATTAATTAAATTAACTTAGAATTTCAACTGACTCAAAAACAGGTTTCTGGATTTAACTCAGATTTAACTCCGAGACTAGGATGATTTCGCACTGAAACAGTTGGTTGATTGCTTAATTCAGAATTAACATATAGGATTTCAATTCACTAAAAAGAACGAGTCTAGAGTTAGCTCAGGTTTAACCCCGAGACAAGGATGATCTGGCACTGAAAAACTGGCCCAAAGTGTAGCAAATTGTATTAATTTGTATAAAAATTGGCGTGGGAAATGTTTTTTGTCAACAATATTCAACAAACGGTCGGATGGTCTTTCAGGCTATAAGTTTGAGATCAAATCCCAGAATATTGAACCTTAAATGTGCTTATCAGTAATATACTGCCTCCTGGAAGAAAGGAAGTGAAATCGTCCAAGAGTATATCTTGCCTTTTATAGGGTGCCCTCAATTTCTGCTGGCTACACAAAAAGTGGTAATTGAGATGTGAGTATAAGTCACTAGGCTCTGGTTCTAACGAGCCTATCTTTCTATTTCAACCAGATTCTACGCTTTAATGCTGAAGCTAGAAGGAATACTAGTTCTTAAAGATTTAAGGCAATTTTACTATCCATTTCCGGCCACTATCGATGTTCCACGATTTTCGATGCCAATAACAAAGCAATAGTTCATTGCATGAACTATTTAACCCATACAAATCTGTATTTTGATGAACAAGGGAGCTTTTTACATCGTTCTTCTTTTCTAGAAGTTCATTAGCAGTCGAAAAATATAATTTTCTGAACTTGGAAAACTAGCAAATTCAAATTAATTAGTACCAAGAATTTCAAACTTTTTTATCCTTTTCACAATATTCAGTGAATTTTTTTTTTTTTTTCAAGAAAAAATTAAGCAGCTAAGGAAAGCTTCGAGCAAAATAATATGAAGTTCTTAAGTCATTTGATAAGTGATAAGCAGAGTGTACACACATACAGTTCACAACTAAAAACAAAAACAATTCAGATGTAATTAGTCCTAATTACTTTTATTGGCTTGTTTCCAAGTTTCTCAAAAAAAAAAAAACAAAAAATAAAACCAAAAACAAAACAAACATTCACACGACATTTTCTAGTGGTTGTTATATTATAATTATATTTCCTTAAAATAAAATTAACTTAGTGAGACTTCTTCTGTCTCTCTCTTAATTTGAGCCCGCATATTATCACCCTTAAGACAAATTTAATAAAATCAACAACCATTTGTTGCAAAAACCGAGAAAGTTTATCCAACTTATTCGCGTCTTTGTTGAATAACCGGAATGTAACCCTATACCTCAATTAAACTTTAGCCTTTAATAATGCTATGCCACAAGACGACAAGGATGAAGAAGAAGAAGAAGAAAAGTCATTTCGCGTGAACGCCAAAACATACTGAACTTAGTCGTTTAAGTTTTAAAATTTTTGTGCTTGTGATCTAGCTTCCAGCAGCACCAGCATAGCCTCCACAGCTAAATCACCATCACAACCACAACTCTAGAACATAGAACGTCCAAAAACTCTTGTAATTTTTGGAGAAGAAGGTTCTTTTTGAGGTTCCACATTACTTGGCAACCAAAACCAACGATATAATGGTGATGGGGGTATTCATTTTCCATACTATAATCCTTGTTCTTTCTCTCTTACTCATTATACACTGCTCCTGCTCATTAATTACGATAAAAATCTTGCAGTCAGATACTTTGGGTAATAAATCCCCAAATCTGTTATGGCATGGGGTTGGGATTTAGCACATCCTTTGGTAATTAAAATTACCCTCTGTAGCATAGTTGATAACAAAAAAAAAAAACACGGGATTTACTAGGCATCACATAAAGGTTATTCAGCTTTGCTGATTTATGGTATTAAGTTTTTTAGTGCCAGAAAAATTTCATCAATTTTTAATATCCGATTTGTGGTAGGTACAAACTTCGCAGATTACTTAAATCATCTTCAATCTACAGAGCACGCCATAAAATATTCAAATACGGGATTTCAAAAACAATAGTGAACTACTGAAAAATTCTTCCTCAAAAGACTTGAATCGCAGTAAGGATAAAACACATTTCAAATTTACACACACACTACCGAATGACACCATTTTACAAAATGGCTTCTTCAAGCACTTATCACTTTTGACAAGTAATCCAACAAAAAGTTGCATATGTATGCGTGTGCTCCAAATCTACTCCTTCTTGAAATCAGAAATAGAAAAAGACTCCAAAAACAGTGCTCCAAAAAGCAAAAATCGAAGTAGTTGGTGTGAAAATGGGGTAGAAAAGGAGTACTCCGACCATCCAATCTAAAACTATATAAAATTCCAGGGCAGCCAAGCATACATCATTTTAACCTAGAAAACTGATAACGAATGGATTAACAGTGTTTCCTGCTTGATTGCACAGCAAATTTGGTCTAATGTTTTGGTGAGCTTATCGGTTAGTTCGATTAACCGAAGAGTTTAAATGTCTTAAGTTTGTAAGTTGCAATTTTTTAAGATCAAATAAGCGAGAAGTACTGAACTAAGAATGTTGAATCAGGGCAGTTAACAAGAGTGCTTAAAATACAAAATACCTCGTTCTATCAAAGCTTTGAAGGATATGCTCTAAGCGATGATATCCTCTACTTCTGTTGGGATTTTTAAGACACCTATAAGGAGACCTTACGCCATTGTAAGCCAGACATCTTTAAGCTGTCAAAAGAAAATCGTTCTTAATTTGAATCAAGCTGAGCCTTTGATAAGTTTTGGCATTCGGGTATTAAGTAAAAACTCGTATCTCGTTGCATAATGGTAAGTGCGTTGAACAAGCCGAAGGTTTGGGTGCGATTTCCAGCCACCAACACCTAAAAACAAAAAAATACAAATCCGAGGAATGATGCCTCTTGCGAGGAATTGACAAAATACTCTAAGGAACTGTTGTACAAACTTGGTTTAAATTTTGATCCGTGGTTCAAATATTTTTACTGGCTGATTTCTGCAAAACTACTGGGATTCAGCAATGGTTCAAGGTTCAATCATGTCATAGTAGCCAATTAATTGCCTGAACAATAGTTGAACTTCAGTTAATTCGCCAAAGTCAGTGAGTAAAAATTGCTGAACCACGAGTTAAATATTTGTACAACTGGCCCTAAAAGTGTCTGCTGTCAGAAAAAAGTGCTTTTCATCAAAACGTTCGGACTCGGCAAAAAAGTATAGGTCCCCTTCATTCCAGCAATAAGACGCACGCACAGGATTGGTTCAAAGTTGTAAGTCACAAGGCCCGGGTTCTCCACCAATTTGTTTGTATTTATTTTTATTGAGTACAAACTAGGATTTTCCCAAGTGCAGTGAAATTTTTTGCAAAACCAATACATATCCTCAGGAAAAAATAAAATAAACCAAATTATCAACTTACATCATAGACCAAGTACTGTAGAAGAACTCCTAGAGCTGCTATTCCCTTGCCCTGGAATTTAAATTCCGGCAAATGATGATAGTCCAATTCTGCTCCATTGTAAGAGTGTCTCTGTTGTAGTTTATTATTGTTGTTATTCTTCTGCAGTTGATGCACTTGGTCTTCTACTTCGGCCAAATCCTCAAATTCCTCTTCTTGCAGATCTTCCTCTACTAGAATCTTAGGTTTATCTTTTTGTGTTTTCTTGTTGCAAAAAAAAAATAAAAATAGAGAATTACCAAAAAGTCAAAATCATTTTATACAACTTTTGTACCTTGATAGCAACATTACAAAAAAAAAAAAAAGAGACTCCATTAACTTACCTTGATAGTTGTTGGCCCTGTAACAATGTGTCCTCCAGTTGGCGGAGTTCCAATCCGACCAACTATGCACTTTCCATTGGGCTGTTTGTTGTTAATGAGATTATTCAAAATGGGCGAGGGTGGCGTGTGAGAGTTGTTAGTTCTCAGCAATGCCTTCTCGGTGGCCGTTAGCAATGGAGTACTTGTGGGTACAATAGCACCACCACCTCCACAACCGGCACTCTTGCCAATTCCTCCATTGGGTGTCTTTGATGTGTTGTTACTATTTTGCTGCTGTTGTTGTTGTTGTTGCTGCTGTTGGCTAACGAGCCGGTTATGATCTGCAATGACAAAATACGGAAAAAGGAAACTTGCATTAGACAAATATGGTATAATTAAAATGTGCTCTCTATAAAGATGATTAAATATTTATATAAATCTGTATAGGTATAGGTACTGGTGTAACGGTTATCAACCCCAAAAGATTAATTGAATTCCTTTGCCATATAAGGCCACCAACATTGACTCTTCCAATAAATTACATTTAGCAAAGCTTAAACAACTTCTGCAACATGTTGCTTAAGAGTAAAAATATGTTTAATTTATGTTGCTACTGGCTAGACTGTCTTTGGAAGACTTGTTTGCAGGTTTCATTTTGGACAAAACTGACTCAAATTGGTGCGATTAATTGAAAAACCTGAAATAACATTATTGTTCAAGTAAAATGTCATAATTAATGCATCACTTTTGCAACATGTTAGCTATTTATGAGATTGTCCACCTGATGCAGCTGATGCGGTGACTGCTAACTGCCTGTCTTGTAGTTTATTTTTTTTCGTACAACTCAATTTGGTGAATGAGGAAGGAAAATGTCAAGTAGAGGTATGTATTGTTTTTTATGATAAATAAATTTATCTTAAAAAATGTTGAATTGTAAAACAAAAAAATATGCAGGTAGGTACCATTGTTTACCAAAAATGACGTAAAGTTACGCTTGTTGTGAGCTCTCTCATCATTTTATGGACTCATTAAACTAAAAATAAGTCTTTGCCATCAGCCAGCACCAGCACCCGCCCCACAAACTGATGGTGGCTTTCTCTTCTATGCGCGTTTTGCTGTGGAGACGAGTCAATGCAGCTGACGACAACTAAGCTGAACGTCAAGTATGCACGGAAATTTGCATTTTTGAGTTAAAATTTACCTGTCGTACTGCGGTTAATGCGATTATTACGTATTTAGTAAGAAAAAAAAATAAATAAAACCTGAATGGGAGGATCATCATTATTTGGTGGTAATTGACTGTTAATTGCCTTCACTGAGATGTGATAGAGGAGGTTTCACTTTTTATTATTGTAAGTTAATTTCGGTTTTTATACAGAGGTAAGGCAGTGATGGTCTTAGTGAAACTATTAGGTAGTTTGATATTATTTTTTTTTCTTAAGGAAATTTATGATTACGCCAGTCAGTGGTTAAATACATAGGTTAGACAAGTTAACACTTTCTTAAGATGTGCAGATTGGGATTTAATGGGGTATTTTGTTTGGTTTCCACTTTCAGAGTTAGCAATAAGTTTCCGTTACTTAGATATGTTATCAAAATCTGGTTAGACGTTGATTAAAAGCAACAGTCTGAAATTAAGAACACGTAGGGTCTTAGGAATCTTTTTTAAGAATAAGACGGTTTATATTTTCATGCAAATAATGATAAATTCAAACAAAGATTTGAAATTTCCAAATATATCAGTTCACTTATCCCAGAGCTTTTGTTTACTCAACTTTAAAACCTTACATTTATACAGGTATCGGAAGCAAAAAGCGCACTTCGGCTTAAAGCCAAACTGGTAACTGGAGACTCAGTACCACAGGTCATGCACAGAAATACATGGGAAATAGAGTATGCACTGACTACATAGCACCCCCCTAAGAGTTTACCAAGCCGTTCACGACCACCTTTCCTACCAGAGAGGACTGGCAAATGAACGAGCCTCCAACCTACGAATCGATGATGGCAATATATACCGACGGTTCCAAGATGGATACTGGTGTTGGTGCAGGGTTCTTTTCAGAAATCCAGCTCAGTCAGACTTTTTGATTAGAGCAGTGTCTGCCAAGCTGAGGTTCTAGCTGTGACGAAAGCTGCTAGACAAGTCTCAATAATGACAATACCACTAGCTGATATTACCTTTTTCATGGATGGCCTAGCCAAGAAGCAATAAAAGCGATTTCTGCACTTGGAATCAAATCGAGGCTTGTAACTTTCCGTCGTGAAGAGATAACGACCAATTTCTTCACAAAGTCCTAACGTTAGTACCAGTACTAGATCTAAAGTTGGTACTCAAATCAGAGTGAATTTCTTCATACACACAAGTGAGAGTAAATAAGAAATACTGATTTGATTATTAATTTTAGGAATTTTACCGGTACTAACGTTAGGACTCTGTGAAGAAATTGATTGTAAAAGGTTTTTAGTACACAGCAAAACATAAAGTCCTGTTGGGTTCCTTGTCATAGTGGTGCCCCAGGTAATGAAAGCTCTGACGAGCTGGCAAGAATAGGATAAACACTTGATCTTAATCAGGCAGAAACAACGGTTTAGTTCCCAACCTGTAATCTTAAACACGCAAAGATCTAGCTACGACAAACAAGAGTTCGAGCTCGCTCACTACCAGAAAACATTGTATTAGCTTCAAAAAAACAGAAGACTGACAACATCACCAAACTGAGTAAAAAGTCTTATCTCTTCTCGTTAGCATCACCACCTCACCGGTCACAACCACCTGGGTTACCACAAGAAAAATATGAAACTCAGTATGGATAACTTTTGCGGGGGATGTGGTGACGAAGAGATGCACGAGAATACTACCTGTGTCACTGCTCTGCGCTATATCATCTGAGAAACAGGCTCGAAGAAAGACACTTTATGAATGACTTGGACGAACGCTCCAAGCAAAAACCTGTTGAAATTTATTACCGCTACCAAATGGCTTAAAAATTCCTAAGCTCCTTCAACCGACCGACCACGAGATTGACAAGCTTTCTAACTGCAGTCAAAGTCAAAATACATAAAAAGGGTGCAGGATGGCAATGATATAGTACGAACGAAAACGACTGAACGACGCGACGCAAGTGCTTACTGTAGGAGCAGCATTAAACGGAGAATGGGTACCTCGTCTATACACAAGCTATTAGGCGTCTTTCTTTCTTAATTCAGAATAGAGCTCTGAACAGAGTCCGAGCATGTCAAGCATGTTCTGAACATCATCTGAACAACTATGTTCTGAGCGCTCTGGACTATTTTTGAAGCACACCTAAACACTAGCTGTCAAGTTCTATGTGTTCAGCTTTTAACCTGCTCGGTTATTTTATTCTGAGCTCATAGAGCACGCTCTGAACAAGCTCATCAGCACAAAAAAAGAAATACAAATTTTAAGCTCTGAAAACTCAGAGCTAAAAAATAAACACAATATTTTGTTTGACAGTTCAGGCTCTGCTCTGAACTAAAAAAGAAAATATGAGTATAAGTAGTCGTACCTCGTGGTATTATGGTAAGTGCGTAGGACTGTCATACCGAAGCGAAGGTGTGGGTTCGATTCCCAGCCTTGACAACTAAAAATAGAATTGTTTTATCTGAGGTACTGCCACTTGTCATGAAAAAGTGCTTCTCATTTAGCCGTTCGGACTCGGCAAAAAACTGTAGGTCCCCTCCTGCGAACACCACGCACAAAGGAATGGTTGAGAGTTGTAAGTCACAAGGCCCGGGTTCTCCACAAGCTGCTGCGCCACCCAATTTATTTATTTATATAATGTTAGTGAGTTGATGGGGCCACCTCTGCAAGATTGGTTAAATCTTCTTACGCAAAGGACCAGACCATTCGGCTCATTCAGCAATCCTGACCAAATAAACAGACACATACACCAAAAACTGACCTGCCCATTCATCTAGTTGCAAGGAGCCACATGCTCCTACAGGCCTGGTGGAGGGATGATATCTCAAGTGGAGGTAAAGAAAAGCTCACGCCCTTAAAAAGCGTCTACTTCTCTTCAACCAGGTGATTATGACTTAGAAGTATCCTACGAGTTAACTCGGGGCCAACTTCACATCTTAATTTACTGGAAAACACGTTTCTGAAGTGGTGCAGGGAACTAAGTCCCCGGGAGCTTAGTCCACCGAGGGACTTTGTTCTCATTAAATGGGAACTAAATTCACTCGAAGTGGACATAGTTCTCATCGAAGGTGGGAATAAAATTCTTCAAATGTGGATTCAATTCCCACTTCCAAGTAAAAAATCAATCTAATAAGTAGAATAGAAATACTTTTTACAATTGTTGGATTATAGAATAAGTTCAAAGTTTCTTTAGCTAAATCCAGATTCTTTAAATGCAAAACAAACGTACACCCAGCTTCGCACCTACCCCAAATCCTATAGTGTGCCCAAGCAGGGGGATTGTACATACCTCACTGTTTATTCGCCGTAATGCTTTGTCTTACATAAATACAGTGCTACCACCCAGTATTACATCAAATAAACAGTGGGGTATGTAACCCCTGCTTGCGCACACTATAGGACTTGGGGAGCTGTGAGGCTGGGTGTATACAAAGTTTTCGCGCAATTTTTTATTTTTGTAATTTTTATGGTTGAAAGTTAGTTCCCTCGTTATTTTTCAAAATGTGTACTTAGTTCTCATAAAGAAGTGGACTACTTCCTCATCTTGCCTGGGAACTAAGCCCACTACGTTAAGGTGGATTTAGTTCCCCATTTATAATGAGAACGAAGTCCCTCGGTGTACTAAGCTCGTGGGGGCTTAGTTCCCTGAACCTTCTGGTCTTACCTTAAAACTAGGATTATCTCGCACTGAAAAATTGGTCCTTAGAGTTTGGTATTTTAATACATAGTTTTTGCTCTTTTTTAGGCGCCAGTTATAGCTTTCGTTGAAAACCATAATTGAGATCATCACAAAATTAAACATCACCCTTTTCAATTATTAGTTTCATTAACCTTGAAAAAGCCTTATGGTATTATCGATTTATCTTATACCATCTCAATTATGTTATTTCAAATGTGGTATAATCTTAGTTTGATTGAGTGTGAACTTATCAAGAATTATATGTACATATATAGGAATTGGCACCACTAATTAACCCCACTAAAAGGAAGAAGTATCTGTATGACTCTTTTGTCTTAGCACTATATTCCTAATAGAAGATTGCCTGCCATATACTTAGCATATACTCGACTTGAAATAATCATTGAAAATCATTTAAACAATCAATTGTCTGACGCACAATATGTGAGTATACGATTCGAGTTTATATCTTTTACTGACCCACATGCAATCGCCTTGTAGCCATACAATAAAATTATGGCGGGCATAGCAAAAAGCACACACCCATCACGCCTCAAAAACACACGCACATAATTATCGAGGCAATTAGCACACAAATTTGCATTTCGTGTAAAATTAGACAATCGATTGCCAGAAATTGTTTGTGTATAATAATTCATCATCTTTGTTTAAGTTGTTGTTGGTTTGGATATTGATGGAGACCGTAAAGTATGTCTGATGTATAGCATAGGGGTATACACATACAAGAGGTGTGTATATCACAATTAACATTTGAGAACATCAATATTGAAAAGGCAGATAGTTAAAATCAAGTATTACTAAACAAATTGGCTTCAAAATTTAGAACATGCCACTAAAAATGATTTTGTTCATGGTTGCCAACTGAATGGAGTATTGTGGGTTGACCCAAAAAAAAAAAAAATAATAGGATTTGGGGACATATCTTTTGTATCAGAATGACAATTTAATTTAATAATTCAAATTTTTAAAGGGATATTTTTACGATGAGACTGTCAAAAGAACAATCGCCTGGACGAGGCCCGTCCATCAAAAGTTGACAAAACTACAACTCATTTTAAAAATGATTTCTCGTTTTGCTCACAAATACACAACAAATTTTTATTATTTCTATTGTCAGTCGGAGTTCTATCAATGATGTAAAAATAAAAAAATCATAATTAAATACAAAAAACAGGAAGATAATGGTTTAAAAATGAAGTGGAGTACAGGACATCGAGACTCAAAATTCATATTATTTTGGAGAAAAATTAAAAAATTTAGACAAAATGTAAATTTCTTAAAGAAAACAACTATAGAGTTTAGTCTAGTTGCTCCTGATATAAATTAGTTCACGAACAAGCAACGTTTACAAATTACTTCCGAAATTCTGAGACAAGCAGTGGTCGTCATAACTTTAAGAACGCTTATTTTAATTTTGTATCATATCTCCCGCCAGAAAGGCAGTGCATGCTGTAGTAGCTACATACATTCAAATCAGTATAGTATACTATTCAATGTTCTTGTGAGGGTAACGTATTGATTGAAGTACCAAAAATATGGCTACTCTAAAAGGTACAGATAAAAATCAGCCCAATTTGGCGATTTCAATCTGTTCGAAGGAATTGGGAGTCTCTCAAGTATTCAAGATCAAATTTACTAAATTACTGAAGCCACTTGATTTACATAAAAGCCACCAATGTTTTCCGATTGGCATTTACAAAAGTTTGAAGAAAATCTTAAGCTTGAACGAAAATTCATCTTCAGTGGTGAAGCCCATTTTTTTTTTGATTTAATGGCTTTGTCAATATGCAAAATATGCGTTATTGGACAGAACAAACTCACATAACATATGCTTCAAGTGACTCAATTCGATTCACAGAAAGTTAATGTGTGACCTGAATTTCATGTCAGTGGTGTGATTGGACCTTATTATTTCGTCTATGAAATTGGTGCAATAACAATGGGGTTCGCTAGAATGCTGGAAAACTATTTTTTTCCACAATTTAAGAAATATTAAACATGCTACACAACTTGTCAATCATTTAATCTCTTGAAGGAGTATTCGTGTAATCTCGAGAACGGACGGTAGAATGATCTAGTCCGCTCATGCTATTTTAATCGTTCCATTTCTTTTCATGTGGCTTAGGCCAACAATCCAACAATATAACAAGAGCTCAGGAACTATTTTAAACGCAAAATTGCCAATTTTCCGGCCGATATTTGTGAAAAAGTGATGACAAACGTGCTAGCGATGGTCATATGAACAAGATCGAATGCCAAATTTAGATTTAACATGTGAGCTACACCTCAACAAAAATTTCAGGGTGGACATCGCAATTATTCTGTTTTTTTTTTTTTGGTTTAATGACAAATTGTTATGACCTTATTGAAATACCCTTTATAAGCAACCACCTCATGCTCATTCCAAAGTACCTATTTAAAAAATAATCTGTCTTAGTCCCATGCAATCCAACGGCCATGTTCTGTAACTAGCTCTGCCGCTTCCATAAAATTGGTCAATAAACGTTTAAAAATGGAGCGAGATAAGCCCGTATTCAAAACAAAAAAGTTCTCCACCTACCTATATTTTTCGGTGCAAGAAACTTAGTGCACCGAAATTTTCAATTCAACAGTCAAAAATTTTCAATTCAACAGTCAGAATTAAAATAAACAATAAAGGAATTATAACCAAAAATCATGCCGTGAACTTTTTTACGGTTTCGATTTTTTTTTAGACATGCATCCTCACTCTTCAATATTTTGCAGTTCGTGGGATTCTGTGAAAATATTAAAGGACAAGATATTGATTCTTGTTTAATACCTGCATATAGCACCAAAATGTATGCAATAAATGTATGCTTTTTTGTGAAAAAGTTAATCTTGAAAAGGCTTAGCAAAATAATAAAAGAAAGAAGACTAATCCCAAGCCATCAGTTTGGATTTAGAAATAAACACTACACGATAGACCAAGTGCATCGGATTACGGATATTGTGGAAAAGGCACTTGAAGAAAAACAAGTATGCTCGGCTATATTCTTAGATGTTGCTCAAGCTCTTCAAATTGAAATGGTTACAGAAGTGGTTAAGAAACACGCTGTATCACAAAATCACCAACTGCAAAGTCATACCAACTCTGAAATGGAGACCGTCTTAGTTAAGATTAAGAAAAAACAAGCCTCATGAGCTGATGGTCTAAAAATGTTGGGAAAGTGTTATTACTTTAAACTTCTCCCAATGTGATTAATAAGTTAAGAAAGCAAAATTATTTGTCGATCTTTAATAGATTGGTCCTGATTCACCGTTGGTTTTAGTGCGGTAAGAGTCCCACTTTACTCGGTACCGACTCTTACCGAGTGTCTTTTGAAGATTTCCATCGGTTAAAAAAGAAAAATTGAGGCACGCCAAAAATTATTCAATGATTTTTTGAATTTTGAAAATTTATTTTATAGGGGATTTTTCAAATTCGAGTAGCAATAACTAAAAGCATAAAAGTTTATAAAAATACAAGGTACATCTTGGTAATAGAACACCTTTCTCACTGCAATTATGGCAGCGGAATTTTTATCTTAGAGCTGAAATGTATGCAATTAATATTTAAAAATTAGTTTGTAAATATATTAATAAAATATAGCTATATATATATATAGCTGACCTGGCGAATTTCGTACAGTCAAGAAATTGATATTTAAGTGTCCTTTTGAAAAGTTGAGCTTCTCAATTGAGATAATGAAACATTTTCAGAATTAAATTGATTTCAATGCATTTTATTTTAAGACGGCTTTCTGGCACTCCACGTACAATTTTCCATACAAAAAGCAATACAATTGCCGATTAAGGCCACACACGTGCAAAGATTGGCCTTGCGTCAAATTCTTAAATGAGAGCTTTCACACTGTTGAACTTGCATGGTACATTTGAGGACATTGTTCATAAGTTTATTCACCATCAACGTTGCACAGTTTCTCAGTTGGTTCAGATTGTACAGTATTACAGAACCGACTATGAGTTGCAAAATGTGAGTCCCGAATTCAACAAAAAAAAATTGGGACTTACGTCCCGGGGACTTATGTCCGTGCGCCGTTGTTGGGCAATATTTCCAATTTCTTCCTTGCATTAAGGTGATAAAGCGATGTTTCCAAATCAATTTGGGCGCTATTTCCTATCACTTTCATCAATGTGTCGCACACGTTCTTTTGCTGAAGATTCAGCAGTGTGACATTATTTGTGCAAACTGTTTCTCTCAAATCGTAAAAACTATTATTTCCTCATGTTAATAATCGTAGGACATCTACAAATCTTAAAAATCTTCATACCACTTTCATTGCTCTTAAGCACCACAAAGTTTTGCATTGATATGTCAATTAACTTACCAATAAGTACCTAAATAAGTACTTATTTCAAGATGTTAACTTGTGCTATGTTATGTTTTCTTGAAGATGTTTTCTAAAGAATAATAATTTTAGCTTCAACTTAAGTGGCAACCATAATATGACCAAAGCAGATACCGTGTCTGGCATTCTTATGGTCTGGACTGGAGAATTGTTGTGCAATTAATCAGATGCACTGCACACATCTCACTTCAAGTTGAGGTATTTCAAATATTTTTCTTCCTGAGTGGGCGTTCAATATGAGAAGATACCCTAAGCGATGATATCATTGTGCAAAGTAGAAACCTAACCCAAGAGCATTATTAGTTCAGATTTTCAAGACGTACAAAGTAATTTAGTTGCTTTTGAATACAAGATGTGTATAACTAGGTATGTAGTAAAGTGCTTCTTCGCAAGAATAATATAATATGTGGATTTTCCCATGGTAACAATTATCTATACTTCCTGTTCTCATAGACAGTTTGTATGTGTGTGTATATTGTAATGACTTAAACCTCCTTCTCTACATTATAATCCATGTACATTTGTTACAGGTACACTCGAAAGAATTTCGTAAACTATTTGTTAAAACTCTTTATACTATATCAGGACTCTTATCCTTGATTCGTTGCACATGAAAATGAACAAACTGAGTTTATTGTTCGTGTAACAAAAAAAAAAAGAAACAAAAAATAACAATAGATTCTTTTTGTTGCTACTAGTCATAGTCAGAGATGACTTTGTATATAGGTATAGATGTATTTCTAGGTTGCTTTGTAGTATTTTTAATTGTGCAATTTGCCCTTGCTTGTTGGGATGAGTGGTGATTTTTTTTTTTTTTTCAAAATGCCAGATGTACCTATTTCATTTGCAAATGAAAATGGTTTTATTAATTAATTTTAAGTGCGAAAGTGGATGTTGAATAGGTATGGGTGGTTGTTGTATAATTGCATAAATTAAAAGCAATTCGTCTATATGACAAAAAAAAAAAACAAGAATATACGTAGTCGGTTTTACAATGTTGGGGATGTAACCATTTTGTTTAATGGCATTGAATTTTTCTTCTTTTTTTTAATTAAAAATATTTATAATCTTTTTTTTCTTGACAATTTATTGGTTAACGGAAAAAGTATTATTTGGCAAATAAAAACCAATTTGAAAGGTAATTTATCATATCCACTAATAATAATAATAGGATATGTTGAAATTTATCATAAATCGCAATGAAATAAACAAAATTAAAAGCTTTTTTGTTGTTTGCAATATTGAGATTTAACAAAAACTGACAAGCAAGGTCATTTTAATCAGATTTAATGCCAAATATTTATTTTTAATCAGATTTTTCTGTTGTGTATTTTCATTGAAAAGTCAAAATATATTTATAAAGAGAGGAGATCGTGATCTTACATTTTTAATTCACTACTTGTGGTTCAATTTTAAAGAGTGAACTTATGATCTGCATGTTTTATTCAAGATATCTTCTGAATAGCAACTTTTCCCTTATTTTAACATTTTATTATTTATTTGCCAATCGATATAAAACGAACCTTTGCTAAAAAAAACGTATTTAGAAAAAAATTAAAAGCTGGTTTCTTTCATAACCTGAAGATTTGACAGTTCATAAACATAAATACCATTTTTTTTTTACACACTTAATGATGGTAGCTTTACCATAAAGTGTTCTTAAAAATGTATTTGAGTAATTCTTTTTACTAGTAATTTAATAAATTTTATGAATATTAAAATATTTACTTAAAAAAAACAAAAACAAAACAAGCAAACAATAAAACAAAAGTTTAAAGTTTAATTAAATGCAACTTTCCTCTACTAAACCATTAAACCAAATGCTTTTTCTATGCATTTTCGTGGTCAATTATGTGTTTTTGATTGATGACATGAGTTTAACCACAAACATATAACAGTGCTCTAATATGTTTATAATTTAAAAACCAAACGATGAGTGAAAAATTAGTAGTGGTTTCTCTTTTGTATAATTTTGTTGTCTAATGACTTTGTTTAAATTAAAAAAAAAAAAAAAAAAAAACAAATTCAATACTCATCAAAGCAAAACAAAAAAATTGTGCGTCATTAAAAATAAGAATGAAAAGCAGCGAGGGTAAAGTAAATGTTTGATACAAATTTCAAGCAAAAAAAAACTGTAAACAAATAAAAGTCTAACCAAGAATAATTTTTTTGTTTTTCGTTTTTAATTTGTCTTAAGAAAAACAATATAAAACAGTTCAAAAGACTCGTAATTGTATATTTTCTATTTTCGTTCTTTATGTGTCACTGAATTAAAATTTGTTTATATTTAAACATTTAAACAAAAATCTTACAATGACGCCATGTTTGAAGTTTACTGCTGGTTGAAATTATTTTTTGCTTAAATGTTTAGCTTAAGTTAAATCATTTATACTTGAGGAAAAGCATAAGTAGATAAAAAAGAAGTTCATAGAATTTGAATCATAAACAAAAACAAATTACGATTTCAATATTTTTTTCCTCAAAAAGTTATCGATTGATCGAACTATACCTGATAGCTAGGTGTTTTGTATCTATATATGTCTGAGCGTCATAGTTCACACAAATTAATAAAATTCGGACGTAGATTCCGTCCCACGATTGAAAATTGATGATTTTACTTTCCCTCTGCATCACTGCGTGCCAAATCAATGAACTAAAGTATCTATGGTTGTATAGGTGCAGTATATTAATAAATATTTTTAAAAATAAAATTATTGAAAAAAAAACTCTATTTTATTAAATTCATTTAATGTATTTTGAATTTGTTAATAGGATTTTGAAGAATTTTTTTTTAATTCCAAGATACCTACATATAATATTTTAGCATAGAATACATACATATTTCTGAAACAAGATATCGTTCGCTTTATGAGTAACGCGCATTCATGGGGGTTTCGGATTTAAATGAAAATACTTAAAAACACTTAAAGGATAATATAGTTGAGGAGGAGTGTCACCGTTAAGGCGTAACAGATAAAGTTTCATAGTATTTTAATAATTTTTTAAATATTAAAGCTTTTTTATAGCCAGAAACCTGTTATTTAATTTTTTTACTTAAATACATTCAGCAAAAATTCTTTTTGTTCAAACTCAAATTTTTCATTTACTCCTTTCTCAACTTACCTTCCCTACATCCTATAGGGGGCGCAATGTGAATGCATTGAGTTTCGATGGAGGTGTTGTGGTTTGCCAGGTCATCTCCTCTTCTAACCTGACCTAACCTAACTTAACCTAAAGTTTTGAAAGAAAAACTTAAAAAAAAAACTTTAAGAAGGGCGTTCCAATTGAGGAACTCGAAATTTATTCGAATATAGTGGTCATGTTGATATAGCCCCTTCTGCCGAATTTGATGTGAATTGTTCAGTAGTGCAGGGTTATAAAAGAATGCAATATTTTGTGAATGCATTAAAAATGATTTATTGAAAAGATTGCATTCATTGAGATTATTTTGTGCAGTCACCATTTATTTGACATTGAAATGATTGCAATCATTGTTTCCCCCATTCGTTTTACAGTACTCAATTGAATGCAATCTTTAGAGAATTCATGCATCCTCTGTATGCTTTGCATTTATTTGTATTCTCTGCATTCATTTGCATTCTTTACATTCATTTGTATTCTTTTGAATTCTATGGAATTATCTTGGATATTTTTTCAATTATCTTGAATTCCCTAACAATCTTTTTAATCACATAAGTTAAAGGAAACAAATTTAATGTTTACAAAAAGATTGCTAGAGAACTCAAGTGAATTCAAAAAAAAAAATCAAAGGAATGTCAAAGAATGTAAATGAATGGAAAGAATGCAAATAATGCAAAGATTGGAAATAAATTCAAAAAATGATTGCAAGGAATACAAATGAATGTTAAGTTTGCAAATGAAGGGAAAGAATAAAAAAGAATGCAAAAACGCATGTATTCCCAAAAGATTGCATTTAATTACAAAATTATTATTATAAATTATTGCAATCATTTCAAATGCCAAATGAATGGTGACTTCAGATTTTTAAGTAGCAGTCTCAAAGTGAAGTCCATAAATGCAATCTTTTAATTGAAGCCAGAAAAGATTGCATTCACAAAAGATTGCATTCTTTGACGAGCAACTATTTGTGGCCTCAGCTCGATTATGTGGATACCGATGCTATGTAGTTGCAACAGGGTGAATTTCAAGCTAGGCAGTCTTCACGACCGAATTGAGAAAAATTAAGAGATCGAAACAATCAAAGGTAATTTTGTTTCTTTTCAGATAATATCCTTTTTTTGCAAATATACCACAATTGCGGTATAAAAAATCGTTAATGACCTAAGAAAAATTTAGCCATTGATTTAAAATTTTCTATCGCTGACTGATTTCGAAAAGTGATTGCCTTTCTTAACCAATTTTGGTACCATAAGAAATGATACTTTTGTATGTGAATATCCCTGTTTGGCTGGAGCAGTTAAAGATCGATTTTCTTAATACTTGGTACACAGTGGTATTTGATGAGCCTTCCCACACGATTTTTTATTTTTGTTTGTACACAACCAAAACTACAACGGTATTTGCCGTACATTTTTTTTTGACAATTTAACAAAATCCTATTTTTCTCAAAAACAGCTCTACAACTTTTCTTAAAAAAATTCTATAAACTTCTTTTAGTAAAGGCTACCTTTGTAAAGGAAACCATTTTCAAAAAATGCTTTGTGGTACTCCCCAAATAACCACTTTTCTATTTTCGATTTGGTGATTATTCCTACACCTACGGTTTTTATTATTTCAATAATTTTTCATACAGACGCTTTTAAAAAATAATAACAGCTTTTTTACCAAAATTTTCAAAAATATTTTGTGAATTTTTGAAAAATGTTCAAGTTTTTTTTTTTAACTTCGAGGCCGATTTTTTTGAAACTCGGTATTTTAGTTTTTTAACACTTTAAGGAATATTTAAAGAAAAAATAAACATTTACGAAAAAATACCGTTGCCTTCCATACAAATGTTAAAAAATCGTTAAGAAAAATAATTTTTGTCTTAAAAACAACTCTTAGGATCTCTTACCAAAAATTATGAAAATTTACACCCAGCAACTATTAATATAGTGCCACCCATAGAATATTTTTTTATTTTGTATTTTTTCATTTTTGGACGAACGGATCTAGACAATTTTTTTCATATACAAAATTAAAAACGTGTTCAAATAATAAAGCATATCAAGATTTAAAAAAAAAAAAAATATTTGAGTTTCTAAAAAAAATTTTCAAATTTTTTTTTTTGAAAATTCGACGTCTCAAAAACGGGTTGACAATTTTTTTTTGAAATGTTATTTTGTATATAAATAAATACTTAAGATTTTATTAAAAGCTTTTTAAGAAATTTATTCTGTATTTATTTAGTATTGAAACCTTAAAGCTCTGTTTTTATAGCAATAAATTTATGTGCACAGTGCACTTAGCACATTGCAAACAGTATTTTTAAATTTAATTTTGTTTTTTTTTTTTTTATTAAAAAAATTAAACGAGTTGATGTTTTTTTTAGGTAAAATCAAAGATTTAAAATTGTTTTATTTTTCTCGGGTGGGAAAACACTGACAAGAATGTACAAAAAAAAAGAAATTTAAAAGCTTACATAAGTTATAAAATAATATTAAATAAAATCATATCCTTTCTCTTGATTTTAACTATTACGTTAAGCTGTTTTTAAATATCTCGTTAAAATACATAATTTTCAATCCCCTGGATGTGATTATCATTTATAACCAAAACCATACAAAAATTACAGCTTTGTCCATGAGAACCTTTTAACATAGTATTTATTTATAATAATTTCACCAGAGGTTCACGTGCCTAAGGCATTTATTATTAAATTAACACCTGAACACCCACTCGTCTGTAAGTATGGTTAACCGCCGCCGCCACCCGCCGCACATCTTATAGATGCTTAGATCCGTATATAAAACGCACATCCACCCAAGCCCAACTTAAATTGCTGACATAATCACTTTCAATGTTGGCCCATTGCATTCAATTAACCTTCCATAAAGTTTTCTACCATCAGTTGTGGTCACAACTTTCACATACCATATTGGCATCGACAACCTCACTGTGCGTCGTCGTCGGTCTTCGCCATAGTTGTCTGCTCCCAAAGCTATCATAAGTTTATGGCAAAAGTTTTAATAATGCAGTGTGGAATGGATTCGTATCTGCTATTCGGAGCCGACCATCAGAGATGTCAGCCCCTTACATCTAGGTGAGACCTTAATATAATCCTGGAACTGATGTTGCTGCAGGAACTATACTATCTGGACTATGTGTCCAGATGTTATGCGAGGATGAAAATATTCTGCGCAATATGAAATCAATTATTCGGTCACATCATGCTCCTCCATCTCCACCCACAAATGGGTTGAAACAGATGAAAACCATATGGGAGTCTCAGTCAGAGGACAGGAGGAGATGGCCTTTTTGACTACGACGACATGAACTTGAACACTTTATTACCAAGACGTGACACGCCTTTTGATAGTCTTCAAATTGCAGCACGCAGAGACACCTTGGAGACTTACCAACGACAACGACTACAACAACTTCTACGACAACGCACGGTGGACGCAAATGAAGCCAGCAGGGGAAATGGCGTTAGGAAGTGCGTCTGACAGTTGTCCGAATCTGTCTATGAAAGTAATTTCATTAATTAATATTCGGTCGACAACGCGACGTGCTGTTGTAGCTACTGCTGCTGCTACTGCTACTGCTATACTGACTCGGGCAGAACATGCACTGCCCTTTGTAAACCTGCGGGCGACGGATAATTAAATTGTTTGCGAACTGGACAAAGTTCTTTTCTCTGCCTGCACACGATAGGTCGGGTTGTGTTTTTTTGTTAATAATAATTGGGGCCACCATATGGATGACATCAAGTTGTTTTGTGGAATATACTATGAGCGATGACAGTCTTTGTATACAAGCAATATGGGAATGTCGCGACATTCTTTTCTGGTCTTGGCTGTTTGTTTTGTTCGTCGTATAGACTTCAACGTCATTGTTGTAATTTCAGAACCCGAATAGGAAGGCTTTGAGCGGATGTCACGTTAATGCCTAGAGTTTAAAACAGGCAATGTCGTATGGAATTGATATTAAAAAAAATAGAAACATAAATTTATTTAAAATTAAAATTTAAAAAAAAGACACACAATAGAGCTGATATAATGCGTGTGGCTATAGGAACCATTTAGGTAGATACTGATGGATAAAATTGATATGCACAAAAAAATTAGATTTAATGATAAGCTCGTTTGGATTACAAGAGTTCTACAGAAATGGAGGGACAATTAATAAGCCGCAGTTTATTTTTGTTTAGTTTGGTTTTACGTGAAAATATGGTGAGCATTTCTGTTTTCAATTGCCCATGTCCCTATTTTTGTTTATATTACATATTTTGAAGACAAAAAGATGATTATTTCATAAATTAATTTATCGATGAATAATTTAATTTTTATTTGCTCCAGGGCAAGTGATTTCATCCCAAAAAAATAGATTACGAGGATTTAATCGAATCAAACATTAGGCATGTTTTATATTATCATCAGGATAAGAATCTGGATTAACCATTAAATGTATGTAGGTACCTAATACAAAAACATAATAATGGGAAATTTTCAAAACTGTTTTTGTAGCACGTGTTAAAAGTATGTCCGGATCCAGATCCCGATGATAATAAAACACGCCTAATATGATTGAGGGCAGTTCACACAAAAAAAAGTTTTTCATAACGTCATTTGTCCTGTACGTCCTGTGTATCTGTGCACCTCTGCGTATGTGCGTCTGTGCGTATATGCGTTTGTACGTCTATGCGTCCACTGTACAAAATCCACTGCAACCCCATTTGGTTCAAATTTTTGTGCAGAGCACTTTAATACGATTCCTCTCGATTGTTTGTTCTTCCTCATTTAGAATGGGTGGCTGCCAGTGCCATCATATTGCCATACAACAATTTTAGTTTTTTCCAAGTTTTCTCAAAACGGATTCTAACAATTTTGACGAAAATTCATAACTGTGATCCTAAATGATTGTAATAAATATTACATTTTTGGTGAAAAGGGCGACGATGTCGATGGTTTATAGAATAAACCTCTAAAAAATCAGAAAGTTTCACAATTGTTTTACTTGTCCGCAAAACCCTGATTTTATAGTCCGGGAGCCGACCGTAAGATTACCTATCTCATCGCAGCCACGCAAAAATTGAGTGCCAACTGGTAGCTTTAGTCCAAACATTTACAAAACTGCTGGTCCGACAAACTTTATCTGATGGTCGCAATTAGTAGAAAGTGCACTTTTTAAAGGCATTTTCCGCTAAATGTACCTATAATATAAGCAACTTATATAAATGGGGTATCAAATGAAAGCTAAGACTGTCTTCTACACGATACCAATGGCCGGACAGGCTATTTTTGGCTGTTGCGACGAGTCCAAACATTTGTTTAAAAAATGGTCTTTTCTTAACACTGAATTTTACATCAGAGAAAACTGAGTAAAATCATATCAAATGGCTTGCAAAGTGGCTTAAACCGCTTTTTTTTTCCAAAGATGCACAAAATCCCTAATTTAAGAAAAGTGATCGGACTCGTGGCAACACCCAAAAAAAGTCTGTCTGACCATTGGTATCGTGTAGAGGACAGTCTTACCTTTCATTTGATACCCCATTTTTATAAGTTGCTTTATTATAGGCACATTTAGCGGAAAATGCAACCTGAAAAGTGCATTTTCAAACCAGCAGTTTTGTAAATGTTTGGACTAAAGCTATCGATTGGTATCCAATTTTTGCGTGGCCGCGATGAGATAGGTAATCTTATATGGTCGGCTCCCAGACTATTAGGGCAATTTGTTTACAGTTGGATCTAAATATACTTTTTCACCAAAAAATTTTTCCTCCCATCTTCTAAGCCATCAACTGTCAAATTCTACAGAATAATGGCTACGATGTCGATAAATTGAAAAACTTCTACAAAATCAGAAGTTATCACTGGTTTCTTGCTGCTCCGGAAAAAGGTGAATTTAGGCTAATTCGCTAAAGTTAAGATCAAAATACACTTTTTTGTGAAAATATATTTTTGTCAAGTCATAAACTGTCAAACTATATGAAAGGAAGGCTACGATTTCCATGAGTTAAAAAACCTCTTAAATTCAGAAAATTTCACAATTATTTACTCCTCCGGAAAAGAAAAAAGGTGATATTAGGGCAACTTAAATATAGTTTTCCCTTCATCTGCCAAGTCATCAACTGTCAAATTTTATAGAAATTTAGCTACAATATTAGGTGGATTAAAAATGTCTAAGAAATAAAAAATTTTCAGTTTTTTTACTGCTCCGGAAAAAGGTGATTTTAGGGCAATTTGTTGAAAATTGGTCAAAGAATACTTTTTTGTGCAAATGTATTTAGCTCCCATCTGTCAAGCCATCAACTGTCAAATTCTATGGAAAGAAGGCTGGATTAATGAAGCTCTAAAATCTGAAGATTTTACTGTTTTAACTGCTGTGGGAAAAAGGCGAGCTTAGAGCACTTCGCTGACAATTGGCTCAAAATAAACTTTTTGTGTCGAAATATTGTTTTACCATCATCTTATAAGCCATCAACTGTCAAATTTTTGAGAAGGATGGCTACGATATTGATGGATTGATAAACCTCCAAAACGTCAGAAAATTTCACAATATTTTAACTGTTCCGGAAAAAGGTGATTTAGGACAATTCTTTGACATTTGAATCAAAATACACTTTCTGTAAAAATGTAGTTTACCTTCTATCTGAATCCGGGAACGAACCATCAGATTAAATTTGATCGTTGATGAAAAAATACTTTCCAGGTGAATATTTATATTTTGTTTTGATCGGATGTGTACTTTATTCCCATTTTTTTCAAATACTTACTAACCACTCTCTGTTCAATTGACGTACCTCTTGCAAAAACATAAAAAAATGTAGATAGATAAATCCATCCTCACATCTAAAAATATGTATTTTCTCAAAGTATCCCTTTTCATAATTTTTACTTCTGGCATTTTAAAACGAAAACAAAGAATAAGAAAAAAAAATTCTACCAAGGCAATTAAATACTCAAAAGAAATCTTAAGAACCCCCCTTAAACACATACCACCATTCCACTCCTCATCGTTGTAATCTGAAAGCCGCGAACAAACGCGAAATTCCTGTTCAGAGTCGCTAGCCAAGCATCCATCAGCTTCTTGAAAATCCTCAAGATCCTCATGCGAGGACCAACTTTGAATACATCGAAGACTAGCCGTTTTCTTTGCTGTCGAATTCACAGCTACCACATCCAAATCCCCATTTGTGGTATTTTTGCTGCTGCTGCCACCACCACCACAACTACCACTGCCGTCGTCGATTATTCTCCTCTTTCTCTTCCAACTGAAGGCACATTTTCTCTCATGGTTGGTCGTGAATTGCACTTGAACTTTTCGAAAGTCACCATAATTAACGCGACAAGTTACCTCAAAATTCTGAAGGTCAACACAACCACCATCTTCTTCGTCCCGGACTGCCGCAACCTTCGTCCGGAACCGCACTTTACGTATAGGATGCGAATGCTGGCGCTGTTGACGGTGTCTGTTTTGTCCACCTCGTCTTCCACGATACATTTCGAACTTTCAAGTTGGACATTTCGATTGAGAGCGGTTGAGAAAAAGTGACATCCGGGCCACTATCCTTTAGTTTCGTTCGTCCGCAACGACTGACCGTAGAAATTTATTATTTATGTTTGCGAACCACTTATGTAAGCACTGCTCTGAGAAATTTCAATTAGAATGACATCACTGAAGAGATTTACATACATGACCGCACCAACCGCCCGCAGCCGCCACTGTTCTTTCTCATTCAACGAAATAGAAACACTGAAATTATTGCCCGCTTCAGCTTTGTGTATTTTCCGCGGAAAATCCATCCCCGACTGAGCGAGCGGACGAAAAAAAGATTCGATGCCGCTACCGTCCTCCTTGGCATCAGTATTTTTTTCTTTTTTTTATTTTGGATGTTTGTTTGGATTTCAAAAGAGAGCCAGAGAGTTTACTCAAAGAAATGATGCTCGTCGTCTTCATAGTGATCATTCGCGGTGAAGGTGGCAGCGGGTAGTGGCCACTAGCCATCGGGCACACACTGCGAATACTTAATTAATTACAATGCGAAAATTGGCGTACAAAGTAAAGCTATACTCATTGGCGCGTATTACGCACACGCAAAATTACTGAAACGAGCTGCAAAATTTCGAGCCAGTTAGTTGCGCACGCATAAACAGAAGGAGCCACATGGCACCACCACCACCGGGGCAAGAGAGAAAGAGAGAGCGGGTGCGAAAATACCGCAAAAGTGTGGTTTGTGTTTTTGGCTTGACCCTCGGCCAGATTTATTATTTCAATGAAGAGATATATCGCTTGGGGGCGCTTAACGTTTTCTTTTTGTGTGTTGATTAGTGTGTGTTTGTGTGGCGTGTGTTTTCTTTTGATTGACAGGAAAAGTGGCCGTGGTGCAGTTTTTCTCACTTTTTTTCGAGTAATGTTTTCAGCTGATGCAAGGTGGCAGCGGGCACATGTATCAATGTGAGAATGAGGACTGGGCATGTTGGAATTTACGAAGAAAGATTTTTTAAGTTTTTTTTTTTTTAAAGAAACGTGAATTGTTTATGGAATTATCATTGAAAATTGTTAAGTGGGGTTTCTGTTGGGAATTTTTAAAGTTGATTTTTCTTTCTTTTTTTCAAAAAGCGGATGTATTACGAAAGTATTGATTGATTACAACTAAACATTTGATTTGTCTTATAATAAATGACAAGCTAATTTTTTTCGTTTGGAATGCAAGGTTATTGCGTAGTTTCATCTGCAAGGCTTCTATAGGGGTTATAATTTGTCAGACCTTACCAATATGTAAGGAATACAAATTACAGTTATTTTGATGAATATTTAAAGATTTGATTATTAACAATAATTGAATATGAAGAAAATTTGAAAAGAAATTCTTCTGTTTAAGTGGAGTGACCGAATATATAATTCAAAGTTAAAAGTTCAAGTGAGCTCAACTCCATGATTGCGTTTCGCCCAGGTACGATAGTATCATAGTATCTTAATGCTGTGATTTTTATATTAGTCGGTAAACATCGATACTAAATTGCGTCTTAGAAGGGTACGATAGTCATCTAACTGAGCCCAACTATCGGACCTGGGCGAAACGCAATCATGGAGTTGAGCTCACTTGAACTTTTAACTTTGAATTTGATTATTAACTTTAAATCAGTTTTGATTCGAATTTGAGCGATGGCCTGGGCTGTTTTGACGTTGAATTTATCGGTCAATAGCGACTTATTGGCAAAGACCTGCAATTTTAGAAAACCTCAGAAGAAAAAGTCTATCGAGGAAAAATCACACGATTTCAGTGTGGCCAGTTTAACTCGCTTCTGATGTGTAGAATTAATCATTTTCATTCTTTTCTTAAATCTTTTTTTTTACTATCATTTACTGAATAATGAACAACAGACTTTGATGCAAAAAATAAGTAAGTCGACGTTTTTTTAGCTTGTTTGTTTTTTTTTATTTTTAGAGCTTTTCAAAGTTGGGCAACGTTGTTCTTGAGCAAAAGAAAAACTAACAAAAATGGCAGTTCATTATATTCGTTTTTTATGTTTCATGAAAATTTGAATTTTTTTTAAATTTTGCTTATTGTTTTTCTTGTGTGCATGAATTAAAATTTCAAATTAAGAAATTTAAGAAAACTTGAAGCTTGACCACTAAGAGGAATTTTTTTCGCGAAAATTGTGGTTTTTTTTTTTTTTGGTTCCTATTATTGAGAGAGAATTAAAGAACTTGTGTTTTTTTCATATAGGACAAAAATTACAGTGTTTTTTTTTTCAGGTAATGAATCGTTACCATTTTAGTTCAGATATTTGGAGCGGATTTGAAACCCCCCCGTCACGGGGGCCTCGTGTTCTCTGCCCCAACCGGGGTTACAGGACACGATGATGATGATGATGTGTCCGCACCTGCTTGCTGATGTTTTGAACTCTAAAATAGTTCCACTGCACTATAAATACAGCCCGCTTAAGCTAATACAAACAATGGTATGTCTTTCATTAAAACTAATCAACAAATTTTAATAAATTGAAACAAACAATTAATAATTATATTTCTCTTTAATTGAGTTATTCAATGTCTTAGTTCGGCGCACCATTTGCACTATCAATATTTCCACTTTGCAGCCCAACACCTAATCCAAGGATTTTCCCGTCGGCTTGAGCAAGGCACAAATAAAAAATAGCCATGAAAATGGTGGTGGCGACAGAATAGTTGTACTGGAACATTTTGTTATTTATGAAGTATTGTGTTCTAAAGATAGAAAAACACTGATATGCGGCTTTAAAGAAATCTTCAACTTTTATACGCCAATTTTTATTTGCCAAATCGGCAAACCTTGCGAGATAGTTTTTAATTAGCTTTAGCTTGTCGTGATACTAATATACTTTTCGTGATACTAATTAACTGAAATGACTGACTGACTACTCAATCGAAGATTGGAAATCTTTCTGGCTTTTCCTATTCATATCGTGGAAACATTTTATTTATTTACATTTGGTAAAATTTAATTGACTTAGCACGTGTGCCTACTCAATAGAGTGTGTCATACATTTTTTGTGTACTTTAAATAAGTTAATGTTCAAAAACGAAATGTTTTGGTTTCACGTCTATAGAAACTCAAGGTTATTTGGGGTTTTCTAGAAACTGAATGCCACATTATTCCACCCCTATATTCACTCTGTAAATATAAAATGAGTGACTGTCAACATCAACCCGGAAGACCCTATATACATATACTCCTGAAATAAGTCAGCCTATATTAGAAGACTTAGCACTTTTTGATTGGACTTGCTTTTAAGGGCCTCTTTAGTCAATCACCTGCCTCGCTATAGTCACTGATGAGTTCAAGTAAGATCGCGTAGATGAAAGCCCCATTTGTATGCATTAAAGGCCGTTTTCATCCATGTTATTTCAAAGGTTGGATTGGGCACTTAACTCAAAGACAAAGCATGATTCATGTTTGATCTTCATTTATAAATAGGGATGAATTATTTTTAAATATATCAATTTGGTCATTAGGTGTAGGTGAATGTGGACTCAATTCTCATTTGATAGAATTTGCATTGTGATCGCATTCATTTAAACACATTCATACATTCAGCTTTTTGCATGGCATGCAACATAAAATCATAGAAATTATTTTTTAAAGGGGACAAAAACCCCTAATAAGATTAGAACTTTTGAAACAACGATTCTTCAACTTTTGCCTTTTTTTGCTGATTATTATTATTATTATTATAAATTCTTTATTTCATTAAAAATGTTTCACAATAAATTACTTAAGAATAAGGACCTGGCTATCTGCCGTCTGCCTGATATAACATTTCATTTAAGTGTTTAATAAAAATATATAAAGAATAAAAAGAAAAGTAACTGGTTTTGTACAGTAATAAATCAATTAAATATTAATTAAACTCAAAGGTTTACAATTTTTAAAAAAGGTAGATTCATAGGTTTTGTATAAATAAAATAATTTATGATATATCACAATTTTAATATAATTTGAAACATAAAAAAATGACAATTTTGAAGTGATTTGAAACACAAAAATATACCAATTTTGAAATGATTTGAAACATAAAAAAAATCAATTTTCAAGTGATTTGAAACACAAAATAAATAATTTGGGTGTTTTAAAGAGTAAAAACTGGTTGAACTTAAACATTTTAAGTTAGAAACTGCTTCGAAAAGTAAAGGCATGTTTACAATACTTATATAGTGTAGACCATCCTACAGCTCCGTTTAATATTTCATACAACCGACTTGATGAGAGAAAACTTTCTTCGAAATATAAACGACGGATTTCTTGCAATATTGGGCAAATTGCAATAAAGTGGTAGACATCTTCGTTTTCCCTTCTATTGCATAGACTACAGATTTGTGTCAGATCAGTTCGATGAGGCATAAAGTTTAAGTTAAAGAGCTCAACACGTGCTTTAAAAATGTAGCTTATAGCTTCGACCGAAAACTTGTTGCTGAAGTAGTTTGTTTCTGATGGCAATTGGTGCTGGAGATTCCTATATGTATTCCTTGATGATGAAGAAGCCGCTCTGGATAAATGCTGCATGTAAATATTCTCGTCTAGCTTAGCAGTAACCTCTGCAAACATACCTCGCCAATCATCAACGTTTGACTCTGTTAGCGACAGCCGAGCTTCATGAGAAAGAGCTATTTCATTCCAATCCTTAAATGGGGAGGCATTGGTTTGCAGTAATCTTATCAAAATGGATTTGTGAAGATTTCTTCCACTTCTTTCCATTACTCTTACCAGATAGTCAGAGTTGGATTTGAGGTTTTGAATAAATAGAGGAGTTATACCAGATTCCACGTAGATGGCGTAATTAGGGGTTGAATTCGGCAATCTGAATAAGCGCTTAAAAAAGTATCTCTGCAATTTTTCAAACGCCTCGAAAAATAAGTATCCAAATACCTGCACAACATAGCACATGCATGTGTTCACAGTTGCCAGAAAAACGCGATATTTAGACATCAGGTCTATTTCTTGGTTTGCAAAAAACTTGGGCCACATTAAGCTCAAAGCCAGTTTAGCATCATTGCTTTTTTGTTTAGCGTGTTTCGAAAAATTTAGGTTATGTGTAATTAAAACTCCGAGATATTTAAATTCTTGCACAACTTCAATTGATACACTATTAAGGGACCAGCTTTCTTCGGGACGCCTCCTTCTTTGATTTGCTTCAAAAATCATCACTTTGGTTTTGCTTGTATTGATAAGTAACCCCCACTTCTCGCAAAAGGTATTCAGTTTGTTGATTTGCAACTGCAGGGTGAATGGGTTGTCAGCAAGTAAGACTAAGTCGTCAGCGTAGAGCAGAACTTTCACTTGAATGTTGGCAAAAAGGATTCCTCCAGGAAGTATTTCACAAATTTCATCAATAAATAAGGCAAACAGAATTGGACTTAAAATACAGCCTTGGGGAACACCTGTCGTTGTTTCAAACCAGTTTGAAAGATCAGACCCATCCCATACCGAGGCACTCGATCAGACGAGAAAGTTTATGTACATCAGCAAGAATTTCCGGGAAATTCCCAGTGTTGAAAGCTTGTAGACCAGAGCCTGTCTGTTGACCTTGTCAAAAGCTGCCTTGAAGTCTACGAAACAGGCGTATAATTTATTCTTCTTTTCAATTGACTTCTTTGCAATACTGGTTAGCGCGAAAATATGATCCATTGTAGAGAAACCAGGACGAAAACCGGCTTGAAACATACTCAGTAGATTTCTGTCCTCGATCCATTTGGTGAGCCTTTCATAGAGAATCGACGTAAAAATTTTCCTTAGAGTGTTTAAAATAGAAATTCCTCTGTAGTTTTCAGCTAGGGTTCTGTCTCCACTCTTATATACGGCAAAAATTACAGCTTTGTTGAAGTTGTTTGGCACATAAGATTCGTTATATAATCTATTGAAGTATATCACAAGATAATTTTTCAATTGATCAGTACTATTTTTATAAAATTCTACTGGAATTCCATCAATTCCCGGTGCTTTGTTATTTTTCATCTTATGAAGGGTTGATTCCAGTTCACACAAAGATATTGGGTTATCCAGATCGCTGACGGTAATGTTTGGTAGAGCGTAAGAAAAAGTATGGTTACTCTCGTCCGCTGACAAAAGAGTTTTAAAATGTGCTGCTAGTGCCTCAGTTCCGAGAGTACATACCATACTTCGACTACGCCCCCCGAGTTCCCGGACATTATCCCAAAAAGCCTTTGAATTCTTAGATTCCGTTAGTTTTTTTGCTAAGTTTTTTAGATAATAGTTTCTTTTCGCTGCACAAAGTAGTTTGTATTGTTTATTAACATATAGGTAGATATTTTTGAAAAACAAGGCATCTGTCGATCGAAATATTTTGAGGTACACAAAAGATAGTTTACGGAGATTTTTACACTCATTATCGAACCAAATGTTCTTAGGTTTGAAGGAGTAATTATTATTGTGGCTTTGAGCAAAGGGAGCTGAGATTTTAATTACTCTTATTATTTCGTCATCTACTTGTTCTATACTGGTTGCTGGTTGTAAGGGGAGGGAGCCACAGTGGCGGTTCAAAAGTGCTTTATAAAGAGAAGCACTATTCTCTTTCCATTTTAATTTGAGAAAATTATTTGAATTTCTTTGTATAGCTTCATTAAAAAGCTGAACTTTGACTTCTATTGGAAAGTGCGCTGAAAAGTTCGCTGTGCCCACTTTTAAGTCTGCAAATGGGTTAAGCCACTCTGCCGATACTGCACAAAAGTCAATTACTGATTGTCCTTGGCGGGTTATAAAAGTCCACTCTCCATGGGTATCCTCTTTAGTAGACCCGTTCAGCACGAATAGTCCAAAATTTTCAAAGAATTCGGTAAGGAGTCTTCCACTTCTGTTTATGATTTCATCTTTTGAGCTTCTGGTAGGGTTAAGAGTGTCTTGCGAATGTAGGTTTTCAGCTGAAGGATTTTGGTATGTACCGATTCGGGCATTTAGGTCTCCAATGATCATTATATTTTGCAAATTAGAAATATTCACGAAGTCTACTAAACAATCAAAATCATTTTGCCAGTTGTTACAATTTAAATACACCGGAATAATTGAATATTGAAAATTATAGTTGGAGATTTGAAAAATAATTCGGTTTTCTATACAATTGAGTTTGACAAAATTACAATTTAAAGTTTTTTTGACCCCACATATAATCCCACCACTGGCCCTGCCATGGATACTTGATCTAGTTGCCGGTGAAAACATAATTTTGAAATTTGTAAAATATTTTAAATAATCTTTTTCATTTTTTTCTTCCAAAAAAGTTTCTAATAAGATAATGACATCGAAATTTTGAATATAGTTAAAAAATTCAGGCAGTAAAAGTTTACTTTTAAGACCTGTAATATTATATGATAGAATTGTTAAATTGTGAAAATTACTTGAATTGTGGCAGACGACAGCTTCTCCCTATTGTGTTCCCACCCTTTCTACTTGTAAAAGTTGACCCACAGGTGGCGCTGACATCGGTTGAGAGTATGAAGCAAAAGAAGATGGCGGATTAGAAATTGGAGCCAACTTCACTCCCTCGCTGCAGTCAAAGAATTCAGATGATCTGTCACCGAACATCTGTTTGATAAATGTCTGTTCCGTCGAAGTTTTGACAATTAGTCCTCGTGCATATTTGTAAACAAATGTATGGCTATTTATTTGCATTTTATCGCCTTTTACAATTATTTTTGTGTTCGGATTAATTTCAAGAAGTTTGCTTCGGTATTGCAAAAGTGTTTGTCTCTTTTTCCTATATAGAAGTGACTGTTCTCGAAATATACTAATTCCAGAGTTCTTCAGCTGGTGTGCCGCGGATATTATCTTGTCAACAATTTCTGCCGAAAGAAGCTCTATGATTACAGTTCCGCGTTTATTTGATCACTTATCCCAGCAAACATATCTCTTCGAAACTGAATAGTAAATGATTCACATAAGTGAACAAAGCCCTCGACTATATGAATTAATTTCTGAACCAGATTGAGTCCAATCTCCTGGGCAGTGATACTCCGAATTGAAATCATTTTTATGTTTCATAAATGATGAATAGATTCTTCGCTTTGGTAAATGTAAATAAGAAGCTTATAGCGGAGGCCGGAGACAAAAGTAACATTTTTTACTTTTGGGGTTCCTACTCTTGGATTTGTTGGAATAACAGAAAACGAAAAATGTCATCTTATGGATGGGTTATTTATCTCCAGGTCCAGGTCAAAAGTAACATACTCCGGGGACAAAAAAAAACACAAATCTTCATGGGCCCTACCCTTTCATTGTTGACATCAAGCTGATTTTTCACTTCCACAACTTCTGCTACACCAATCTACCAAGCATGAACAATCTTTTTTATCGTCTTTAAGGATGTGGCATCACTTTCTCGTTCCTTTTGTTTTCTCAGCTTTGTTTCGATTTTGAAACTCAATATCGATTTCAATTTTTCCAAAATCCCCGCATTGGCTTTTCTGTTGGACGCATTTAAAGAAAGGGAGAGGGTGGAGGTCAAAACTTCTTGTGGACGAAGGTAACGTTTTACATTCGTTCACATGGTGTAGTGTTACTTTTGTCCTCATGCCATCATTTTTCGAAAAAAAATTCACTCAGATTCTTATTTTTTTTTAAATGATGAACATGTACAAACAAAGAAACAAAACTTTAAAATATTGAAATTTAAACCTTTATTTGCTTAAAAAACCGTCAGCCGAACAAATTTCAAATGACGGACTTTTTTCTTATTTTTCAATGTGGCATGTGCCCATCTCACGACAGATCAACAAAAATTGACTATGAAGGAGAAGAATTAAAACTGCAAACAAGAAAATGGCCCAAAACATTTATTCAGGCGTTGTTAATTTCATGACGTGTTACTTGTTCCCCCGGTTTCTTATACATTCATTTAACTGAAAAATTCATGATTCTTTTTTGAATTATTAAAATGGGGCAAATATGATCATAAGCCGTTATGGCCTTACCACTGTATGATGTAAATGTGATAGGCTTTTTGAGTATATTCAGATTTGATTCACTGAAGTGATTGTTTTTCAAATATATAATCTTCATTTTCACTGAATGTCAACTAAACGTTTGCTAAGTATTTAGTCTCTCAATACAGCCTGCTTAAACAAATACATATTATGTACAGTGATTATGTTTTTTCATTAAAATTAATCAAAAATTGTTGTAATTTAAAACAAATGATTAGTTATATTGCTCTGTAATTACTTTATTTTATGGATTAGGCTAAAAGACCTTCTAAATTTTTTGGATCGAAACCCACATCTAATAACTGACCAAGGCACAAAGAAATAACAGCCATGAAGATGGCGGTGGCGAAAGCAAAGTTTAACTGGAACATTTTGTTGCGATGATATGTATTGTATTCTAGAGAAAGAAAAAAACACTGATAAAGGCTTCAAGGAAATCTTCAACTTTTATACCCGAATTTTTTGCCAAATCAGCTCATTTAGCAAGACAGTTTTCTATTTGTATTTGATTTTGCAGCAGCTGTCGAAATGTTGAAAAAAAAAAACAAATTGAATATACATATTGTAGTTAAACAATTCGCAAGGTTGAGTTGGCAGTAAAGATATTTAAATAGTTGATTTAAAAAAGATTGTTACCGGGAGATAGAGATTTGAGAAGTTCACTTTAAAGCATATCCACCAATCGGGGCGTCTGTTCATGGAACTTCTTACATCTCCATTAAGCCTTAGAGCTTAAGTGGATTAACATATTTGCTTCAAATATTTAACACATTCATGAAATTCCCCAAGATTAGTTCTGTCAATCTTAGACAAAATAATTTTTACAGGTTGTAAAATGGATTTTGTTTTTATATTAAGGGAATTCATGCAACAGTGTGAAGTCACCGTAAAAGTAGTAAGCCTGGAAACTGCGTAAGTTTGTCAAATTTTCCATACAAATTGTGACAGAATTACGGAGTTTAAAACTTTACGACTTTACGCTGTTGCATGAATACCCTTATTAATTTTATTAAGAATTGCTTTTTTGGTTTGCCAAAAATTTGGTATTCTGTTTTTTTTTTTCAGGCTAACTCTCTATAGTTTTCTATCAGTCGTCAAATTTGCACTTGAGCACACCGTTACTATTTCAAATTAAAATTTTCTTCATTTTTTCATATATGAACTGAAGATCTAATAAACGTTAGGTAAATTATTTTTAAAAGAATTAGGTAAAGGATTAATGCAGACGATGATTAAAGATTAAACGACTTATTCACAAGTCTCCAATTCAATTTCGCAACACAACTAAAATGGATCTAGTAAAGCTTTTAAGGCTATTTACACGGAAGAAGAGGACAAATTATTAAATAAAGCAGAGGATAGTAATCCTTGAATATTTTACAAGTTAATTCGATTTAAGAAAAATATTCAACATTTTAAACCATTTTTTCAAAAATATTTTTGTTTGTTATTTTACTGTGATTTTTTTAAAGATTATTTTTTTAGCATTTATTTTTTGTTCGTATCTATAAAGTCAAGTGATTTTTTAATTAATTCAAAGAAAATGTTCCTCTCTTAAAATTACATAATCTTTTGAATTGAAAACCGCTTAACCATAACCATCTGTCTGTTTTATACATGTACAGTACACTGTACCTACAGTGTACAGTACTGTTGTAGCTGCGAGGCTGAGAAATTAAAAGCAAATTATTTATTCATCCACTCATAGAACATAGACCAAATAGAACATCAACAAACAAACCACTTGAGTATCTACTACATAATATGCAAATTTTGCATTAAAATGTTTTTACAGAAAAAAAAAGAAAAACAAATAAAAAATAATCCCATGTTTTCTTTATTTAGCTGTCATATTTTGTGGGAATACGATTATGTGAGGAAAAAAATTGAAAAATTATATTTTTTTTATTTTGATTCATTGGAATAATTTTAGCAGTGCAAATCTTAATCCAAGTTAATGGAAGTCCCTGGTCCCTGGTCCATGCTAATGGTTTTTAGTTATTTACTTTGAGATAAATTAATTATGAGGAAGCATTGATAAATGAAATGAAATTGTTTTTTTTTTTTTTTACTGAGATCAAATAGAAATGTGGAAGTAATATCATTTTGCGTGTGATGGGTAAGTGCGATGGTTAATAAACGTCTGGGTGGTATTTTGTATATATATGTATGTGAGATGAGATGCTGATTCTAATGATGATGGTTTATTTGATTATTTTGGTTCATGATTTCTTAAGTGCTTTACAAAGTCGAGGTATTATTGGATTATATTTGCAAACCATTTACGGTTTGTAATGGTTACCATTAACACACAGACTTTGATATGGTGAAAATTTGACGTGAATTTCTAAAACAATCTAGTCTCAGAAAGATTAATAAAATATACTGGAACGGTCTATGGCATATGTATGTATTAGAAAAATGACCATCTTCCTGAGTTAAGTTGATGCTGAGAATCTTGAACGTTGTCGTGAGACTTAAGAAAACAATTTAAACCAACTGCAATGCAATCTTTTTTTAATGTAATCATTAAAAATCATTTATTGAACTCAATCAAAAGATTGCATTCATTGAATTCACTTTGAGACTGCGATTTCAAATTCTCTAATCACCATCCATTTGGTACTGAAATGATTACAATAATTTCCTCCATTAATTTTTGAGGAATAAATTCAATACAATCTTTTGGGAATACATGCATCTACAACATAACTTGACGACGAAGACGTTCACAACTACATTGATTAAGTGTTGAATTTGGTAACAATACTGGAAAAATATTATACTTTTATTAATAAGAAAAATTTTCAAACGGACAGTTTGGTGAGTTAACTCAGGGACCAAATTGAGGGCCTTTTCAGCTGTGGCGCCATCTCGATTTCGATAAGAACAGTTAATGTCAGTGCAATTTCGTTGTGCGCCATCTCTATTCCGATGCGTGAAAGGCGTAGAAGGGTGATATGCATAGTGTCGCACATCGTTGGCCTTAGATTTTTGACAACTGAAAGATAGAGTTAGTCCTCCACTGAAAAACTGTTCCTGAGTTAACTCAGGGTTAATTTTTTTTCAGGATTAGCTAACTATGATTTAACTCAGAGTAAACCCTGAACTGAAAAACTGGCCCTTAGACTATTAGCTGGTCCATTTTGATACTACATGAATCTGGACAGCCCTTTCCTACTCGGTGAGCCACTAGGAGCTTCTTATGAAGCGTAAAGGCTAGAAGATTATTAAATAACTAGGATCATTGATCTCCAAGATGGAGTCTTCGTCTATGAGATAGAGCAGGACAAGTGTATAGAAGATGAGGGATCGATTCTACCTCTTCCACATCCATACAGTTTCTGCAAAAATTGTTATAGAATACGACAAGACACGTTGCGTGCGTGCCTATAAGACAGTTCCGGTTACGACACCTATCATGGAGCAATCTGCTTAGAGATATCAAACACTTAGGGCCAGTTTTTCAGTTCAGGCTTTACTCTGAGTTAAATCAGAGTTAGCTAATCCTGAAAATAAATTTACCCTGAGTTAACTCAGGAACAGTTTTCCAGTTGAGGATTAACTTTATCTTTCAGCTGTCAAAATTCTGAGGCCAACGATGTGTGACACTGCGGATATCACCCTTCTACGCCTTTTATGCATATGAATAGAGATGGCGCTACAACGAATTGCACTGGCAATAACTTTCAATATCGAAATCGAGATGGCGCCACAACTAAAAAGACTCTCAATTTGGTGCCTGAGTTAACTCACCAAATTAGACGAGTTAACTCGGAGTTAACTTTCGATTTCAATTGACTGAAAAACACGTTTTTGGAGTTAACTCCGGTTTACCCCGAGACTAGGATGATCTTGCACTGAAAAACTGGCCCTTAGATCGCTTTAAATTCATTATTGGCCACATTTGGTGATATGATTCCATCTAAGATTTGTTCTCCCTAAAGCATTTTAGTTCAGCATAAGCTTACTTTTAGCGATGGGAGTACCTATATCGTTTAGCGAGCGCATACGCCTTACAATTACCTGGAATGTCACTATGTCCGGCACCCAAAACAGGTGAATGTTAAACTACTGCGCCATCTCCAACAGAGATAAACGGCAATTTTGGGCTGTTATAGAGTAAGCCGGGATCGATTTCGGAGATTTGATAGCTGCTTGATTATCCGAGAAAATGCAGATATCAGTGGTTGGTATCACCTTTTCTTTCAGATCGCCATAAGTTCTGCCTGGAAAACGCTACAATGATTAGGAAAACGGAAGGAAAGACATAATTTTAGTCTTTCTGAGTATACACAACCACCCACCCTGGCATCAGTTTTCGCAGTTTTCGATCCGTCGATGTAGAAATGTATTGACTCATCTTCCAAGAGAGCCGTTTCCTCCTAGAGAACTCTTGAAGGAACGCTGGCTCGCAAGTTTTTGCCAAAGTTTAGTTTTGGGATGGTGTAATCAGTGCGATTTAAGATTGATCCGAATGAATTCAGAATGATGGAATGGCCAGTGTTATTGTTGGTCCATTGTGAGCAAGCTCTTAGGGGAATGGCTGTATTTGCAGCCACTTGTTTGCTGAAAATATTGAAGGGTGTCAGATGGAGCAGAACGTCTAGAGCGGCGTAAGGTAGTGTCTTACAAAGTGCTCCACTGATGCATAAACAAGCTGAGTGTCGGAATTTGCTTAATTTGTTGCAATTTACCGCTTTATCAAGAACAGTCCACAGTACCGAATTATTCCCAAAGTGCCACTGTGGCCTTTTTGACTCTTTCTTGTATATTATTTTTCCAGCTTAACTGTTTATCTAAAATAAGACCCATATAATAAGCAAGATCGGTGAATGAAGTGGAGTACCTTTGATAGAAGGAGGATCAATATGAGGGATTTTATATTTTCTTGAGAATAGAGCAAGTTCTGTTTTATGAGGGTGAACACCCAGACCACACTGGTCAGCACCGTAAGCTTATTAAAAGCGTTCTGTAAGAGTTTTTTTTTTAAGACGACAGTAAGATGGTTTCCCTATACGGCAATAGCAACAGTGTCTGCATAGGAAATCACAATATAACTCACCGCTTCCAGGCATGTCAGCAGCTCATTTACTACCAAGTCACAGGAAAGGGAAGAGGACACCGTAGTGTTCCTTAAACATCGATAGTCTATCGATAGTTATCGATAGTAAATGACTATCGAAAACATCGATGGTTTTTATAACTATCGCATGTGTCATAATTGCTCAGTTTATATCAGAACGCTCACATGAGCAGACGAATCCAATTTTTTTTTACCAAGTATTTAATAGCAAAACTGGGGAAATTCTCTGAGCCCTCAGAAATTTAAACTGAACAAATATAATAAAAGTTCTTAATTTCCCCCTTCATTTCCATTCGCTTAGGCTTAATGAAAAACGGTGAACACTGGATGTACTGTCTATGAAATAAGGGAATAAGTTTGGGGAACCCCCAAATAACAAGTTTCGTACTAGGTGGTAATTGATAATGTTAGTGCCCTTGTCTTAACTGCGAAGAGGATTAAGCGAACTGTTTTTTCTAGAGCAAAACTATGCTATCTTTGAGAATAATTAATTGTTTCTAAATATATTGTCTAGTCATAGATTTTGCTAATAAAATGTCTTTTCGCGTACCTTCCAAAATTACGAATTTCTACGAATTAAGCCCAAAGTTCTGTCAAAGCTCATATAAGAAAAATTAAGTTCGGAGTTTTGGGAAGTACACGAACAGACATAAAAATTGTCGAACAAATGTTGTTTTTATTTTTATATGAAAACTATCGATAGACTATCGATACTATCGGGTGTTTTTTAAAAATAATCGTGAACTATCGCAAGTGCCGACTATCGATGTTTAAGGAACACTAGGACACCGCCTTGCGGCATACCTCTACAGACAGACCTTCTAGCAGAAAAGCCACCAGCTTTAAATTGATATCCCTGCTAGTCAATTCACCAAGCGAACCATCTACTTCAGGGATATGTCAGTGCAGATGCTTCGACATTGTCAAAAGCCCTTCCAAGAAAGCGACAATATTTCTGCCAGACATTCCCAAAAATCCAATCTTCAAATCAATGTACACTGCATATACGGTAGATGCAAGTGGTGCACTTGGACTCTTGACAAACCCCGAAATAATATACCTACATATTTGGACAATTAAATTTACAAAAAAAAAAAAAATACAAATGTTCCATAGTCTTGATTTGACGATTTGAAATAATTTGAGTAACACGTCCAATTCAACGCAACGCTTTGGGCTATTATCTACAAAATCATTATTAATTTATCTTCATTAATTAAGTCTAGAAAGATATGCCTTTAATAGCCTTCAAGAAACTCCAATTTATAATAAACGCATGCCTTAAACTAAGATATGTGCCACATCACTGGAAAATTGCAGAAGTCATTGTTATACCTAAACAAGGTAAAACACCAACAGAAGTAACATCATCTTACACACCAATATCGCTTATACCAATCATGGCAAAAGTTTTTGAAAAACTGCTACTGAAAAGGCTTAGCAAAATAATAGAAGAAAGAAGACTAGTTCCGAGCCATCAGTTTGGATTTAGAAATAAACATTCCACGATAGACCAAGTGCATCGAATTACGAATGTTGTGGAAAAGGCACTTGAAGAAAAACAAGTATGCTCGGCTATATTCTTAGATGTTGCTCAAGCCTTTGACAAGGCTTGGCACTTGGGACTTGAGTACAAACTGCATAAGGACCTTCCCAGGCAGTACTACGAAATACTGAAATCCTACGTTACGAACCGACTCTTTAGAGTACGGTACGACCAAAATTACTCGGAACTAAAGAAAATTGAAGCCGGTGTACCACAAGGAAGTGTCCTAGGACCGACCCTGTATCTGTTATATACAAGGGATATTCCAGTGGACTTCAACGCTATCACGGCCACCTTTGCTGATGATACTGCAATATTGGTGCCAGATAAATCCGTTACGAAGGCTACAGAAAAATTGCAAAATGCAGTCGATAAAGTTAGTGATTGGACGCAGATATAGCGCATCAAACTAAACGAAAAAAAATCGACGCATATAAACTTTACAAATAAAAACATAAACAATGTTCCAATTTATATTAACAGTACAGCAGTACCTTACTCCAATACCGCCAAATTCCTTGGAATGACTTTGGATGCAAAGCTTAAATGGAAAGAGCACATCAAAAAGAAAAGAGAAGAACTAAACTTGAAGTACAGAAAAATGTACTGGTTACTAGGAAAGAACTCTGACCTATCTATCCAGAACAATCTAATGTTATATAAGCAAGTATTGAAACCCGTTTGGACATATGGCATTCAACTATGGGGCTGTACAAAGAAAACAAATGCTGAACCCATCCAAAAATTCCAAAGCAAGGTCCTTCGTGGAATAATTGATGCCCCTTGGTATATAAGAAATAGCGATCTACATCGTGACCTACAAATTGAAATGGTTACAGAAGTGGTTAAGAAACACGCTGTATCACACAATCAGCGACTGCAAAGTCATACAAACTCTGAAATGGAGACCGTCCTAAATGTACAAAACAATGTTCGGAGATTAAGAAGAACCAAGCCTCATGAGCTGATGGTCTAAAAGCTATGGGAAAATGTTATAACTTTAAACTTCCCCCAATGCGATTTAAAAATTAAGAAATAAAAATCATTTGTCGATCTTTCATAGATTGGTCCTGATTCACCGGTGGTTTTAGTGCGGTAAGAGTCCCACACTACTTGGTACCGATTCTTACCGAGTTTCTTTTGAAGATTTACATCGGATAATAAAAAAAAAATTAATTAAGTCAATTTGATATTTAATTGCTGGTGTTTGATTTTGATTTGGAAATGGAAAATCAATAAAATCAAAAAAACCACAGCGTGTCGTATTGAATAATGTTATACAGAAATTTACAAATATGTAGAACGGTTTCAGGTTAAAAAAAGAGGTGGATTTACCGAAACTTTCTGAAATTTTTCTCTTTAATTAAATTTTGCTCGTAAAAACCTAAGATATATATTTATTGTTAATTAAATAATTATCATGTGAGAAAGTATTTTCTTTAATGGATTTTGTTTTTTTTTTTTTTTTGTCTACAATCTGGCAACACAGCAGGAAGAAAGAGAAATTACCTCTCTTTACACGTTCGTTTTCTATTCTTTGCATCAGGTCACACACAATAACCACATTCAAATTGAACTTTAAAAGCTTATGGTTATGGATATTTGTACGCACATAATTGTCTCAACTCAAATGCAAATGAAATTAAATAAAAATGATGAGAATGCATAGAAATCCGTTTTGTCTTCCTATATTCTTAAACCACTCTAATCAATCAATCAATGGGGCAGTACGGCTACTGTCAGCACCTTATTTCTTCTTCTTCGTCTATATGTTTCATTATATTGTTTTGTATCTAAAGTCCATCATCTGTGACCGCAATTTCAATCTTTTAACTTCAAGTCATTTCTCTATACCTACCTACAGTCCGTCCGCAGCAGCAGCAGTATCACTACAAAAAAAAGCTTTGATGAGTGATTCATTCAGATAACGTGTTTGTGCGATACGCCATGCTGCGGTGTGATCCAAAGACCATAACAAAACAATCAATATGAAGATGTGTATCTATACATCTATCAAAATACATAGCACAAAGAGTATCTATCAGATACACCGTATATCTCACCAAACGGAACTAATAATTGTTCTATGTGGTTTTAAGATATTTTTTTTTTCTTTTTCATTTTGTTTTAGAAAATAAAAAAAAAAAAACTTCTATGCTACGATGTGCAACATAATGGTTGGGCGTTGATGGACTTTTTGTCGAGATAATATGTCTTGTGGTTGGTCAGCAACATTCGCCATAGGCCGGCCGGTACTGTAAAAGCAAAGTGAATTGATTTTTCTTGTTTTTTTTTCTAGCTACAAGTATTCTCTTAAAAAACGATGATTATGGCAATTTCATTGAAATAATTATATGGTGTTGTAACAAGTTATTCTTGGAAACAAAGAAGGAGAGAAAATTCTTTCCTAACTGTATCTGTGCTATTGTGTATCTTGAAGTATAGTCTATTTGTGGATGGTGTTTGAGTAGGAAATCACTGTTATTATTAAGGTTCTATTCTAGTTCACTCTTCTTTAAGATATTTTACAATTTGACCAACATTTCAAGTTGGAGGATATAATTCGTCTACCATGTTTATATGGGTATAGGTGTGTTCTTTAATTGAAATTTGACTAATGGATTCTATTAAATGGCAAAAATATTGATAAAAGCATAATAATGAATATAGAAGAAATCTTCCACATTCAAAATATCGACCCAAATTGCTTCATTGCCAATAAATCTACAGCCCTAAGTTATTATTATTTAAAATTTGAAAATTGAACTACTTTGGTATTTAAAGACTACCTTTTAACGCTAAATTCAATTATAATCATAGCGTTACATTTTAAATTTGCTTTTAATTGACTGTGAAAAATAAACAGTTTCGATGTGAAAACTGACTTTTTTAGTTTTTGGTTAGCTTGAAGATGATGTCTTAATTTTTATATTGTTATTCATATTTTTTGTTCTGGACATTAACAGAAAAACACTTTGATTCAAATTGATATATTAAAAAGTATGAATGGGCGTTATTTCCCGAAAAACTCCCGGCGAAAACGCTAACGAAAAGTACAAATCCAATGAAGAAAATTGGAGAAAACCCAGAAAACGACTTACTGCAGTCACTAAGGGTAGTTGTCTTTGGCCGTTTTCAAAAACGTCAAGTAATTTTTTGACGCGAATACAACTATCTTCAAATATGCAATCGTTCTATTTGCACAAAATTTTGTTGGTCAACGTCAGTCCTAACAAACGTATTTGACGTTTACGAACACGTTCACTGCTTCTCAATATTTTTGTCGTCAATTCCATTTTTACTGCAGTATTGCACCGCATATGATGTTTTTGACCATTTGACTTAAGCAAATTCTAAGCAGTAAAACTTGTTTTTGCGTTGACGAACTGAAGAACCTTGGCTTCATTCATTGTGGGAACATTTTTCAAATGTATTTTCAATAACGTTTTCGAAAACGGGCCTTTTAGCAACAAGGCCATTGGCCAAATTATTTTGTCCCAGCCAAGGAAGAAGCTGAAACTTGCACTTAAACTTGAACGTCATGTGTGGGAATAGAAGCATATCCATATGTGCCATTATGCTTTCCGAAATTTAAGGTGGTGTTACGGAGATCCAGAGGGAATTCAAAAATGATGTAAAGACACCATGCTACAGCCACAAACTGCATAACTTTATTTCGCAAAGTTCCAAAGAACCCGCTCTTCAAGACACTATTGAAACTCTGGAAACAACTTCGTAGAAGCATGACCCCCTCACAGAGGGTTAGGCTACTCGAAAATTAAAGAACATAGTCTGCCATTAATCAATAGCCAGAAACAATATCTGCCAATGACACCTCAGCTCTGCCTACAAATGATCATTGTTTTGATGAAATTTTTCAACACGGTTCGCGCATAATTTTGAACGTTTTTCGCGAATTAAATCTCTGATATTATCCCTCAGTGCCTCAGTGCATACATTTTTGGCGTTGACTTTTTCTTTCACAAAGCAATAGAGACAAAAATATAATAGTGTTAAATCGCAGGATCTAGACGGCCAATTGAAGTCTCCCATTTCAAGAAATCACTCGTTCATCAAGAAATTTGTCGCAGAATGGAGACATTTTTTAACCAGCTGTGTTGGCACCGTCCTGTTGGAACGAATTTTGCTGGCATCAATTCTATAGCACTTATTTAGGCAAAGTGGAGTTGAATAGCCCCAGTTCTTGATATCATCTCGAATTGGACATACCTGGCTTTTAAGACTGAATAGGGCAATATTTTCACATTTCTTTGTCGCACGAATATGAGTTTCCACATAACTAACCTGCCCGAAATGTGGAAAAACCGTTTAACTGCCATTATTTTGTATATACAGGATGTCCCAGACCTGACTGGAAGTATTTTAGGGTTTGGTTTTTGGGTATATTCTAAGAAACATTTGTATGGAGGGAAAGTTGTATCTCCCCTCCCTGAAACGTTGACTTTAAATGCAAACAAAATATTGAAAGTCAATGAAAGTACATCCAATAATGTTACAAAGTTTTTCGAAATTTTAATTCTCCATTCTTCCATTAGGTTTCTAAATTAAGTTTTTTAAGGGTATTTTCAGAAATTAAATTTCAAAGTTAACATTTTTTAATAAAATTGTGATTTTTTTTAAGTCGATATTTTAAAAATTTTACGTAACTTAAGTGCTATTTTTGTGTCCAATACTCAATGCCCTTATTAATTTTGATCGAAAACCAAATGTAAAAATATTTCTTAGTTTTTGAGAAAAAAACAAAAGGCCGAGAAAATAAGCCCAAAAACAAAGGTGAAATTATGGATAGTTCACGAACAAAAAAATAAACGATGCTGGCCAGAACGTTACAGTCAATAGTGACCGCTATAGAGCCATGATTACTGACTTTCAATTACTGACTTACAATTGAACAACAATGATATGCAGGAGCTGTGGTTTCAACAAGACGGCGCAACATCTCACACAGCTGGTGCCACAGTTGATTTATTGAAGGAAACGTTTGGTAACCGCGTAGTTTCACGTTACGGACCCGTGAATTGGCCTCCAAGATCGTGCAATTTAACGCCGCTTGACAACTTTCTGTGGGGATATGTAAAGTCGCTAGTCTACGCGGATAAACCCGAAACGATTGACCACTTGGCGGACAACATTCGCCGTGTTATTGCCGATACACGGCCACAAATGTTAGAAAAAGTCATCGAAAATTGGACCTCCAGATTTATAGACTACGTCCGAGCCAGTCGTGGCGGTCATAGATATGCCAGAAATCATATTTAATTTATAGAGCCAGAAGATTATTTTTCGAATAAAGTAAATTTCATGTCAATTTAAAAAAATCATCTTTGTTTTATTCCATTACAAATAATCGCCGTTTTTATTTTCAGAAAATGGTAGAAAATAAAAAACAATAAAGAAAATTGTGCATGGTTGGTGTCAAATAATACTGGAATGTCTGGTTTGGAGTTTGTTGTGAAAAGAGATTACTTCAAATTTTTTCGAGTTTTTGTTTTGAGTAGCTAACCTAAAATTTGATTGGCAACATCCAGCCGTGAAAATTGTCAAATTTGTTTCAGCTTCGATCAGATTAGGACTAAAAATAATTTCCAATACAAAAAATTGAAAAAAAAACTAGCACTAAAATTAATTCTAATTGCTTGGGAGTATTTCTCAACATTTTGGACTATCTTAATCTTTAAATTTTGTTCTGTTTTGTTGGAGTAATTTTTATATGAAAGTATACATTCAGCGCTTCTTTTAGGTTGTTGAAACATAAATTTGACTCAGTTCCTGACCTCACCAACATTTTTTAATATTTGAAACTTTTTTCTAACCTAAATTCTGTAGTCCCTATTTGAAGTAGAAAAAAAGGCAGACTACTGAATTCAGCATTCAATATCATTTAGTGTACCAAATTTCATAAATCTGTAATAAGAATTGGTGTGGGAAATAATTTTTGGTCGCTTAAATTCAACAAACGAACCACTGTGCGGTACGGCATAGCGTTTTATGGTGACCAATCGCAGTATATACAAACTTTTATAAACGTTTTCGCAATATTTTCAACATTTTTGGTGGGAATTTCCACTAGGTATTTCAAACAAAATACGGTTTTCGCGTGAATATCAATTCACTACAATTAACAACCGCATATTTTTTATTAATCAAAAGTGATCGCAATGACAGCTTGATGTTGATTATTTTTTAAAAATGGCACGAAATTTAAAATGAAAACCCTTGTTAGAATACCCTGTACTATAGGAACTACATATTTAACAATTTGTACCTAAATTAAATCAAAATTTTAACTTAAACAATAATGTTATAGTATTTTCCCTCAACTACATATAATTTGCTTTACATATTTCAATAACTCTCCAATAAAAAAAAAATAAAAAAATAAACTCTTGATTTAATTGCGTAGATAAAACGATTGTACTTTCTCTTCTCAACATGAGCATAAAGAAACAAATAAATTTCATATTATGATGCGCATAATTCATACAGCAATAGAGTTAATATTTATAAATACCACTTAAAGTTAAATTTATTACAAAATAAAATTATGATTCGGTTTTAAAAATTACAAAAAGTATTCCACGTACCCATACGCAAATTTGCAATTTGGTCTTTTTACAGTTTGACAACAACTGGATAGTTGGTTGAACCTTTTCACATTCGATTCGTTACACTATCGTATAACAGTTTCATTTTGTCATTGTGGATGCTTTTATTTTTGTATCCGCTTCCCAGATGCACAACCCATGCAGCCATGCTTGCTGATGATGAGTCATCGTTAGCAACAGCATCCACTGAATTTTCAAAACAATCCATAGAGAATAATGACACAACAGCATCCCCAGATGAGTCATTCTTCCAAAGGAATTGCCTAGATTAACCGAACCCAACCACCCTCGCTTTGCTCCACTTCCACATCATCACGTTCTCGCATAGAGATAATAATATGTGTCCTGAATGTAATACCTAGAGCCTCAATGCGCATGTGGAGTATTATTATTATAATATGAAGTTTCGCTAAAGATACTTTTCTTTTGATGGAAAATTTAACCTAAAAATAAGCACTTTAACAATCTCGTTGGTAATTTGGCTAAATTTCATGGCGAAACTAAGCCAACAGATAATTTGCTTAGATAACCACAAAAATAAAAATGGAAGTTAAAAGAAATAATAAAACAAAAAAAAACTGTTGATTCATTTTTTTTTTTTTTTTAGTTTGCTACACCATAGGAAGTTGTAAAGCTATATACTCAAGCTAACTGTTTCCTCGCATGCTATAAGCTTAATTTATATATTTTTTCTATTGCAAAATAAATTAGGTACTGTGTGAGATTTTGCTAAAGTCGTTTGTAAATTTTTTTTTCGTATATCAAAAACATAATAATAAATCCAAAAGTAACATAAACACCAAAGACTGTATCTATTACCATTTGTTTGAGGAGGTAAAGAAGATAGATTAAAACGTGAGGTTTGAACAATAGGCCAGATTTTTGGTAATTTTCTGTTTTATTTCTAGGAAGGAAGGAATGAGAAACGAAGTAGAGATTTATTTTTGATGGCAAAATCGTGGGAGAATTTTGTTCTTTTTTTTTTTTGTTTTTGAATTAATCTTTTCAAATGTGATTCAAGCGCAATAAATCATAAACCATTGTTAGTGTTGTTTTCAGATATTTTTTTCGCAATTATCTGCGTGTGAAAGTCGTTAATATATCTATAATATACCTTCCTACGCAAATAAGATGAAAGGGATTATGCTAAATTGGAGTCAACGCATCGTTTGAGTTGTATATTTTATGTGTACAAATTGTGAAAAGCTTACACCTTTTGAGGGCTTTTTTTTTCTAACAACTTGATTATAATTTATAATTTTTGGTAGCTTAAAAACGAACTTGGACTCCCGTACCCACTCATAAATAAGCTTAAAATGAGCATTATCACAAATCAAATTATGATTTTACCAAAGAAATTAGCATTGGGCTAATGACCATGTAGCAAACTTCTGACGCTTTATTTAGGTCAAATTTTCCATTTCATCAAAATAAATGTATATTTTTGGCAAAATTTCAGAAATAACTTTACTTAAACGGATTAAGGTTGAGATTTTTCCACTGACATCAGTTTAACTATTGCATAATAGAGACAAATTGAAAATTTCGGATTGTGTGTCATATTTTGATTTACATCAGTGATTACAGGAAGACCATTGTCAATGAACTGTCAAATATAAGAGCACGATTTTAGAGTATTTCTTATTGGAAGATCTATGTAAATTCAAACTTCGATAATGTCTTCGTTTCGTTTGAATTGTATATAAACAACAAGAAAAGCTTTACAGAAGTTCAGTCCTCCACTTTCGATAAACCTTACATACTAATACTATATAGTTGGTTGTAACGCGCCTAAGATCCAATATAAACGAAATATATTGACACATAATTTTTTTTAATATTGTTTGGCATCTGGAGGCGTTTTAGCACCTTTTTTCATGTTCAAAATATTTTAAATTGGCAAAAAAGGTGATATCAAAATAAGTTTTTTTCTAGAAAAGTGGCTACACTGACATTTTACACGAAGGTGTGACTGCTCAACACCTATCTTTTAAGGCATTAACCGTTATTTTCCAATGCGCGTTTGGAAAATGGAGGTGTTTCTGCAACTTTTTTCATGTTCAAATTATTAAAAAATTACCAAAAAACTTGAGGTAAAAAAAGTATATTCCCAAAAAGTTGAAATACTGCCATTTTGTCCGAAGGTGCGTTTCTTTAACATCTATGATTTAAGACATAAACTATATTTTCCCAGCACGCGTTTGACATATGAAGGCTGAAGGCATTTCTGAAAGTTTGTTCATGTTGAAAATATTAAAAATTACAAAAGTCCCACCCTTGACATAAAAAAGTATTTTCTCGAAAAGTGGTGACACTGAGATTTTACCCGACGACGACGGTGCTTCTATTGAACATCTATGTTTCGAGACATCGGCCGTTATTTTCCAAACACGCGTTTGGCAATGGGAAGCGCTTCCGCAACTTTTTTTCATATATTCAAAATATTCCGCAGCGTTACACAATCAGTCAGTTAGTCAGTCAGTGAGCCGTCAGTGAATCAGTGAGTATCGTAAATATATATTTTATTATTATTGTTCCTAAAAAGCTTAAAGAATAAAAGACAAAAGTGTCAAATTCCCCCTCCCAGCACTTTCCCCATTTTACCCCTTTTAAATTGATGCAATTTAATATCAACTGTACTGATGCATCATATCGAAAACAACTGGGATCCGTGAATGAAGTTGAATCTCAGATATTCCAAAATTGTCGGCAATTTAAACAAATCTCCTTTATAAGAAAATTTTAACAATTCATAGTTCAAAAACTTCGATTTCTCTTCCCTTCGTTGCGGAATATTTCTCTAGTTCGAAAAAAAAAACAATAAAAAGGAATCAAAATTACATATTTTGTTATCTGTGAAATGACCAATGCTGTAGGTAAGACTTGCACTTCTTAGAAATGTGCAGAGGGTAAGGCGCTTGGTGAATCACCCTGGTAGTACACCACTCGCGTGATATTTGACTTGTCAGTGAAGCCATTTGTATATGTAGTTTTGTTAGCAAGTTTGGATTTTTTTAATCAAGATTTTGTTATAGACCTTAAAGGCGCCAATTATTTTTTTCAAATTACTAATACCTACATACCTATTAAGTTTTCCACGCTTTCATATGTATGGGCAGAAATACACCATTTTCTTTTTTTTTTCAAAGAAGCAGTTAATCGGCTTAATTTTTCTTTTCGTTTCTATTAAACTAGAATAAGGTTGTCTACCTTATTACCTAATGTAAGCTTTGCGAAAATTATTATGAAAAACCTATGTATGTTGGTACTTATTTTTAAAAGTAGGTACGTACATACTTTCATGCAATCACGCAATATGCCAGTAAGTTAGGTGATGGTTGCTGTCTTCAAATACCTACTGGTTTGCTAAATAATTGTAATAATAATTATATGGCGACATTAAAGTATTGTTTGTCACGTGAAACTTGACCACAGGAAGGTAGCACAATGTAAGGTGATACACATGAGACTGATGTACTTTTTTTTTTGTGTTCAGGGACAATGTGGGGGTTGCAAAACTAAACAATAAAAAACACACTATATTTTGAAAGTTGAAATTCAAAAAAGATGAATAAAATGTACGACTGAGTTGCATGTACTTGCTCTTATAAGTTCAAGTCACTGATGAGTATTTACCATCTGTACTGTTGGTTTCTTTTGACACTGAAGGCCCTAATAACCCTAAATAATTTGGAACATATGTACATTACTAAATGAACATAACATTGATGGATGAATGAATAGGTAAAAGTTTGAACAAAGTTCTTCCATAAAAGTGTTCCAAAAACAGTGCGAGTTTTGGTTAGAAACTTCAATAATCCACCAACTACAGCTGGTGTACGAAGTTTGTGAAGAATGATTTGCTTTTTCTCAACAAAACATATTGCCGTATTAGTGTTCGTACTGAGCGCTCAACATTCATGTCGAAAGTGTGCGCCACCGTTAACCCAGATATACCAACATTCTCAGCAGCTCAACGTGAGTCCCACTAATCTGAGCAGAATTTTGAATAGAGTTTTCGGATTTTTCGCTAAAAAGGTCTAATTGACTCAGCAAATACATAGGAAGTAAAATGACCACTCACTTCTATAACGCTTCTCTGGCTGGGATCTATAACACCTCAAAACTGAACACAATTTTGTTTAAAATATCATCTCTTCGGATGAAGTGCATTATCCAACTTGGTGACTTGGGCGAAAAAATGTTACTATTTGGGATCCACACAGTCACGGTTTTGGTGTGGTTTTTGAGTGGGGTACATTTTTGGCCCATTTTTCTTCCAAGGTACTTGCTCTTATGTTCAAGACGCTGCGGGTTTAAAAAAAATTGTATATAAAATTGTATGGAAACTATGAGAGAAAATTGTTTAAAAGCATGAAAAAAGATATTTAAATCAGTTTTAACAACTTCTTAAATAGTTTGAGGTGAAAAAAGAGCATGCCATCTGAATATGATTATGTATGTATATGGAAAAAAAAAATTAAATCGTTGGAACGGTTTTTTAAAACATTAATTTTGTATATCAAATTCTTAAAACATTTTTAAGGGAAAATTTTGGTAGGCAAATGTTAAGTATTTATTTACGTGCATATTAAAATAAAATTTCAAAAAAAATTGTCAACCCGTTTTTGAGATATCGAATTTTCAAAAAAATAATTTTAAACTTTTTATAAATTAAAAAAAATTCTGTTTTGAATATTTTGATATGCAATTTTATTTTAACTTATTTGAAAGTTGTATGTAAAAAATAACTAATAAATAAATGCATTTCGGAAGCTTAGCTTCCTATGTGTTAAATTTTATAATCTTTGGCAGAAGATCCACTAATTTTAGCATGCGAAAAAAGTTTAATCAAAATCGTAGGAGTTGTTTTTGAGAAAAAGAAATATTTCCCTTGACGATTTTTTAACTTTTGTGTATGGATGAAACCAATGCAAGATGTTTCGTTTTATACAATAGATGGGTAGCTATCCGACTCTTTCGTAGTGCAAAAGGGTGTGAGACAAGGGGATATTCTATCGCCAATTCTCATTCTGCTGGCAATGGATAACGTATTGACGGCCAGTGTTGGTACATCTGAGTGACAGAGAATTCAATGGAGACCTTTCGAAAGGCTCAGTCATTTAGACTATATGCCGACGACATAATATTTCTACTGTCACATAACATCAGTGGGCTGAACGGGATGTGCCAAACACTGCAAGTGAAGGGAGAGTCGAGTGGTCTAAGAATAAACAGCAAAAAGACAAAAATAATGCAAACAGGCCGCTCCACACATCAGCGTATTATTCTACAAGAGCCGCGCACTGGTGGAAGAGGTCGAACAGTTTAACTACCTTGGCAGTATTGTTTCTGTAAACGGTGGTACGGATCTGGGCGTTAAAAGTAGAATTAATAAAGCTCGTGCTGCCTTCGGTACTCTGTCCCCAATTTAGAAATCCAGTCAAATCTCCGTGCGCACTAAGTTGAGATTCTTCTAATCTAATGTCAAATCCGTGCTGGTAAATGCTTGTAAAAGTCACGTCTACCATTTCGAGGAAATTGTAGGCTTTTGTGAATCGCTGCCTTCACCACATTCTAGAGATTCACTGGCCGCAAATAATATCAAACGAGGATTTGTGGAGCAGGACAAATCAAGAGCGGCTGGACGTTAACATAAGAGAGCGTGCATGGCGATGGATTGGCCACACACTGTGGAAACAATGAAATTGCAAAGCAGTACTTTGAATGGAATCCTCAGGGTGCACGGCGGCGGCGGGTTGGAAGACCAAGAATACAACATGGAAATCAACTGTCTTAGCAGAAGCAGAATCTCAGAGAAAGACGCGGCCACAGCTAAAATATCTTGCAGCAGATCGTGAAGGATGGAGACGTTGTGTTGGCGCCCTATGCCCCAGCCGGGATTACAGGACACGATCATGATGATGTATGGAACCGTTTTTTTGTTAAAAAAATTTATTTTAAAATATATTCGATAGTATTAAAAAATTCTTGAGTATCGAGTTTCAAAAATCTCGATAATATCCTTTTCAAAGTGTTTGATTTCAAAAAAAAAAAATTTAAACATTTTTAAAAAATTCAAAATTTTTTTTTTTTTAATTTGGTACACAATGCTATTTATATTTTTTGAAAGCTTCTGTATAAAAAAATATTCGAATAAGTCATAACGTTTTGAAGAAAATCGAAAATAAAAAAGTTCTTTGGGAGGTATCATCAATAATCATTTTTTGAACTAAAGGTACATAATTTACTGAATTTTGTTTAAGAAAAGTTATGGAGCCGTTTTTGAGAAAATGACGGTAATGTTAAGTTGCTAAAAAAGATGGTATGGCAGGTACCGTTATTTTTGGTTCTAAAAAAAAGGAATGACCAAAAACTGTACCAAGTTTGAAGAAAATTGATCCATCCGCTTAGGCTGTAGCTCAACGGACAGACAGACAGACAAAATTGCGAGAGCAACTTTTTTGTCTTCTCTATCATCGTCATAACAAGTTTGATCAAAATCTCGAGCTAGATTTTTTTAACGAATGCATAACTTGCCATATAGAACATATATATCGCAAGTAAAAAGATAAAAATTAAAGATTTCTAAATTGTTCAGACCAAAGATAGCCTCAAAATATGCCAAAACAAAGTAAAGAAGAAAGTTAAGGCTTCAATATTACATATTTAAAAATCATAGGTATAGCCATTCAAACCTTATCTTATAATTTTTCACAGTTTTTGTCCGAAAGTCTATTTTTTGCTACTGCAAAACAAATTTAACATTCCTATTGAACCTAGTACCAAGTCTTATATTGATTTGCCCAGCCGTTCAGTGTGTAGGTAGGTTTGGATTTGGAAGCATTTTCAAGCTGTTCTTACAAACTTTTTAAATAAACTATTTAGTGATAGTTTGAATAAAATCTTGAGTTCGAATATTTTTACGAATATAAAATCTGTCATTTAGTGCCAAAAAAGAGGCTTTCTGGCCAAAACTCCCTAATTAATAAAACATTGGCAGAGTTTGAATGGGTATGGCAATGCCATACTAAAGCCTTGAGCCTCTACTTTATAGCAGTTTTTTTTTTAGCATTTCTTGAGCCTCCCTTGCTTCAAAAAATTTTATGTGCAATTTATTAAAAACTTTAGAAACTCTTGATTTTCAACTTTTTTTTCATTATGGAGAGTTTTGATATTTTTTTTTGTTTTTGGAAATGTGTCTTCTTTCAATTTTTTGTAAAATTTTATACACCATCCATTTCGATAGGAAATTCTATTTTGAACAAAAGGTTTTAAGTGTGAAACTTTCAAATAGGGCCTTATTTCCTTTCAAAAGAAAGACCCCAACAAAAGAATAAAATAAAATCAACCCAGCAGTTCAGGGTTTAGCCGATCTTTGGATCGAAATTCCAAGTTTAATTTTGCTAGGGTTGTAAAATAGACAAATATAAGTATTATGTATTTTATAATGGCTTTTCGAAACATTGATACTACATAATTCATCATACAAAATATTCTTTTAGGGAAGCTATATTTTTTCTGATTCAGAGTTGGCCGCACAAAGAAAATAAGACACAATCTAACCAAGTCCAGGGATGTGCTAATTATCATTTTTGCTTTCTAAATGAACTGTGATCCATTAGGATTTCGATAATGAGAGAAAATTTAGTCCTACTTATGTGCAAAAATAGATCTGGCTATCGATTTCTTGAAGCCGTTCATTATAAATCACCTCACCTGCAACCAATTATTCATTTACTGCCAGTTGCTTCCATTTTCGACTAAGTACTAAATAGGAAGAATTCTCATATCCACCAATGGATGATAATAAATATAAATAAATTGGGTGGCGCAACAGCTCGTGGAGAACCAGGGCCTAGTGACTTACAACTCTCAACCATTCCTGTGTGCGCGTTTTTGGCATGAATGGAGGGGACCTACAGCTTTTTGCCGAGTCCGAACGGCTAAAATGAGAAGCACTTATTCATATTCATATAGTCTTGGAGAATTTGTCAGTTCCTCGCAAGAGGCAGTAAGTAATTCGGATAAAACATTTCTGTTTTTAGGTGACTGGGAATCGAACCCACACCTTCGGCATTCCGACGCACTTATCATTTTGCCACGAGGTACTACACTAAAGGATGATACCATGCCTTAAATAGTATTCTTAAAAGTTTAACCAAGATCTTCTTCAGTTATTTTCTATAAGATTTTCTTCTTCAAAATCGATTTAATTCCCCATTGCTCTCTAGGAATTCCTGTTCCTAATTTACATCATAAACTTTAAATAGAATCGTATCTATTTACAACTTCAATTGAATTACATATTTAAAAGGCTTCAGAAACGCCTATTTTCTCAAACTATGTAGAACTATGAACCAACAAACAAGAGCTTAAACAACAAACATCTACGAGTATACCTACAACAAGCTCAATATGTACAGTGAAATATTTGTAAGGCTTCTTCTAAAAAAGAAGTTTTGTATTTCCGCGCACTGAATGGCATCAAATTTGAAATGAAAAAAAGGGGGAATAATCTTGTACAGGTAGGTTAGGTACCTACTGTTCTTTTGAATGCAAATAAGAGTGCCTAATAAACCGTAGCTAAACGCCAATTAAACGAGTAAAATTATTCTACAACGAGGTTAAGAAGAAGCAATGGAATCTGGAACGAGAAAAATTGCAAACTTTTTTTTGCGATTTTCTTAGAATGGAGCTTAAATTATAAAACTAGTTTTCAGGTCGAAGCACTTTAACTATCTCCCTCCATTATTAGGTCAAAGTAACGACATTAAGTCTACATAACCTTGCAAAATTTGGGATGTTGTATAAGAGTCAGAAAGTCACTGCTATATAAGAAAGGCTTTTGAAATTTTGCAATTTATCTTGGTGGTTTATTTGAAAGTCAGCAACTTGATTGATTATAAATTTGGTTAAAAAAACAGAAAGAAAAAAACAACACCCACCCACAAAACCACATGGCACTAGTACCCGCACTAACGCACACATTCATCTCAAGGACGCCTTCGTATGTGTGCAGCACCCCAAAAAAACACAAGATGGATAAAATCTTCGATTTTTCACAGAAGAAAAAAAAATCACAAGAAAGGAAAAAGATTTTGAGTGCACTTTTTTTTTTGTTGCATTTGTCCCATCGATAACTTACCTTTTGATTTTTTGGGCATTCGAAAGGAGTTCCATAGAAAGGATTTCTTGCCCCTTAACGCTGGAGTCCTATACAAATCCAGCTCACTGTAGCAAGTCGGAGTGGTTTTGCTGAAGGACAAAAAATTGTTGCCACTTCCACTTGCATTTTTCAAATTCACATCACTTAAGTTGCAATTGATTTTGCGATTCGACGTTGTTTTGAATTTTTCACTCGAATTATTCATTTGCGGGGCAGGACTTGAAACTAACTGCGAATGCGAACTACCAACAATACTTCCACCAACAACCGGCTGAAAGGACGAAGAGGATTTTTTATTTTGCTGATGCTGATTCTGATGCTGGTTATTATGATGATGATGATGATGTTGATTATTGCTATAGAACAACGCTACGAAGTCGTTTAGTCCCATGTTTTCAGTTCTAATTATAGAATCGGCTTTCGCACTTTTTTTTCGGTTCGGTCTCTTCACTTGTTTCGTTGTCCTACACACACGGTATCCTTGGAGTATCTATACGCTGCTTTGGGGGAAATTTGAAATCCTTGTGGAACTTATATCACTCGCGCATGTCACACACAGTGCTTCTCAAAACTCGTTCAAAAGTGTTATACTGTTGCCAAAATGATAATATGGCTGCTATAAGGAATGTCATTGATAAAAGTAAATCTCAAGACCGAAAGGAGTTTGTATAACGGTGTAATTCATGTCGAAAGACCGACGTAAAGTGTAACCGCCGTCGACAGACTGAATCGATGGAGTCAACGATGGATGGGATTATGTTGCTTGGCATGGAGTATACCTAGGCAAGGCATAGTAGTATAGTTTGTTTTACCCCCGTTATGGTGCAACATTACTATGGGAGTCAGGCAGACAGACAGACAGACGGATAGACAGGTAGTGGAAGCCATGCCATCTTTTAACCAACAGGCTAGCAAAGCAGGTAGGTACACATGGATAGGTACACCGTACACGTTTACAGGTGAGAATCTATGTTTGTATAGACGAAGAAGTGTGGTTTTCTTTCTTTTATTTTGGATTTCTACTGTTTTTTCGTTGTTGTTGTTGTTTTTGTGTTTCTATTTTTTTTTTCTCTGCATATAGTGTTAGTAGAGGAAAAAGCTGTTAGTTTGTGTTTAGATGTATTTTTTTTTTTTTTCTATAACATTTGAAATGGAGAAGATACTTTTATGGACATTTAGGTTCTTCACCTTTCTGTATACCTGCAGCTTAACAAATATATGCATGATGAGAAGAATGAATGTAAAGAAGTTAAAGACATTTGTTTTCATTTCAGTGCGTATACAGATGACAATAAGGGACTTGTTGGATTGTGTGGCGAGGGTGACTTAAAATTTGAACTACCGATGTTTTTTTTGTACATCAGATCGATGTTGAAATGTCAATATTTATCGACAGTTTGAAAATTAAATAGAAGAAGAACTGTTTACAGAAAAAATGTAGGTACAAATTGATGATACAAATGGCTCAAGGAATCTATTAATCAAATATTACACCAACTAGAAGAAAAGCCAAAATTCAATTAGAAATGTGTAAGAGTAAATTGGGACAAAATTAGATAATTTATGTTGGTTACAAGCACCGCTACTATAGTAAAAAAAATTATTTGAATAATAAAATTAAGACTAAAAGTGTTTCATATGTAAATTAATTACAGAAATCGTGATCGCCATTTTCAGGAAACTAAGATATTAGAAATAAAATGCACAACTGGATCGCCAAAACTTGCTCTTATGTTCAAGTTGCTTGAAACTTAAGATCTCTTAAATTTGTAAGTAAACTAAAGAAATTTAAGCTAAAATAAAAAAAGCAATTAAATCGTTAGAAAAACTCGTAAATAGATTAGAACTCAAAAACAAGTACCTATGCTATTTGATGACTTGAAAAATTATGATTATGTACACGCAATACAAAAAATATAAAATCGTTGGAGCGGTTTTCCTAAAAAATATTTTTTTTTTATAAATGAAATGTTGGTTACATTAAAAAATAATTTTAATTTGTAAATTTTAACACAGATTTTAGAGCCGTTTTTGAGATAAGTAAGCGTTTATTTAACGGGGTTGGCAAGTACCGTTATTTTTGGGTCTAATACAAAATTCAATTTCGCCTCTACGGAACTAAAAAAAACCTTTAGTTCAAAATACGAAGAAAATTGCTTCAGTGGTTTAAACTGAAGGTCGAGGTGCAGATAGGCAGACCGACAGACAGAATTGTGTTATACTAACTTTTTTCGTGTTCTCTATCATCATAATATCATGTTTGATTGTTATCTCCAAATCGTTTTCGTGAACGAATCCAAAAATTGCCTTATAGTTCCTTATCGCAAGTAAAAAGAGGTGTGACAGAGTGGATGCGATTTCAGTTACGTCCCTTAGCTTAATAATACAAAGTCTGAATATTTCATCCAAATCGTTGGCTTCCAAGAAACCAAGCTGGACCAAAATGGGAGTGGCAGTGGGTGGTTTTTACTTAAACTATTTTCGAAACCTTCTCTCTGCTAAAGTTAATAAATTGTACAAAATTTCATCCAAATCGTTAGAGTCGTTTTCGAAAAACCTATAGCAAGAACAGTTTGATTAATCCTTTTTTTCGAAATTCCACTTTTTGTGGATACCAACCGATACTACCGAGAGTCTCAGTAAATTTTGGTTTACAAAAAGTACGGTACAGGCTGTGTATCATCTCGGTATCATTTCAAATGCGTTGGAGCTGTTGTGGTATCAGGAGCGGTTCTGTTTCAGTTATCGATACCAAACTATACCCAGACTTTTCTTATATCGTGGCCAGCCCTAGTTTCACTGTTGGCAAAAATATGCTTAGTAATCTTCTAAGGTTGACTTACATGAACATTTTTTGGTAACTAATAATTCAAGTTAAAAGTTCAAGTGGGCTCCATGAAATTACTCCCCGATGAAATAACTCCCCAAAGTGAAAATGAAATATCTCCCCAAATTGAGCCTTATCTCATTTTGAAATAAGTCCCCAAATTCGAAGATGAAATAAATCCCCAAAAACGAATGATATAAGTCCCCAAACCAAAAATGAAATAAGCCCCCAAAGATTTGTAATGATTTTTGTATTAAACGTAATAAATAAAGTTGTTGAGTAAAACAAATTGGTTCTTGGAAGTTTTAAAGTGGAACGCACCGCCCGCCGCGCGATAGCATTTGAAAATTGATTTTCGAATAAATTTTATAGTACAAAAAAAAAGGTATTAATCCAGTGATTGTTGCTGTAAGGAAAACTTTCGGGCAGGTAGTCTTCACTCATAAATTAACTAAAATGCAGGTAAAAATTCAAGAACACGTTGTCTCCGCAAAATGTATAAGTTAGTTTGAATGTTCAAGGGTGTCTGTTATTTCCCAAAATCGTCTTTCAATAGTAGACATCCCCCAAATAAAAAGTTTATGCCCTAAAGAAAAATATTGGTCAAAATAAATTTTGTCCGAGGTTATTTACCCGTGACCCATATACTTTTCCCATACAAAAATTAGTATGGGATTTGCGCTGCAGCTATTCTAAATTTTTTTGTTGGTTTTTGCTCTTTAATCATCTCTTTAAAAGACGTCATTAAAAAAAGGTATATACACAAAAAAAAAAAGAAATCGAATTTTTTAACTCGATTACTACCATGGGAGTTCCTATATAAAATCATCATAAAATTAAAGGTCTTAATATTTATTTTCAATTTTTTCTTTTATAAATTTGTGAATGAGACATTTTCAAGAGGTGATTAAAGATCAAAAATCAACAAAAAAATTAGAATAGCTGCAGTAATTCGAGAGAAAAAAAATAAAACGTGAAAAAAGCGAAAATCCCATCGATTTTTTGAAATAACGGAAACCCAAGTACATACTTTCCACCAAATGTGAACTTCTACATACACACTTTTTCACTTTCAATTAGTGGAAATTTTCTGCCTTGTTTTTTGTCATTTTAATTTTTTTTTTTTTTTTTTTGACAAACATAGGTAAGATATTTTTAACTTAATTGCTCGTTAATCCACCTTCATTAGTAAATTAACTTGAAATAATTTTCGTGATTTTTGCACATTCGAGATTTTTATCATTCAAGGTTACATCCAGTGTAAATACAAATTAAATGACAGCTCGAGTAGAACCAGGGTCTAGTAACTTACAACTCTCAAGCAATCCTGTGTATGCGTGTTGTAAGTTAACAATTTATACTACGAGCCCAAACGTCTAAAATGAAAAGACCTTCTCATGACAAAATTATCCTCTTATCTTGTAGGATTTGTTTCTTCTTTTTTTTTTTTGTAATGGGATATGCTGGAACTCCATCCAAGATCTCCTGCATGACAGTCGAGAGGTGCTCTAACACTCAACGGTCATGGTGTCGACTTAAAAGCTATGACCCAGAAGTTAAAAGACCAAATCTCAAAAAATGGGGTTCTTTCGAAATAAGAATGTATTCCTACTCTTGGGATTTTTTTTTTCTTAAAAATTATGTTTTAAAAAGACCAGAAGCCCACATTATAAACATATAATTATTTCAAAATCATCGGTATCTCAAATCTTTCGGGCATTAAGAACATCTATGAATAAATCCCATTGTCTTATCGAGATATGGTGTTTTACTAAAAATCATTTGCAGTGTTTTTAAGTTGATTTCTGCTGTTACTTCTGATGCTTTGAAATAATGTTTAGTTGAAGAAAATAGTTTAAAGTACCCACATTTATGATCTTTGGTTAACATTCAATGAATTGATGTTATGAAAACAAAAAATTGAAAATTATTGAAAAGCAGAAGCATCTCAGACGGAATCTTTACCTAAATTATGTTTTAATTTTTTTGACGTCAAATCAAATTCATCTGACCCCAATAAATATAAATTTCAATATTTTTTATCTGACGTCTTTGAATTTTATCAAAAAACATCTGCAGAAAATTTCCCATCTGAAATGGTGTATACTTTTGTCGCGAACAAATATGTGAATTAAAAAAAGTACATTTTTAAGAAACAACTTGTGCAAATTGTTGGTGCAAATTGTTAGCATTGCATAACTGGAAATATGTAGCAATCCCAAATGATATTATAAAAAACACAACACATTTATCGAATTTATCTTATTAAATTTTTTCTATTAAAAAAGCTGCACCTTAAATCAATTTCAATTTATCATTATTTGCAATCAAATATAAAAAAAAAATATGGGCGAAAAATTAGTTATTTTTTCTTTCTTATTCAATGTTCATTAAAGATCTTAATTATTTATCATGATTGACTGACTTAGCTATTAGCTTATCTATTTCTGTGTAAAGGCATGGTCATTTCCTTTTCGGAAGAAGTTCATAGGCGGAAACTATTTGTTTGCAAATGAAAAATAGAAACTAAAACATCGTTTTTTTTTTTATTTTTCTAACATTACCTCAACTCATTCGAGCGAAAAATTATATTTCTATTTGTGTCTTCTTAGTGTTTGCAGTAGCCAACGGCTACCTTGAAATAAAGCTATGTTTGTTTATGAAAAATAATAATAATAGGCAAATATAAGACAATAAAATAAGCCAATTTATCTAACTTACCTAGTGGAAGTGGAAGTTGTAAGTTTTCAAATGGTAAATATGATTTACCATGTAAATAAATTATGACGGAAACTTAAACTTGTTGAAGTAATAAACATTTTCTGTGAATTTGCAACATTGTTAACAATAATTTCAAATATTTGTTAATGGCTTGGAACGGATATGGTATTTGTAAGATATGTGAACCGTTTACAAACATTATAACATACTTGAAAACAGTTTTGTTCTTAACATCCGGCAGGTTTCTTTAAAAATTTACTAAATTAATGATTTTTAATCGAAACTAACCAAACTAATAAGCAGGCATTAAGGTGCATATGTGGATTTTTCTTTTAAACTCTCTTCAATTATGATCTTTTTTATTTATTTGTAGTACTTAAAGTATAATTTGTTACTTTTTAAATTTTGGAAGCTATCACTTCGATAGAATTTCTATCAAATTTGACCAAAAAGTTTTCGAAGCTTAAGTTTCGTATCTTTCTTTTTTTTTTGTATTTAAGTTTTTGAGTAGAATTTTAACTATACGGTCTCCTCGATTTTGGTGGGAAAGTACAATAACATTAAAAAGTAGATTTTCCACTAGAGGAAAATCAACTTTTTTAAATAAAAGGTCACGAAATAAGGATACATAGTACAATAACATATTTAAGCAAATGTACAAATGAAACTGTGTCACACAAATTAAATAAGACTTTCTAACAAAAGTACCTTGTCACATGATGGTATATGCGCTGGACTATCATGCCAAAGGTTTGGATTCGATTCCCACCCGTGCCACCTTAAAACAGAACTGTTTTATCCGAGGTACTACCTCTTGCGAGGAACTGACAAATCCTCCAAAAGTATACTTGCCATGAAAAAGTACTTCTCATTTAGCCGTTCGGAATTGGCAAAAAAGTGTAGGTCCCCTCCATTTCTGCCAACAGCACGCACACTGGAATGGTTCAGAGTTGTAAGTCACTAGGCCCTGTTTCTCCACGAGCTGTTGCACCTCCCAATTTATTTTTTTTATTTAACAAAAGCTTTCAAAAATAAATTTTTGATGCCACCAGACATTTTTTTTTCAATAATTTTTCAAAGACTAGATAGTGTGATGTCAACATGTGAGTACATTTGTCTTGATAAATATTTTTTAATGACAAATTAAGCTTGTATTTAACATTTTAAGAAAGGTTTCAGTTTAAATATAACTCAGAGAAATCTAAAATGAAAAATAAATCTAGAATAAAGAAACCATTGCCATATTAAACATTTATCTTTCAACAAATTCAGGTCATCGGGAAGCTTTAGTGAAGTTTTACGCAAGCTTCTAGTGGATTACAGTGTTTTCAATTTTTAAAGTTGGTTCACCGATATTAAAAACTATTACGATATACAAATTGGACAGTAAAATGGAAAAATTTGAAGAACGACACACAATTTTTAAATATTTGTTTTTACTAAATTTATTTTAAATCTCGGAAAGCTTTCGTTAAGCCTTCATTAGTGCCTTCGTAAGTAATTGGAGATGTTTAAGCATATAATTTTATTTTTGAATAAATTATTTGCTTTTCAATACAATAAACTGTTTGGAGAAAGATTTAAGTTGCTTCTTGTGGCTCGTCCCAGTGCTTCCTGATCCAAAATAAGCCTGCAGGCTTATTTTTATAACAGACAGTGTCTTAATAAACAATTAAGAATCCTATGAGCCTCTTAAATAAGCCAAATATATACTTCACAGGCCCTTAAAAATCAATTTTGTTGAATGTAAAATATACAACTTCGATATAACCTTCTTACAGAAGTTGGGTACATAAATTCTTAAATTGTTTAGATAGTTTGATGTCAAAGTGGTTGACACAAAAGTGGGCAAGATAAAATTATTTAGCCAGAAAAAAATCAAGGAAGGAAATCTGATACTTATACCCTAACCCTATCGTCGTGCACTAAAGACTTATATCAAATAACTTCGTAACATTTATAATGGATATTGACATGCACAAAAAATATAGCTTTATTGTTTTGGTTTTGCCGATTTTGAGTCATTTAACATCGATATTCCAATTCGAAATCAATTTGATTAATGATTATGCTTTAATTCCTACTATTTCCAAAGCATAGCTTATATTTGACTTAGTCATTTCCTTTCATAGAGTTTTTTTTGAAAAAAAATTTAAATTAAAATCTCTGTGAGACGATTCAAATTTGGTATAACCACAAATAACGCAATAATTTCTTTTGTATTTTAATGACTAAGCAACATTTCTCTTGTTATTAATAATGTAGTCATCAAGATATTTGCATAACGAATTTGCAAAATTTAAATAAAACAACAAAACAAAAGTAAGTAAATTATTACATGATAATCGAATATATATAGTTGTGGATTGCGGGGAATAAAAGACCTGCGGATTTAAGAGGGCGCAAAGTTTTCCAAAAAAAAAAATTAAATTCAAAGGAAAACAACTTCTTATTTTCCAAACTAGCGTTTCGTAAAGGCGAACTCACTTGGACTCATCAGGGCTATAGTCTAGTCAAGCAATTTTTTTTTATTTCAATTCATCTGATGTGTCTTTTCTTTAGAGAATGTTTTTTTTTAATGTTGTTTAGTTCTGTTTAATATGCATTTTGTTTCAAAATAATAAATTTTTCAATTAAAAAAAAAAAATATTCCAAAAAGATTATTAGGAACTTCAATATTTTTTTAAAAGAATCTTAAGAAAATCACACAAATCTACATCAAGAGTGTTCCAAGTACTGATAGTAAATTAGAAAGCACAGTAAAAGGGCCCCTGAAATTATTAAATCCCAAACTGCTCACATCAAATAAAATCATTAATTTTATTTAGCAAAATTCATAAACAAAAATATGTATGTATGTATTACCATTGATGAATGATGATTTGGGAAAAAGGGTTTAAATCAACACCATCATCGCCTCCAACATCGGAAATCTATTATACCTAATGTTGGATAGTTTATGATAAATAAGTTTTTTTTTCAAACAGGTCACGTTTATTAATTACAATACTTTGCAAAAAATATTAAAAACACTAAGCCCTGAAGATACAATTCACCCCGAGTGATAATTAAAAAGTTTAATTCTTCTTGGTAATTTAGTTTCAAACCATTCACTCCACAATTATAGTATATAGGTACCGGTAAGTCCCATAAAAGTTACATGATGATGATGAATAACAAAAGAAAACCAAAAAATATAAAAATAAACTTTGCAATAACTAAAGTTATACCTAAACCTATACACACTTTCTTCTTGGCGGTTTGGGTTGGTGGTGGTTTAAAGTTAAAGAAAAAAAAATAGAAAAAAAACATGCGGATGAAAACCGAACTTAAAAAGAAGAAGAAAAAAGTAAAAGTCTATCTATCTATTAAGGACAAGTTTTCTTATTTAATTTATTATTATTTTTTTTTTGTTTTGTTTAGATTGGCGGAAACACTACTCTTCATGTCATCCATGACAAATGGGTAGAATGGGTTGAAGATTGTCGAGGTCGACTTAATCAAGTAGCTTGAACAAATTTAGCTGTCACTGCCACACACAGTCATTGATAGAGAAAAACATTTTTGTGTTCATTTAGATAGTCGGTGTATAGGGTAGGGAAAAATGAAGTTTTCAAACTGTTCAGATACCTACTGATTTTTTTTACTAGTTGCTTATTTAAGAGGCGAAGTTCCAAGCTTTGGGAAACTTTAAAATATCGATTATAGGAATATTGGGCTTAGCATGAGAAACGATTCAAAATAGTCTCCCTAATTCTTCTTAGCAAATTTTAGTAAAAAAAAACATTGTCAAAGAAAAGTTTTTGTGATCTTTTTAGTCTAAACTTTTTTTTCTTGTTGAAATTTAAGAATGCAATATTGCTGAAACTTGTAAGAAATACTTGAATGCAAGCCAAAATTTGTGAAGCTATTAACGCCAACCATTTTCTCAAAAAAAAAGAAAAAACAATGGGCCTTACTAATAATCAAATTTAGCAACGAGTTAAATATTTCAGTGAAATTAACCATAATGTTATGGATCCTAAATAATGAACCATATATGGAATGTTGATTTTTTTGGAGTTCATACCACCTATGGTTCATTGTTAAGAGCTCAATTAAATATTAAGGTTATACCATGTATGGTTTATTATTTAGAGTCCATTTCAATTAAATATTTAAGTCTTCACTAAATTTGATTATTAGTAGGGCCCAATATCTTTTTTCTTCTTTCTTTCTTTTCTAATTAAACATCTGATATGAACGGATCATTCATGCTAAGACAGTCGTTAGGGATGTTAAAAGGTTTTTAGAGATTTTCAATGGAACATTAACAGCTTGGTTCAATTGTGAAAAACCCCTTCTTCGACCAAAAAATTCCTACCTATGCGACCGTAGGTAGAACCCCCATACAACGTGAATTGCACCTTAAGTCCCTCTGCGGCGAGATAGAGCCGAAACGGAGAAATCGACTTTCTTCAAAGGAGAATGCAAACAAAATTATGGACGAAGTCGATTTAAATGAAATATTTGTGGATTAGTAGGTTAGGTTAGGTTAGGTAGAAGGGCTGACAGTTGATCTCGTTACCGTCACACTTAGATCTATGTAGATCCGTTGTGATACCCTAGGAAATTGTATTCCACTTAATGTAAAAACCTATGTGTTCTTTTAGCAATCAAGCCATTTAGAGGCGTTGATGAAATTCAGAAGGCTATTAGCCGAAGTTCCAGAAAGTTCCTCTAGGTCGTCATAGAAATGATTTCCTAGATGTCGCTTTCTAAAATGACAGAGTGCTGGGCAGTGGCAAAGGAAGTGTAAGGTATCCTCATGTGCTTCTTCATCGCTGCACCCTCTGCAAAGGTCGTCAGTACTGAGCCTCATTTTCTTTTTATGGTATCTCAGTAGGTTGTGTCCGGTGATTATGCTGACAAGGGAATGGAGATGTGGATTAGTAAGAAAATACTTTCTTAAAAAGTTATCTCCGAGACTGGCTATGACAATTTTTGTATTTTCAATAACAAAGTATTTTTCAAGAAAACAAAGTAGGTTTGGGCGATACAGAAAACGACACTTGTACACAATTATGGATGAGGAGCTATTAAGGTATCGCAAAAAATTAAAATCTCTTACACCCTATCAAGCTCAATTAAGATAGAATCCAGAAAACAATGCGCACGCAGCTTTTCAACGTGAGACGACCAAGAATGCAGGGATAGGGGTGTTCTGCAGTTGATTTTCTTCCAAAACCTCTTTTGGATTTTATAGAATAAACGGAAAATATGTTCTAGATCGCGAGATTATGAGTTCTTTAAGTAATATTTTCTCTTGTAAACCTGCAGCTGTTATACGAATCGAATATCTGTAGATTTTTTATTAAAATTCCATCTCCTCTGAAACTGATATGTTCTCAGCAGTACAACCATTCAAGTTTTAAATGGAATAACGCTGCAGCGAACAGTATCACTACTCATTGTAGATTAGTCTCGGAAAGTCTCTGAGATCAGGGTGATTACATAGTTTCTTATCAAATAAATGCTATCTTTTGATGGCTTATATTTTGTTCCTCACCATAGTCGCGAAGCACTCACTCATTACATTCATTGCTGTTTTGTTAAAACCAATATTACAAGTTTTTTTTATAATTTTGTTCACATCGTCCATTTGTCTATGACTAATTAGCTCTCTTAGTGCTTAACTGAATTTTGTTAAGTTGTTTGGACGGTAGAATATGAGCAACATAACCGCATCCTCCATATACGACATGGAATCGCGAATCCCTCTATCCAATACTAAATCTACAGTCACAACATGATGCTGTCTTCGTTCCACAATGGCGGTTATCACCCATACTAAGTTTTAATACAAAGAAAATCAATGTAGTAAGTATACGCCACAGTACACCAATCTAAGATAATATATACGTAATTTTGAACCGATATTCCTACAACAACACAAGGTGTTTTGTTTTGCACAATGGGCAGCTATCCGACTCCTTCGTAGTGCAACAGGGTGATGACAAGGGGATGTTCTATCGCCAATTCTCTTCCTGCTGGCGATGGATGACGTATTGACGGCCAGTGTTGGTACAGCTGAGCGACAGGGCATTCAATGGAGACCGTTCGAAAGGCTCAGTCATTTAGATTATGCCGATGACGTATGTCTACTGGCAAATAACATTAGTGGGCTGAACGGGATGTGCCAAACACTGCAAGTGAAGGGAGAGTCGAGTGGTCTAGAATAAACAGCAAAAAGACAAAAAGTTGAAGTAGTGGAACAGTTCAACTACCTTGGCAGTATTGTCTCTGCAAACGGTGGTACGGATCTGGACGTTAAAAGTAGAATAAATAAAGCTCGTGCTGCCTTCGGTAGGTACTCTGTCCCCAATCTGGAAATCAAGTCAAATCTCCTTACGCACTAAGTTGAGATTCTTCGAATCCAATGTGAAATCCGTGCTGTTATATGCTTATGAAACGTGGAAAGTCACGTCTATCATTTCGAAGAAATTGCAGGCTTTTGTGAATCATTGTCCTGGCCACATCCTAAAAATTCACTGGCCACAAATAATATGAAATGAGGAATTGTGGCGCAGGACAAGTCAAGAGCGGCTGGACGTCGACATAAGAAAGCGTAAATGACGTTGGATTGGTCACACACTCAGGAAACCAAACAATGAAATTGCAAAGCAGTCCTTTGAATGGAATCCTCAGGGTGCACGGCGGGTTGGAAGACCAAGAACAACATGGAAATCAACTGTCTTAGCGGAAGCAGAATCCCAGAGAAAGACGTGGCCACAGCTAAAGTACCTTGCAGCAGACCGTGAAGGATGGAGACGTTTTGTTGACGCCCTATGCCCCAACCGGGGTTACAGGACACGATGATGATGATTGCGCAGTTTGCCAAGTAGAAAGAGTCTGTTATTTAAACTGGCTTTCGAGAGTCCGTCGAATAATATGGAAATAGAACAACAAATATTGACATTTGACAAGTAAATGGACCTCTGGATCCGCCGTTTTCACCAATTTTAATAGATGCGCAGAACTGAATAACAATTAAAACGCTAATGATATTACCATTGATAATAATTATAAATAATGTGAGTATTCGCTACAAGACCCATTAGCCGTTATATATATGTAGATCCGTCTCTCTCTTTTTCGCAAGCTATTGTTATTCAATAAAAAAAAACATGAAAATTATTTCGCTCTTTTATGCAATCTGTGACAGTTAATTCGTGAGAAACTAGTTTCATATTTTGATATTCCTACATTATTTTGTATGGAGAACTCTGTTTCTAAAATCACCAGCGAGCTTCGGAGATAACTCAGAAAATTATTTCATATTAGCTGCCTGAAATGGATTGGATACCCTTTCGACCCTAACCTTCTGATACCCTTTATCCATAAGTTTTAAAAAAACACGTTCATAATATTTCAAATTTACAGAACATTTTTCAACCTGTTTAAGCTAATACTGTGACTTATTTAAGCTCTGCTATTTTCTGCTTGTGAGTTATTTGAAAATTGTCATCTGTCAAAATTCCTTGATCAATTCTTTTTGCTTTTGCTTGATTTTAGGAAGAGAAAGATGCAGTAAATATTTTGCAGCTTATTTATTACGAATTATTGTTCTTATTCAAAAATTAACAAAGAGCTTTTGTGTCATATTATGTCATCGGCTTAGAGTGAAAAGCAGATAACTCCTATTTTCAATTTTGTATACAAAATTATTTAAACAAAATTGTTCGCATAATTTGAATAAAACGAAAATTACAGTATTTATATTTCAGCACTCGCTTTTGCTAAATTCAGTGAAATTGAAAAGATTTGATAGATTTATTTATTTTTAAGCAATTTTTGAGTGGTCTATAATGCCAAAAAAAATGTGGAGTTTTTGCAGGTTTACACTCTAAGCCGACGATGTGATATCCATGATTTAATAATAAATTATTCACAAAATGAATTTTGTTTTGTTTTTATACACACATAATAGGTAATAGGTACATATTGACTTATTTAAAAATTGGTATGAATTTACTGTAACAACAATGTAAGTTATGAAGACCAAAATTTAAAAAAAATTCTTGAATTAAAAAACAAAACTTCATTTAGTTAGAAATATATTTTTTTAAGTTGCTCAATCTCAATATGAGATCTTGTCTTAATTTAAGCTCGAAGCAATCTTAATTTAGTAATGCAATATTGAAACAAGCCGAAACAATCTAAAATATGCAAATACACAAAAAAACTGTGTGAAGTAGGTAGTAATCAATTTTCAACATCGGGCCTTTGTAATGCGAATAAGCCTAGTGGAAACGTTTTCGGCTGATAAGCGGAAGGTCTCAGTAAACCTTATGGCGCAGCTTTGTTGAAACAAGAATTCTTAGATTTTGTCACTTGTCTTAAGAATTTCTGAGTCCATCTAGACTTTCATCAACAAATAATCTTTTTTCAACATTGTTTCTCTTTATTTTAGCTTTTTTTTAATGAGACTATAACTTTGAACGTCATTTTTGCTTTAAAGAATGCCCTCGTTTTGGAAATTACAAAATTCGTCACCGTTTTTATTCAGCAAGTAAAAATACTATTTAAATTTGGAAAATTCAAAAAAATATTTGTAGATTAGAAAAAATTTACGGAAATCAATAATTCAGACTTTCGAATCTCAAAACATATATAATTTCATTGATTTCTTTTAATAAATAGATTTCCCTTGAAAACTGCTTTAACGATTTTAACTCAATGTAGAGTTATTATAATGATTCATCAACAAACATGTGCCTTTGTCAGCATCTAATTCATTTGTTGATAATGACCAATTTGTCTTCATCTGTTAAATCTTTAAAATTATTATTCATTCGAAAATATGTGAACATGGTCTTGAAAAATCATTAGGTATTCCATATTTTTTTGCGTCGGTATAAAAAAAACTGTCACAACGCAAAAAAAAAATGTTTGTATGATGACAGTTCATTGTCCATTAATGTAATTTTTTTTAATTATATTTCCCTAAATTAAGGAAAATATAACATATGCCTTTTGTTAATCATTCATCTAAATTTTCACATCGTCATCAAAACAAACCCAACATATTTCCATTTGGAAACGTATCTATCCGATTTTAAATTGAACATAAAAGCATCATCACCACAGGAGCTTGTCATCATTAATCTCATTTACTCAATGATACCAATCAGTCAGTTAAGTTTCAGGCATCAGCATCAAAGGAATGAAAATGAAAAATGACAGATCGCGTGAATTTCACGCCTCATATAACGAATGAATCAAGAAAAAAAAGATTTCATATTATCTACTTTCAAATATTATGTAGTTAACTCTATGTAATTAAGAGAACCTACATTTAAATCATAATCAAGTTATTAACTGAGTAGCTGTAGGGTAGAGGTACCTTTGAAAGTAAGATTGTGGCTTTAAAAAGTTTTTTTTTAAATTGAGGAAAAAGGTTAATTCTGATTACTGATTTGAATGAGAAATTCTCTTCATCAATGTTCTAAGAAACATCTTTTAAGAGAAAGACTTATCATGAAAAATTGATGAAACAGATCTTTGTCAACAACGCAAATAAAAATGACCTTGAAAGCAACTCCTTCTATTTACCTTTCCGTTGAAAAAATAAATTTCAGAATTCTATCGCATCCGTTCGCAACCCCCCGAGAAATTATTTTGTTTATAGAAATAGAAAGTCCCGAAGAACTTCGTTCATATAAATGTTTCTTATTTGACACAACTTTAGGCCGTTATTCCACTTATGAAGTCAGGAATTTTACCCTTTCACCCCAGTTCTCATCTTGATTATGGAAATTGCTGTTATCAAAGGAAACTGAAATGCTCAACAACTGCAGCTGCAGTGCAGCCTCACATTCGAACATGACTTTTTATTAGAAAAGAAAATTTAAACTAGAGTGGTTTCATGGTTGCAACTCTTGAGAGTTGCGAGTTAAATTGTGAAAATGTGACTAAAACGTGCGTATGTTAAATGCCCTTACGGCTTACGCGCACATTAAAAGGCTTTCATGATGGTGTGAACTTGAATGTACCTTTTTTCTGCTTCACGCTTTAAACATGGTTACCGGGTTAACCCAATAGGTTAATGGGTTTTCTTTTGAAGTTTAATTTAGTGGATATGAGGAGCTGTGGAAACTGTTGCTTTGTGTACATGGGGTTTCATTAATTTATGCCATTATGACGAGTCGAAAAGGAAGAATTGAGCAGTCTTTTTTTAATAAATGAAAATGTAAATTCAGCTTTAATAACTAGGAATTTCTGTATCACAGAATTTAGTGCATAACAAATTTGTTTGCAAATGAAAAAGAACTGTACAAGATGAAATTGTAACAAAACAAAATTTCGTGCAAAAACTGCTCACTGCTGAATGATGATTCTTAGTAAGAGTGTTGTAAATATAATTTAATACCAACGCAATTCGTAATTTAATATGTTAACTTAAATGTACCTAGTACCTACATAAAATGATAACTACTTTGCTATGTTTCACTTTGCCTATATAAATCAAGTTGTAGCAGGTTATGGGCCCAGGTCATAACTAAGGGAATAAGTTGCATTCATTTTATTGTTATTGAAATTTGCATTAATCGTTTGTCGAATTATTTAGCGATGGGTTCGTTATACCAAATAGAAAAACTGGATGGGGAGAATTACAGCAGTTGGACCATACAAATGAGAAGTGTGTTAGTACATGCTGATTTATGGTCCTACGTCGATGGAACAAATGCTTTAACGGAGACCCTGAAACCAGAAGAGGTTTTAGCTTGGAAAGCAGCAGACGGAAAGGCGCTTGCTTCAATTTTGCTGAGCGTAAAAACTACGGAGCTAATCCATGTGAAGAAGTGTGAGACATCCAAAGGAGCTTGGGAGAAGCTACGTGAAATTCATCAACCAAGAGGACCAGCTCGGATGGTGAGTCTTTTTAAAAAATTATTGCAGACTAGGATGTTCGATGGTCAGTCCATTGCAAGTCATGTCCATGAGTTTAGCAACATAGCAGAGAAATTGAATGAAGTTCAGCTGAAAATCGAGGATGAATTATTGGCCATTATTTTGTTGTGTAGTCTCCCTGATTGCTACGAAAATTTTATTGTTGCCATCGAGAGTCGCGATACTTTACCTTCGCTTGAAAATCTCCAGATCAAACTTATAGAAGAGGAACGAAGAAGAGTAGACAAGGATGTAAGCAGCAGTTCAGGTGCGCAGCAGATTTTCACAGCTAAATCTAAGCAAAAGAAGACAGATTTTAAGAAGACTAATCCAAAAGCACGAGGGAAATGTTTTTCTTGTGGAAAGCGCGGACATTTTGCAGTGGATTGTCGAAATTCTAAGAATCAAGCTCATTCTTTTGGAATTTTTTCTGCTGACGAGAAGGTACTTCGGCGTCATGAGTGGTGTCTAGACAGTGGTGCTACATCGCATATGTGTTGCGAAGAAGAGTTTTTTGTAGATCTTCAAAAACAAAAGGGGGAGATGGTGCAATTGGCCAATGATAATTTTGTTTTGTCGAGCGGAATCGGATCTGTTAGCTTAAGAGTAGGTTCAGAAAACATTTTGCTGAAAAATGTCTTGTTTGTTCCTGAGTTACGTGGTAACTTCCTGTCAGTCAGCAAAATAACACAGCACAAGTTCACCGTTGATTTCGTCCAAAACATGGCCATTGTAAGAAACTCGCAGAGGAAATTTGTACTCAGAGCTCACCAAAGAAATGATTTGTATATTGTGGAGTCCAAACCAGAAGCACTTTCTTTTAGTTCAAATTCAAGTTCTAGTCCGATAGAAGTGTGGCACAGACGTTATGGACATTTGAATATGGGAAGCTTGCAACAACTTAAACAAGAAAACATGGTTATCGGACTTGATATAAAATCATCGAGTTACATCCAGGATTGTGAAATATGTGCAAAAGGAAAGATGACTGTTCAACCGTTTCCGAAACAATCACTGTCCAGAAGTAAGGGGTTACTTGACCTAGTGCACACAGACGTTTGTGGGCCGATGCGAATTCAATCTGCAGGAGGTGCTCGCTATCTTGTAACTTTTATTGATGACAAGTCGCGGAATACAAAAGTGTATTTTATAAAAGCAAAGAACGAGGTTCTTGATGTGTTCAAGCATTTCAAAGCGATGGCAGAGTTGGAAACAGACTGCAAAATAAAAATGTTACGGAGCGATAACGGACGAGAATATCTCAACAATTCTTTTAACGAATATTTAGATAAGCATGGTATTAAGCGTCAACTTTCAATCGAGTACACACCACAGCAAAATGGGGTTGCTGAAAGAGCGAACCGTACTCTTGTGGAAATGGCTAGATGCATGCTCTTAGGCTCAAGTCTTCCGGAATTTTTGTGGGCAGAGGCTATTAACACAGCAGCATTCATTCGTAATAGATCACCTACGAAAATTTTGGGAAACATTACGCCAATTGAAAGCTGGTCAGGGAAGAAACCAACCATTTCTCACTTCAAAATATTTGGGTCAAAAGCTATTGTGTTGGACAAAAGGCAAGGACGTTCCAAATTTGATGCTAAAGGTAAGGAATTCTTTATGGTGGGATACTCGGAGGAGTCAAAGGGCTATAGGTTGTATGATCCGGTTACGAGAAAAATTGAAAAGGCTCGTGACGTTCGATTTTTTGAAAATGTTTTAGAGAATAAAGAAAACGATTACTTTATCACAGATTTGAATTTTGAATCACTTTCACTTCAAGATCATAAGAAGGAAGATAACCTAAATAGTGACTCAAAAAGTTTAGAAATCAGCCCCGAAAATCTTATTGAAGTCGTAGATGAAGATAACGCAGAAAGTAGTTCATCAAATCAGTTGCAGCGTGGACCTGGCCGCCCTAAAATACAACGAACTGGACAAAGAGGCCGACCAAGAAAAGAATATAAGACTATTGAATCTGTGAATGCTGTTGAAAATAACCTTGATATTCCAATGACTATTTCTGAAGCTTTGTCTAACAAGAACGCTGAAAACTGGAAGGATGCAATGGAAAAAGAGTATAGTGCTCTGTTATCGAACGATACTTGGGAACTTGTAGACCTACCAAAGAACGAGCCTGTTATAGGATGTAAATGGATTTTTACCATAAAGAAGAATCCAGATGGGACAATTTCTCGATACAAGTGCAGACTAGTCGCTAAAGGATTCGCTCAGAGGTACATGGTAAATTATTTTGAGACATTTTCCCCAGTGGTCCGATATTCTACCATACGCTTGATATTGGCAATGGCGGTGGAGCATGACTTACTTGTGCATCATCTTGACGTAAAGTCAGCGTATCTAAATGGTGAACTAAGTGAAACAGTGTACATGAAACAACCTGAAGGCTTCATAGATCCTAAAAATCCTGGAAAAGTATGCAAATTAAAGAAGGCACTTTACGGACTAAAACAAGCTGGAAGGGAGTGGAATAAGAAACTGAATAGCGTACTTCTCGAAATAGGTTTCACTAGGTGCAATGGCGATAGCTGTGTTTATGTGATGAATAAAGGAGCCAGTTTCAACATAATTGCAGTGTACGTTGACGACATGATGATAGCGTGCTCGACAGAATCATCGATGACCCATATAAAGGAAAAGATTATGGCGAAGTTTGAGTGCGAGGATAAAGGTGCAATAAAATATTTCCTTGGAATTCAAATAGAGCGGTGTGATCCCAGAGGTAAAATAGCGATTCATCAGCAGCAGTACATATTAGATTTCTTGCAAAGACAACGAATGGAAACCTGCAAACCAGCATATACACCACTTGATCCTGGAACGAAGTTAGTTAAGTGTACCAATTCATCGTGCAAGAAGGAAGATCAAACTCGTTATCAGTCTTTAGTGGGAGCATTAATGTATTTAGCTGTATCGACAAGACCTGACATCATGCATACCATAAGCAAGTTATCACAGTTCAACGTTGACCCTCATGAAGAACATTTCGTTGCCGTAAAACAGCTCATACGTTACATCAACACAACAAGTGGGGCAAGTTTGTCATTCATCAAATCATCGGATAAGATTAAAGGCTTCGTGGATGCAGATTGGGCAAGCAGTGCAGATGACCGCAAATCCTACACCGGCTTTGTGTTTATGTTGGCCGGAGGAGCAGTATCGTGGGAATCTAAGAAGCAAACGTCGGTTGCACTCAGTAGCACAGAAGCTGAGTATATGGCTCTTTCTCAGGCAAGCAAGGAAGCTGTTTATTTAAGAAATTTTATGCAAGAAATAGAAACTCAATCAACAGGTAAAAGCTCAATTGTATTATACAACGATAATCTTAGTGCTCAACAACTGGTAAAGAACCCGGTTTACCATCCAAGAAGTAAGCACATTGACATACGCTACCATCAAATCCGTGAACTCTTTGAAGATGGCGTTATTCAACTTGAGTATTTGAATACAGAGAACATGGTGGCAGATATTTTTACAAAGAACCTTGCAAGAATCAAGCATCAAAAATTTGCAGCTTTGTGTGGTATTCCAATCACATAATTTTATATTTTGTTTTTTGTTATATCGCGTTGAGGGGTTGTGTTGTAAATATAATTTAATACCAACGCAATTCGTAATTTAATATGTTAACTTAAATGTACCTAGTACCTACATAAAATGATAACTACTTTGCTATGTTTCACTTTGCCTATATAAATCAAGTTGTCAATATTAAATGTATCAAAATAATTATATTTCAATGAATTTGTTTCTTTATCATTCTATCAGTTTTTCCCATTCAATAAAGACCTTTTTCTTATAAAAGTATTTAATCGTATTTTACTACAAAGAGGAATAGAATTGATATTGAAATAAAGAGGATGTTTTGGTTTTGCGAAGAAAATTTTAGATTTTAATGAAAACCAGCTTAAAAACTGTAGCGTTTTTATTTTTTATTTGCATGCAGAAATTAGGATATAAATAGTTATATTTTTCATTCTAAATTCTTTTCCTCTCACTTTTACAGCTCCCCAGCCCCCTTTGCCCAGTTCATCATCTGTATCCACCGTTAACAAGTTGAACAGTATTGGGCTCATCGGGCACCCCTGCCTTACTCCCTTACCCGTCCAAAATGTTTCCCAATCACTCCTGCCGATTTCAGTCTACTCGTTGTTTCTTCGGGTTGGGTATAGCACATACCAGGACCACTCAACCCAAGACACCTCATCCCGCAGCTTTCATACCATGACCCAGCTGGTCCCAGTACAACTAATACCGGGACAACTCATACCGGAAGTGAAACTGGACCCAAAAATAAATTATACTTGCAATAAAATACTGGGAAAGTTTATGGTGCGTGTTTTTGATAAGCTCGTTAAATTTATTTGTATGAGGGATTTTTTGGTTAGTAAAAGTGGGATTTGAATTTATAAAATATGATTTTTTTAATAATTCTTAGATTTTTTTTGTGGTGTTTCTGATGGAGTAAGGTCTGATGGAGGAGGTTCTGGAGGTGGGTCTGGAACCTGGACAAAGGAAAAATTTTTTTTTTTTTACTTTTTCATAGATTTTTTTTGTGGTGTTTCTGATGGAGTAAGGTCTGATGGAGGAGATTCTGGAGGTGGGTCAGGAACCTGGACAAAGGAAAAAAAAATTTTTTTTTTAACTTTTTCATAGATTTTTTTTGTAGTGTTTCTGGTGTAGGAAGGTCTGATGGAGGAGGTTCTGGAGGTGGGTCAGGAACCTGGACAAAGGAAAAAAAAATTTTTTTTAACTTTTTCATAGATTTTTTTTGTACTGTTTCTGATGGAGTAAGGTCTGATGGAGGAGGTTCTGGAGGTGGGTCTGGAACCTGGACAAAGGAAAAATTTTTTTTTTTTTTACTTTTTCATAGATTTTTTTTGTGGTGTTTCTGATGGAGTAAGGTCTGATGGAGGAGGGTCTGGAACCTGGACAAAGGAAAACATTTTTTTTTTTAACTTTTTCATAGATTTTTTTGTGGTGTTTCTGATTGAGTCAGGTCTAACAGAGGTGGTTCTGGAGGTGGATCTGGAACCTGGACAAAGGAAAAAAATTTTTTTTAACTTTTTCATAGATTTTTTTTTGTGGTGTTTCTGGTGTAGGAAGGTCTGATGGAGGAGGTTCTGGAGGTGGGTCAGGAACCTGGACACAGGAAAAAATTTTTTTTTTAACTTTTTCATAGATTTTTTTGTGGTATTTCTGGTGTAGGAAGGTCTGATGGAGGAGGTTCTGGAGGTGGGTCTGGAACCTGGACAAAGGAAAAATTTTTTTTTTACTTTTTCATAGATTTTTTTTTGTGGTGTTTCTGATTGAGTCAGGTCTAACGGAGGTGGTTCTGAAGGTGGGTCTGGAACCTGGACAAAAGAAAACATTTTTTTTTAACTTTTTCATAGATTTTTTTGTGGTGTTTCTGAATTTCTTAATATGTACATATGTACATATGTTTGTGTCTTACATACCGATATAATGCAATTGTAATAATGTTCAAAGTATGAATACCTACTTCTATCATAAAAAAAGCTAGCAAACATTCGAGTTTTGTAACATAATAGTTTTAGTAGTTTTCAATTTTCTCAAAAACTAGAAGACCTAGAATCATCTAGTTTTTGATTAAGAATTAGTTAGAGCAACGATTTTCAGAAAAACGGTTTAGAGAAATTACATTTTAAACCTTTTTTTTAAGTTTGTTTCCCAAATTTTGAGTTTAAAACCAGTTTTTTTTTTCAAAAACTTTGCATAAATTTTACTTGGTTTAAAAACTAGCTAATAATACAGAGTATTGGCTTTAAAAAGGTATAATACTTAATTGTAAGTGTTACCGTTATTTTTAAATCTTTTGCTCCATTTTTAGTATTCTTATAATTAATTTCCACTCCTGCCCAAACGGGGGGTGATAGACACCGTAATGGTGGTGTCAGTCATTGATTTTGAGAGCAGTTCTTTAAATTTAGAATGAAACTCAATATAAGCCTCATATTCATAATCCTGAAAGTGCCACCTTTCAGTTGATGCATCGCATTATATGAAAAATCGACTTTTATCTTTAAACGCCATTTGCGGCTAAACTAAACGTCCTAGAGGCATCAAAGTTGGCACCTTTAAACATGATTTGCGGCTAAACTAAGCGTCCTAGCGACTTATAAAAATATATACCGCAATTCCAGTGGATTTTTTTCACAGTTTTGCATTAGTTAGATACATTTTTGAATTGGAATGAAATAAAAAGTACATTAAACAAAAAAATAAAAAAAAATTAATTTAAAAAAATTTCAAACAAAAAAACTTACAGCCCTATTATTGACACGATTCAAAACTAGTTTTAATATAAAACTAGTTCTATGGTGGTTTTGAGTTTCAGGTTTTGAACATATTGGTATTATTCAAACAAAAATTGACATCTAAAACTCGAAATCAGAGTTTTAGATGTCAATTTTCGTTTGAATAATACCAATATGTTCAAAACTTGACACTTGAAACCTCTACAAAACTAGTTTTACGTTAAAACTAGTTTTGTATCGTGTCAATATAGGGCTGTTAATATTTTTTAATTTTTTGAAAAATGTAATTTTTTTTTCATTTCCATTCAAAAAATATCTAACTAATGCAAAACTGTGAAAAAAAATCCACTGGAATTGCGGTTTTCTTGTCATTTTGATGACAACTTCGCATTGTTTAGGAACACCACAATTTGTTCCTTTACCTGGTTTGTAAGACTTTGAAGTTTTGGTGAGGAAAAACGGTTCGATGAATCAATTTGAAAATTTACAAGAATATTGATGATTTAAAAGTCTATAAATTTGCTTACCAACACAAGCCATGCAATCAATATTTGCAACGAAAAAAAAAGATTTACGAAAAGACCACAAAACGTCGGTTTTTAGTACTTTTTTTAAACTAACGGTGAACGGTAAAAAAAATAATTTCTACTATATCATAAAAAAATCTTGTAAAACGCTTTTTCAAATTTCCAAAACTGTCTTTGAATTTTTTATAACGTCATTATTTGCTGAGATATTGGTAATCAAGGCTAAAAGTAACTTTTTTCATTCAAAGTCAGATAAACCATGTCAAAAAAAATCGTACGAAAACAACAAAAAAACTGAATTGAAGCTGAATAAACAAGGTATCTGATCATGACATTTAATTGACTCAAAAAAATTTATCCATAGAAATGAGGACATTCAAAAAAAAAAAATAAAACAAAATAATTTTGTTGTCTCGTCTCATTTTTTGCAATAACGCAATAACGGTACTTCAAAAAAATTTGTTTGCAAACAAATCTCGAAACAAAAAAACATAAAGCTGTAAAATGCTTTTCATTTCAACTTAATACGACCACTCGTCACAAAGATACAGCTCTTCAAAAAACGCTAACAAAAATTGAAAAAAAATTTGTTCCTTTAATATTGTTGACTAGTGTATATTTTTTTGAAATTTTTGTAAAAAACTCTTTAAACAATTTTTTGTTGTTGTTTTCTTAGAACTGGCACTTTCTAGATCACGAATATGCTTTTTATAAGTCGCTAGGATGCTTAGTTTAGCCGCAAATCATGTTTAAAGGTGCCAACTTTGATGCCTCTAGGACGTTTAGTTTAGCCGCAAATGGCGTTTAAAGATAAAAGTCGATTTTTCATATAATGCGATGCATCAACTGAAAGGTGGCACTTTCAGGATTATGAATATGACGCTTATATTGAGTTTCATTCTAAATTTAAAGAACTGCTCTCAAAATCAATGACTGACACCACCATTACGGTGTCTATCACCCCCCGTTTGGGCAGGAGTGGAAATTAATTATAAGAATACTAAAAATGGAACAAAAGATTTAAAAATAACGGTTACACTATTAAGTATTATACCTTTTTAAAGCCAATACTCTGTATTATTAGCTAGTTTTTAAACCAAGTAAAATGTATGCAAAGTTTTTGAAAAAAAAACTGGTTTTAAACTCAAAATTTGGGAAACAAACTTAAAAAAAAGGTTTAAATTATATATAATTTGTTTTTCTGAAAATCGTTGCTCTAACTAATTCTTAATCAAAAACTAGATGATTCTAGGTCTTCTAGTTTTTGAGAAAATTGAAAACTACTAAAACTATTATGTTACAAAACTCGAATGTTTGTTAGCTTTTTTTATGATAGAAGTAGGTATGCATACTTTGAACATTATTACAATTGCATTATATCGGTATATAAGACACAAACATATGTACATATGTACATATTAAGAAATTCAGAAACACCACAAAAAAATCTATGAAAAAGTTAAAAAAAAAATGTTTTCTTTTGTCCAGGTTCCAGACCCACCTTCAGAACCACCTCCGTTAGACCTGACTCAATCAGAAACACCACAAAAAAAATCTATGAAAAAGTAAAAAAAAAAAAATTTTTTCCTTTGTCCAGGTTCCAGATCCACCTCCAGAACCACCTCAGTTAGACCTGACTCAATCAGAAACACCACTAAAAAATCTATGAAAAAGTTAAAAAAAAAAATTTTTTCCTTTGTCCAGGTTCCTGACCCACCTCCAGAACCTCCTCCATCAGACCTTCCTACACCAGAAACACCACAAAAAAAATCTATGAAAAAGTTAAAAAAAAAAATTGTTTTCCTTTGTCCAGGTTCCAGACCCACTTCCAGAACCTCCTCCATCAGACCTTACTCCATCAGAAACACCACAAAAAAAATCTATGAAAAAGTAAAAAAAAAAAATTTTTTTCCTTTGCCCAGGTTCCAGACCCACCTCCAGAACCTCCTCCATCAGACCTTACTCCATCAGAAACACCACAAAAAAAATCTATGAAAAAGTTTAAGAAAAAATTGTTTTCCTTTGTCCAGGTTCCTGACCCACCTCCAGAACCTCCTCCATCAGACCTTCCTACACCAGAAACACCACAAAAAAAACCTATGAAAAAGTTAAAACAAAATTTTTTTTTCCTTTGTCCAGGTTCCAGATACACCTCCAGAACCACCTCAGTTAGACCTGACTCAATCAGAAACACCACAAAAAAAATCTATGAAAAAGTTAAAAAAAAAAATTTTTTTCCTTTGTCCAGGTTCCAGATCCACCTCCAGAACCACCTCAGTTAGACCTTACTCAATCAGAAACACCACAAAAAAATCTATGAAAAAGTAAAAAAAAAAATTTTTTCCTTTGTCCAGGTTCCAGATCCACCTCCAGAACCACCTCAGTTAGACCTTACTCAATCAGAAACACCACAAAAAAATCTATGAAAAAGTAAAAAAAAAATTTTTTTCCTTTGTCCAGGTTCCAGATCCACCTCCAGAACCACCTCCGTTAGACCTGACTCAATCAGAAACACCACACAAAAAATCTATGAAAAAGTAAAAAAAAAAAAATTTTCCTTTGTCCAGGTTCCTGACCCACCTCCAGAACCACCTCCGTCAGACCTTACTCCATCAGAAACACCACAAAAAAAAATGTATGAAGAAGTAAAAAAAAAATGTTTTCCTTTGTCCAGGTTCCAGACCCACCTCCAGAACTTCATTCGTCAGATCATAATCCATCAAAAAAAATCTTGGAAAGTTCCTACCTGATTAAAAGTGTTTATCATTAACTATCTTTTCCACACCAGTCTTAGAACAAAAAAACATCCCTCCGCAAAAATTCGTTAGCGAAAATCCCTCTCCAATTCAAATTTTCAAAACTGAACGAAGTGAATGCACAAACCCTATCTTGAATTTTTATTTTCGTTGAGTTTTAGTTTCCGGTACGAAGATTATTTTGGGGATGAGTTTTAGCGACTTTACTTCCGGTATGAGTTGTCCTGGTATGGGTTGAGGCTTGGGTTCACTTGCGCGGTATTAGTTGAGTGGGTATGAGGTGTCTTGGGATGTGCTGCGTTGACACCGTTTCTTCGTATACCTCCCCTACTCTTTCCCTGAGCCCTTCTCTCACTCCTCTTTCCTCCAACGCCTTTATCATAATTTTCCTGTCTACTGAGTCAAATGCAGCTTTTAAATCTATAAACAGTGCCACTAGCTTGCCCCTCTCTTTTTCAACCTCTCTGTTCACCAAATAGTTCAGCACATATACATTACCTATCGTTCCTACTCCTCTTTTGAAACCCGTTTGATTTGGTGGTATAAATATAAATATAAATATAAATATAAATATAAATATAAATATAAATATAAATATAAATATAAATATAAATATAAATATAAATATAAATATAAATATAAATATAAATATAAATATAAATATAAATATAAATATAAATATAAATATAAATATAAATATAAATATAAATATAAATATAAATATAAATATAAATATAAATATAAATATAAATATAAATATAAATATAAATATAAATATAAATATAAATATAAATATAAATATAAATATAAATATAAATATAAATATAAATATAAATATAAATATAAATATAAATATAAATATAAATATAAATATAAATATAAATATAAATATAAATATAAATATAAATATAAATATAAATATAAATATAAATATAAATATAAATATAAATATAAATATAAATATAAATATAAATATAAATATAAATATAAATATAAATATAAATATAAATATAAACATAAATATAAAACATATCTTTTTAAAAACTAAAAGAAGTGTAGGTAATCTTTAATTTTAAATTTTAATTTAATAAAATTATTTTATATTTATAATTTTGCAGGGTTTTACACAAAAAATGGTTCCGGGTACCGTAATATCTTAAAATGCCACTGGGGCTGAAGTTTTTCAAAATCATTTAAGTAAAATACCATTTTCCTCAACCATTGTGGTGCCGGTACTTTTAGTACAGCTAAAAATTAAAAACCTCTCTATTAGAACTCTCAGTTTGAAGAACATTACTTTTTCGTTTTAAGTCAAGAGATACAAATGAACATACAACCGAAATTCAGGATCAACTTTTTCTTTTCACATTCATCTTTATTAACATAATTGATTAAAGTGTTGAGTTTGGTTTTGACAGAAGTACAATAACAATAGTTGTCCTGGAGAAGTTATAAAATTATAACGTAAGCAAAAGTTTCACACACTTTTAATTAAATTTCAAGATCAATTATTATTATTTTCCAGATGACAACAGGTGCAATGCAAGTGACAGAAATCATCTCAATTAAATAATATTAATATCAATTGATATACTCATCAGTCAAAAGCCTACTTAAATTAACCGCTATATACGCGTTACCCACAGGTTTTTCACTTGTCAAGTATTAATATTCCACCTCTTTGAATTATCAACTGACTGAGATGTATTTAACCCACATGAAAGTTGATCATTATGAAGATACTCTTGAAGTAAAATTACGTCTCTACAGCAGAAACTTAATTTTTGTTTCTTCATTTTTATTATTTAAATTATGGACATGCATTTTTGGAAATGAAATGCGTAAATGCTCTCTTCCTGGTAAGAGGAAGGCTTTAATGCAATTTGTTTTTAACATTTGCCAATACTATTTACAAAGTTGCAAGGATAAAAATTTCTTTTCAAAAAGGCTTTAGTTTTATCGTAAATTGCATATTCTACACTCCCATACTTCAAAACCTCTAACATTTCACTGTATTTTGGAAAAAAAAATTTGAATTATAAGAGTTGCGAGGCAAACTATGGTCATATGATTCATATATAAAACAACGAAAATTAAAGACCTAAGAGGACTTACAGTTGGTGACATTAAAACTTCTTCCTGTTCCTTTGTTGAAAATTGAGGAAATTCAAAACATCATAAAAGCGGCAGTTATAAAATTTTTTGTTTAAATACCATGCTCCTGTTGTCAATTATATTTGAAACACCAAATAAACTCCTAACTATAACTTCCTCATCAAGTTATCATCTTTTCTCCAAACTATCTTATCTCCAGATAATTTATCTACAAACTTCAAAAAGAAACTCATAATTCGAAAGATAAACTTACTCCCACCGTACACCGAAGATGCTGCTTATCTAAACTTTAACATGACCAACGACAACGATACGATAAAACTAATAATGACACTCTAATCTCCATAAACAACTCAATATAAAGTCTGACACACCGCGCCGCAACGGTCGATACCGAAAATTATTATGTATCTTCGTATCTTGGTCTTCAGGTCGCGGCAGATTGATCGGGTGGTGTTGCTTGGATCTTTTGGTCGTGGGCGCCTCACTAATTTACATTCATCAGCCGATAGCTCGACGCTGTATATCTGTTTATGGGCTTTATTAGCATAACGCAAGGGTCTTCCCGTTGCGGTGCACAAGCTTGCACTTGCACATAGAGGCAGCCACACACCAAGCATCACACCAAACCGAGTAATATTAAACAAATTTACATCGCATTTAGGTGTCAGATGCAAGTCAAATACCCAAACCCGTATCTTATGCAAATGTATTAGAATAAAATGCATCTATGCATCTTATAGTGTGTTCACAGGTAGGTACACACTTACCTTTTAGTGGTGTCTTGGAGTGCACTTTTTGCTCTGTCGAACGTCTCAAGATGACCTTTTTAGTAGGCGGTGAACCTTTAAGAGTGTTGATGGTGCTGCTAAGTGCTGATGATGTTGTTGTTGCTATTGGTGTTGCTGATGCAGCTGTAGCTGGTGTTGATGCTCCTGATGTGGCGGTGGTTTTTGCTGCTGATGTTGGTGTAGTTGTACCAATTGGTGACGATAGATTTTGTTGTTGCTGCTGTGGTGTCTGAGCATTATTATTATTTGGTGATGGTCGTTTTTCTGGAAAGACAAACAAAAAATTTGATGAATTAAAGATACATTTTTTTTACGGGAAACTAATCAAATATATGCTTTGGGTACTAAGTTCGGGAATATTTTTAGCAATTTTAGGAAGGAAGCCTTAAAGAGATAGGGGCATTATGAAATATTACGCTTATTTGATTTTAAAGGTAAATTCAAAAAGCTTAACGAATGTTAACTGAGTTGGGGAGTTAAAATAGAAAAAATCCGACTGAGCTAGAAAAATCACTGCCAAAATGACATCAAAACATTTGACACAACTAACAATTCAATATGTATGAAGTCCTAGCTTTACCTACACTTCAGTAAGCTTTCAATAGAATTGTCAAAAAGCTCAGTAATTCTTACATACGAGTAATCTTGATTTATTTTTCCCAAAAAATGTTGTTATTCTACTGCCAAAATTTAGATATATAAAAGCTTGAACACGTCCATAGCACTCATATGAAAGTCAATACAAACATCTTTCGTATATCGAGTGCAAATGAAATAAGAAGGCTTTTTTTAAATATCATTAGCAACTTTAAGGATGTTATTGTCTTCTTTAAGAAACTATTACCTCTTTAAGGTTTTTTTCTGGATTATATTTTTAATTTTTTTTTTAGATTAAGCTTTATATAAATTGAAATTCGCAAAAAAGAGATATTAGGCGTGTTCAGGAAAATGAGATCTCAAGCGAATCCAATATTTTCTTTCCTCAGTTCTCTTTTGAAAGCAAAATTTATGAGGAATCCTGTTCACGATACTGAGATTGCTGAGGGCTCTGAGATCTCATTTTCCTGAACTCGTCTATTATTATCTTTTGAAGCTTTTAACTTGAGTTCTAATGATCAGAACTTCAAGGTTAAGGTGTTAAAACCAAATCAATAATAGTGAGCTACATTTTGGTGTTCAAATTTGGAGAGTTTAAAATGATTTATCAATACATTTCAGAAATGTTCATTGTTTATAATGTGCAGCTATAATCAACTTGATTTTCGGTATTTTAAATTCAGAAAATTATGAAAAAAATCAGAATTTTTAAAATCAATACAACCAAACAAGGATATAACCGCCTTAAAATTTCTTTTAAAGTATGTCATCGGATGAACACAGGGATTACTTGAACAGCAGAGTCACGAGTTGTGATTTTATGGAATTGATTACAAACAAAAAAATTTTAATTGAAAAACATTCTACATGGTTCCATTCATAATTATTTTAAGCTTAGGATTTGAAAATACTGCCATCAAACAAACCAAACGTTCATACATTTTTATTTCTAAAGGGTGTGTTTTTAGACGTGTGGTTTTTTGGTTGGCAATACTTTTTTCGGAGTTGGTCTTTTTGACAGCTGTCACTTGATTTATGCTTAGTTTGGTTTGCCATTTCATAATGAATAGACTTACTCCTGAACAGCGTTTGCAAATCGTGCAAATTTATTACTAAAATAATGGTTCGGTTCACGCACTGCGATAAAAAATGAAGCCGGCCATAATGTAACAGTCAATGAGGAGTGCTATAGAGCCATGATTAATGACTTTTTCGTGCCTGAATTGGAAGATGTTGATGTTGACGACCTTTGGCTCCAACACAGCCAACAAAACAATCAACAATGCGCTACTGCTGACAAACGGCCCCAATTGCTGCAAAAAGTGGTCGAAAATTGGGCCTCTAGGCTGGAATTTATTCGAGCCAGCCGCTGCGGCCACTTGCCCGAAATCAATTTTATAAGATAATGGCAAACCCTTATCTTTATAATAAAGCTAAATTCTTGGCCATAACATTGAATTATATGCGTTTTATATCTTCTTGAGAGGCACACGTCTAAAAAAAACCCTTTAGAAATATGTACTTCACCTTATTTTGTTTAAGGTATTTAATGAATCTTTTTCTTTGCATTTTGGGTACCAACATATTATATATTTTTATTAAATCGTACCTTTTGATCAAGATGTTGCCAAAAGTAAATGACATTGTCAGTCTCTTAATTTTTGGGCACTAATTTCCGAAAGAAAAAATGTATCCTGATAAGGCATTTTCGGTGAAAAATATAAACTTTTTCATTCAATCCAGGCAAATGTAGATATTTGAATTTCGTTTTTTTTTTTGCTTTCAATTTCTTTCAATAATGTCACTTTTGTAATCACTTTTTCCACACTGTTATGAAGATAGGTACAAAAAAAGGAAGGGCTGGAAGGGATATCAAATTAGAGATACAATTCTTTACAGAAGCTTTTAACCATGAGGCACCGTAAGAATTTCGCAAAGTTTTGAAAAGATTTTCAATGAATCATAAACAGCCTCCATTGTGAATGAGCATCGTGCAAATGCAGTGGAAGCCTGTTGAAAATCTCCACTAACCTTGTGACTGGGTTTTAAAATTTCATAATTTAAATAGCCCATTTAGACTTAGAACTAAGAAATGCGTTTTGAATTAAATATTTTAATTTTAATGTAACAAGTTCTCTAAAAAAATATTCAAAATGCTGTAAAATGAGGACTTCTAAATATGTAATATATATAATGTAAATATGTAACATAAGCATTTAAATTTTATATAAAATATACAATTCCCTATTTTGACAATATGTACCTTCTTCATATATTGTCTCAAAAAAATTAAATAGTGATCGAAAGCTTTTCCTTTTATAATCCATTGTATCTCCTCTTGTAATTTGTTTTAAGCAATTTTATCCACACCGCAACGCTTGTATTTTGATTAACGCATAGCCTCTTACTCCTTGTGTTATTCATTTCAATAGTGAATTAACTGCATATTTGCTTTAAATTTATATTTTTAGCTTAAAGAACATTTTTTTTTTTAGAAAATATGAAAATGAATTGAAAATGAAAAAAACTTTGTTTTTTAATATAATTGTTTTCCCTTTTTTTTAGAAATACACAGTTTCAAAAGCTTGTTTATCTTGAACAAATTTTTGGTGGAATTAATTCACAATTATAAACACAATTTCAAACACAAATCTCGTTAAAAATTTCTTCAATATCCTTGTATTAAATTTAATTCACTTGGACCCATTTGTTGTAACGAAACTTAAATATTCAAAAGTTCAAAATAAGTCAAAAAAGGAGGGAAAAAGCGCTTAAGTTAAACATAAATATTTAAGTTTCATTTCAGCAAACTATTGCTTGTTTGAATTGAATTATTGATGTTTTTTTGTTAAAAGTTTGATTTATATTTTTTGAGTAAAAACTTTATAACGTTACTTTATAAAAATTAATATTGACTCAAAATCTTATATAAAACTAACTTTAACGCTTAGCCTCTGAAATATTTAGCATTATTTTTATACACAAATTGATTTTTTTTTTTCAAAAGAAATAATATCTGAAGGCTTTGTTTTCATCATCAACGATATTTCTTTTTTTATTATAAAACAAAAATGAATGGTTTAGATTTTTATTTTAATCTTTAAACTCTCTTCATAATATAAAAGAAATTAAGAGAACAAAATGAATTGTCAGTTTGTTTTTTAACCATTTTTGCTATGCTCAATTATTTTGAGAGACCCAGATGATACTGGATAGCTGATAAGAATATAAAAACAAAAATGTATGACATATAAAAAGCTTGTTTAACATGAGACGTACGATATACTTGATAAAGTATCGATTAGTAATCTTTTGTTACTTTCATTACACTGTGTGAATACTTTTGTAATAATTATATTGAAATTAGCTTCAAATATGAATGAAACATTCATAAATACTGTTGTATAAGTAGCCCAGGCAAAATGTACTTTCACTGCTGAATAAATACAAGTGAAGGTTTTTAAATGCAATAATCTTTATTTTGGTGTAAGGAATACTCAACCATTGACAAATCGTGTGCGCGTTAAAAGTTATTCAAGGTCAAATGTCAAAAAAATTGGATTTTCGTTTATAACTTTTAAACTGTAAATGCTATCAAAAATTACTTCATACAAACCTTGTAGATCATATAATTTTCTATAAGAAATGTTTACGCACTTTTTTTCTCCCACTGATCGTTTCGGAGATATCGCCATTTAAAAAAAAAACCTTATTTGACGAAAATGTCTGTTTTTTACCTTTAACACATGAACGGTGATTGCTATTGGAAACAACTTCATACAAAGTTTTTACACTTTTAAATTTTCTACAAGAAAATATAATTTTTTTTCTGCGAGTTATAGTTCCAAGGATATCACTATATTAAGAACGTCGTCAAAAGTTTCACTCTCAAATGACGAAGTTGTCAAAGATAAATTTATACCTACTTTATGTGGTATTATATTGTCTATAAAAAAATACTACTCAACTTTTTTCATAGGAGTGATCAGTTAGAAGATATTAGTACTTCAAAAAGGTGAAAAGCTCAAAATATGGGTTTTTCGCTACAACTTTTAAATAACAAATTTTGTCAAAAAATTTTGTACACAATTTACATATGAATGGTCCAGGGGAAAAACGGCTTAAGTCCACTTTGATCGATTCCGAGAAAAACGTAGTTGTAAATGTTTTACTAAAATAATGGCTAATTTAAAGAAAAATAAATAAAACTAACAATTTTTTGTTGAGCACGAAGTATACTCAAGTAAGTAAACATATATTTATTATAACATCTTGAATTTTGTGCATGATAAGCTGACATGAGTCAAAAGGACCTTCGACGTTTTAACCAAAATTTTGAATTTTTTTATTTGAAATTTTCTTCCGAAAGAACCGGACATGATAATTGGAAACGGTTTTCTGCTTTTTATTCAGACACCTCTAAAAGATACTTTTGGAAAAAAGTTTTTTTAAAAAGTGTACTATTTTGCGAGTTTTCAAAATCCTATGTGAAGAGAGCTATACTACATCCGATAGTACTCATACAAATCTATAATATGTCATCATTATAGGTAGTTTAATTTTTTTCAAAAAGTGGACTTGAGCCGTTTTTCCCCTGGACCCTTCATATATTGAACTAGTTTACAAAATGGTAGGGTCCTTAGAAAAAATATATTTTCTAGACTAATTTTGGGTCACTGAGCACGAAAATAAAAATTATTTTTTTTTTTTTGCAAAGAAGTGTTGTCGAGTCATGCGCAAAAATCATTTTCTCAGCAATTTTTTCAGATATTCCCATAAATCTCGCTAAAGGTTTAGCTTATTTACATAAAATGTGAATTTTCTGAATGATGTATCTGTCTCCTTCCGACGATGTACTGCTTGTATATAAGTCGGACTGAAATTTTATAAGTTACAGGCATTCAAAGTTTCAAAAACGAGTATTCTTGAAAAATTTCTGGTTTTTGGTTGCTCCATCTAGATAGAAAAAAAAATATTTAAAATAATTTTAAGGACTCAAGTGAAAAATTATCTCTTTAACAAAGATTTAAGCCAAAGTTTTTCAAAATCGGACGATAAATGTAAAAGTTATTAAATAATTAGTGAAAGAAGGCAATTTAATTTTTTTCAATAAGTCATATAAATGTATATTAGGGTGTCTGTTATTTCCCAAAATCAGTTTTTCAATTTTTATTCGTATGAAAAAACATTGCGATGATAAAAACAAACAACGGCTTCAAAAGACTAAGTGAATTTTACGCTAGACCTGACACCTATTTTGTGTCTAAGACATTTTAATAACATCTTCTGGTCTTAAGTGATTGATAGAAAAATGACTAACAAATTCCGTTACCTATAATTTTCTTAAATCCATTGGGTACTAGCGGTCTTTCTTAGAGAAAAATTTTGTACTTTAGACTTTTTCGTCAACGACTACGCATTTTCAAATTTCTTCTTGAGCTTTTCGATAGCTAAAAAGTCAAAGCAGATAACGAATAACTAAATTTTTCAAAATCGCAACGTGAATATTCAGAAATCAGAAAATTGGTATAATGACTTTTATTATGAAGGTTCCGTATTCAAAAAAGAATTCTTAACCGCTTAAAATTGGTCTGCTTTTCTTTGTTGTGCGGATTACGGGTTTCCCACATTTCTTAACAAATATGTGTGATTAGGTTTTTAAAAGTTTGAAGTTAACTAAAAATATAGATAAATTTGATAATCTTTTTTTTTACTAGGCATGAAAGCGCAATTATTTTATTTACAAGTATCATAATCAGAATTGAGTTACATAATGTCAGAAATATGTTATTGTACAAGAAGTTTAAAACACACACAAAGACGTTGGGACATTTTTAAAAATACAAAATTGAGTTACTTAAGTTCTTGTATTCAGGTGACGATTTTATTTAACCCTCAAGTTGAATTTCTTGAAAAGTTTTTTTTTCACCTAACTTGTTCAATAACTCGAACTTATATACTCGTATATAATATGGAAAGTTTACTGAGTAAAATATTTTTAGAATAAAAGTTTTCTCTTATCGGGACGAATTTCCATCCCATTATTGCAATTACATAAAAGTAAGTTCAAGGATATCTACATATAAGTACATACAAGCATACAAACCAACCAAAACATTTTGAGCAAAAAATAAAGTTTCCATTTCTATAAACTTTGTTTCGTATCTAATGGCATCGCAAGAAAAAAACTATTTGTGTAAGTACAATTGTACATATATGAACATAATGTGCAAAGAAAGTTATCGATTTATTGAGAGCATTGCTATCAGGAGCAAGGGGTGACAATTTGTAAGCTTCAAAATTTGTTACGATTGAAATACAATTTAAACAAATATAGCATATTTTTAGGCATTTGCGATTACTAGCAAATATTTACATACATAATTATTATTTAAGAGAGTTTCAAAATTAAATTCTATTTATCGGAGGGATTTAAACGACTGATTTTTTTGCCATTATTTTCCCTTTTCTTTTGTTCATAAAACATGATTTAGTGCCAGGCAAGAATTCATAAATATGGTATGTTGGCAGCTGTGCCAAGATGGCATAATTGCACTTTTAGCTAATTCAGACTTTTAAGATGTTGGAAGTCTCAACAATCTCAGTCATCTGAACCCAATTCCTCTGCTAATTTCCTCACTTTTGCTCTCAAAACGCAGATTTGCGTTGATCTCTTTGAATTTCATCGCAGTTGATCTATTTATAAAAATGATATAACAAAGGATTTTAACTTCTAACGGCTATATCATATTCAGTTTTATTTTCCTTTTCAGTCAAACTGACGGGACGGAGTAAAATATTTGTGATATCAAAGACATGTACTGACTATGTTATTTAAAAATTCGAATTAAACTTCTTCTATCAAAAAGTATGCAATGAAATTAGTGAAACTTACTAAAAAACCCTTTTCATTGCATACTTTGTGGCAAATCGAAATTCAAATTTAAATGAAAATTAATCATACATAGTAGTACCTCGTGGCATGATGGTTAGTGCGTAGGACTGTCATGCCGAAGGTCTGGCCTCGATTCCCAGCCGTGCCACCTTAAAACAGAAATGTTTTATTCGAGGTACCGCCTTTTGCGAGGAACTGACAAACCCTCCAAGAGTATACTTGTCATGAAAAAGTGCTTCTCATTTAGCCGTTCGGACTCGGCAAAAACTGTAGGTCCCTTCCATTCCTGCCAACAAACACGCACACAGGAATGGTTGTGAGTTGTTAGTCACTAGTTCCTTTATTTTGAAATTCTTTGATTTTCTGTACATTTCAATGCGTTTTAGTCAAAGTTCATATGAAACAAAAATTGACAGAAGTTTCACTAAAAATCACAGAAATTCAAAGAAAAAGATCAAACCTTTTATTTATTCAAACGCTATAATTGGTCTCTTATCACATAATTTTTAACAAAGAAACGATCTAAATTGACCCAAGAATAATATTATAATAATTTACATTAATGTATTCATATATGTACCTCTACATACCTATATAGTTCTACACATATACAATATAACGTAAATTTCAAAGAAAACGATAAAATAAAATAAATAATCATCATCGACGGAATTCATATTGTCATAAATTCCAATTAATTGTTTGCCTTGCCATTGCCAGGTAGGTATATGAGTGCAATGATGGTGCTCATGTGCAGACCTTAAATCCCACACTCAATTGCTATTAGTTTCCACAGTAAATCAATGATCTCGTGCTTCCGATAAGCCCCCGTTTCTCGCCTGTGGCTTAATACCAAAGTCGAAGCCGAAGCTGTATTCAAAACTCGAAGTCGGCATCAACGACAAAACCATAAACATAAATGAACACGACCGACAAATCGCGATTTTCCATTAAAGGATTGAATTAATTTATTCATCCAAAGAGAGGTGTTTCTATAATCTGCACACAACTCGCTACGCTATAGAGCTAGCAAAGATGCAAAGGCGATATGGTGCACCTGTTAGTTAGAGTGTAGAGTAGATATTCGACGTGGTGCCTAGGAATTGTTATAAAAACTCGATGGTAAATAAATATACGGATTTTGTGTATGTCTAAATTGTAAGGCTATAGAAATAGAATTACAGAGAGAGAGTGGTAATTTGGAAAGATACGAATAAAAAAAACAAGCGGATCCAGGTCAATTTAAAAAGTGGCAATTAGGTAAAAAATCAACAAGTTTGTTTTATCTGTTCAATTCAAATAAGTTGTATAAAACGATTGAGCAATTTAACACTTCAATGCTCAACGGGAAGGTAGATTTTCCATTTTTAAACTGATAACCTTCTAAATGTTGAAAAAAAAACACACAAGTGAATGCGGCCTCTGTTGACCAGCATCACCTGTAACAATTTGTAGTAAAGATTCAAGTTCGGATTTGATGAGATTTTGCTTGCTGGTATGTAGGTAGATAGTTGGGTTATTAACGCGTATATGCTGCCAAGATTTCTGAGAGTGGATTAAAATTAAAACCAGTTTTCTATCTCTATATCGATGCACATGCATCTTAAAGCATATTAGCACAAATGTTGTTGCTAATGCGTATTCCCACTTATGAGCGAATCATATCATATAATATTTCAGATTAGTGGGAGAACAAAAAACATAATTTTCAAAATTTAAAATTGATTTAGATGAAGATGAATTTGAAGAAAAAAGAAAACAAAAACTAGACAAACATTTTTAAAGTTTCAGATAGCCTCTATATGTATGTATATGCAAAATATTTTTTTGACCTGGGATAAACAAATTGATATTAAAAAATAGGTTAAAAATTTTGCTTTAAGAACCACAAAATAACTAATAAAATAAAATAAAATATTTTAATACTACTAAATAAATTATTGATAAACATAATATATGTGGTTGGGTACAAAATCTCGCAAATTAAAATCTCTCACTCGAAATATCGCATTCAAAAATCTCGCAGTTACAAAATGTGGCTTTTCATAATGCCGTCTTTACTAAATCCCACTTTTCACAACCTCGCAATATTACAGCATCTGCAAACTAAAAACTGGTAAATTAAAATATCGCAAAGTTTAATTGCATTGCAACAAATAATTATGTTTAATCAAACCCTCGATAATTCAAAACTCGCGTGAGATTTCAATTGAAATGAAACTACACTTTGTGAGATTTTCTTACTTCTTCAAAATAAATCAAATGCTCAGAGGAGTGAAACTGCATACAGCGATGTTACTGTGAAGTTTGAATTTGCGAAATTTTGATTTCGAGATTTTGATATGTGAGATTTCGGTTGATATTTTCGATATATTTTGGTACGAGGAATTTGAGGTTGTTAAAATTTTGCAGATTTTATAAAAAAATGTGTTATTCGAAATTTTTGTTGTAGTAGGTACGCGAGTCGTAAATTTCAATTTTCAAAAAAACCCGTATCGTCTGTTTATCTAATCATGATTTTGACGCCAAGAACTGGTTTGGACACCTGATATTTAAATAAGAAATTTTAAATATTAAAATTTGCTTCTTTGTAGAAGAAGAACATAATTCCAAAAGAAGCCCAACATCAAACTAAAGACAGAGAATGGGTGAAACCCACATCTGATGGTAATATTAAATTTTTGGGCTCTTTGTCATTCGATATGTGGGAAGTGGGACTTTCGCAGAGAGTAATGCCATCTATAATAATTTGTCAATACACGGAAAGAATTCTTGGATCGTATCACGAAAAATGAGCGTCAAATTACGAAAAATTAATCCCGATTTATACCTTGGGTCGGGATTTCGTAATTTACGACTATTTGTTTGCAATTTGCAAAACTGAGCAAAATGAAGATATTGATACTCAAAAATCGTTAATCAATACTCTTTAAATATAAATTATTCTATCGAGAGAAAACAAAAATTGCGAACAACAAATCGCATTTGATCCAAATATTCCTCAATCGCACAATTTGTAAATTTGCAAAAATGATTTGTGCTCAAAACTTTTATTTCGTGATATTGCCACTAGAAAGATCAATCTTGCTTTACCCTTCATTTTGCAGGTACCTATACGCATTTCATTTAATTTATTTGAAATAAATACTTTATCCTTGACTCTACTGGGATTTGAACTCGCAACCCTCCAGTTGCGAAGCGAGCGTGCGACCACTAGGCCAATTTGCATTACAGATCGTTGGGGTCACACATTAATGATTAGATACCTGCCATGTTGTGGTGCTTTATCTCTTCGAGAAGAAAATTGCGACAAGAAAGTCGTGATTTAGGAATTTTTTGTTGGTGATTTGCAATTATTCTCTTCGAGTTGCAAATTGCGAAAAAACGTAAATCAGTGATTGTGCGATGTTAATTAATAAATATTTATCGCAAATCAATATTTTTAGATGCGGTTTGTAAAAATGTTTTTTTGAAGAGTAAATTACGCCAAAAAAGTTGTATTTTACAATGAAAAGAACAAGCTTGAATCAATTTTGCAAATCACGAAGAAACAAATTTTGTAAATTGCTACGTTTTGAATGTTAAATTACCAGTTTTTGTATTAATTTGGGATCAAAATGCCTTATTGATTTACGAATAAAACATGATTCGTAAATTGCAACTGCAAATTTTTCAATTGGTGATTTTTCAATTCTTTCCGTGTAATTGATCAAAATAGGTCATCTAAATTTATAAATTGGTCAGTGATAGGAAATTTTTAATGTATGTTTAAAGTTTTTCAAGGTCACGCACTTCATTTTTTTTCTCCCATATCCCATATTCCATATTTGCAAAAACTTACATTCGTACACAGTTTTCTCGAATGTCTAACATTTTTCTAAAAAAAACAATTGTGCTATTTTATGCCGAAGAGATCAACAAAATTCGCAAGTTTGCAACTTTTACGTTCAAAAAACAATTTTACAAAGTGTGAAGTCAGCATCGCCATTTTCGATTTTCATAAAAAAAGATTGTGCTGTATTATGCTCAACTTGTGAAGCCCTATGCAGTTAATATTAATACAAATTGCAGATTCGCAAATTTTGCGAAGGAACTTTTTTTTTGAAGTTTCTACATTTCTTAAGAAATTAAGTCGTGACGTTTTGTGCTCAGATTATGCTGCTAAGCGCCAAAGAGATTCAAAAAAATTTGCATAATGCCAACTTTTATTGCAAAATATAAACTTTGCGAAGAGCAAGTGAAGTTATCACCGTTATTTTTGAACTAAAAAGTTGTGCTGAGCAAATTTACAAATCCAACGAATGAAGTTTTTTGTGAAATTTCGACATTTCTTTAAAATGAGAGCTATGTATACTGTTTTGTAATTAGATTATGCTGCTACGTGCCAAAGAGAAAAAGTTTTGCATAATTGCAACTTTGTGGCCTAAAATAAGCTTTGCGAAGGACTGTAGCCTGAAGTTAGTATTCTTATTTTTTTATTTTCAAAACATAAATTGTAAGTAGGTACTGTATTGTAATCAACTTGTGACGAAAATATTTTTTAAAAAGATTGAAAATTTGCAAAATTTAACGAATAATTTTTTTTTTTAAATCTTGCAATTTCCTTAATGAAAAATATACTGTTTTTCGCTCAGTTTGTGCGGAAATGATAAAAACAGAATTCGAATGATTGTAACTCTTAGGGCTTAAAACTAATTTATGATTTCCTTGAAGTTCAACTTTTTTTTAAATTAAATGTTCCGAAGAGATAAAAGAAAATTCGCATATTTGTAACTTTTATGGCCGGCAAACTATTTTGCGAAGCATGAATAAGTTATAAAGTTAATTTTCAAAAAGAAAGAGAAAGAAGTTTAGCTCTTTTGTGCTTAACTGATGCTGCCTTGTGTCGTACATATTAAAAAATAATTGCAAATTTGCATATTTTGCGGATGAAATTTGTTTGAAATTGTGCAATTTCGTAGAAACGAAAGTTGTGCTGTTTTGTGGTCAGTTTGTGGTGCCACTAGGCTGAAGAGATACAAAAAATTCGGATTCATATTTGCAACTTTAACGCCCAAAAAAACAATTTTTTAAAGCCAAAAGTAGGCATAGGCATGTGTAAGTAAACAACACAACTTTAATTTTAACGAAATTGCAAAATTTAAAAAAATTGTCTTACGTAAATTAGCAAGTTTGTGAATTTTTTGGCACAAGTTGAGCACAAAACAGCACAATTTGTTTTTTATTGAAAAGGTGGTGCTAACTTAACGCTACACGCTTCGCAAAGTTTATTTCTTCCCATAGAAGTGTTAATTTGTTCTTATCCTTTCCTTTTTCGCTTAGCAGCATAATCTGAGTACAAAACAGCACAACTTTCTTTTTTATAAAATATTGAAATAAAAAAAAATACATTCGTACAATTTGCAAATTTGCAAATTTTTCGTTTACTATTTACAGCACAAGTTAAGTTTAGCATTAGCAAAACTTTTTTTTTTTTGAAAATCCGAAATAGAAGTGCTAACTTGACGCTAAAAACTGTTTAGCTTCTAAAAACCATACCCTTAGTAAGATTTCTTTTCAAATACGACACATGGCAGCACAAGTTGTGCACATTGCAGCAAAACCTTTTTTTTGCGAAAATCGAAAATGCCAGTGCTACTTTCACGCACATGATTAATTAATAACACCCATTATTTGTGTAGTAGAAAATAAAAGTTCTAGGTATGTACCATTTAAAATATTTTTCCACGTTATGATTGGGTTTCCCTTCAATAGCCTTTAGTTGATAACATCCTTGAAGAATGGGTCTTCTTCAGTTCTATTTTTTCGGTAAGATCGATTTCCATCACTGATTTGTCAATACAGATTATTGCTTACAAAAATACCTACTTCAAATAATTTTTTCAAACGTAGGTAAACACACAAAGGTAAACAAAGTCTTAGCTCAATGTTGCTGATGAATTCGCCGCAATGTTGCATTCAAATTGAGTATGTTGCTCAAATGGAGTGAATCTCAAAACACACTTAAAAAAAACTTAAATAACTCAAACTCAGATACAATACATGCGCCAGATAAACTGGTTTCCATTTCTATCCATCCAATTAGCCCTGAGTTGAGCCAAGTTTTGTTTTATTTTCATTTTATTTTTTTTTTGTTATTCTCTTGATTATGATTCCACAACGTAATTCTTCTTTCGCAGGTTTTTTAAGCATAAAACAAAGCTGAAAATTCAAGGTAAGACTATAGCTTTTCATAGCTCCATAATTCACCGGCACAACAAATTGACTTTCTGTAAGTTAAAAAAAATATAACTACATAAGTGGTCACATATATTGAAAGGTTGCTGGGCACTGAGCCCAAACAGCCAGCGTTAATTGACCGAATCTAATAAAATTCCCCAATTTTATTTATGGAATGTGTTGGTACCAATCCCGCAAATGGAAATAAGCTCGATGTCGATTACTTGAACCCACTCTAAGTGGTCAATGTCAAAGTCATTTTCGTGTAAGTGGAAATACCATGCCGATGCCGGTTGGACAAAAGAAGAAAAATTATTCAATTCTCAGATTAAAAAAAAAATTAAATCCCCCTTTTATGTTCGTAAATTAGTGAGATTATTACCTATATGTGTATAGAAGCTTTACCGGTTAGTGTCCCATTTGCATCCAATTATCTTGGATTGTCCCAATTTTATATAATTTTTTGTTTCTTTTTTATTCAAACAACTTTCCTGTGCGAGGTCTTTGATAATTTAGCATGTTATTCCTTGACAAAGTCATGATTAATTACATCACCAAACAACAAGCCATTATATGCAGATGAATCTTACCAATAATGGACCAACTTGCTAGCTACCGTTGTTGGATTGTTTCCTGCTTGCTGCGAAGACGAGCCTGCTTAAGTTGTTAATTTTACGGCACAATGTTTCTTGAAACTTGACGGGCTAGCTAAAAGCTAAAACCAGAGTCGACGAGAGTTCAAATAATGGAGAGAGGTGATGAGATGATGACGACGACAACAACGACCGAAGCCGGCGCGCAAGCATAATGCGGAGTCACTGGCCGTGTATTGTATACACACCGGTGTTGAATTGTTTGAAAACAAAAACTGGCTTTGGATTGAATTTAATGAACCCGTTAACCTGGCCGATTTTACACATATTTTTATTTAGTATCTTTAAATATAAAATAAATGAAAAAAAAAATAAAAATATAATCGCCGATGGAGAATTTGGAATTTGCCCCCAAGACCGCAATTTCTCAATGTGTTCGCATCATCATGACTTTGCTTCGTTTAAAGGCATTTCCGCAAAGTCGGCTTGACAGATGTTTAGGTTTTTGTGTTATAACGTTTGTAAAATGAAAATCCCTTTTACGGGAACGTTTATTGACTTCAAACTGATTTCAGAAAATAAAAAAAAAAGTAATACCATTTTAGGGGGAAAAAGTGACGTAGGTTCAACGTGAGGTGAATGTTAAACGAACGAATTCAATTAGATTAATTGACTTTTGAAATGACAACCAGTAGACCCTGATGGGAATTATTGTAAAATTAATGTTATTCGTTTCATTACATACATATGTATAATGCAAAAAGAGCAGATTGTATCTAACTGGAAACTATCTTTCATAATTTTCATAATATATAATATTTTTCGTTACTCTTAGGTGTATTTTGTAGATATAAACCTAACTCATTCTGACAAATGGAGTATCAAAAGGAGGATAGATAAAATTTACTACATACAGACTTGACAATCGCATTTAGAATAAAATTCATGAAAAATAATTAAATCACTGCAGTGGTTTTTTTTTTAATATTTTTGTACATTCAAATTCAAAAAAATAAAATGCACGCTAGATTGCATGTACTTGCTCTTATGTTCAAGTTGCTTGGAACCTTAGAGCTTTTGAATTATAAAAGTTAGAATAAAAAAAAACATTTAAGAAAAGGATTTAAATCGCTCTTTTGATTGCACAAAAAAACTCATGAAATAGCTTAGAGCTCAAAGCCAAGTACAAATGTCATTTGATTACTTGAAAAAATAGGCGTTAGGAAATAACGCCCAAGGAAAAAGCGCCCAAATCGATTTGGAAATAACGCCCAAAAAAACACTGAACAAAGTGTTGTTGTAATTTTTTTTCTCATTTTGGGTGATATTTCCTAATTTTGCTGTCTTTCATAAAATGAAACAATGCCCAAATTGATAAATTAAAATAGCAAAATGGGAAATAAGGCCCAAAATAGGAAACAATGCCAAAAACAACTGCAATATAAGGAAATATCGCCCAAATGCAATCGGGGCGATTCTTTAAATGCAAAAGAAACTTTGCATACATTCAACCTCGCACCCACCCCAAATCCTATAACGAGCGCAAGCAGGGGGGTTGCAGGGGGGCAGCATGCCCCCCCATACATACCTCACTGTTTATTCGTGAATTTGTATCTACATTTCACAAGCCTAATAAATCCTCTCCTTTATTTGGTTTGTGAAAATTAAAAATTTTCGAATAAACAGTGGGTGAAATGTAGATAAAAATTCACGAATAAACAGTGAGGTATGTATGGGGGGGCATGCTGCCCCCCTGCAACCCCCCTGCTTGGGCTCGTTATAGGATTTGGGGTGGGTGCGAGGTTGGGTGTATGCCAAGTTTCTTTTGCATTTATATCCAACAATAATTGTAGCTGTATCATTTTGAGATCTTAAACAAATTTTATTACCATCACAAAAATTTCTTAAAACTTTGCCAATTCATTGAAATTAAGTTTGGAAATACCACCCAAAATTGAGGAAATATCGCCAAAATTCTACAAAAACAATTTACATGCAAAATATTTGGGCGATATTTCCAATTTATTTTTTGGGTTCAAAGTTGTTTTGGGCAATATTTCCAATTTCTTCTTTGCTTTTGGGTGATAAAAATTTTTTTGGGCGATGTTTCCAAATCGATTTGGGCACTATTTCCTTGGGCGTTATTTCCTAACGCCGAAAAAATACACCCAAAAATTTAAATCGTTTTTTTTAAAACTATTTTTTTTATACAAAATTTTGCTTACATTTAAAAAAAAAAATTTGGCTTTCCAATTTTGAGTATTTATTAATATACATTTATAAACCTAGTTTCAAAAAATTCACTGACTCATTTTGGATATATGTATAGAATTTTCAAAAAAAAATGTTGTATAAACAACCGTTGTTTTGAATTTCAAGTTTCTCATTAACGACTTAACAAATTTCAATAAAATTTTTTATAAAAAGCTCCTTTAGAATGTCAATAATATTGCATATCAAAATTTAGAAAAATATAAATTGTGGATTTTTAAAAAATACATACAACATTTTTTTTTGAAAATTCTATGCATATATCGAAAATGAGTCAGTGAATTTTTTGAAACTAGGTTTACAAATGTATATTAATAAATACTCAAAATTGGAAAGCCAAATTTTTTTTTTAAATGTAAGCAAAATTTTGTATAACGGTACCATTAATAACAGTTTTTGTTGAACTTTTGTTTACCAAAATGTACATTATAACTACAATAATACACTGATTTTTTTTATCAAAATCGTTGGAGTCGTTTTTGAGATAAATAAGATTTTTCTTAACGGTTGTATGGGAAGTCCCGTTATTTTCTGAGCTTAATTTTTTTTTTCAATTTCCCTTCTGAAGAGTTACGAAAAAAACATCCATTCAACTGATCATAATAGTCAAATAACCACATACCTAAACTTCAAAATTTTAAAAAAATCGCTTCAGTGGCTTAGGCTGTAGTTTCAGGCAGACAGACAGAATTTTACCACCCACTTTTTTCGTGTCTACCATCGTAATGTCAAGTTTTATTGTTATCTCAATTTTTTTTTGCACGAGTCCAAAACTTGCCCTATAGTACCAAGTAAAAATTAGGGAAATATTTTGGTATGGAAATCTTAAGCATTTATTATTTTGCATACCTATAAAAATAAAATTTCAAACAAAATTTTGAACCCGTTTTAGAGATATCGAATTTTCCAAAAAATATTATATTTATTTTAAAAATTCAAAAATGTCTCTTTGGAAAATTTTGATTAGCAAGTTTTTTCAATTTATTTAAAATTCGTTGTATGGAAGGTTTTTGCTATTATATATCAAAATCGTAGGCTGAGTTTTTGAAAAAAATAAAATTTTCCCTAAACGATTTTTTAAGGAAGGTACTGTTGGTTTTTTTATGAAATTAAAATATTTTCTAAAAGTATTTTGAAAAAAAAGTTTAAAAAACCTAAGATACCTGCCGAGTTCCAAGAAATTAGATGTTTTCCTTTCGAGATATTAAGTTTTCAATTGGAAATAATTTTGATTTCTCGTGAAAGTTAGACTTAGAGGGAGTCGACTGTACACAATGGTGAGGGCTGGCTACGATACTAGAAAAGTCTTGGTATTGGTATCGGAAACTGTTACGATACCAGCTCAAAAGCATCCGAAACGATACCAAGCCAGTACCGTACTCCATGGACCGAAATTTACCGAGTATCTCACTGGTATCGTTTGCGGTATCAGCAGAAAAAAATGGATTTTTGTATTTTATTAAAAAAAAATCAACAAATCTCGAAATTGGTTTCACAGTTTATCGTGTCAGCCCTAACAATAATATTTATATTTTCGAGTAGCTTCTTTATTAAAAAAGTTATTCAAAGAAATGGTTCTTTGGGAGGTACCTACCTACCATTAATAACCAAATTTTGAAAAATTAGTTTCCATCAAGAAGTTAGTTTTTGATACACTGAGGGAAAAATGAATGCACTCCGTACAGAACCATAAATGTAAATTGTATGTACCGATGTTTGCAAAGGATTGCCATCGAAGGTCTATTCACTAAGTAAAGTTAATGTGTACTAGTTATAATTCAAGTTATGTATCGAATAAAACTAACAATCTAGAGTACCGATTTGTGTATTAGATACAGATGTAATATACTCATTACAAAACTATGGACCAGCTAAAGTCAAATATGTTTCGATTTAATAAAATTTAAATTTAAAAATTAAGCTTATGTGCTGAGTATAAGCAATGTGTTCTAAGTCTATCTCGATATCTATTCAATAGAGACGTTTAATACCCAACACATAGCAAGTGCCAGCAATCTAAATAAAAAATTATTAACTACATTAAGTTATTTGCTGTGTAAATACGACGTTTACTGAGTCTATGTCTACATTTATAGAATGCAGACGGAATATAATCAGCGCATATCAAGCGCCAGCCATCCAACAATATAAAACATTTGTTACATAAAGTTATATACTGAGTATATGCAACGTGCACTGAGTCTATAGTGACATTTATTAAATGCAAACAGTTTATACTCAAGCGCCAGCCATCCACCAATAAAAAACATTTATTACATGAAGTTATGTACTGAGTAAATATGACTTGTACTGAGTCTTTGTCGAGATTTATTCAATGCAGATGGTATTTACTCAGTTCATATCAAGCACCAGCCATCTAAGTATAGAAAACATTTATTACATAAAGTTATGTACTGAGTATATGCAACCTGCACAGAGTCTATGGTGACATTTGTTCAATACAGACGGTATATACTCAACACATATCAAGCGCAACCCATGCAACTGAAACTGTTATACGTTACATTAAGTTATGTGTTGAGTAAATACGACGTGTGCCATTTCGACATTTATTCAATACAGACGGTATATACTCAATACCTACACATGAATCTATTGACTAGCTACAGTGCTGAGTCCACGCAACTTGTACTGACTCTATGTGTATATTGAGCACTTCAGCCATTCAAGCAATGAGTTTCAACTTATTCAGTTTTGGCACCAGTTTTTATGCCCCCAAGTGGCCTAGTCGATGCGTGCTATCTTCGTGTGTGAAAGGTTCCCAGTTCAAATCCGAGTAAGTATCACAAAGTATTTATAAAATAAAATAAATATCTAGAAAATAAACTTTCAGAATAAGGTGAACGTTACAGAGGATTCTCTTAAATGTATGGACTCATAACATAAATGTGTAGTGACATATGGGCTCATTACACAAATATGTGGAGTACATAGACATATGGACTCATTACATAAATATGAATTGAGTACATAGACTCGTTACAAACATATGTAGTGAGGACATACACACATGGAGTACATAAACATATGGACTCATTACATAAATATGTACTCATTACATACAAATTTGATCTGTCCTCACTACAAAGAATCTGTACTTATCACAGATAACCGGTTTGTTTTTAGTAAATGCATACATAAAATATTTATATTTATTTATTGAGTGCATAGACACTGTACTAATCGCAGAAAACTAACAGTTTTTTCAAGAAATGCCTAAATAGATTTATTTACATTTATTTAATAAGTGCATATGAGCTATACTCAGTACATCATCATGCGACAACCTACACATAATTATTTACTGAGCCCATGGAAAGTTTATATTTACGCAATGATACCAAAAAATAGTGCATAGAATCTATTCTCACTACATAATCGTAAGCTGGCGTGGTACATATTCGTGTAATGAGTCTACAGAACTATTTAGTAACTGCTTCACTGCTAATAGGTTTACGTTGTCAGTATAGTTTTCATTAGGTAATGAGTACAGAAAAGTATATGTGCAGAAAAATATGGGATGAGTAAATACAATGATGTGCTGAGTGCATACATTTTTCCCTCAGTGTAGGTAAATGTAGTTTATAAAATTTTTGTAAGAAAAGTTGTGGAGCCATTTTTATGAAAAATACGAGTATGTAAAATTGCTGATGAGAATTGTATAGCTGGTACCGTTATTTTTGGTTCTACATTTTTTTTTTTTTATTTATAGGGGGATTGACTAAAGTACGCTATGTACCAAGTTTAAAGAAAATCGACTCAGCCGTTAAAGCTGTGGTTTAACGGATAGACAAACAAACAGATATAACTATGAGAACCATTTTTTTCGTCTACCTTATCATCTTCATAACAAGATCGACAAAATCTCGACTTCGATTTTATTACGAATGGCCATGATGCCTGGGGCCTCAAACAATAGTTAATAAGCGCAACGCTAAGATTGACCAAGTATAATGATGTTTTTAAATAATTTTCTTTTCAAAATATTGATGTCATAGAGGGTTTGAAATATACATACCACAAAATTATCTTAGGACAAAATTTGTATTTGTATTTTTAAAATATATTTAATTAACATCTGAAACTTGATCTATAAGCCTCCCCTTCCCAGTCCACAGCCAATTCCTAGATCCACTGCTGCTAAAATGTTTCTAAAGTTTCGATTCGATAAATTTATTTTAAGCATGTTGTTTGAAAAAAAAATCCAATTTAGAATTCAGTTTTTTTTTTCAGATCCAAAAGAATAAATCATTAATCATAATCAGTATTCAAATCACACAAATCTATGCAAATTGCAAAACCCATATATTTCATTCTGTTTCAAAGAGCACTTTTTATTCGAGCAAAACAACAAGGAAGATGTCACTTTGGTTTGAAGAATTTGCAACTCTTTGACCACAAAATAGAAAATAAGCCAGTTTTTACATATACAGTGTTCTGTGTAGCTTAAAACTTTATTATTATTAAAACACCAGAAATGCATAGACATACCTACCTATAATATAATGCGATTTTCCCTATTATTCATAGCGTAAGCGTCTATATTATTGGCATAAACAAAAAGATTCACATGTGAAATGCTAATGTGTCAATCCTCAACTTTTTCAGAAATGAAAATCTGAAGTTTTTTTAAGCAACAAAAAATACGGACTGAATAAAAATTATATTTTTTACCTATATTTTACAGTACAGTCTTCAGCAAGAAAGTCAAACATGGTCATTTCATTAGACTTGGCAACGATTTTTTTTTTTTTTTTCAATTTTGGACTTGGTACTCTTGAGATTAAGATTATTGGTCCCGAAACTATAAACGATTTTCGTTCAGATATTTTAAATGATATCTAGAGGTCACGTACATCAATTTTGTGCAAAAAAAGAATTTACTAGTTCTTCAGAAATATTTGCTGTGCCAAAATTAGCATAAAAATTGATGTTGATTAAAACGTTTGAAATAATTCAAACTTCATCCAAACATTTTAAAGCAAATGGTCTTAGGAACTGCTCCCACTTTCAGTAATGAAAGTCTTTAAATTCTATGTATACTTTTTAGTTATTAGAATTGCAATGAGGAAAAGAAAAAAATTAAGTTATTGATGTCAAGCAAAATTCAAAAATTAATTTGCTGAATGCCAACCATTTGATGATTTACCCTGTTTTTAAAATGAAGAAAATTATTCAGATTCAGAGGCGCTCATTCAAATGGTCACTCGGTTTTTGTCGTCTTATTTAATTTATTTGCAGTGCGCGTCTTTGGTGTGTTGTTTCTTTTTTTTTTTTTTATTTATTGTATTTTGTTTGGTTGCGCTTCAATGCTCAGCATACTTAGAGGCAGACGCACTAGTAAAATCACCATTGTAGGTATACCCACAAAATCACAAAGAATAGATACTTTTGTGCCCTAGTCCAATGTTCAATGTGAATCTACATAGCTACACACAAATTGTGGTCAGTAATATTTTCTTAGGGCGGACAAGGCAAGCCATCATGCATGGAAAAAAGAATTCAGTTTGACTCTGAATGAATTTTCACGTTAAACATTGAAAATATCAAAACCCAACAGTACAAAGATGTTATAATGCGAAAAACCACACGAAGCTAAATAAGATTTGTATGCCTTCTGGGTATGGCGACGCCGTCATCGTCTATGCTGTATCGGCTTTATGTAGCTTTTGTTTGATGAATTACGATTGATAAGCATTTCTTTGAATATTTTTTTTTCGTGTACAAGATTCTGTAGGGTCACTTCAACTATTCTTTTGTTTTGATAGAATAAATTAAGATTTATTTTTGCTGAAAATGATATTGGGACTTGGGACCCAAATAAACTTTTATTCGCTACAAAATTTTAGTTAGTTTTCTGGATCAAGTGAAGTCAATTATGGGCTCAAATAACCGTGGAAAATATGAATTCTACTTTAAAAATAATAATTAAAAAAAATAAATTAAATTTTTAAAATTAAAATTAAAACTAAAATTAAAATTAAAATTAAAATTAAAATTAAAATTAAAATTAAAATTAAAATTAAAATTAAAATTAAAATCAAAATTAAAATTAAAATTAAAATTAAAATTAAAATTAAAATTAAAATTAAAATTAAAATTAAAATTAAAATTAAAATTAAAATTAAAATTAAAATTAAAATTAAAATTAAAATTAAAATTAAAATTAAAATTAAAATTAAAATTAAAATTAAAATTAAAATTAAAATTAAAATTAAAATTAAAATTAAAATTAAAATTAAAATTAAAATTAAAATTAAAATTAAAATTAAAATTAAAATTAAAATTAAAATTAAAATTAAAATTAAAATTAAAATTAAAATTAAAATTAAAATTAAAATTAAAATTAAAATTAAAATTAAAATTAAAATTAAAATTAAAATTAAAATTAAAATTAAAATTAAAATTAAAATTAAAATTAAAATTAAAATTAAAATTAAAATTTAAATTTAAATTAAAACTAAAGTTAAAATTAAAATAAATGCTTTTAAGTTTGAAGAAATATTGCTTAAATTCTTGTCCCCGTTTTAGCGATATTTTTTTAAGAAATGGTCTCAAAGTTATAGGCAGTAGACACCCTGAGAATATTTTTTTCTGCGAGGCGTGGCTAATTCAGGGACTCTAACAGATGAAAGACAGTTTTTTTTTTGTTAAAAGTCCATACATATAGGAAATACGTTATTAAAAAAATATGTTGGTAGAAAAGTAGGTATAAGTAAAAGCAAAATACTCAAAACCTTCTAAAATAACTTCTTTTCAGATAAACTTAAATGTTTCATCAAACACCCTGTATAGACATTTGAATTTGCATTCTTATTACTCTTTGTAGAGTTAATAAGCCATTGTATATAAATATTTATAGCATAACGGGGATCTACATCTGTTCTTCGTATGCATGAGGGCACAAAATTAACTCAGTCTTTCTATTGTATCTCAGTCGTTATTAAGCAATCAAAATGATAACACACTTTTTGTTCATAGTTTTTATCATACCAATTTTTGCCTACATTAAACCTGGGCCAGCAATAGAAGCTACAAAAGGTACATACCTAACTACACTTTAAACTTAATTCTTGTTACAATTTCTAAAATGCATTAGTTTTGAAATAGGTGAAGTTTGGCCGAAACCATTCTGGCAGAAAAATACCGGCAAATTTTATCAACTCGATCCTGGAAACTTCAAGTTTGTGGTAAGAATAATTTACACCTGATACTAATTACTTTTTAATTACTTTTCTACGCTCCAAATATGTACAGGTTTCGAATCAAAATTGCGATTTACTACAGGAAGCAATATTAAGGTACTCTGACATCATCAAAAAATCTGTCGACAGTCCAATTTACACTGATGTCACCCCAGAAGTCTTAAAGACAATCACCGAAATCGATGTGAACTTAACAAAGCCCTGTGAAGCATTACCATACTATGGAATGAATGAGTCATGTAAGTAAGCTGCTGCAGCTATTATACTGCCACTGTTTTGATATCATCCAGAGTGAAGCACCATAGGAATTCTGATATATATTTTTTGTATCTCCAGATTATGTGTACGGTCAGGGAAAAGTAGTCTCGCATTCTATTTGGGGAATATTGCGTGGCCTGGAGACGTTGTCACAAATTTTGGTGCCAATGTCAAATGGAATGGTATCCTAAATATATACATATATAAATGGGAATAATGATGATGTCATCGAATGTTTATTATCACTTTTTATTTTTCTTTCAAGTTACGCATCCCACAAACAAAAATCTACGATGAACCAAGATTTAAATATCGCGGCGTTATGTTAGACACTGCTCGACATTTTATAAGTGTTTCGAAGATTCTTCAATTGATCGATGGAATGGCTTATAATAAATTTAATGTTTTTCACTGGCACATGACAGATGATTCAGCTTTTCCATACAATAGTACTTTTTTTGCAGAGTTGTCGAATAGAGGAGCGTACAATTTTAGAATGACATACTCCCATTCTGATGTTTTGGAGATCATTGAATATGCAAGACTTCGTGGAATTCGGGTTATACCAGAATTTGATAGTCCAGCTCATACGGCTTCGTGGGGTGCGTCACATCCTGAGATATTAACAAAGTGTTTTGGCAAAAATGAAGGAAAACTTGGTCCACTCAATCCAACTAATGAGGGTACTTTTCAATTTTTGGATTTGCTATTCAGGTAAGATTAAAAATTGTGATCGAAGATCATTTTTTCTTGTGAATTTTTTAAGTTTACATTTGATGGCTTCTAGTTTATTCATCCTTGTGAAATTGAAGTTTTCATATACAAAAAATTTCCCACGCGTGAAACTTCGATAATTGTAATGCAATAATTTCTTAAACAAGGAAGAACAAATTTGCTTCTAAATAAATTTGAACTAATGGTTTTTACTAGCCCACAATACGACGAAACTTATTTTTTGTGAAGGCCTTTTGGCACGAGATCTATTGATTTTTCACTTTGATTTTGATTTCACTTCACATTGATGTATACATTTTAAGGTGAATCAATGTGCAAAGCTTTCCAACAATGAGTGAGGTTTTTTCTTTGAAATCCCATACCCAAAAAAATATGAAAAAGCTCGTAGAAGATTTTGGAATCCATTCATACATACATATATAATTTCACGAGGTGATTCCTAGGTTTTAAATAAAGAAAAATTCAAAACGAATTATTTCTATCAACAAGTTTCATTGAAAATATTAAATACAATTTCACTCCATTCTAGTTTTCACAGTTCAGACATAGTCAATTATTCATCCGCAGTGAAAAAAAAATTGAATACGTTCTACAATTACATATTTCACTTTTCAACTGTAAATGAAAATGAAAAGTAGTAATTTTCTTAAAATTACTTTAAAAAGAAGGCTTACAATAAAGTCCACATTTGTCTGTACTATATTTTGTAATTTTTCTTTAAAAATGCATGCATGGGAATACGTTCCACACAATTTTTGTTGTTATTCATTTTAGTTCGATATCTGGAATGGTAGTGAAATATCTATAAAAAAAAAGTCAAAAGGTTTGTCACTTATACCATTTCAAAAAATCAAAAAGTTCAGTTTTGAAATGAAAGCTTTGGGGATTGGGGATATAATAATGTGCATTTAATGGGCCTCTACTAAGAGTGAGTTCAACTTAGCTGGAAGCCGAATTTACCTTCATGAAATGAAAATGCATAAGTTCGTCATTTCTTAGCATGGCATATTCCTTATACACATACATAATGTGTCTCTAAGATGGAAAAAAAACATTTCATTTACAAAAAAAAAAACAATGAATACGTCCCACAGTTTTGTTCACGCCATATTTTTGATTTTGCTATTTCACTCTAATTATTTTGTTGAAAGCTTAAGGGACAGTTTCTTAACCAGATTATCATCTTTAATCAATTAAAATTGTGTCTGGTAAATCCACGATTTTATAGTCAAATAATTCATGCGTTGAGTTTTTGATTTTAGAAACCACTAATCAGCTTATTTTGGTTGATTAGCTCCATTTAACCAGAGCATGTGAAAAACTTATTAAAGACTCTACCCAATGTGAGCAAACTGGCCCTAAGTCTTTAGTTTTGTATTCACATTTCATGAAATGAAAACAGAAAATGAATACGTTCCACAACTTTTCACACCATATTTTTTATTTTGCTAGCACCAATGATTTTGTATTTAAGTTAAATTTTCCTCAAAACCTGTTTTTCAAGCTGTAAGTTTAGTATTTGCATTTCATAAAAATAATACGTTCCAAAAATTTTTCACTCCTTGATTTAGCTATGACTGGGATCAAATGGGACACATAGAAAAAGTGTGAAAAAGCTTGAATTTTTTTCAAAAAAAAATTTAATTCTATTTAAAAATAGACGCTGATCGAAAATTGTCAATAAATCAAAAAATTATTTAAAATCTTTTAGGGAAATCAAAAGTCTGTTCCGCGATAAATTCGTTCACATTGGAGGTGATGAAGTTGATTCAGCATGCTGGGAATCAAACCCAGATATTATGAAATACTTAAAAGAACACGGGCTAGAATCTGGTGATCTACCATACATGTTCTTTGAAAAACATACAGCAAACATCTTTAAAAATGGTCGAACACCAATTTTATGGCAAGAGGTTTGTGTATCTGTATAAGTTAAAACTCCACTAAAAAATAATAAAAAAAAAAAATAAAATAAAAATAAACACTCCAAGATAAATACATATCACTCCTCATTTTTCAGGCTATTGAAGAAAATCCCGGAATTGAGCTTCCCCAGGGTACTATGGCACAAGTATGGTATAACTCCAAGATTGCAATGGCATCGCTTACCAAAAAAGGTTACACAACAATCTTGAGTGATGGTTTCTATTTGTATGTTGGCGATGAGGGAGCCGATTGGATGCAATTTTACAATATCGAACCGACTAATTTTATTGGAAATAAAACTCAAAAGAGCCGCGTTGCTGGTGGTGAGGCTTGCATTTGGACAGAGTGGGTAAACAACAATAATGTCATTTCGATGGCATTTCCACGTGCAAGTGCTGTTGCAGAACGACTTTGGTCCAAACAGCTGCATACTAGAGACACAGACGAAGCTGCAACACGCTTGGAGGAACACAATTGCAGGATGTACTGGCGTGGCATTGAAACTCGACCCGCTAACGGATTTGGATTGTGTTAAGATTTTAATCCTCTCGTAAAATAAAAAAATTGCAAACTATTATTCAGTTAAATGCGATAGCAAAGCGGATTTCTCTTTATTTGCTTTGGGTTTTTTTTTGGCTAGAACCACAATTCTAAGAGAATGCCAACCGACCAGTTGGACTGGTGCAGGTGTGCGAAATTTCAATCCAGACTAAAACACATACACACTGGTTTTGGCCAACGGCACCGGCCATAGCTTTTTGGTTTCGCTTGTGTTTATTTTGTTTTTTTATTGCATTTCCGGAAAGTCTGCATGCATGGTTTTTCAGTGTGGCCAGAGGTGCTTAGTAAATTTGAAAAATAGAGTTTTGAAATTTTATCAGAATATTTTAAGTAAATGATTCTTTGAAGTTAATTTTGATATTGAATGAAGTTTTTGGGAATTATTAAAAATTTAAATTAAAAACAGTTGAATAAGAAAAACGTAAATCAAGCAAAAGTTTTGTTTGTCCTTAATTCTTACACCTGGTTGAAGTGAGCTTAAAACTACCTTCTTTCCACAGTTAGGAGCTCAAGTTAGGCAACTTGTTGACTAGTTCACGAACGATTGTAAGGAGTATTGATATTGAGCTAGATTTTGACATTCTTACCAGAATTTTAAGAAAAGTCTTTAACCTTTTGCAAATAAGCTTCACCTTTAGATCTAATAAGGAACAGCAGAAGTGCAAGAAAAAGATAACTGCTTAAATTTTCCATAGGTTCCCACAACCTCATCAGTAAGTCTATGAAATGCCCAGCAATCTTAGCTGTGCCCACCTAATGATGGAAATTAATATTTCCTCTAAATCCACTCTCGGAATTTGGCTTCCACTAAATCCAAAAGAGTCCATTTGAGCATCTCTTAATTGTTCTAGTAAACATGTTATATATGCTCGTTTCCAAGTGCCTTGAAGTGATCTTACGACAAATAGTTGCACGTGGGAAGGTTTCAAATATTAGTAGCTATGTTATCGCAAGTGGAAACTTCCGAGCTTGGCCTATAAATGCCAACATTATGCTAAACTTATTCTGTTCATGCATTTTGCTTACGCAAAATGAACTAAGTATTCATTTTAGAAAAAAAATCAATACTTTCTGCCTCACCATGTTGGTTAAAGGATTAAAAGGATTAAAAAAAAAAACATCTCCTACAATATTAAATTTAATTTTGTCAAAAAACAAACGTCAGAATGTCCTCACCAAAACCTTATAGTTATGCAAATCCAGATGCATTTTGGCATCACTGTGTATTTGTGTGTTTTATGATGAAATATATCTCTAGCAGGAGCCACGAATCTGCTGACTTATAAATGTGAACCACAAATAGTTTCTTCTGGTTCGTATATAGTTGAAATAAAAAACCAGGTGAGCATACATCTAGATAGGACTACATTCAGTACATGTATGTGATGGTATAACAGCTCAATCTTCTTTCGGAATGGGATTGAACTAGATTTCAGGGATTTCTCGTGTTACCCGCATATGCAAGCAAGGTGTATGGTATATAGAAGAAGGATAAAAGCTTGATGTTGTTGGCATTGGAATTATATACTAAGATTAAGTCACACACATCACGTGTAGAACTGGTTAAGGTGGATGTTATTTTTTTTTTTTATATATTCAAAGTTGGTATTTGGAGGTACTTACGTGATAAATTTGATGGTGTTGTTTTCGTTCGTGTTGAGCCATTCGTAGTTTGTTGAGCTTTCGGTGGTGGCCCTAAATCAGTAGGTGATATGCTCAAATTTCGCACATCACGTTTCTTAGCCGCTCCTGGAATAATAATAAAACAAGAATATTTTTGTTAAATCATAAAAATGTAAAATGCTTTTTTTTTTGTTAAAAGGTCTTATTTGTATGGAAAATGGAGAGACAGTTTAGAATAACAAGCTGAATTTATAAAATCTTTAAGTTGTATAGTTTTAACATTTATATGATACTTCAAATTTTATTTACAGAACGTGTATTGAGAACTTATGATTTGTGAATATTGCTTTTTTCCTGGATTTTAAGAAAAAATCCTTAAGATGAACCATGAAAGCATCATTATCTATCGAAAACTAGAGTAGTCATTTTTTTTTTGTATAAACCGGTTAAAGTTCTCAGTTATTACCAAACATCAGGTTCAAATACGTGTGCTATTTCATATTTTTTTTTTGTATTTTAACAAAAACAAATAAATTTATGTGAGAAATAGGTGTTCATCTTGGAACTGTATATGAGAGATTCTCTCAAATAAATAAACTCAATGACTATAAATTAAAATATAAAATATATTATATTTTCAAAATAGATTCGTGATGGCTTGATTGTTTATTCATTGAACCGTCACTTCAAAGGTCTGGCGATTGATTCCCAGTACCTGCCACTTAAAAACTGCCTCTTGCGAGGAAGTATTAAATCTTTCAAGAGTATCTTCTGTCATGAAGAAGTTCTTCTTATCTACGGTGTTTGGACTTGGATGAAAATTGTTGGTTCCCTGTATTTCTGCTGACGCATATGAGCTTTAGGGTAGCATCACTAAATTTATTTCCATTTTTTAAATATTGGTCTACTGAAATATTGGTCTCGAGGTAATGAAGAGATTCGAATTGGTTTTCAATTTGTATAGAGTTTGGGTGGATCTGGTCAGAGGTGGGTTTGGATTTGGAGAGAGGAGGGCTTGGATCTGAACAGAAGTGGGTCTGGATCTGGACAGATGTAGGTCTGGATCTGGACAGATGTGGGTCTGGATCTGGACAGAGGTGGGTCTGGAACTGGACGGAGGTGGGTCTGGATCTGGACAGAGGTGGGTAGGGATCTAGCAGGTGGGCTTTAATCTGGATAGAGATGTGTGTGGATCTAAGCAGAGGTGGGTCTGGATCCTAAGAGAGATGCGTCTGTATCTGGACATAGGTGGATCTGGATTCTGAAAAGAGGTAGGTATGGATCTGGACAGAGGTTGGCCTGGACCTGGACAGAGGTAGGTCTGGATCTGGACAAAGGTGGGTCGGGATCTCGGCATAGGTGGGCTTGGATCAGGGCCGAGGTGTGTTTGAATCTAGGCAGAGGTGGGTCTTGGTCCTGAGAGTGGTGGATCTGGATCTGGGCAGAGGTGGGTCTGAACTCTGGACAGAGATGAGCTTTTATTTCTTTTTGAAAAAATATAAAAAAATATAAACTTTTCTCGACTTTTTTTTGACATTTAGGAAAAAAAACTTTGTTCCTAAATTTTTTGTATGAAAAAATGTAGTTTCTAGAAATTTTGTTTTCTTCGAAATGTGTATCTATGAATGGAAACCTTTTTTTTTTGAAAATTTCCATAAAAAATTAAACTTCTTTTGTTTTCTTTTTTAAATTTTTTTTTGAAATATGATCGATATTTTTTTTTTTAAACTTTAGTCTCAACTTTTGTTTATCTTTTCCTGAAAAATTAAAAAGAGAAGCATTTTTCTTCCATAACTATTTATATCGTTAAAAAAATTGTTATATTGTCACCTGCCATAAGACTTTGCATACCCGACCCAAAAAAGGGAGCTAAGATCCTGAGAACCCGCGACCACAAAAGGAACTGTTGCTGTTTTTTGGGATTCTCCAGAGGGAAAATTTAGTTTTTTTATCTCCAAAAATAAGGGTTCTTTCCAAACAAAAATCTTATTTATTTCAAAAACGGCTCTAAAGATTTTGATAGAAAAATAGTGTATTGTCGAAGGTAAAAATAGTTTTCAAAAACCGTTATTAATGGCACCTACCATTAAACGGTTTCTTTGATTTTCGATTTTGTCACTGACAACTCAGCCGATAAAAGTCAGAAATTTTATGCAAAAGCTCCTTTAAAATGTCAATAATATTGTGTGTCAAAATTTTGAAAAAAAAAATACTTTTTTGATTTTTAAAAAATAATTATTTTTTTTTTTTGAAAATTCAATATTACAGAAATAGTTTCATGAATTCTTTTTGAAAATAGGTTTATAAAAGTATATTGATAAATACTAAAAAATTGGCTATCAAACAATTTTTTTTTAATGTTTCCAAAATTTTATATGTAAATAAAATGCACGACTGGGTCGCACGTACTTGCTCTTATGTTCAAGACACTGCGGGTTTAAGAAATTTGTATATAAAAACATGGAAATTATGAGGGAACAATATAGAGAAGCATGAAATACGACATTTAAATTGGCTAAAACAACTCTTTTGACAGTTTGAGTTGAAAAAAAAGAATACCATCTTAATTCTTGATTGAATATGATTGTACAGGAAAAAAAAAATTAAAATCGTTGGAGCGTTTTTTTAAAAAAATAATTTTTTATATATAAAATTCTTACAACATTTTTAAGAACAAATTTTGGTATGCAAATCTAAAGCGTACATTTATGTGTATATAAAAACAAAATTTGAAAAAAAAATTGTCAAACCATTTTTGAGATATCGAATTTTCAAAAAAAAAATTGAAACTTTTTTTAAAAATCCAAAAACTTTTTTTTTGAAAATTTTGATATGCAATATTATTTAATCTCATCTGAAATTTGTATATAAAAAATTCATTTAAATTCGTTGAGCCGCTTACGAGAAAACTCAAAATAAAAAATACGTTCTATGACAGGTACTATTAATTGTTGCTAAGTATAAAATTTTGTAATTTTTGATAGTAAATCGTTCTAATTTAAGTATATGAAAAAAGTTTGATCAAAATCGTAGGAGTCGTTTTTTAGCAAAAAAATATTTTCCTTGGAAGGTAGGTACCCTTAGTTTTTCATAAATGATAAATTGTTTCTAAAAGTACTTTAGAGAGTACTAGAAAACTCTTAAATATCAAGTTTCGAAAAATCGATCATGTCGTTTTCGAAATATTTGATTTTCCAACAAAAAATTCTGAAACATTTTTTAAAAATACAAAATATATTTTTTTCAAAAATGTTGGTACACAAAACTATTTATATTTTTGGAAGCTTCTGTTTAAAAAAATAATTGAAATCGGTCGCACCGTTTTGAAGAAAATTAAAAATTAAAAAAAATGGTTCTTTGGGATTGGGAGGTACCATTAATAACCATTTTTGAAAAATGGTTTTCCACCCAAAGGAAGCTTTTAGTAAAATAAATGTATGGAATTTTTTTTAAGAAAAGTTCTCGAGCCGTTTTTGAGAAAAATACAATTATGTAAAATTGCTCAAAAAAATTGTATGGCAGGTACCGTTATTATTGATTCTAAAAAAATGAAAAAAACGTGTGGGCATAATCACCAAAAACCACTATGTACCAAGTTTGAAGAAAATCGATCGAACCGTTTAGGCTGTAGTCGAACAGACAGACAGACAGAATTGTGCCACCCACTTTTTTGGTGTTCTCTATCATCGTAATATCATGTTTGATTGTTATCCCAAATTTTTTTTTTGCACGAGTCCAAAGCTTGCCTAGTAGTACCTATAATCGCAAGTAAAAATTAGTTTTGAAGAGAACCGCTCCAACGACAGGAATTTTTTTATAAAAATACATTTTTATATATTTTCAAGTAATCAAATGACATATGTTCTTATTTTTGACTCTAAGGCATTTTCCGAATTGTTTTGTACCATTGAAAGAACGATTTTTTTTCTATTATTTCTATTTGTTTTCTATAATTATACTTGCATATTTCCAAAATTCTTAGCTTCCAAAAAATTCGAACATATGAGCAAGATTGTGCGATCGAGTCGTGCATTTTATTTTAAACAAACTACCATGAATTCATACCTCGCAATGAATTTTGCAAGATTTAAATTTTCGAGCCTTTAGTTTGTGCAATTTTGTAACTGCGATATTGTTTAAATCGGGATTCTGTAATTGCGAAGAAGGTCTAATTTCGGATCAGGAAACTCCAAAATCAGTGTATTTTTTGATATAAAATAATGATTTTTGTAACATAAAAAAAATTATTCTGGTTTTTAAAACTTGACTTAAAATTTGTAATTTTTTTTTTTATTGAAAATTAAAAACAGAAATTTAACTTTTCAAAACCATTTGATTTATTTTCCAAGAAATCAAAAAAAAAAATCAAAACCTCAGCCTAGATTTTAGTTCAATACATCAAAAACTTTTTAGAAATTCTATAATATAGTTTGGGCAGTTGATCAGTGTTATCTCATTTTTCAATTCTCACTACGTTGCTTCAATGTCTTTTGGTGGGCAAAATACTCAATATTTTAATTTCTAGGTAAACGTTTAAAATAAAAATATACATCGCCATCGATACTGACCAAGCAACGCTGAGGACCGTCAGGTTTTTAATATTTTGCATTATAAAATCAAAATAAATCCAAAATCGTGCGATTTTCCACTTAAGATTATAATTTTTATTGTTATTTTCGAGCAATAACAAAAAAAAAAACCAATTTCGAGGTCTTCTTGTCTTGTTGCATTAAATTTTGCAGCAAGCAATAACAGAGTGCGCCAAAGTATGTATGTGGTGTTGGTGGGTGGTTGGTTGAATATGGCTCCTTGTAGGTAAAAGCACGTTCGAAGAAAATTTAAATTTGTTTACTTTACAACGAAAACATTATGCCACCACGTCGCGCCTCGCCAACCAGCAGTCCGTCGTTGTCTGCCACTAGTTTTAACATCGTGCTCATACACACGTTTGCTATTTAGTACCACCATAACGGAAGTAATTTTTTTTTTGATTTGTGATTTTATAATGGAAACCATTTTGTTTAATATGATTTTTTCTCTCACACAGTTAAAAGTGACCGAATTTTGATTTCTATTAAAAGATAATTTCACTATGTTAATTCATTGATGATATGTATTTTGGTTGCTTCTATTAAAATAAATTATCCTTTTTCACTCAAGGACACACCCATTTGATGTTATGTCACTATACATAGTTTTACTTGTGTGAAGCTAAATGAAATATTATTGGCATTTCTATGTAGTAGATATATTGGCAGGATATTATCATCCTTTTTTTTTGTTAAATTATCTTGTCAGTTCGTCTCCAATCGATAATTATTTATTTCAAACATCCTAAGGACGTATATGATGTCAAAATTGATGTTCCTTGAAGTGATTGAATGTGACATTAAGAGCATTTTCCAGTTGATGTATGATCGAATGTAGGTTCATCTTCATACATATGTATATGTAAGACAGTGAATTAATATTATAAATTTAATGCACGACTAGGTATGGGAGTAAACTTTCTTTTGAATACAAAATGATGACATTGATTTGGAATTATGGATTTTTTATTTCATACAAAAAAAATGAATTCCATACTCGTAGACACTACTACTTACTTATCCGTCTCCCGAATCATGAAGAGTCTCTGCCTGAGATATTGCGGTCTTCCATCGGTTGTGGTCCCTCGCACGTTCCTTCCAGTCGTCGAGACCAAGCGCTCTTGCGGCTGTGACCACCTGGTCCCTATAGCTGAGGTTCGGTCTTCCTGGTCGTCTCGAACCTGGGGGCTGGGATTCAAAGATTTTCTTGGCTGGAGCTTTGTTGTCCATTCGCTCGATGTGGCCGAGCCAGTGTAGTCGACGTGTTTTGGCTCTTTGGACTACATCTACATCTTGGTACAGCTTGTACAGTTCACGATTGAATCTTCTCCTCCAATCGCCCTCTTCGCATATAGGACCAAATATCCGCCGAAGAATTTTTCTCTCGAAAGTGCCCAGTATCAATTCCCCTTTTTTACTTATCGTCCAGCACTCGGCGCCGTAGAGTAGAACTGGTAAAATTAGCGTTTTGTATAGCGTGCACTTTGTCTTTCGTGAAAGGAGTTTTGAACCCATTTGTTTGGCCAAACTGAGGCAGCAGCGCTGGCTAAGGAAATTCTTCGTCTGATTTCCACTAAGGTGTCGTCCACGGAATTGATGTTTGTTCCGAGGTAGGTGAACTCCTTGACTACCTCTAAATTACTGCTACCAACAGTGACGTTTTTTCCTAGGTGATGGACAGATGAGGCTTTGTTTGTTGATAGCATATACTTTGTTTTGTCCTCTTTCACTTCAAGACCAACGCGTTTCGCCTGCTCATCAATAGCTTTGAATGCTTCAAGTACAGCTCTCTTGGAGTGGCCGATGATGTCGATATCGTCCGCATAGCCAAGCAGTTGAGAAGGCCTGTTAAAGATAGTGCCGTCCATGTTAACACCACTCTTGCTATCTGCTCCAGGACTAGTTTGAAGAAATCACATGATAGCGCATCTCCTTGTCTGAACCCTGTACCGTGTGGAATAACTCGGATGAGCTGTTACCCATTTGCACGTTGCACCGCGCATTTTGTAACGTCATGTGGCATAGCTGGATCAGTTTTTTCGGGATCCCGAGTTCCGACATCGCCAATAGAAGCTCTTGGCGACTTATGCTATCATATGCGGCTTTGAAGTCGATGAATAGGTGGTGGGTCTTGACTTGAAATTCGTTGGTCTTTTCCAGGATTTGCCTCAATTTGAAGATTTCGTCTATCATTGAACTGCCTGGCCTGAAGCCACACTGATACGTACCGATCATAGTGTTGCAGAAAGGTTATAGACGCTCACATAGTACGTTGGATAGGATCTTGTAGGCAACATTAAGCTGGGATGTGCCTCTGTAGTTCTTGCAGGACATAGGATCGCCTTTTTTGTAGATTGGGCATATGGAGCTATTTGACCAGTCGTCGGGCATACTTTCCTCCTCCCACACTTGGTTGATGAGCTGGTGCATGCACCCTACCAGCACATCTCCTCCATACTTGAAGAGTTCCGCAGTTAGGCCATCCGAGCCGGCGGATTTGTTGTTCTTAAGCTTGTGGATGGCTTTCTTAACCTCTTCAGTACTGGGCGCTGGGACTGGATCTTCATTGACTGGTCTACTGCTTCTTTGTTCCTCTGTTGCCTCCTCTGCATATAGCCCATTAAGCAGCTGCTGGAAATGCTGCTTAAACACGTCTACAATTCCCTGTGCTTCGGTGACTAGGTTCCCTTCGCTGTTTCGAAGAGCTTGCGTGCCAGTCCTATAACCAGATAAAAGTTGCTTGGCTGTTTTGTAGAACCGGCGGGTGTTGGTGGCGTTGCTAGACTCTTCGATATACTTGAGCTGAGAGGCTGCGGATGCTCTTTTCTTTCTGCGTAGGGTTTTTTTCTCTTTCCTTCTCTTTTCACGGTACTCCTCTTTTGCTGTTCTTGTTTTCCGTTGCAGCATTTGCATTCGTGCATTTTCCGTCTCCTGCTTCAATACCGCGCATTCATCGTCATACCACGGGTTCTTTTTCTGCGTGGTTGGTAGCCTATGGTGGTCTCGGCTGTCTCCGTAATGATGTCGCGATATTGGGTTCACTAGTTGTTGACGCTTGTGGCTGGGTGTACGGCAGAGAGTTTCCCGGTCAATTGCTCACTGTAGTCTCTGGCATTCTCAGATGTGCTAAGGCATACAATGTTGAATTTTTTCCTTTGAGCGGTCTTCGTTTTCTTTTCGTTGGACAGTCGGGCTCTGAACTTTGTCACAACAAGAAAGAGGTCAGAGTCCACGTTTGCGCCTCGGTAAAGTTCGCACGTCCAAGATGTTCGATACATACCTTGCGCCAATTAGCACGTGGTCAATTTGGTTGGCGGTTCGACCAAAGGTTCGCCTGGGGAACCTAGTGCTACTTATCACCGTATTACGAGCTGCAGCAGAGTCGATTACTCGAAGATAGGTGTATGTATATTATTTTTTTTTTTTTTTTTTAACTCTTGTTGATAAATTTGTAATCTCTAAAACTAGGTTAAATAAAATACTAAATTTTAAATTAATTAAATTGAATTTTTTCGTCTCGTCGTAATACTTATTGATTTTGCCCTAAAAAAAATCATCTTTAACGATGACCGACGAAGCCACTTTTTGAATGACTTAATGTCCGATTTGGAACTACATACATATATCAATCAACATGAGAAACAACTGTATGAAATTCATAGGCTGAGAAAGTCAGTCCAAACTTGTTCCAAAACGGAACTCGCGTTATCATAACCGTTAACGGTGAGCACCAGAAATCATTGATATAAAGCATTTTCTGGTGGCTTTAACTAAGTGGTAAGGATACCCACGATATGTGGCTCCAACAGCATGGCACTATACGATATCAAGTTTATTATATAAATATCTTTTATCTCCTTAACCCTCAGTTTTTTTTTTTTTTTTGTGATTACATCAAGGCCAAAATATTTCAAATTAAATATTTATACATACAGGAATGTATAAAAAATGAATTCTTTTAAAATTTTTTTTTTGTTGGAGCTTTATTTAAATTTGATTAATTTTTAACATGCCAACATATCCTTCATTCTGGTTTTAAATAGTATTCGAAATTTTCATATTCATGTACATAAATGAGTTTCATTTTTTTTTTTTTTGTTATAAAGGGATCATCACGTTCTCAAAAACGAAAACGACGTTTTTCATATTTAAAATGTCATTTTACATTTTTGTGTTTTTTTTTTCTATTTTATTCAATATGTAAATAAAAAGCACATTTGGCGGAAAATATTATCTCCTTTTTTTACGTGTTCACCATTTATTTGAATATTTTTTGACATTATATGACGTTATTGAAGGAAAACCTGAGTTATGAAACATTTAATCAGATTTTTTTTCCAGCTGAACTTATTTTAAAATTTAATCTAAAAATTTACTCATCACGTTGCACTTTGATAACTTGTTTCTATGGAAAAAATAATAATTTTTTGTTCGAATTTACATCCCCTTTAGCCATAGTTTTATACTAAGTCCTAGGAAAAACCAACAGTTCTTTTTTCCATAGTCCTATAAGCACTTTTTGCCACCTTTTATCTCCCCTTTCTGTTTGTTGTTCATATAAATCTAATAAAATCGCAGTAAAGTCTATACCATGTAGTTTGCTCTTCTGTATTATAAAAGCTGGGATACAGTTGCAATTTGCATCTAAAAATATATATGTATATTCTCTGTTTTATCTCTCTGATTTTGCTTTGCAGCATAAATTTAACATTTTCCTGTCTTTGCATACAAATTAGATTTAAGTTAATACACACACATATACACACATGCATACACTTGTGCACCCACAAATAACACAGCGGGGATACACGTAAAGTCTTATCTGTGCTTAACAATGTGCTCGAGCTTAAGTTTCTTCATGCAGAGCTCAGCGTTGGCTGATGTTGATGCCACACATTGCAGGTTGCCTCAATTCTCATCAAAATACATTTAATAATAATAATATATGCGTATAAACACACACAGTCATACACAAAATTGTTCAGCTTATCCTTATATGTATATAACCTGATGTCCTTGTTGTTTACGTATAAAAGTAGAACTACATTTTTGTGGCAAATGAAATTCCAACAAATTTTTTGTTTCTCTTTTCCATTGTTGCCAGTTGACTTTGATTTGCAAAGCACTTCTTTCATAAGCCCCATCTGTCATGGGGTTACGTTAAGTACAATTTTTTTTTTGGTTGGAAAATAAATGACCTACTTAATGGAGTGCGTCCTTTTTTGTCAAGAAGTGGTTGTATTTAAAAATACGCAAGCAATAGACCCCTGACTGGGTTTTATTTATTTTTATTTCAACCATTGCGTTGGTTGTAAAAGAATAGTCAACAAATGAAATAAATAATTCGTATAAAACTGAAAGCAGATAAAATGAAATTAAAAAGGTTAAACATTTTAAATGAATTCATATTTCTTACAAAAAATTAAATTTGCGAAGGACAGATATTTAATGTTTTCTTTTGTGACATTTATAATCAAATAATTGGGTTTCTTTTAATGCTTAAAAAGAAACGAAAAAATCAGAAGAAACAAAAATTTCAAAGAACTCAAAATCCTAAAGAAAAATTTCCAATTAATTTCATTGTAAAATTGGGCTTTTAAATTCTGCAGGCAAAATGCAACTAATTAATCGTGCATTATTATTTACTTAATGCAACATTTCCGTATATAACCAGTATGCAAATATGTTTGTATCTCAATTAGTTCATATGCACAATCAATATTTAAAAAAAAAAATAATAAATACATTAAAATCGATTGAAAGTCACTCGGGCGTATACGTACTATTTTTTTTCTTCGAAATTACAAACAATCCTAAACAAAACAAAATAAATTCAACTTACCTTTCGTCCGTTTTCCAAAGCTCCCAAATCTTTCACGTTCAATTACTTGTGTGTGAATAAAACGATCCGAGTACGATCGTGAGAGTTTCTCCTTCGATCCGTGTGCGCCCATTGCCTCTGATGCAGTGGCACCCACACAGTTTCATATAATTTCGAATTTCGCGAAAAATAAAATTAAAAAAAAAAAAAAAAACTAACTCTAAACACTGTCACTGTCAAAAGACTTGCCCCGTCGTCGTCGTTATTGTCCGTCTGTCTATATGGCACAAGTCCTTTTTCACAATTTCACTACCCCAGCACTATACTGCCAGCACACCAATTTGCATGACGAAACTGTGGTGCTTTTGGTTATTTTTTTTTGTTTGTATTTTACTAACGTGTATCTCATGGATCACTGTGTCGTCCCATTGTGCGTTTTGTCGATAGAAAAACAATTTGGTTTCTTTGTCAGCACTAATTGACGGCCGGATGCTGTGGTGTCAGGTCTGTTAATGATGTTGCTGCTTTCTCCATTACAATCTCTGCATTCGTCAACTCTTTTTTGCAAAAATAACAAAATAAAAGAATATTGTTTCTGCTCCGATGGCAGATGAATGTCTAAGCATTTGCTTTTATGTTCGACTCCTCTGTCTACATATTTCCTCAGTTTTTTTTTTTTTTTTTTTGTGATATCGGCGATGACAGTTGTTGGGGCAGAATTGATGGGGATGACTTCCACGAAGGTGTACGTTAGATGTTGTTTTTTTTTTCAGCAATATCCTTGTTTGAAGGACTCTGTATAATAGAGAAAGAAAAAAATAATAGTGTTTTCTGTTGTTTTTTTATTTTGTCAAAATGATTTTCGTTCATTTGTACCTTATGGTACGCTTCCATTGGCAGATATAACAAGCAATGTGGCCTTTTCTTCAATATTTATTGTTTTTTTTTTGTATTTTCTTTTCTGAATACGGCTTAGCACGAAATGGGAAAAATTATTGATTGTAAGCTTAGTTTTATGAACTTTTATTAGTTCTTTTCTTAGGTATACCTAGGTCAAGTTGGGTGGTTGCACTTAATATCAATAAATTATTTTACTTTATCTATAACGAGTTTTGGATATATGTACATATCGTCCCCCTTATGCCAGAAACATGAATGTGCAAAAATGAAAATGTTGGGAAATCATGTTTGAATGTTTATTGCTCTCGTAAAATTAGTAAGTTTGGTTTATGAGAAAAATATTTATTTGTAAATTACTTTCTCATTTATCTTGTTAAGCTGATATATTTTTTATGTTGACACCACTTCCCTTCCCCGACATTTGGCACATTCATCTTTCTGGCACAAACAAAAATAAAAATTTTATCTCATTCATCTTTTAATAAGAATGACTTTCCTATAAAGAAAAATTAAAAAAAGCATACTAATTTCAATATACATATGTATATACAAATGTATGTTTATTTAGCAATAAATGATAAGCATAATTATTTACTAATCACTTAGTTCTCGTTTTCAGAATCAGAATAGAAAAATCAAAGATTTTTAATTATTTTTCTAAATAGCGCATAACTTTAACATAACATACATAAACAAAGTAAAGTAGAGTTTTTAGGCCTTCAAATTACATGTTAAAAAAGACATATTATTTGAAAACTGACAGAGATATAGCCATTCAAACTTTACCATTTCTTATCATTTTTCGCACTTTTTGCCCGAAAACCTAATTTTTGGTACCACATGAGAAATTAAATATTCCTTGCACCTAGAACCAAATCTTATATTAATCGGACAAGCCGTTCAGTCTGAATGTCAGAAAGCATTTAAAAACTGCCGAAAAACAAAATTGCGAACTTACATACTTAATATTACAAAAATTAATATAATTTTAATATTCTCTATAGTCGTAATGTTATATTATATCAAAATCTTGATTTCGAAAAATTTTTACGAATGCAAAACTTGCCTTATTATACAAAAAAAGGGGCCTTTCGGGCCAAAATTGTGAAAGATTATAAGAAATAGTTAAGTTTGAATGGGCATATCTCTCAATTTGTAACAAAATTGTAACAAAAATTACTTTTTGAACATGTCTTATTAAAGTCCTTAGTCTATTCTTTATTTAGTCTTTGTATGGCTTCAAGAGTTATGCACAATTTATTAAAAAAGTTAGAAATCTTTGATTTTTTTTATTTTTGGTAGGTACGTTTTTGATTACTTTTCCTGCTTATATTGTATTATAATTTTTTTGAAACTATCCATTTCAATAGAAAATCTAATTTTGCTTGGTTTGCGAGCTATACCAAAAATAATGAAAAGTGCTTATGGGCCAAACAAACATATTCAATAATATAATACCTTGCACGTTTCTGGTAAACTCAATGGGCTAATACTGCTGTGTGTGAACTTCAAAAGGCTCAGGAGAGTTACGTGCCCCTGTTATAATTTGCGCCCATCCTTCAGGAACGTACACGGGAACATTTTTTGAGTTTTTTTTTCCAAATTTCGAATGAATGAAATCACATTCCATCTCTGTGTCACCAGTTTCAAAATATTTGTGATCAATTGTTTTGATCGTGGGATGATTTTGGCAGAGACATTGCGACAAAAGTTTTGTTTTTTGATCACTAGTGTGAGACACTTCGCCATACACATAACACCGATCGATGCACTGACACCAAAAAATCTCAGAATTTTGATTTTTTGCACACAGGTGTGCACACACCACACAAGTGTGGTGTCTATTGGTCACTTTAGTAACAATGAGCACGAATGTGAGTTTCTTACATCTGAAGTAACTTTTCTAGCAAATACAGCTATGCCAAATCCAAGAATGTGGCACATTCATGGGTTTTGTGCTGATAATTCCCATCAGTTGGGAGCCAGAAACATGAATGTGCCACATTCGTGTTTCTGGCTCAACTTGATGAGACTGAAACCTACATTCATGTAATTGACATTTTTAAATACTGTGGTTTCCTTGTATGCATGGCATTCTAAGTTTTGGTGTAACATAGATTATCCAAAGGTTAATCAACCCACATCATTAACTCAAAATCGGCAAATTTGCACATTCATGGTTCTGGCATGAGGGGGACGATATATAATCTCCTCATGGGATATGTAGCATAAAAGCAATCACATTCCTATGGGTGTGGTCTTGCCACGCTTTAAATTCAGAAGCAGAAATCAGGCTCCATTATGAAATAACTCCCCAAACTGAAAATGAAATAACTCCAAGTCAGAGAATTTTAGATTTTGAAATAAGTCCCCAAGTTGGAATATAAAATAAATCCCCAAAAACGCATGAAATAGATCCCCAAGGACTTCTAATGAATTTTTTGTTTATTTAACGTAACAAATAAAGTTCATGAGTAAGAAGATATTTTGGGGACTTATTTCATCATGAAATTACCTCCAATTTAAAAATAAAATAAGTCCCCAAAAAGCCATGAAATAAATTCTCAATTTTGGGGAGTTCTTTCATTTGGAAAAAACTTCCCAACTCCATACACATTTTTGAGACTTATTTAATTTTTAGTTTGGGAAGTTATTTCACGGACCTATAAGACTTTACTTAAATAATAATAATAATAATAATTCTGAAAACAACAACAGCAAAAATCGAAAGTGAATTGTATAGTTCTAAATATATTTCCATAAAATAATATTTCTTTCAACTTTGTACCTGTACCTACTCTTAAAAACAGGGATCACACCACTAAATGAATTGAATGAATGTATACATTTTCTTGATAAAGTGGCTTTCCACCAAGTCCAAATTTTGAAATTTGTTTTTAGAATTGAACATGAATATGAATTGACTAGGTAGTTCATTAGCGTTTCCATTTCTGAAACCCAAAAACGATTCCCCTTGCAGGATTGGTATTGGATTTGTACTTGATATCAATAGTTTTAACCGGTTTGTTGGAAAAGCAGTATTGGTGTTTTCGTTTGAGTTCCCTGTGTGATTTCCTGGTTGCTGGTCGTTTAGCTGGAAAAACATTGGCGAGGTTTAATAGCTTTAAGAACTAACAGACAATTTCTTCACAGAGTCCTTACGTTAATACCTGTTGGTGCTATTCCTTTAGTTAATACTCAAATCACTCAAATCAGAATATCTCATTTATTCGGACACATAAATAACTTAAGTACAGATATCGGTGACAATTTAAGGGCTCTGCGAAGAATTTGGCTATAAGAGACGTTTAATGATTGAGAAATAAGTTCTGAGCCCACACAAAAATCAGCGTCAAAATAAGTTGTGCTGAAATCTTTTTCTACAATCAACGTTCTCTTCTTTATCTTTTCGAGATAGAAACCAAACTTTTATGATATCGACCAGTGTTGGTAAAAAATTATTACATTTTGTAAGTTATTTCAATTTTCATTAGTAATTAAACTGTTTTCATTACAGTTACACATACGCTCTCATTTCACATAATTACGAAATTACAGTTTTTAAATTAATTTTATGATATTGTTATTCCACTGCTTTTCATAAAATCTAACACGGAAGAGATAGTTGAAGCCATAAAAAGAGGCTGGTTGGAACTTTCACTAAAATACCTGGAAAAACTTTTTAAATCTCTTCATAGCAGGCTTATAAAAGGGATACAGCGATCGGGAGTTAGTACGCATTATTAAAATCTATAATTTTTCTTTAAATAAAACTCAAATTAATTTATTCAAAAAAATTGATATTGTTTTATTGCCATTTTGAACATCCAACCATGTATTTAAGGAAACCTGTTCGTATTTTATGACCTTATTGGGAAAAACAGCATACAAACTTAATTTATCTCCCTATGATCGAGTCATTAAAGCTTTTTGCTTCGGAAAAATGTCAAAAAGCTGAATTTTTGCATATAGCCTCCTCATGGCATTCTTAAGAAATTGTAAAAATTTCCCATCGATATGCGTGGCTCTAAGAATTTTACAGAGAGTCAAATGCACCACGGAAAAATGTCAAGGATCAGGTGTTAGCTTAAAAAATTTCCTACATAAAAAATATTTAGTAATTCTTTTTATAAGAGTAATCGTTTTCAATATAATTTAATCGGTAGAGTTACAAGTTACGTTTGCACAAGGCAGGCGCGGATCCAGGATTTCGTTCAGGGGGGGGCAATTTTCGTGAGTTACCAAAATCTTGAGATCTACAGGAAATTTGAGTACACTTCATACCGCTCTACACGCTTGGGCACACAAAGCAATGTGAGTTGATGAGTTTGAAATTTGAAGAAAGCAATTAACTCTTTCATAACTGCCACAGTGTCTCGAACAGCGAGAACTTTGAACTTTGTGAAATAAAGTCTTACAGTTAGTATAGCTATAGCATGGTGTCTTTTTAGCGCTTTGGAGTTCCCTTTGGATCTGCGTAACTCCTTAATAATTATGCTCGGATAACATAATGGCACTGTGGTATGTTCCTATTCAGACACATGACGTTCGAGTTCGAGTGAAATTTCCAGCATCTTCTTTAGCTGGGACCACCTAACCCAACCTTGCCAGTAAAAGGTCGTTGTCGAGAACGTCATCAGGATCAAAAATACATTTAGCAGAAGGTTCTCAAAAGCAAACTTCAAAGTATTGTGTTCGATAATGCAGTTTGCTAAAGTCACATGTTCGAAAACATTATGTTTGGTACGATTCTGCAGGAAAAAAAACGAGTTGGCAAAAAAAATATTGAGAACCCGGAGAACGTGTTCATAAACGTCAAATGCGTTTGCAAGAAAATTGAAAGAAGTCGATGAAAAACATTTTGTGCAAACAAAACCATTGTATTAATTTGACAATATCTATATTTTAGCTAAACTAAAATTATACATAAAAACCAAGATGAACCGTATCGTTGGCTCAGACGCCTTCGTTCATCGATACAAAACCAAACTTTGCGACATTGAAATACAACACAATGATTATAGTGGAAAATAAAAAGAAAAAAACACTTTTTATTAAACCTTTTCGTCCCACCTTCTTGGTTCAGCCATCGATTGTGATTGTGATGTGGCTAACTTTCGTTATACATTTCATTAACAATATACTTACCCTTCGTTGTTTTACTAAAAATGTTTCATACAAACTCAAACCATCGTTTGCAGAGTTTCCAGACTCATGCAGTTCGATACAATCAAATTGACGTTGACTTAACGTTTTCAAAAACGGCCAAAAATAACTATCCTTAGATGTAAAAGTTCCATCCAACTTCTCTTCGGCAGTGACTGCTGTAGTTGTTTCCTGGTTTCTCTCCAATCTTCTTCGTTGGATTCGTACTCTTCGCCAGTATCAAAAACGTATCTTATGCCTAATAGATGTGCAGCACGTCTGCACGCATCGCTGCGTACAGCACCGAACTCGAAACCAATGTGCATACTCTTAAGGTGCGTATCCATTTCAGAGTAAAAAGGAGGCTAGCAGCTCTGAAGAAGTTCTCGAGAGTAAAACTCGAAAGTGGACACAGACATATTCATGAAATAAGCTCACCAGAGGGGAAGACAGATATTCGAGAGTCGCTCTATCTCGAGAGTTTTCTAGTGAAAGCACTCCCTCAATGGAAACACTCATTTAAATATTTATCATAAAAAGAACTCTATCATCTTTTTAGTATGATTTTTTTCGGTATTTCTCAATAACTTTTATACACAAATGAAGTTTATTATTTTAACTTTAATTCTCTTTATCCTGTAGATCTAAGCATTTGAAGCAAAGTTAGAAATTTTTGAAATACAATCGACGTATTTTAAAGATTTAACTTTTTTAACTTTAAGGTTGAAAATTTAGATAAGTGCCCCTGCCACCTCCCCGTTACATTTAACTATTAAAACCCACACAAAAATTTGTAGAGTAGGGTTGGAGGTGGAGCAAAAACTTTTTAAAACGTTATTTTTCAAATTGTGAAATTTTTCATTCACAACTGAAAGTCAAATCGATTTGGGATTCACCCTGCTCCCTAATACGAAATAAATTGACTTTTCTCATAAAATGGTGTACAGTAATGTAGCTGGACATTTATCTTTTAATTAAAGACCTTAACTTTGAAGATCGGAAATCTAAAACCGAAGTTATAAGCTTTTCACTCGGTCGATGTGAAAGCTATTTGTAGCGGAACTTTTCTTAACTGAACTTGGTCAGCAATCGGCCAACGCACAACCACATTGCTGCAACGCTTCGCTGCCAAGAAAAATTTTTATAAACGTATAATGAAATAACATTTTTTTGATTACATTTTATTAAATTCATATTTTATGCTTCGTTCACCCTTGCCCAGGGGGGGGCAATTGCACCCATTGCCCCCCCCCCCTGTATCCGCGCCTGGCACAAGGTGAGTGGTATTTCCCAGGAAATGTCCGCCATTGTTAGGAGCTAGGACCTCAAAGGGGATTTCTTCGGTACCCGAGAAGTAGCCACGGCAAGCTTGAGGTTGCCTGGGGTGGTTCTTGCCGCTTCCCGAGGTACCTCCTGCTCGACTCAACATTATTTTTAAATTGTGCCTAAGGTTACGCGATGTTGATTGTGACACAAAACTAGGGACTTTGAAGATACCCAAGTGTAATGTTAAGTTTGGTGCTTCGAATTTTAATAAAAAAAGGAAATATAAAAGTAAAAAAAAAGTAAAAAACTAAACTTACTGAATACTCTTAACCAAAAAAACAAAACCATTTACCCAAAGAAAATAATAAAAAAAAATTAAAAGAAAGAAGTTATTAAATATAAGAGAAAAAAAACTAAATCCTAACCTAATCCTTAAACCTATATCTAAAGCACCTCCTTTTATCACTCTTGAATACCGCCACTTTGCTGTTTCCATGGCCAAGTGTTCTCGGAAATAGCCCCTTAGTTGACACAACCATGTACAAACTAGTCCGTAGTCAAAAGTCTATCTGTTACGTCCTCTACCACAATCACATCAGGACGGACTTACCAAGCCTCGATACACCTTTAGCACAAGGTGAGTTTTTCTTGCGTGGTATCGCTCAGGAAATATCTGGAAATTGTACCAAATATCCAAAAATGTTATTGGGGAAAAGAGCAACACCACTCATCCTGTAATGGATGTGGATGGCACGGTTTTAGTATCAATTGAGGATCAGCTACGCAGATGGAAGTATCATTTTTGTGCTCTACTCAATGAGAATTCCGTTGAGCAGTGTACTAAAGTGCCCCACCTTAACTAAATGCATAGGTCCTATGGGGGTATTGACAGGAAATTCAAACATCAATAAATCCCTCAAAACCAACAAGGCAGCTGAGCTGGACGGAGTACCAGCTGAATTCCTGAAAACCAATCCGGTAACAACGGCTAATATTCTACATCCTTTGATACAAATCACTTGTGAAAATGAAAGCTATCCCAAGGACTGGAAGGATGGTGTGATTGTTAAGCTGCCAAAGAAGGTGACCTTAAGAATTGCAACAATTGGCGTGGTGTCACTGTCGTCGAGCAGATAAAGGATAGAATTAAGTCTACACTCAAGAGGCATCAAGCTGGCTTCCGCAGTGGTCGATCGTGCGTCAACCATATCATTACCCTGCGTATCGTCAAAGATAATATAACTTGTTATATTATCTTTCGTATCGTCCTTGATCAGTCGATGGAATTTCAATCAACGCTTTGCCTCATATTCGTGGATTTTGAGTAGGCCTCGACAGAGTCAACCGAGAATATGGAGATCAATGCTTAAGAGGAATTCCCCCTAAAATTGTTTTGTTTTACACAATGGGCAGCTATTCGAGTCCGTCGTAGTGCAACAGGGTGTGAGACAATTCTGGCGCAGGACAAGTCGAGAGCGGCAGGACGTCGACATAAGAAAGCGTAAATGAGACTTAGGAAGCCAAACGATGAAATTGCAAAGCAGTTCTTTGAATGGAATACTCAGGGTGCACGGCGGGTTAAAAGACCAAGAACAACATGGAAATCAAGTGTCTTAGAAGAAGCAGAATCTCAGTAAAAGACCTGGTCACATTTAAAATACCTTGTTGCTAACCGTGAAGGATGGAGACTTTTGTTGACGCCTATGCCCCAACCGGGGTTACAGGGCACGATGATCTTATTGGAAAATTAGAAAACAGTAATAAAAATATATACAAGAATTTATTCAAAGGTTTTGGGAAAGTTCCAAATCGGCTCGGTCTCTACTAAATTACAGTGAGATTCGCTTAAAATGTGACAAAAAGCTAAAAAGGTAACGTGGATTGAGAAAAGACAAAAATCGTATAAAAGGAGGTTTCTATTCTTCCCCGTTTAGCCAACACGGGTGACTCTCTAACAAATTGACTTAAGACAGAGTAACTTACGAAAAAACAACGGTAACACTTACAATAACTTTTGTAAAGGCAAACATTTTTTCTTTTATTTTGATTTAAGTTAGGTTGTTTAAGTAAATAGTTTTTGAAAAATTAATAAATTAATTTCCAAACTCAAAATTTTGAAAAACATCCATAAACATTACTTAACATTTTCAGTTAAGAGTTACCGCTCAGGAGATATTCCTTAAAAACCGTTTTGGGGGTCTTTGATCACTCGTTAAATTATTAACGGCGCTCATACCGATGGAGGCAAAATCATTTATTTTTTTGATGGACGATCAAAGCTCAAGGCTTAATTAATATTTATAGTCAAAAAAAGATTTCTAATAGGCCCAACTTTCCTCAAAAATTGACTTTTAATTTTTCAATTATTATATAATAATAATAACTGATTTTACTTCTTAAACGTCTCAAATTCATTCCTTAAAATTTACAATGATGAGTTTCAATGATAGCTATAACTGGTGCCTTACAGGAGTACTACGTAAAATGTAATGTGCAAAAACAATACAATTATTACATTTTTGTGAATTGATTGCTCCTAAAAATGAATCATTGTTCCTTTTCTAATGATTTCTTTTAGTTTCAATTACTTTAAACTAATTGAATTACATTTAATTCACTGTGAAAAACTATGCTTTTTAGTATCACATTCAACACACATTGCCTAAAATACAATATTTGTTCCCTTTAATTAAACAAGAAAGGTTAAAATAAATTTCATTTATCATTTTCCATTAACTTTCCCTAAATACATATTATATATTCGGTCACTCCACTTAAACAGAAGAATTTCTTTTCAAATTTTCTTCATATTCAATTATTTCCCTAAATACCGCAAAAATATATTTTAATTTACGACTGAAAAATAATTTGTACTCTCAAAGTTACTCAACTGTGTATCTACAAATACATAACATTGTATAATAATTTTCCACTCAATAAAATTCATAAGTTAGAAACAGAATGAATTTCCTAATGCTCCATTATAAATTGAATAAATGTTTTTCCATGCCTAATGTCCGATTAAACATAAATATATTTTCTCATTTATTATCATGGAAATTCTCTTTTTTTTTTGCTTTCATCATAACAAAAAAAGAAAAAACAAAAACAAAAATCCAAAAATTCTACCCCTGCAGTCTACCTAAAATTTATAAGATTTACATTGACAGCAAAATGTATATCCTGCCTGGCACTATTCAAAAGCTATAAAACTAAATCGCTCTCTCTCTCTACCTCTAGCTGGGAAAACCCAAAATAACTCTTTCTCAAAAAAAAAAACGAAAAAAATCTAATTAATAACGCACGCGTGCCCTCAGATGCATCATGTCATTTTAAATCACAACCAACTGTCGACCTACTTTCTGAATCTACAGGTGTATTTTGTTTTGGGATTGTGACATCCAGAATGAATCCATGAATTATTCCAGAGCACTCAAGCTTGCTAGCTGGGAGGTACATATATCCCTATAACATAGCTGTTGCTCTAATTTGTTGTTATAATGCCCATTTGGCGGGTAATTCTGCAAATTGACACATTACGCAACGGGAACAACTGCAATCTATAAAAATGTGTATTTTAAGAATCTCTAAATTCAGTATGCTTAGCATACTGAAGCATTTTCGAAGATGAAAATAGAAACCTGCTAGAACCAAGAGAGGTTGAGGCACTTAATTAGCGCTCAACAGACCAAAAGTAGTATTTAACGACGACACGACATGATGCGACTGCGACGGACGTGGAAATGTGGTCCGCTTATAGAAATGGGGAAGACTATCGAGAAAGTTTCTATAGATCCAAAGTTAGATACAGGTTTTCTGAATTTTATTTATATGCAAACGATCTAGGGAATGTCAATACAGAAATAGAAAGTATTTAATCTAAAATTAAATCGAAGATGGGAATAGAGTTCACATATAGATTAGATAGATATTGACCTTTGGGAAAAAGGTGATTGAGAAGATCATTTCACAGATCAGGTTTCTACATATTACCTTTAGTTGTTGATAGATCGGTATTAAATGAGACTTCCGGATAAACGCGATCATCAGAAGAACCCAGGAAACTATAAATTATTTTGTAATGATCTTGCTATTTTTGTGGGTACTTATTGTCAATACCAACTAAAGCTACTCATCTCTAAAAGAACTTCATTCTCATCAATGGAGTTTAGTTTTTGGCCTCAGAACCGATGGTTCTGGGGATATTGTGAGAATATAAATACATTTTATAGCTTTGTTGTTGTTGCTAATGTGTTTTTTTGTTATATTTAAGGAGCACGTCTTGTGTAGGATAAGTTATAAAGATTTGAGCATATTTTGTTAGAATTTATGAGAAGTGTGGATTTTTCTTTAGTCTATTTGCGCGTGAGATTTTACAGCGTGTGGGTTGGATGGATTGATTGTAATGAAAGAGCACACAGAGCATACAATTAGGGCGTTAAAAGTTTCCGGTTTAGTGATTTTAAGTATGGCATAAGATCTTATGAAGTATACAATAAACTATGGTAAATTTTGTGAGTGAGTTTTAAGCTAGGTAACGCTTAGTTTTTTTTTTTTTTTTTTGAGGGTGATATGACAAGACCTTGGCCAACCTTTAAGGCAATACAACTTAAAAAGTAGGTAGGTATAATCAAAGAACACTTTTTGATCTATTTTTATATTGTTGTTTAAGGTACTTAGGTGGCTTAATAGTACAAGGTGCTTTAGGTTTTCAAGTAACAAAGCTTGCAGATTTATATTTTCAAAATTCTCATTGAAATTGTCAGTTCCATACCTTTTCGGCAATTTGCTTCTCTCTGAAAGAATATTATCATGTACGATTTTTTGAAATATATTTTCCAAAGTTAGTGGCTGCAGATCAGTGCTGTCGAACGTAGGTACTGCAAATTTAATATGTACTGGCATCGCTTTCATCTAGCCCCAGCCTGGTAAATATGCAAAATGACTTTTTAAAATGTCCATTGTGCCGAAAATTCATTGAAATGGCTTAAAAAAAAAGTTTTTCTATAAAACAATTTTTAAACATTTTAAAGGAAAAATTTTGATATGTGAATTTGTGCTGCATTTTGTTTTTTATATTGCCTTGTTTTTAAAGTTGTACTTTAATTCCTTTTCATCTAAGTACTTCTTTTTTCTAAGGAAATCTTATTTCATCAAAGGGTTTCAAAACACCCTGTTCAGCAATTTGTTTAAAAATTAAAATTTTTATAATTTTGAAAAATTCCTTCACCGCTTCAAGCTGAAAAAAAAACTTGAGCGGTATCTGTGTGAGTTAAAAAGTTATTATTTTCGCAACGAAAACAGCAGTTTTAGACACACGCATGAAGTTTTCAAAAACTTAAGCAAAGCAAACGAAAATATTAAATTTTACTTAACTAGTTTGTATGCGTATTGCTTTTGCAACAAATTAATGCAAACAAATTTTGAAGGTACTGCTCTGGTCGTTTCTTAGACGACAGCACTGCTACAGATGCCATTTCCTGCAGGATATTATCACAGGTTTAATGAATTTATTGAAAGTAAGTTGTAAAAAAAATACTTACTGAAATAAATTCTTACGTTTTGGATCAATGAAATCCGATTTCATCAAAGTAAAATTTTATTGTTAAGATTTTGCTAAGATTTTAAATAATATAAGAATAAATATTACGAACGATTGAATGCCATTTTAAATGGAATTTTCTGATTTGTAAAACTATCTTTTTCGATTACTTCTTCTCCTCTTATAAGAAAAATATGTATTAACATTAAAATCCTTGCCCTGGTAATGAGGTTTTTAAATTAGAAATGCAAAATGAGTGTTTTTAAAATATCCAATATGCCGAAAAATTAATTGAAGTGGTTAAAAAAAAAAATAAAACAAGTTTTTATACAATTTGCAAAGAAATATTTTTAGTTTATTTTGTAGATTCAAAAAAATACTCTTGGAAATATTAATAGATATGCAATATAACTTGAACTTTTAACAATTTGTTTGTGTAAGAATGCAATTTAAATTTGCGCAACCTATAATGAGAAGGTACCGACTGTTAATATTTGACCAGTAATGTTAATATTATAATATTTTTCTATATTTTATAGTTGACTGTACTAATTTTAACACACAGAACACAGAAAAAATGTTATCAATTCCGTAGGAGCCAGTTTTGAGAAAAATGATATTTGCTTAATGGGTTATTTAACATTTGCATGGTGCTGTTAGTTTTAGCAAAAAATATGTTTTTTTTTACCGTTTAATACCAAAATTTAGAAAATACACCTTATTATATTCAAAATATTGAATTTTCAAAAAAGAAAATTGATTTTTTATGTATGTATTTTTAAAACAAAAAAAAAATATTTTGAAATTTTTAGCAGCTTTTTGGAAGCTTTTGGATTAAAAAAAATTATAAAAATCTGTTCTACCGTTTTCAAAAAAAAATCAAAAATAATGTGGGTATGTATTTAACTTTTTTTTAGAAAAGTCTGTGAAGCAATATGAAAAAAAAAATAAGTTTCTATTTTTTATTTTACCTCTAAGAGAAGGGGTGTAACCCTTCAAAAGAATGGGTAATTCTAAATTTTGTATATGTTATTTAATGGGGTTGGAAGATCAAAAATTCCAAATTTCCACAACCAAGTCCCCTCCGCCCCTTCAAAATCCTGGAAAAACCACAAAAAATCGGTACTTTTTTTAATTTTTTGCCTATAACTTTTTTCCAGTGTATTTTTACGAAAAAAAAATACATTGAAAAATTTGTAGAAAACAAAATTTCCTACAAATATGACTCGGAAAGTATTTTTGTACAACCTCTACAAACGGCGCTATAGAGCTCCCAAAAAAGACTAAATTTTCGTATTTTGTAAGATTTTCAGTTTCTTCCCTCTTTACAGCACAATAACTCTTTAACCGTCGAGATAAGGGCAAAACTCTTTGCAATCAATCTTGAAGATAATTTAACTGGCTACCGATTTCATGTATTAACAGTCGACTCCCTCTAAGTCTAATTCTTCTCTAACAAAAACTTTTTCGCCATATTTTTGTACTCCACTCAAATTTCCATACTATATACGAGTATTTATTTATTTCTAAATCGAATTTCTACAAAACTCTCTCCAAACCGAACTTATATTTATGAAGTTTAAAGAAAATCGATCCGTTTAGTCTGCAGCCAAACAGAAAGAGTGCCAGATAAAATTGTGAGACTCTTTTTTTTCGTCTTCCCTATGAATAAAAAGTCTTATCAAAATCTCGAGTTGGATTTTTTACAGTAGGTACATAATATGAACTCAGGAAATGAAGGATTGAACGAGGAAGTCGAAGTGTTCTTTGTATCGATTTCATTTACAGTTCAAAGATTTAATGTTTAATACTCCTTTACTCAAAGAATGTATGAATTTAAATCTGATTACAGTGCCATATCGATGGGGGGTATCACAGGGGTTTTAAAAAATTTGGGAATGTGACAACTTAAAGTTTAAATGCTGAATTCATGCCATATTCCTGCTTCTAAAAATTTTGGTGACTCTAGCGGTTTCAAAATACACACCGGAAAGAACGTTTTCGACAGTGAAACCTAGGAAATTCTACCGATCAAGATAGACTTACAAGGTTGGTGTGGATGTCAATTCATCGACAAATTGAAACTACCTAACACTAAGGAAATTATCCAATTAAAAGTGTTTCTTATCGGAGTGAGTTTCCAAAACAATTTTCCTTCTATTCTATGCATAATTGTATGTGATATTCAAGGCAAAAAATGTTTGCCTTGGCCTCAGCCATCCATAAATCAGCCCTTAATTAATAAATTATATGTCTAAGATGGAAAACAATTATGTTTAGATGGAAAAACCATTTGCATACAAATAATGCGGTGAAAAGAGTATCTACCTATATTTTTTACTTGCGATATAGGTACTATAGGGCAAGTTTTGGATTCGTGCAAAAAAAAATTCGAGATAACAATCAAACATAACATTACGATGATAGAGAACACGAAAAAAGTGGGTGGCACAATTCTGTCTGTCTGTCTGTCCGTACCTCAACCTACAGCCTAAACCACTGAAGCGATTTTCTTCAAATTTTGAACTTAAGGTTTTTTTGTAACTCTCCAGAGGGAAAATTGAAATTTTTTTTTTAGCTCAAAAAATAACGGTACTTGCCATACAATCGTTAAGGAAAAGCTTATTTATCTCAAAAACGGCTCCAACGATTTTGATAAAAAAAAATCAGTGTATTACTGTAGATATGATGTACCTTCTAATAAGAAAAAAAATCACCAAAAACATTTATTAACGGTACCTGCCATATAACGGTTTTTTCGATTTTTGATTTTCTCATTAAGCGCTCATCCGATTTCAATGAAATTTTTTTCGCAAAAGCTTTGTTAGAATATAAATAATACTGCATTCCAAAATTTTTGAAAAAGTAAATTTTGGATTTTTAAAAAAAGATTCAAATTTTTTTTTTCAAAATTCAATATTTCAAAAACGGGTTGATGAATTATTTTGAAATTTCAGTTAATATAAACTCTAAATTGGCATACCAATTTTTTTTTTGAAAAATGTAACAACATTTTTATATATAAAAAAATGTAACAACATTTTTATATATAAAAAATTAATTTTTAAGAAAACGGCTGCAACGATTTTTAATTTTTTTTTTGCATATACACATATTTTTTCAAGTAATCAAATGGCATACTTTTTTTTTAGCTCTAAGTTATTTATCAGGCTGTTTATACAATTAAAAGAACGATTTAAATGCTTTTTATACTTTTCCTATAATTACTTAAATATTTTTTAAAGTTCTTAAGCCCCACACAACTTGAACATCAGAGCAAGTACGTGCGATCCAGTCGTGCATTTTATTTTATTTGAAGTGTAAACCGACCATAAGAAAATATTTTTTATTCACAACGCTTTTTACTTTTTTGTATGATTGGTTTACAGTTTCATGCAAATAGTAATTTTGTATTTCACCTCAATATACCTCGATATTGTTTAACGACGATTTTTTTTCTCGCAAAACAATTCCACTGACATTCTTGTCATTTCTATTTGCTTGGCATTTGTATTTGCTTTTGTAGAGAAAAATTTGTTCTGCGAACTGTATCTGAAGAGGGATACAAAAATTTCGTGTATAGCACGGACATTTCTTTATTGACGAACATTTCTTTTCTCACCACCAAGCTATTTTTTACTCAAAAGCATATATAATTTAAATGGTTAGTTTTTTTTCGCAAAATTATACAATTTACCTTTGATTTACAAGTGTACAATATTTTGCCAAGTTGCAGTGAAATAACTACCCAGTTACACTAAAAGAAAAAATTAAAATATTGATCTAACGAAAAGAGGTAATTGGAGGGAAAGTTGCCTCTACTGAGTCACTAACCAAGGTATTGTGCTTATCGAGGATTTGATTTTACCAAAGGTGAACTGTGTATAAAATAGTTTCTTAACCCTCAATAAAAATCTTTTAAATATATATTCAATCCGGATGCAAAATATGATTTTTACTTCAGATTTTTCTATGAGTGTTTAAATCTTAGAAGTTTAAAGTCATTAAAATAATTCATAACTTTTAATAAATTCTGGAAATACCTTCAAATAAATGCCATTAACATTTTTAAGTCACATTCATTGTTCCTTTAAGCCATTTCCTAAATTGTTTGCATATATGGTAGATATATATTTTCTTTTGTAATTTAAAATTAAAAAAAAAATATATAATACAATTTATCTCTAAAGCATATAACACGAAATCTCAATTATCCTTTTATATAATGTCTTTTGTATCTTAAAATTCAAAAGAAAAAAAAAATCTTCTAGTGTTCCTGAAACTGTTCGTGTATACAAATTGTATTTTCAAAAAGGGACAAAATTGTTACAGACAAAGTTAATTATGACCTCGGGGTAAAAGTGTTTCAGTGCTCAGACACCAATTAGGCTAGACAGAGTAGCAATTTTCTGTTATTCAAAGCAAACATAGTTCTATGGATTCTTATAAAAACAATAGAGCTACTAATGATGATGCTTTATACCCTTTAATTAGTAGTAACAAAAGTTTGTTGTAAATTGTATTGTGTCTGTATTATATGCAACAAAAAAAAAATATAACTGAATCAATGTTATAATACATACTTCCTATTTTATAAGGCAGAAAATAAAAGAAGAAAATTTCTTGTCTGGATATGGAGAGACAATCAAAAGGATCCCATGAATAGCCGCACCTACAGCAACAGCAAGTCATTAATAACATTTTATTGCCCGAGTTATAAAAGCAGAACATTCATTTTTGCTCCATTTCCATAGTCCTTGTTGTTTTTATTGCCAGGAAGAATAATGCCTGATGCCTCCTTCGTATGTGCAGAGATGGAAAAAAAAATAATATGTATTCCATGTAAAAACATTTTTATTTTGGGTGCAAATGCCATATCCATACTGTAGAGGAATTATATCCTTTTTTCCTCTGACTCTCCAGGAATTATTGAGTGTATGAGTATGTTGTTTGTATCATTCTTGTGTTATTTTTTGTATGCCTAACTCATATCTTGTGGAAGCAATTAACGAGGCAAGTTTTATGATGTGTGAGTGGGCTTGGGCTGTATAGCTGCTGAGTGGGGGGATTATTTTTATATAATTTTTATGGGAGCTTTTGGATTCGATGAGTGTGAAGAAAAATGAAATTTATTTGGTTAGAAGACGGATGGTATATAATAAACAAAAGTAGCCACTAGACACAACTAATAAGAGGAGGAACAAACACAACTGGTCCTTCACCACTGGGCAATTTTTATAATATCAATATAGTGAAGCGCGCGTGGTTTTGAAACTACATTATGTTTACACATGTGACAGTTATTTTATTTGTTGACAAAAAACATAACATTTATGATTGGGATATGGATACTGTTTGGATACTTTTTTGCACAGATAAAATAGAAAAGAAATTTTCTTTTTTTATGATATATAAATATGTAAAACATGTTGACAACAAATTTATGGCAGTGGCGATTCCTCTCAGTTGGCTAGGTTGGCTGCGCCAACCCTTAAATTTCGTCTTAAATACACGTACTACAAACAATTTGTTTGTATTAAAACTTGAGAATAAAATATCCTTTTATGTTGATAAAAAAACAACACCCCAATCCGTTTAAATCATTATAAAACCAGCAAAACCTATTTAAATCGAGCCATTCACTGCAACCCCTACGTGCTATATTAATCCCATACAAAGAAGGAATCTCTTTATTTTTCTTTCAATGGCCGTGTTGGCTACACAAATGTGCGCCAACAAATCTCATACAAACTACATATTATTAACGATGTGCTGTGTCACCCTATCTTTAAGAACAGACCCACAAAAATACCCACACAGGTTGGCTCTATTGAAAGAGCCAACGCCTGGGTAGAAAAATGTGAGTTGATTGCCGACCAGTACCCACCAGTGGAGAACCTAGTTATCTGAAGCAAATGTTTTAGTTCGAATTTTATATGGTTAACTTGAAAAAATCATAACTCCCATTCTACTTATCCGATCTTCAAGGATAAGGTCTTTAAATAAAGTAAAAATGACACGCTACATTGTGTGAAAAAATCATTGGAAAGGGGTAAAAAATTTCATACTAAAGGGGTGATTAAGTCCGCCTTCAATTCGATTTGCAGCATTCTAAATTCAAAAGTTGATGAAAAATTTCACAATTTGAAAAAACAAAAAATGTTTATTTTTTGCTTATTTTCTCTTCTAAGATTATGTTATACAATGTTTTACTATCAAACCTACATGAGCGGTGCTAAAATTTTTTTAAATGATTTCTTACAAATAAAATACATTTTAATTGAAAAACTGATCGACATAGCTTCATTAATATAATGATTACTCAAACAAATCTGCATGAATCTTTATAATTAAGGTTTTAAAATACTGTCAGTAAAATAATCGTTAGATTTATATAAAAAAATTACAATTTTTTACATGTTAACTACGAAAAAAATGTAAAAACAATTTGAAGCAATGTTTTTTTACACCTACTTAATGGCATTAATATCTAAAAATTTCATATAAATATTGAACATAGAAAAAAAATTTTAATCAAGTATTTAAATTTAGTATAAAGACTAAATATATGTAGGTAATCACAAAGTTGTGTGTCCAACACCAGAGCAGGAAATAAATATTATTTGAATTTAATACATTTAAAACATGCTTTGTTGTACATTGTTCCGGCCTCACTAAAACGTTAATAACTTTTTTAATTACCAACGGATTTTAATTAATCAGATTTTTAACAATTAAAAATACTTTTATTTTAATGTATCATACATCATTGTAAACCACGGAAAAGCTAAGAAAAAATGTACACAAAAAAAAATACCTTTAATTTTTGGCTATGAAAATAATTGAAAGAATTCAGTATAAATGTAACTTTTCAACACTGGTAATTTTTTTTAATATTCCAAAATGAGGTGTCAAATAATGGATTATAATAATTTAAATTATTTTCAGCCAAACAAAATTATAAAAGACTTCACAAGAAATTTTAGGGGGAAACAAACTTAGGGTATCTATATAATTATATGGTTTTCGAGCACATTTACCTGAAAAATACATAACTTGAATATTAAGGACCTAAAATACACCTTATTTGTGATTTAGTATTTGTCTTAAGAAATCAGAAATATCTATATTATAAAGCTCAATTGGAAGTAAAATATTAAAAATGTGTTTTTAAAAAAGTCTCACATTAAAAACTACTAAATTAATCCCCCTTTTGGCAAACTATAGCTGCGTTTTATTATCTCTGGGTCTGGGTCGAGGATATCTTTTAACATGCATTACAAAAACAACATGGGATCTAGGTTTCTATCGAGGTTAATTTCAATAACCCAGATAGAGTTTTTCACTCTGATCGGCAGAGGACTATTTACCATTGTGAATGGATGTCAGCGATTTGTCAGCAGTATTAGGAATAGAGAGGAAAAGAGACAAGTGCTTATACGAAAAACAAATAAACATAAGTAAAAAAGAGACCGATATAGAGCACTGCTTTTGCACTAACCCACATCGTTTTATTTTCACGAGGTGAACCATATGGGTTATGAGCGATAATAAAACGCGGCTTATATGGCTTATATTTATTAACCAAGTCCACAGAATGGATTTAATTTGTCAAAATTCTATTTCACTAATTCTAATAAAAAATTTGATATCGTCCCCCTCATGCCAGAACCATGAATGTGCAAATTTGCCGATTTTGAGTTAATGATGTGGGTTGATTAACCTTTGGATAATCTATGTTACACCAAAACTTAGGATGCCATGCATACAAGGAAACCACTATATTTAAAAATGTCAATTACATGAATGTAGATTTCAGTCTCATCAAGTTGAGCCAGAAACACGAATGTGGCACATTCATGTTTCTGGCTCCCAACTGATGGGAATTATCAGCACAAAAACCATGAATGTGCCACATTCTTGGATTTGGCATAGCTGTATTTGCTAGAAAAGTTACTTCAGATGTAAGAAACTCACATTCATGCTCATTGTTACTAAAGCGACCAATAGACACCACACTGGTGTGGTGTGTGCACACTTGTGTGCAAAAAATCAAAATTCTGAGATTTTTTGGTGTCGGTGCATCGATCGGTGTTATGTGTATGGCGAAGTGTCTCACACTAGTGATCAAAAAACAAAACTTTTATCGCAATGTCTCTGCCAAAATCATCCCACGATGAAAACAATTGATCACAAATATTTTGAAACTGGTGACACAGAAATGGAATGTGATTTCATTCATTCGAAATTTGGAAAAAAAAACTCAAAAGATATGCCCATTCAAACTTAACTATTTCTTATAATTTTTCACAATTTTGGCCCGAAAGCCCCTTTTTTTGTATAATATGATGGCAAGTTTTGCATTCGTAAAAATTTTTCGAAATCAAGATTTTGATATAATATAACATTACAACTATAGAGAATATTAAAAAAGTATGTAAGTTCGCAATTTTGTTTTTCGGCAGTTTTTAAATGCTTTCTGACATTCAGACTGAATGGCTGGTCCGATTAATATAAGATTTGGTTCTAGGTGCAAGGAATGTTTAATTTCTCATGTGGTACCTACAATTAGGTTTTCGGGCAAAAAGTGCGAAAAATTATAAGAAATGGTAAAGTTTGAATGGCTATATCTCTGTCAGTTTTCAAATAATATGTCTTTTTTAACATGTAATTTGAAGGCCTTAAAACTCTACTTTACTTTGTCTATTTATGTTAAAGTTATGCGCTATTTAGAAAAATAATTAAAAATCTTTGATTATTCGATTCTGATTCTGAAAACGAGAACTAAGTGATTAGTAAAAAATTATGCTTATCATTTATTGTTAAATAAATATACATTTGTATATACATTATACATATGTATATTGAAATTAGTATGCTTTTTTTAATTTGTCTTTATAGGAAAGTCATTCTTATTTAAAGATGAATGAGATAATTTTTTTATTTTTGTTTGTGCCAGAAAGATGAATGTGCCAAATGTCGGGGAAGGGAAGTGGTGTCAACATAAAAAATATATCAGCTTAACAAGATAAATGAGAAAGTAATTTACAAATAAATATTTTTTTCATAAACCAAACTTACTAATTTTACGAGAGCAATAAACATTCAAACACGATTTCCCAACATTTTCATTTTTGCACATTCATGTTTCTGGCATAAGGGGGACGATATATGAAACATTGATGTACGTTGCTCAAAAGCTTGAGTATTGATTTTCAATTTATTAATTAATTATAAGAAAATTCACATTTTGATAATTCCCAAGGTAGCCGTAGAAACCAAATAAAATCAAAAATTGTCGATCCAACTGCATTAAATTTGCTATTAGTCGAGAAATACTGCTTTGATTTTTAAAAATAAGGTGTCTATTGGCGTTTTTCTATTTTAGCTCAGAGCCGATCAGATCAGATCAGATTCAAAACACAAAAATAATTGAATCAGAGGCCTCAGATAATAAAATTTTCAATTTCTGAATCAGTTACAGTTTACAGGTTACATTTTCATAAAATTTGAGTAGCTGAGATGCTTCGAAAGGCTTAAAAGCATGTTTTTTTTACTATATTTACAATAATTTCATCCTTATTTTTCAAAGTGTTTAAATATATGTAATAATTTGGACTAATGTGTCAATAGAGAAAGAAATGTTGTCGAAGATAAGAAAAAGTGAAAATTTTTAGGAACCGGTTCTCGAATTTTTTTTGAAAATAGAGTGACGACTGGATTTTATGTAGGTATAGATAAATGAGTTGAATTTAAACTCATTATAGAGGAAACAAATTAAAAAATTTTGCTTTTATTACATTCAGCTTTGATCAAAGGATTATTCGTAGCCAACCCAGAACTCAAGACCAGAAATCGCCACTGATTTATGGGCAGCACAGGGGTATATAAAAATTTTTGATGACAAAACCTACTTATTTATATATTACTTGATATAAATCTCAAACCCAGCTGGAGGATAAACATGAACATGTGTTTTAATTTAAGTTTTTTTTCTTTAATATTAATGGTATCAGGATTAACAATACAATGCCATCAGACCAACTTACTAACGTAAGGTGGCGCTACAATGTGGTATGGACCATCAGGGCTTTAAGCAAAAAATATATTTTCCGAATTTCTTTCACTTGCTAGTTAGTTCCAGCAGTAAGATAACCAAGTTAGTTTCAGCCCTATTCACTTGCGTGCACCACCTCACTCATGGTTTTCCTGTGTTGTGACGTCTCTTGAAGCTAGATTTAAAAATATGATAGGCTCAAGCTAATAGGTATCTTATCTACTTTCTTTTCATGACCCAGCCTGTCAGTTATTGTCTATTCACTTAGATTCGGTCAGTGTCACTGTTCAGTCATTTCAATTAATTATTGTCCGTATACTCTCGTTCACTCTAATAAAACACAAAGCCAAACATTTCCAGCAGAGTTTTGAACTCAAAACAGCCGGAAGCCGGATTCCATACTTCTACTCCGTCAATCAGGACCGGGATATGATTAGTGTCTTATTAAGGAACACTTAAGCTTGCTTGAGAGAGGAGTTTGCTATTCAATTGCCTTCTTAGCCCAAAGAAACATCAATTGGCAAGAGTTATTGTTCATTTACTGAGTTGAGGGTTGAGGTTTGCCTAGACAAAGTCCCTTATTTTTCCAAAGTTACAGATTTCTAGTATCTATGGTGACGATTTGGCCAAGAAGTCGGCGTTGGATGTCTTTTCTTGGTGAAAGAAAATTTGTACTTGGTTTCCCTCATTGACCCTTAAACTAATCGTCCTCGCTTCTGTTTCAATACCCAAAAAAGCATCATTATAATAAAAGAATAATAGGGGTTGATCGTCTTGTGTTGATCTTCAATAGTTTTGATAGTTGATGAATCAGGCGGTTATCATGTTCCCTGAATTTTTTCTCGGAGGTAAGTCTATGTACTCCAATAATTGTACCACCAAAGATGTTTTCTCTTCTTGGCTTGTAGTTAAGATAACCATGATAATTATATTAATAATGTATAAGTATCGTGGCTACAGTATTGCGCATGCGCATATATGTTTTGTTCAGGAGCTTGTAGAACATTGCGAACTAAGTCTTGATGCAAATAATTCTTGCCTCCAACGTGGTAATAGCTGCAGTTGTTCAATTTTCTTTGGCTTAGCATATATCATACATCTGTGAAGCTAGCAGGGCAACTTTCACCCACGTAAATCAGACCTAAGAAAGAGTTTGCAGATTTTTGTATTTTTTTTTTAAATTTCTATTCCTGATTTTGCAGCTCAGCAAATAAGAGAGTACTATTAAGTAAGCAGGTCACATCATGTATTTCAGGAACCAAACATGCTAGGAACATGTAGTTATAGGCCCAAAAAATGCAGTTCGAGATTTGAAGTCCTCAATTTGAAAAGTTTCAGAAAATTAACTTCAATATGAAGTTAAAAAGTCTCATCGGGTGTCTCAGGAGCCAAAAGTGCTAGGAACTTTCAATTTGGCTTCAAATTTGCATTTTCTTGCATTTCAAGAATAGGTAAGTTTCAAATTTTGAAGTCCTTAATTTGAAAAAAAAAAGTCATACTGACTTGCTTCACAGTGAAGTTGAAGAGGACAAAAAACTGCAGATTTTTAGCCTTACTACAAGTTCCAAGCATCCTTGGTTTCTGACACCATGTGACCTGCTGAACCTTGCCTTGCTAACTTCATAGACGTGTATCTCATTGTATTTCTTGGGTGAAGATGATATCTGATTTGCAGTAGCCTGGGGCCTTCGCTAATTGTTCGACCAACCTAACCTAACCTTACATTCTCTACGTACAGATCCAAAACTCAATGCCTTTATTTTGTTTGCTTGGTTCAACATCAGCTGGTCCCTCAGTAACCAAAGCTTGTTCTTCTTTATTTATATTTTTTAAAAGTCAACGTATTGCGTTGGCATGACGACCTCCCTATGCAGCATATGGTGTAAGAGGAAACCATCACAGTCTGAACTGGATCTAATGGCTTCCAATAGTTATTCCTTATCATCTCTAATATCACAATATAGGTAAGTTTTCATTTTAAAGTATTAAAGTAGATCAACCATTTTCTACAATTGACTTAGAAGCAGTACAATCAAGAATTTGTTGTTAAAAAAAGGGAGAACCTTTTATCTCGTCCCCCACTGATTCAATTATTATGGGTCGAGGTTAGAATACTGAAAACCGAAAACCCAAAATCCCGAAAATCCAAAATCCTGAAAACCCAAAATCCTAAATACCCAGAATCCTGAAAACCGAAAATCCCGAAAACCCAGAAACCCTAAAACCCAGAATCCCGAAAGTCCAGAATCCCGAAAACCCAGAATCCCGAAAACCCAAAATCACGAAAAATTATAGATATAAAATGAAAAATTTGCGCAAATGTTTGAGTTTTCGAGATTCTGGGTATTCATGATTTTGGGTTTTCGGGATTCTGGATTTTCGGGATTTTGGGTTTTCTGGAATCTGGGTTTCCGGAGTTCTGATTTTCGGGATTTTGGGTTTTGTGGATTCAGAATTTCGGGATTATGGCCATCTCCCAATTACTATTATACTTGAGGGTATCGTAGTGCACGTATTGCACAGATCTAACTTTAGAAGCAATAAGACTTAAGTTAACTGTACTCCTGGGGCATATAACAGAATACATATATACGTGTTTGTTGACAAAGTGAAATTCAACAACTTTTAAAAATTTGTTTAATTTGGTACAACAAGTCTAGGAGAACTATAAAAATATTCTTTTGGCTCCTTACAACAAGAAAGAAATTTCATAAATCCACCGTTCTGTTACTGGAAATAACAAGAGTTCAAAAACTAGAGAACTTGTTGAATAGTTAATAAATTTAACCTAATGGTTGCGGATTTGTTCGAAGTCAACAATTTAGAAATAAGCACTTGTTGTAGTGACCGAATCGGGAAGATTGTTTAAAATTAATTTAGCGGTAAAGAATTTGGTTTACAAAATGTATTTTTTTATTCTGAATCAAACAAAATCCCATGCATTGTCCGTATACAAGTTGATTATCTTTCTGAAAGCTCATTGCACAAATTAAGTTAGCCCCCCTTATAAAAGCAAATAAGCGCTGATTTAAGATAAAATGCTCTTGTTTCAGAAACTTAACGAATCATCGTGTCAGAATTACTTGTTCAACTGGTTCAACAAGTGGTTCAATTCTTACGGTTTTTATTGTGCAACAGAAATGATTTTCACTTTTTGAACAAGCATAGTTGAACAATTAATTGTTGACTAGTTGACTTATTATTTTGTGTTATAGGCCCCCAGATCTTGAAGAAGCAAATAACTCGGTTTAATGAATTTAGATTTAAGAGATAATCTCTCCTTGTTTCAGAAACTATAATTCAATCTACAAGTTGAAAATTAGAAGATGTATACAATACAAATAATTCATAACGTAGAAGTCATCCCCAAAACCCAAGATTATTCATTAATTTCAACTCGAAAATATTCTCGTAAGACTTTTATCGTAATTAATCTGTCATTAAATTAAGGTAGTTAGGTTTCACATAAGGCAAATGCAAGCTAAACTTGATCTTAGAAATTTTATTGGCTTTTAAAGTCAAGAATTATTTTAGTTATCGTAATTTATTAATTGAATTATTTTTCATACTTAAAGTGATCCTTTCTAGTGGACGTTTGGCTAAATCATATATTTTTCTTTTTCTCTTTTGGTCAGTTTGTATAAAGTGATCCAACATAAGCTACAAATAGCTCTTTATTATTATTAAAAAATAACTTTCAAATTAAACCAAGTCAACGAGAATTCAACATACTTATTCATTCTATTTTCCTTTCAACGTCCTTTAAAGTTTGGGAAGGTTCTCATTTTAAAAAGATCTATATCTAAACAAAAAACTAATTGAAAAACTTTTTCCCTCAAACTAAATTATTGAAAACCCCACATCAAGATATACAATCTCCCCCGATACGAGTGGTGAAATGTATTTTTGAAAACAAAAAAAAAAATATATATTATTGTGCACACAACACATACCTACCATATGAGTTACCCAAATCGATTCTCCACAATCGTCCGCAGTGCAATTCCATCGCAGTTTTTCTACTGCAACAACCCTTACCCATGTGATTTGGGGGTGATGGTTCGATATTATTGACTTGGAGCTTCAGCTTTTTCATTGAAATGTACGAGTGTTTCTTTGAAGTGTCCTGCATATGCACTTGGTGCAGAGGTTGATGCATAGAGCAACTACTACATTCCTTTGTCATGTTGATGGCTCCTCAGCAACTACTATAACGTTGATGACGTCGTCGTCGTTGTCGATGTCTGTCAGTACCAGTTTTAGCCAAAAGCAATAGAAAATCAATTTGAGACGTAAAACCAATTGAACACGAAAATAAAAAGCGGAAATTCAATATTTCAACCCATATCGCACCATTGCCATAGAAACGCTTAAAGGGGTTGGTCGTTTTTTTTTCTAAGCTGCTCCAAATCTACTTAGTGGAGAAAAATGAAGCAGAAAGTTAACAGCGGCAGAAGAAAATTCCATCAGCACCACTTTTTGACACTTTAATCATATAGCAGCACCGTGCGCAGCTATAATTGGATCGAACAAATTCAAAGACAAAAGGCTTCTTTAAGCCTTTTAACTAAGCCAGGAAGTTACTGACCGATCACCTGGCAGCAAGTCATGAACAAATTGTACCATTAGTAATTTCACTCACATTATTACACACACACACAAAAACAGATTGCACGACTTTTGCTTTTTACCAGCGGGATTTAGAGAAAAAAAAAAGACGATAGAAACCTTTTCCTCTTTCAAACGTTTACCGCAGCTAGAATTACAAACTATACCAGGCCAAAAGAAGAAGACTGCTCTGCTTAGGCTTTTGTCTAGCAAACTGAATAGCGTGGTGTAATGAAAAAGATGTGGAAATTTAGGTTCCCTCATTGCGTTGCGTTGCTGGAAAATTGAATGGAAATGCCTCAAGGGTGGGTATGAGTACTATACTGGGTGAATTGGCATGAACCGGCGCAGAAAAAAATTGTTTTCATTTTTTTTCTGCCTCTAAATTTTATTTTTGTATATCATGCTTTATTCTATGCCTTTCCTGTCTTTTGTTTTGGAGTCTCAGAGTTTAGTTCGTCTACCTTTGGGAAAGCAACTACGACGACGACACGGAGACTACGACGACAACAAGACTAGTGGATGGTAGCAGCGTTGGTTTTCAATTACCGCACTTATGCAAGGTCTGCTTCTCTTCAAAAAGTTTCAGAGACAGCCAACGTTTTGTAATTGGGTTAGAACACCAGAAATATGATGAGACTCGGATTGAATGGGGATGGGTGGCCTCAGGAGGATATACATTTTGTGATAGAGAAGAAGAGGTATGCGTGCTGAAAAAGATTATTCTTGTTGCACAACAGCTAAAAGAACAGTGAAATGACAGTGTTGTTATAAGAGATGATTTAAGTTTTACACATTCAACTTGTGAAGTGAAAAACTAATGCACTTCACAAAATGGGGAATGGTCACATTCTCAATTTTTGAGCCTGAAAAAATAAGGGAAAAAGCGGGCTCAGTTTACGTTATAGAGGACTCGAAGATTTGAACATAAATTAGGTATTATTAGTTTTGGTTTAAAAGATGAGTTCAAGAATATAAAGTTAAAAATTTCGCGTTGAAGATTTTGTAAGATCTTTTCGTTAAAAGGAAAAATTCGAATGACAAATGAAGCTGTGAGGTCAAAAGTGGTTTAACCCACAATTTTTAACATATTTAACACATGGAATGCTCACAGCTGAACCGAACCAAGTCAGAAAAAGAAAATTCGAAGGTAATTAGTAAATAAACTGCCATTAATTAATTAATGTTTTACTCGTAAAAAGGACAAGTCAAAAGTTTCTTCTGTAAATTAAATTATTATTATTATTCTCTATTTAAAAATAAAAAACGCGAGTTGAAAAATATTCACAAAAATTTGTTAGAAAAGATATGACTAGTTTCGGTACAGCTGTAAGCCCTCCATATAAACCTACATATATATTTTAAAAGTTATCTATCTAAATTATTTCTTAAATTATTTTCTTTGAAATAAAAATTTAAGTTTACTTTAAAATCTTATAACAACACTGCTTTTATTGTTACCACCAAAGTGCACGGATTTAATCCTTCAACAGAAGCATTTTCTGAACTTATAGGTATGCTTGATGTACTCAAAGGCCCTGCAGAAAAGAGGGATTTAAATCGATTTGATTAAGTTTTTGTTCCAAGTGATTTAGAAAAGAGACATGGAAAATGATTTGCCAACAGCAGGGTTTTTACCAATCAAATCAACATCATCACCACCACCACCGTCTTTGAACTATAGAAATTCATTTAAATCCGGACAGATAATGAATGACGTCCTATAGGAGATGAAGATACATTTGTAGTACATTAATGAATAAGCTAACATGCAGATTCAGTAAAAACTGATCACCTGTTTCAACGGGTTCTGTGTAAGAAGTTAGTAATCTGTGCATTAGCAACAATGTTATTGGCAGATGTGTCTTTAAGTGATTTTTACAGATCGTAACCAGCAAATAAAAGACGTTAATGTTTTTTTGAGATTTAATTTTGTGTTGAATGTTTACAAAATGGTTGTTATTTATGACAGTAAAAACCTAGAGAAATTCATAAAAATCTCATAAAAACTTCTAAAAAGCAAAAAAAGAAATACAAAACCTTTAATTTTAATTTCTTCTTAAAAGAAAGTTCTAAAGTTAGTAAAGTAAGTATTTTTGACCAGAAAACAGGTCCCCAGGACTAAGTTTTATGTCAAAAATAGAACAAAACGTTACACATTTATTCCACAGCTTATCCCAAATCGCACATAGAAATTAAGGTAAAGGAAAATTTATAGTGTCGATTTAAGGCTCCATCCGAAACAAAAACTACAGACCTTATCTTCAATTTGGAACAGGGATGAAATTTTGGTTCCAGAAAGCCTTATAGCCATCAAATACAAAAATTCCAGTCGAAAACTCCTAGGTTCTTATTTATTGTACAAAAAATAAACATAAAATATGAACCTAATCCACCAAACCAGACTGTTGCTTTTTATATTAAATGACCACAATCTTTTAATCACTTAAGTTTCTATCTTATATAAAATGAGGAATGGAAGTTAATCCGTCGTTAGCTTTCTCAATAGACCAAGAGCTAGCAACGAGTAAAAAATGAAAAACATCCGCCACTACACATCGATCGATTAGGTCCTTGGAAACGTAACACTACAACCCCTAGCTTACACCAGTTCTCTTGCATATCCCTTGAATATCTCCATGCAACGGACTCCTAAATAAAATATTTTCTGATTTATGAAACATGATTTTGGACCTCTATAGTCATCACTCATCACAATATGGCTGAATCTTGATAAAGTCAAACTGTCAAAGAGATATAGGGAGTGGTACAAAATACCGCAAACCGAAATTTCAAATAAGGAAATCTTGCATTTTTTTTTTTGGATCTCGAAAAACAAAATCTCGCAATTTAATAACCCCTGCTTTCCATAATTTCGCTATTACAAAATATTTCCATCTCGCACCAAAAAATCTAGAAAATACCAACCGAAATCTCGCAAATCAAAATGTCTCAAAATCAAACTCAAAGTAGCATTGCTCTCAGATTCACACTGAACAAAAAAATCCTGCTAAGATTTTTTGTCTCGAAAACAGAAACTAAAAACTATTTTTTTTAATCAAAATTTCGCAAATTCAAATCTTTCGTGAGATTTGCATTTGCGATGATTAAAAAAGTTAATATTTTTCAATTTAATTAAATTTTGTGAGATTTCAAAAACAGGATTTTGTATATAATTGCGAGATTTCATTACGCAAGACTTCGAACTCAAGATTTCGAATAGCGAGATTTCGTACCCAACCCAGAATTATATGATGTTCTCAACTTTTGGAGCAGTTCTATTTGCAATACAAAAAAAATGCACGACTGGGTCGCACGTACTTGCTCTTATGTTCAAGACACTGCGGATTTAAGAAAATTGTATATAAAAACGTGGAAATTATGAGAGAAATATTTAGAGAAGCTTGAAATACGGCATTTAAATTGGCTAAAACAACTCTTTTGACAGTTTGAGGTTTTTAAAAAGAATGCCATCTTAATTCTTGTTTGAATATGATTGCATGGAAAAAAATTTTAAATCGTTGGAGCGGTTTTTTTAAAAAAATATTTTTTTATATATTAAATTCTTAGCGCATTTTTAAAAACAAATTTTGGTATGCCAATCTAAAATATATATGTGTGTGTACCTATATAAAAACAAAATTTGAGAAAAAACTGTCAACCCGTTTTTGAGGTATCGAATTTTCAAAAAAAAAATAGAAACTTTTTTTAAAATTTTTTAAAACTTTTTTTTTGAAAATTTTGATATGCAATATTATTTAATCTTATCTGAAATTTGTATATAAAAAATAATCTAAATACGTTTAGCCGATAACGAGAAAATTCGAAATAAAAAAATACGTTCTATGACAGGTACTTTAATAGTTGCTAAGTGTAAAATTTTATAATTTTTGGTAGTAGATCATACTAATTTTAGTGTATGGAAAAAGTTTAATCAAAATCATAGCAATCGTTTTTGGGAAAAAAAATACTTTCCTTTGCGGTTTTTTAACGTTTGTATGGAAGGTAGCGTTATTTTTTCATAAATGTACATTTTTTTCTAAAAATATTTTAGAGAGTACAAAAAAACTCTAAAGTGTCGAGTTTCAAAAAAATCGATCATGTCGTTTTTGAAATATTTGATTTTCCAAAAAAAAAATTGAAACAGTTTTGAAAGATCCAAAAAATATTTTTTCAAAAATTTTCGTACAAAAAACTATTTATATTATTTGGAAGATTCTGTATAAAACAAATAATTGAAATCGCTCGTACCGTTTTGAAGAAAATCAAAAATTTTAAAAATGGTTCTTTGGAAGGTACCATTAATAACCATTTTTGAAAAATGGTTTTCCACCCAAAGGAAGCCTTTACTAAAATAAATTTATTGAATTTTTTTTAAGAAAAGTTGTCGAGCCGTTGTTGAGAAAAATACGATTAGGTACATATGTAAAATAACCTAAAAAAAATTGTATGGCAGGTACCGTTATTTAAGGTTCTAAAAAATAAATGAAAAAAATATGTGGGTATAATCCCCAAAAACCACTATGTACCAAGTTTGAAGAAAATAGATCCAGCCGTTTAGGCTGTAGACGAACAGACAGACAGAATTGTGCCACCCACTTTTTTGGTGTTCTCTATCATCGTTATATCATGTTTGATTGTTATCTCAAAAATTTTTTTTGCACGAATCCAAAACTTACCTTATAGTAACTATAATCGCAAGTAATAAATGATTAGATTGGGGGCTTTCCAACCAAAATGGTTGAAAAAAATCCCTTTGGTGGGATTTATGGTGGGAAAATATTTCAATAGTCTCTTTTTGGGGGGGAACAATTATTTTTACCATAACCGCAATTTACTAGACTTGCCTACCTTCGAATTTTAATGCAAGGATTTTGCATAAAATCACTTCAGACCTTGTAAATAACAGAAACTTTAAAAAACAATTACTTTTGTGAATATCACACGAATGGGGAAACTAAAATCGCTGACCTTGAAAAAATAAAAAAATAATTAAAAATTCATTAAAATCTATGGCTGACCAAATAGCATACTTTCTTTTAAATTACCCAAATGAGGTGCCTATTTTTGTTGTGACCTTGAAACTTTAAAAATTCATAAGAAAATCAATGTTTGATAAATTACTGGACATAGTTGACCTTTGATCACGATCTAGTGATTTTTCGGATCGGTATATATTTTTTGAGAATATTCCACAAATGAGGTGGCAAAAATCGTGTGTGACCTTGCGCAGCTTTAAGTCTTGATTACCAGTTGACTTCTTTGACCAATTACTGACACAATTTGATGACACACTTTTTTTGCGAACTTGAAATGGCAGAGCCAACTTTCTTCTTTTTTTAGGAAAAAGTTATAGCAGAATAAGTTAGTTAGAACAAGTCAAAAGTTAACAGTCACCAAAAACACTATTAGAACAAAGATATTTGTATGGACTATTTTGATTCTTGGTTGCCATAAAGAGTTTAATATTTTTGGCGAGTTTCATGAGTGTAAGAGTTTTTTCGTGGGTGTTATGGTTAACATTCTACACTTGCCCCTCCCCCTTAAAAAAACACCCTTTCACCATGGATATTTTTAGGGACTCTCTTGATTCTTAGTTCCTATGACAAATAAAACATTTATTCCAAGTTTCATTACCATACCGTTATTTTCAAAGGGTTTTCGGTAATATTTTACCTGTTGTACCTGAAAAAAAATTTATCATTACATAAAAAGGACTATAACTTTTTTTGGGTGGTTGTATCATTTTGAATTTGATTTCATTAGATTCAGCGTTAAAAACTACCCTTAAAACATGTATCATATGATCACGTTTTACCCAAACAAATATTTTAGTTTGATAGACCTCAAAATTCTCCCCGTCTGCACCTCTTCAAATGCATCTACACAAAAAGCCAATGCGGGGATTTTGGGGGACTTTGGATATGTTATAGAGTTTGCAATTCTGCGTCGATTCCAATTTTAATATTTCATGAATTAATTTTTTCAAGGTTCCCCATACGATTTGTGCTATTTTTCCTGGTCTACTTATAATTTCATTTTATTTTCAGCCGTATATTTGTTACTTGAAGGATATTTTGCTACTCTAATTTTAAAACTAGCAAGCAATAGACAGGGGGCGAGATAAATTTTCCATTTTTCTATCTTCATGTCCACTTTTTCATGGAATTACCCAACTGAAAATTTTCAATCTTAGTAGGGGTGAATAAAAATCTTGAATGTACAAATTTCGAACGTACACAAATCTAGATTGTTAAAAATCGTGAAAAATCAGATTTTGAATATCAAAATCAACAAGTACCAATAAGCACAAAAAACAAAACATTACAAAAAGTACATTTTGAAGGCTAGAATCTTGGATTCTTTTACTTAAAATCGTGCGAGTTGTTTTTAATACCAACAAAAGTACTACACCATTCGGGATATTGGCATTCGAGATTTTTGCATTCGGGATTATGGAATTCGGAATTATGGAATTCGAAGTTATGGCATTAGGGATTTTAGCCATTCGGGATTTTATGCCCATGCGGGATTTTGTCCATTAGGGATTACGTCTTTCGGGATTTTGGCATTTGGGATTTCATACCCAACCCAAATAAGAGGCCATTTGGATGACCCCCAAACAAGAATAACTTTTTTTGGCATTACATTTAAAAAACAAATGTAAATTGCTTAAATTACAATTTACTAATTTGTTTCCAAAAACCTTAAACGCAGCTGTAGGTGCATATGTCAAATTTCTTCATATATTATCATAGGTACAAAGTTTATTCCAACTCTTTTTACCCATTTTCCACTTTTGATAGAAGTTTTAAGTTTTTTCAACACTAATTTGTTGAACTAACTGAAAATCCCGACAAGGTTCAAGTTGCTTTATTTCCCTTCGTGCATCAGGGATGAAGAAGCCAGTGAATACCTAGTTCGTATTAAATCATCGTGAAAAGTTTCATGCGGAAAAATCACAATTTTCAAACCAACTTTCCACCTCTTCTGTGCATAATACAGTTTATTAATTAAGGGCAAATTACTGACGCAATGGGTGGCTTTAAGCAAACATTATTTGCCTTGAATATTATTTAATATTAGCACACATTATTTTTTGTAAATTTTGGTTTTTTTTTTTTTGCATGGATCTGTACACGATGCTTAAACTTAAAATCCTTTTCCTTGAGAAAATAAGTCCAACTCCTACACATAGTAGGTACATGAAATTCTCATTTTTCATATAGCGGGTGTGCTATGCTGAATTAATAATTTTATAATATGGATACATAACCTCTATGGCGCTATATGTAATGAAAACTCGTTTATTTGACTGTTGCTGAGCAATTGAACTCATAAAAAAAACTTTTTTTTTCAAAAATCACTAAATAAGAATTTAATTTCCAATCAAAAGAACCAATTTTCATTATCATCACCGAGCATCATTAACAAAAATTTCGCCCCAAAAAAACCGCATCTTAAATTAAAACTGCTTAAAACGATTAATTTTTCAGATAGGTACTTAACAGAAACGGCACATAATTGCATGTATGTAATATTCTTTGCATATGGTGATTATACTCTTATTAAGATAGGTTCATAAATATTGGAGGATAATTGCCATAACCTCAATTGAAATGTGACAACACGCAACAATCGGCCTGACCATGGTCAGAAAGCAGTGATACTGTCAATAACCTTCCTCTTGGGGAAAACCACTTATAAAATATGAACAAAAACGCCAGCAAAATCTGCACGTCAGCCGCACTGGCCCAACCGGCCGGCCGATGGCTATGGCACACGAATAAATTCAATTTTTTTGTTTTTCTTCAACCAAACACACACTCTTCTTGTTCATGTCTCTGATGGGTTTTCTACCTCATTAATTGAGTCGACCATAAAGTGTTGACATGGCGCAAATTAACCGAGAAAATGTTGACCATATACGGGACGCTAATTGTGACCAATTTTGCATTCGACCGAACGGCTTTCTTTCACGCGGAAAATCGCAGACACAGAGCAGTGCATCGCACAAAAACACTGCCGCCACCGCAAAAATGTGTACTGCTATTGTGCACTGCTGCTATATGAGAATATGCAAGTCTCCAACGGGGCGAGCAGTGCATATATCCACTCCACATGCAGATGCATAGATACACTTTGTAAATACAAAGTGAAAGTTCTATTGATGTGGCATCGATAATAACGACGAGCGACGGCCGCCTGGCATCATGGATAAATTGATACCCGATCTGGTGATTCAGATCGATGATGATAATGATGATGATGATGGGGATAACATCAGTGGTGGTGGCGCAGCGGTGGCGGATGTCGTTGGCGGCAGTCGGCAGACCGATGTTAGTGTCGGCTCAAGATCAACAGCTTCTCAAGTGCGATCTTGTTTACAAACAAACACACACAAAGTCAGAAGTGATGATGGCAATTTTCAGGAAATGATGTGCAGTTATGATGGGCCAAGATCTTGGGGAATCGAATGTCTCTTATTTATTGGCCATTTCTCGATAATGCACAAGCATCAGAGGCTGACGATTCGAACAAAACAGTGAATTGATTTTGTTTGCTTTTGAATGTGCAATGGGCGCGCTTTCTTGTGGTAGTTATAACATTGGCAAAATTTATGATGATGCAACTGAAGTGGAAAGTATTGCTCAATTGCGGGAATCGGTAGCAGCTGATGGTTAAATGGGACCTCCACTATGATGCTTTTGTTTATAAGGTTGGCGAAGATATATTCATGACCGTCATTCAATAAATTTTCAACTTGAAGTAATTCTCATAAATATTGGTTTTATTGTCCTATTGAAGTGGTTATTTGAAGAATTTGAAAACATGCAATTTAAGAGAAGAATAATAAAAACTAATAATAATATAGGGGCTTGAGGTTTTTAGTTGTAATTTCTGTCTTTTAATAGTGTTAATAACTTTTTCATAAACTTTTATTGATTGTATAACTTAAATCTTCAATTTAATAACTCTTTAACAAACAATTTCATTTTTATTACCCTCGAAAAATCCATATCAATTACCATATTGGAATGGCAATAAAAAAGTTTAGTGTCACGCGGGGAAGTTCATAACCGAAATTGAATTATCTGTCACTTTTCAAACACTTTGTGACCTGGAAGCTTCAACATTTAATTAAGGGTGTTTCCGTCGTTACGGGTGTGACGGTGAGACTCCATATTTTATTAATTATTCACATACTATTCCCAATTTATAAATAATAACTTTACTATTCTATAGGACACCTGAAGCCCTTTTAAAAAATTAGTATATTAAAGTATGAGAAATTAGTGGTTCAGTTATAGGATGCAATTTAGTTGCGTTACGGGTGTGACCTTAGAAAACTGGTGTTTTGCGATTAAGATTAAGAAAACTACGAAAAACTATACAAAATTTTTATTTGAAAACGTTACGGGTGTGACAGGTCATCGTTACGGGTGTGACCGAGTATGATTTGTATGCATAAAAACAATATAATATACTATATTTTGACGGGAAACTGTTGTCATCGATGCATAATCAAATCTCAGATGATGACAGGAACACTTTCTCTAGAAAAATTAAGTTTTTCTCACTGAAAAGTGGATAGATTTCTCACTTCAATGAGATTTTTTCCATTTCCTTTTAAAATAGGGAAAACTTTCACTTAGAGCCAATTAAACTTATATTTAAAGTAGATTCTCTTAGAATTATATCCCTACATCATAAGTTTCATATCTAAAAGCAACAAAACTAAAATTGAGTTGAAAAACAGAAAGATTATGATTTGAAATGCCAACCTGTTACGGGTGTGACATAGACTTAAAATTTTAAATACGGGGTCAGTATTAATTTCAAAGTCTTGAAATTTTGTCTGACAGTAGATCATTGTATTCTCCTTTTTTCCCCAAATTATCACATTGATAAAAATTTTTTTCTTCTAGTAATGAAACATAATGTTTTTTTTTGTTACGGGCGTGACACTTACCACTTTATGAATCAACTGCCTAAAAACTAAAATTGTATTAACTATTGAATAATTAAATGACACGAAAACGTGCTTAGAGTTCTGATAAGGGCAAATAACCACCGGTTCTCAAATTGTGAAAGAATTAATTATTGAAAATAGGGTTTTGAGCTTCTGATAACCAAAAGTGACTTTTGGAGACCTATTCTGCAAAGTGGTTCGAGCTGCGAAATAAGCGGCGATAAAAAAAATTATTGATTATTTCACTTCAAAAATGAAATCGTCGGCTTAGGCCTGGTTCACACGAGATTGTACCGCACGTTTTTTATCGCATTCGGTTTTTACCGAACAAAAATCGGGTGTTCACACGATATTTATATTTATTCGTTTAAAACTCGAATAGCTGCAGTATAATGAAAATGATTGGAAAAGTTTGAATTTGTGAAGTAGTTTATTTTTATCTTTTTAAGGGAAAGGGCTAGAAAGCTGATATTTGGACGGATGATAGAAAATATTGATTTAAATATAAATTAAAAAAATAAGAGTCCTAGAATACCGTTGGACGGAGATAACGGCATTATTTGAGCGCTTTCACATATGAACTCATATCTGTTTAGTGCATTGATGAATTTTCTTGTTGTTTTAAATATAACATATAAATAAAATTACGGTTATTTTGATACCTCATTCATTATCCTACGTGATATATAAGCGACACTATCTTGATTTTAAATTGATCGAAAAATCAAAACAATTGCATTGAAATTACCTGCTTGGACCATTGTCCACGACCATCCACCAGCGAGAAAATCCCGTTATCTACATGGAATTTTTTTAATTAAAATTTGATATGGATGGCTTTAAAAAATTATAGCTCCCGTTCTACTGATTGGATCTTCAAGGTTAAAGTCTTTAAAGAAAGCTGACATAACGGGCTATATTATGTAAAAAAAATCATTGAGGAGGAGCAAAAATTTTCATACTATAGGGGTGAATAAAGCCCAATTCAATTCCATTTATTTTATTCTAAATTCAAATGTTTATGAAAATTTTTATAATTTTGAGAAACTAAAAACGCACACTTGTTGCCTCATTCCTCTTCTTTATTTAAAGACCTTAACCTTCAAGATCCAATCAGTATCACCGGAGTTATAATTTTTTTAAATCAACCCTATCGGTCGATAAATTTTTTTTGTATACATGGGCTTTTCTCTCCACTGAAGTCCATTCGATGCCAACGAACAAATACCCAACGTGGATTTAAACCGTGTGAACGAGACTATATAAAACTATACGCCACTGGAAGACGATACGTCGCAGTTCATTCGTTTTTTTGATAAGTCCGTTGAGTTTTCGATAAACGTACTTAGCTGAGTACGTTTTCTTGCCGTACCAACGTCGTGTGAAAGGCTCTATGTAAAATATATACGCCACTGCTCATCCGCACGGATTTGTACTGCAAAAAATCGTGCGGTACTATCTCGTGTGAACCAGGCCTTAGAGTGTAAGGCGGCTAACTCCACATTTTTTTTTGTGATTATAGACCACTTCAAAAATTGCTTAAAAATTCAAAAATCTATCAAATATTTTCAATTTCAGCGAATTTAGCAAAATCGAGTGCTGAAAAATAATTAACGTAATTTTGGTTTCATTCAAATAATGCGAACATTTTTATTTAAATAATTTTTTGTAAAAAAAGCAAAATAGGAGTTAGCTGCTTTTCACTCTAAGCCGACGAAATATGCAATCTTTTAAAACCATCTAAAGGTACTTTTTTCAATTCTAAGTCATATTTTGTGATTTTTCGTAAAGGGTCGTTTTCTATGGAATCACCCTTAAATAAAAATGATTTCTTTAAAACTGTAAGCAGTTACTCGATCCGATACACAGTTGACGCACACATAACTGACTGTACATATGACGGAAGGAATGACACAAAGCAATTATTCGGACTTATGGTGGGTTTTGCGCTTCGTACGAAATTAGGAAGATTTAAGAAGTTGGTGCGATTGTAATTTTCCCCACTTCCAGTCGCTTTAAATCTGTCTGCTTTGCATGTGTACCTTACAGTAATTATGTACTGGCAACAACTTTGGTTTACCAACTAAATACAAAGACAAAACCTGTGGATATATCTAATTAAGGACCAAGTAAAGAAAAAAAAAACCACAGTCAAGCAAGGTTTCGATGGTTGTAAGGTTACCATCTATGTTTTCAAAATACAAAAAAATTAAAAATTAATCCACGTTTTTAAGACAGCTATGTTTCCGTTTTCGCATATATGTATTTTATGCAATTGCAAAAACGCCAGGTGTTTCTGATGGTTGCAAGAACTACCTAGATGAGTTTTAAACCTTAGAAATTATTAACTTATTTTTTTAAGATAGTGTCAGGTATAATCTTAAAACTTTGTTTATACTTGATTCCTAAATAGTTTTATCTGAAAATTATGAGCTATAACAGTTGGTGCAGTCGAAATTTTCCAAAATTAAAAATAATTCACAAAATAACCAAATATTTAATAAGCTGGCTCATAGATATCTTTAAATTAACTCTTCTTGTTTATGAATTTAAAGCAAATGCTTTTATACAGTCAAATAATTGTATTTTCCCTTACCTACCTTTTTACCTCAAAGTATTGAATTATTTATTTGTAAAACTTTGTCACGGTAAAATTTTGCCGTGACAAAATTTGCTCTTTTAGTTACTCAAATCCTTTTTCCCGCCTTTCCGTTTCTTATTCTTCCCTACAGGTGTTTCTTTCAATATGCTGAGAGAGAGAAGGGCAGCCATGGTCCATCAGCCATCGGTTCACTCTGTTGAAGAAAACAATATGGTTGATATACGAGTGGAGGAGTTCTCCTCTCACTAGTTGACAGACGGGCGGTATGGTACAACACCGTGGGTGACAGTTGGCCCCTTAATCCTAAATGACCGATTGACAGATAGATCATAGATGGTCTGCTCAACAAAAGCGCGGGTGACACTTGGTCCCCTAAAGCGGATGTCACTAATCTTATTCTGAGAATGGCCGAAATTGTCATATTTCATGCAAAATGTAAGAAATGGAACGTTATTTGCCAATCCCTAACTCTTCCCCAAATCTAACAAAAGCCCACCGACGTAGTTTTCTTTTTTTTTATCGCATATTAGAAAATAGCTGCCAACTTTTCCTTCGAAAAACATAGTCAAAATCATCGGTTACTCTGCTGCCATAAATTTCTCTTTATTCTTGTTTGATTTAGTACCTACGCGAAATTTGGAGGGGACAAATGTATTCAGTAAGTCAGAATTGAACTTTTGTATCATTGAGATTTTGTTTTTTGGCTTGACTTTCTCAAAATAAAAATAGTGGTAAAATGGCTGAATGCGTTCATTGTATTCGCCGCTCCTGGAAGTGAAACCAGCGATCGGCGAATTCTACCATGACTGTGCATAAAGCCTGGGATATGTGCGAGTAAGTAGGACCGCTGGATTTCGTCAACGGTAGCGCTCTTCTGCAACTTAGCTGAGAGTAGCTTACAATGACGTGATAGAAATCCGCGGCTTCCGATTGGCTGATAGCACGGGGGTTGAGTGCAAGATGTAGTTCGAACAGACATTAAGAAATCTGGACGGGCACTTTTTGACAGAAGAGCGTATCGAAGAGTTGATTTTGATAAGAGAGAGTTGAAGAGAGGAAGGAAAGTGTTAAGGATTTAGAATTTTAATTTTGATAGTGGAAGTAAAAAACGAAAAGTTAAATTTTTGAGAAGTTGAAGAAAAGGCGAAAATTGAAGTGAGGTTGGGTAGCGAAAGTAAGGAGAAATTTGCAGTGGAAAAGGTGGCAGAAAATTCGAAGAAGAATCGAAGCAGAGACAATTGTTGGCAGTTAATAAAAAGATAAGTAGAGTGGTTGATTTTATCATAATTATTGTAGTTCATTTTCGTTTTTGTATATTTCAAATTGGATAGTTAATTTCATAAATCGGTTGGCTTTTGTTCCGCTAAATTTTTGTCTCGAAATCGCGAGACGTGCGACCCGTTAAAATTTGTCCGTTTGGTTCTTTCGGGACACGGTGATAACCATTTTGTTCTTTAAATTCTTTGTTATATATTTATTTTTTTCAAAAGATCTTGGGCTTTAATCCTGCTTGTAAGGTTTCCCAAGCAAATCGGAATTATTAAAAATCTCAATTTAAAATACAAATTCTTTTCTTTTTCTTTGTACTCAAAATTCGGTTTCACCGTCGTCGGTTCTGCTCCAAAGGTTTGCAATTTCCTTTTCCTCAAAAAACTGCTGGCGCCTTTTTTATTTTTCAGGTATACTACGCCCCTGCGGCAAGCTTATCAGGGAAACATAATATGAACATCCCAAACTAAAAATAAATCATGAACCACCTTAATGTACCTTTTTTTATACATGAAGGAGCTAAGTAAAACGGCCATATAACCATCAGGTACTAAACTTTGATTAAAACTTGGAAGATGTTATTTTTTTTTATTATCAAATCAACAAAACAATGCCCTACAGGGAGCAACTTAAAAGGTAAATGACCTTTTGAATTATAAAAATCCATAAAACCTTCATAGTCGAAGTTCTAAAAATAAAAATCATAAAAAATTTACGAAAAAAACATGATTTTTAAGAGAAAAGCTGAAGGTATTGAAAAAAAAAAATCTTCAACTAAATTAAGTTTGACAACAGCGCAGACAATTTGTCGTCAAAGCTCCGAACATACATAAACATACTTCAACAACAACAAAAACGAATAAAAATAACAAAATTTCATCGCTACATTCTATCGAATACCAATCCAAACCAATCGAAGCGAAAAATGTTGCTATGGAAATTTTTTAAGCTGTTAAAAGAGAAATTCCCATCAATTTGCGATGGAAAATCTGCAAGAAAAAAAAAAGAACCACGATAGATAAAAATGAAAAAAAAAACCACCAACCCTCTGGGGAAACAGTAAAAATCTGCAAAATCTCGTCCTAATGAAATTCAATCCAAAATTTTGGATGTATACACTCAACTAACTCACCCCACCCCCACCCACCAAATACATAATAGACTTTGTTTTGGGCATGGCCCAACTCTCCCATCATCAACTCTAGGATGAAACAAATTCAGTTAGCAATTTTATTTTTATGCACAGTTATAGCCAAGCATAAAAAGGCGAATTAAACAAGGCCGCCTTTTGTGTGGCTGCTTTTTGTATGTTAAGTTGTGAAGCTGAGCTGGTTGGCAGAGGCAACGCGACGGCCGGTATGGGATGACTCTTTCATCCGAATCGAAGCTGAAGCCGAGAAAAGCTTCCATTTCCCAATGAGCCGATTGAGTTGTCTTCACACATTTTCCTCTTGAGTGCTATTGTGAAGTTGGGTTATTTGCATGCACACTACGACACCGTTTTCAAACTCACCCCTCCTCGCCCACACACATGATGCCTCTCTCTATTGCTTGATAAAAGTTGGGTAGGTATATTTTTTTTTCAGAAAATGAATAAAAAAAAGTGAAATGATGAAAATAATGAAAAAAATAAAAATGCTAATGAAATGAAAATTAAAATGAAAATTTTGATTGCATGTTCATTTGGTGTGAACAGCTTGTGAAATGGATTTTATAATAATAATTGAAGGCAAACAAAAAAAAACTACACAAAAGAGGGTTACATATAGCGTGGTATTGTTGGAAAGAGGAATTTGTTCAGTGGCATGTTGAACATAATTTAAACGTCATTCGTTGAAAGTAAGCAAAACAATATGAACACAATTCAAAAAAAAATCAGACTAGCAGATGAAACAATTTTATTAATATTCACGTTCACATGCCTTGTGTAACCATTTATGCATACATATGTACATTATTTGTAGAATTTCATGGATACTAAAAGTATAGTACCAATACCTGAGTGAGACTGATGAATTGGAAATACATTTTCGAATATTTCTTTAGGTCGTAATATCATATTTTCTAGATTTATTTTGATGAAAATTCATATTGAAGACAACACCATTGAAAAAAAAATATATTCTTATTCACTTCACAAGTTCAAATTGGTAATTTGAAATTAAAGGTTTGAAAGTAACAACAACAATTTGAGTATGTGATATTAATATCATGTTTAAAACCAGCGACTAAGTTTTTTCATTTTGTTGAAGTTAAATCAAAAAATAAATGAGTTCAAGTTTTAAATCCAATTCATTATCATTGATCCTTTTCCTGTAGTAATTGCTAGTGAAAAAGTTAGTTTGACTTCTTTAACATTAGGTTCCCATCACATGGCGTGATTTTGTATAAAAGTATAGCATTCATCACATTAAATTCACAATAATTAACTTGTGTTTCATTTCAACTATTCTGTCAGTGGTATAGTGGCAAAATTGTTATGACATAATCACACAATCCATTAAGTTTGCCCTGAATCGGCAACAATTTATTTCTACTTCGACATTAGGAGAGACGGGGTGGTACGAATGGACGAGGAACATTGCCAAAATAACATTAGTACAACAACTGTGCTGTTTATACCATGGTGGAAATGACAAAAATATATGTAAGTATAACTTTTCGGTCTTTAACCTATACACCTGCAAAGTAGGGGAGGTTTTTTGTGTGCGAGGATTTATATGTATAGCTTAGGTAGGTTCTAATCCCGAGAGACTAGGTACCTCTGATTATATTTGACGTAAATAATTTGCAAACACTGGTGCTGACTGGTGGTGACGGGAATGCGTAATTCGGTAACTAGGGGGGCCAATTTTATAACAAAATGTAAGGAGTACGAGTAATTACTACGTTTTTGGTTGAATGCGTAGTGGTAGGTTAATGATTTAACAATTTGAGGAAAATGAGGTATTTACAAATTGTGTGTGTCAAAGTTTTTTTTTTGGAAGGGAATTTAGGGAATATTTTGTTTGTGGAAGGAATTTAATCAAAAGCATGCTGTAATATTTAAATAATTGGAACAAAGAACTAAAGTTCGTGTAAATATTATGAACTGATTGGTTATTTTGATAAAATATATCATTTAATTATTATTTTAATGTAGGTCGTAATTAGAGACGATAGACGTCGTTGACCACTGGAAAGGAGGCCTACCACAAATTTGTATGTGCAGGAGCCATTGTTGGATTCGTAAACAAATCAAGCTGAAAAAATACTAGTAAGGATTTATATTACTTAAGTTTGAGTATTATTGTCACATTCGGACATGTATATGGTGTATAAAATCCCAAATAGTCCTTGGAAGCTAATAGTTGAAAGATCAATCACCTAAAAAATGGTGTATGTTAAGAACCGTCAAAGTATTTTATACATCAATTTTATATCAATCGATACTTTTATAAACGCTGCTCCAGTGAAATAGCCAAGTCCACCATAACATTGGTACCAGCATGAATGCTCATCAGACCCTGCACAGTTTTTTCAATTCAGGGTTAACTCTGAGTTAAATCAGAGTTAGCTAATCCTGAAAATAATTTAACACCCAGTTAACTCATGAACAGTCTTTCAGCTGAGGATTGATTTTTTCTTTCAGTTGTGAAAAATCTAGGGCCTTTCAGTTGTGGCACCATCTCGAGTTCGAAAAGAAAAGTTAATGTCAGTGCAATATTCTGATGCGTGAAAGGCGTAGAAGAGTGATATCCATAGTGTCGCACAACGATGGTGCGACACTATGGATATCACTCTTCTACGCCTTTCACGCATCAGAATATTGCACTGACATTAACTTTTCTTTTCGAACTCGAGATGGTGCCACAACTGAAAAGGCCCTCAATTTGTTGTTTAGTCCTAGATTTAACTCACCAAATTAGGCGAGTTAACTCGGAGTCAACTTAGGATTTCAATTTGAAAGCGGCTCATCTCTTGATCCGAGCCAAATCGAAGCCTCTGTGCTCATGCCACTGGAGCAAGAAAAAAGTAGAATACACCAGAGTTTCTTAGAGGCTGCAAATGTCAGATGGTCATACATCGACACTTAATAATAATAATAATTTTAACTATATGCCTGTAAGACCTAAGGTCTTTTAAATGCAAACTGAATTGCACGGCACTAGTTAGGAAGATAGGAAAGATTTGGCACAGTGGATTGAGATCAAGGTGTTTATTATCTCATTAAATCTCACGGGTGGCGTCCAGTTAAGCTGGGAGAATATAGAAAAGAATGCTGTCTAGAATGGGGCTCGAACCCACACCTCTAAGCTAGCAGTCAAGCACTACATCCACTGCACCATTGCCACCCACTTGTCGGGTTTCTAGGAATCTATGGCCAAATATTTCAAAGAAAAAAACTGATTACTTACTCAAGCTAAGCAGTCCTCAATTATCTCTCATGGTTGGTGTCCTTGCAGGCCACAACTCAATGGGAGCCCACTTGAGCAGAATGGGCATCAGCTCATCGGACTTATGTAGAGGGTGTCATGATGGAGAGGCAGAGGAGGGCTCCCCTCACTTCCTTTGCGAATGCCCCAGCCTAGCTAGACCCAGAAAAGAGGCCCTTGGAGAATACTTCTTCGACGAACTGGGCGACATCTCGGTTTTGCACCTAAGGAACATCCTGAAATTCATTAGGCACTCAGGATGGTTCAAGGAGACCCCCCACACCTAAAACTTCCTATTAACTCCCTCCCTATCCCTCCTCACTAACCAACTATAACCCCGGGAGCGCAATGGATCCAATGAGATCCGAGTAAGATGGTGCGGTTTGCCGCATTATCACCCCTTCCAACCTAACCTAACCTAGGATTTCAATTGACTGGATTTAACTCAGGTTTAACCCCGAGACTAGGATGATCTTGCACTGAAAAACTGGCCCTGAGAAGTTTAGAGGATCCTTCTTAAGCAACACTGCATGAATGTGGATACAAATTTTGTATGGGCATGGAATGTTTCAAAATTGAAACCAAAAACGTTGATCTTAAATTTCAAGCATTCGATAAACATGTAAGGTATCTAGCTACCCAGCGTTGGGTTATGAGGTGGAATTTTTATTTTATTTTATTAAATTGAGTTATTTTGCTGGGTTTGTCACAGCTTTTCACAATAGTTACCTTCATTTTAGTTAAAAAGATCACGACAAATTAAAATTACATATTTGAATATATTATGTAGTATTAAGGCTTCTGAGTCGCTCGTTCGCTCGTTCATCGTTCGTTCCCAGATGACGGCAAAGAGTTTTTCAATTAATATGGGCAAAACCAGACTTAGCACCACTAAAAAGAGTCTGAAGATCGATGTGGCACTCGTGAAAAAGCTAAACTCCAGCCTATAAACATGATGGACACAAAGGTTGTTGTTGTTCATTTAAAATTATTAAAAAAAAAATTTGGATGCCATTTTGAAAGTCTGGTCAGAAAACAGAAATCCCAGCGCTTTTTGTGGAGCGGCACCTTAGTTTTTTTTCATATTAAGGAAGAAATTTAGCTTGACAGTCATTTTTGTAATCCTGTCACTTGGATCCTATTTTCAAAAATGGCGCCCAATCTAGGCCCAATGATTAAATAAACAAAACAAAAACTCGTAAATAACCTGGAAAAATTTCAGGGTTAAAATGAAGTTGTTTTCTCAAAATATAGGTGTTTGGTATACACACTTTCGGGAAAAGTTTTAGTGTTGCCCCTTTCAAGAACATACTTTTATTTCATGTCAAACGGTGACTCCCCCACTATATCGAAAATTTTGAATATTTGGAATATGAAACACCTCCATATGCCAAACACGCGTGTTGGAAAATAATAGTTGATGTCTTAAAAATAGCTGTTGGGTAGACGCACCTTTCAGTTAAAATGTCAATGCTGCCACTTTTCGGGATCATACTTTTTCTCGATGCCAATGGGTAAGACCTCGACATTTTTTTGGTTATTTTTTATACATATTTTAAACATAACAAAAGTAGCAAAATCCTATTCAGATGCCAAACGCGTGTCTGGAAAATAAGATGCAAGTAGTGTCATCTTCAGAATATTAAAAAACTACCAAAAAAAAGTGGAGGTCCCACCTTTTGACACCCAAAAAAGCATGTTCACAAAAAGTAGCAATAGGTACTGACATTTTAATCGAAGTCGGGCCTACTTAACACTTATCTTAAAAACACGCGTTGGACATTTAGGGGCGTTTCCATAACTTTTGGCATGCTCAAAATACTAAAAATTTTCAAAAAAGTGGTGGTTACTCCCTTTGATATAAAAAAGGTTGTAACCGAAAAGTGGCAACACTAATAAGGGGATTTTTTTAAAAGTGTGGTTTTCAAAAAGAAATAAAACGCATTTAATTTAACGTTATGGCCAAGAATTTAGCTTTATTATAAAGATAAGGGTTTGCCATCATGTTTTAAAAATGATTTCGGGCAAGTGGCCGCCACGGCTGGCTCGAATAAATTCCAGCCAAGAGGCCCAATTTTCGACCACTTTTTGCAGCGATTGGGGCCGTTTGTCAGCAATAACGCGTTTTTGACTGTTCCCTTGGCTGTATGGCATGTAGCGCCGTCTTGTTGGAACCAAAGTCAACATCAACATCCTCCAATTCAGGCAGGAAAAAGTCATTAATCATGGCTCTATGGCGTTCCCCGACTATAACACTATGACCGGCTTCATTTTTCATCGCAGCGAGCGAACCGAACCATTATTTTGGTAATAAATTTGCACAATTTGCAAACGTTGTTCAGGAAAAGTCTATTCATTATGAAATGGCGAACCGAGCATAAATCAAGTGACAGCTGTCAAAAGGACTAACTCCGTAAAAAGCATTGCCAGATTAAAAACCACACTTCTAAAAACAACACCCTTTATTTTTCCCGAAGATGCGTCTACTCAACGCTTATCTTTTGAGACATGAATCGTAATTTTATTCATGGATAATTTCCATGCTTTTTTTTATTTAACTATTTGGCCCAGACCGAGAGAACGGGACTAAAAAAAATGACTCCTAAGGTAGGTAGATTTAGTGCATAGTTTTTTGAAGAAATTAATTCCAGTTTACTTTGGAATTCAAATTTGCCAAAATTTGCATTGAAATGTTTCAATTACCATTAAACTTTTAGATAATTTAGATTCTCAATATAAAATAAATAAACCTCTTTGAACTCTATTAAAAATTTGCACGCTAAAAATAATTAATTATATTCAATCACTCACGGTATCAATTAAAAAACCACTGTCTCTGTCCTATTGAACTCAAACTGAATATTAAAACATTCAATTTCATATGGAGACAAAAAAAAATCCATAGATATCAAATTCAATACAACGCAGTATATTTTTTCGAGGTGGTGCGGTTCGCGATGTCTGATGGATGGCATGGGGTATTGGACAGGAATTTCAATTTTCCAAGAGCTCCAATCATATAATGAATTATAATTTTAAATTCAAATAATGAAAAAGTAAATTAATTTCGTAGCACCCAGCACCATCATCGTCATTATGACTTCAAGTGCTTGTATCGGACAAGCAAACCACCATCATATCAGCCAGCACTATAGCAGCACCATACCAACCACCACATCAGGCTAAGAGGAGTCTCAATGAGTGCTTCTCAATGAGAGCATTATGGTGCTGAATTGGATTATTCACAGTCGTTAAAAGCAATGTTAACATCTGTTGCACGATTAAAAATTAAAAAAAAATATATATAAATATGTAGGTACATCTGAATGTATATAAATATATTTTCGATTTATTGAAAGAAAATTTGGAAAATCTGAATGAGCATATTCGTAAATTGATGAAAACCAATGGATTTCAATGGAAGAAAAATTCCACATAAAAACCGTGAAGGAATGCTTCAATAAATTTAATAATTATTGTGGAAATTTCTGCTTAAGTAGACATAGATGGTTATGAAGCACGTCTGTTTTGGCTTTTCAATTGCAAACAAACGCAAATAGAGATGTGTTTTTCATTAAAAAATTTGAATTATGTAGATCGTGCTGATAGCCAATATCTTTAAAAGAAAAGAAAATAAAGATGGAGATAGAAGAACTTAATTAAAATGAAATTTGTTTGATGTATACAAAAGATAATTTCAGTACTTCAATAGCCAACAAAGCACTCTAGTATAAAACTATATTAAGTATACTTAACTACACGGTCATTCCATTTACCGATACCGAACATAAATTTAAAAAGAAAATACATTTATGATTAAGATCTCCATTGTGTTTTTTTAACTGTTCAGGTCTTGCCATTATGAATGGAATATAACATCAACAAATGTCCTCCACGGGAGTTCTTGCAGAACTCAATTCTGATAAGGTTGATTATGATGACTTTTCGATAAATATTAATTTCAAAGCATCGAGCTAAGGTGATGAAAATCGAGGGTGACTTAAAAATGTTTCATATTGGAATTTATGAACCAATGATAGAACTAAACCAAATTGAACAAATTAAAGTTTTTTTTTTGTGGATGCAATGGTATTTCGGCATTTTTATTGCACTTTCTCATAATGCTACAATTTGCACTTGCTTATAGGTGGGGTTAATTTGGATTAGTATACAGAGAAAAAATGGAAGCTTGACATCACGATAATATAGAGAACACTTAAACAGTGGGTCCGTCTGTCTGTCTGTCTGCCTGTCCGCCTGTATGCCTGACTGCCTGTCTGTCTGGTAGCTTGTTCATTGCATAAATCAATCGAGCAGTTTTCTTCAAATTTGAATCTAAAGGTTTTTGGTAATACCCTAGTTTTTATGAACGTACGAGTGAAGAATGGTTTCATCGCTAACGTTTCATCTAAACGCTGATCTTCAAGTATCAAATTTCATATAGCTTTGGAAGATTGACATCCTATTCTCACGGCATCTTCTCATTGATCCGCCACCAATGTGCCAGTAAATTTGTTATTTTTTTTTTTTTTCGGAAAGAAAAACATGAATAGGCCCTTACCAAAATAAGCTACTCCCAAAATTTCTTTAAAAGACTAAATGACGTTAATTGAGCATGTGAAACATATTTGGTTTCACACAGCCAACCAACGTCATAAAGGGAGTGAAAATAAAACTCAAAGGGAACTTTATTCGCTTAAATTGAAATTATAGGAAAAGGCACAAATATATTTTATTTTCCTGAACTCTGTATATTTTTGGAACATTTCTGGGAATTATTGTATTAATCGGAATATAATTAATTTCGGTTGCATAACTTTTGAAGAAGCATTAGTGGAACACAAAACTTCAAGTGTGTTTCAGTATGTGCAGTTAAATCCTTTCTGGTTAGAGAATTCCGAAATTCTATTGGTTTATTTGTTGCATATAGCTGAATTAATACTTAAGTGACGCTCTGTGGTTGTATTGTCATTTAAAATAGCATAAAATGATCATTGAGAAAATTACAATCAAGGGCCAAAATGAGGAATATATTTCTGTGGTTTTCGGTAGAAACATGATGTTTGGTAGAAATATGACTATACACCATACAGATTTTAAAACATCTCCTCATTAAACTCTATAAATTGTCTTAGTTACATAATAATCACCATCTTTGAAAAATAATATCATTTTTGATGGAAACAAAATATACTTTACTACCCGACTAACAATTTCGCCCCTCTAATCATCCAAAGAAGCTTCTCATAATCATTTCTTGCAATCATATAAGTATTATACAATAGTCAAAAGAGTTAAAAAGGCGCACTTTTTAAGCTTCTATTGGACCTTTATGGAGTAAATCCAGAAGGTGGAAAAATTTGTATCTGAAATGCAATCTAAGAATTTATTAGATATTATTTAATGTTGAATCCTTTATACCAAAAAGTTCGATTTGTTAAGAAAAAAATCGATTTGTTTAGAAAAAAGATCGATTTTTCTAGGCAAAACCAAATCTTGGATTTGAAGCAATATTTACACAGACTTGTACACACACTAGGAATATTTGACATTTCTGTGGAGTTCAAAGTAGTTTTCCGCGGATTTAACAAATATTGTCGTTCGTTTGAGTGGATTAAAAGCAAATATATTTATGAAAAGGTTTCTAATTGATTGAAAATAGTGAATAATGTATAAGAAGTAATCAAAATATCAATAAACAATTTCAATTTAAAGTGCTCAAAGTCGAATTATGATAAGAAGCGCACGTTCGCCGATGTGTTCTTCGATTGATGTGTTTATCTATGGATTTTGGAATAGTTTTTTTTTTTTACTTTAACGAGCGCACAACAATTTTTGTTTATATTTGCAACTATTCTCGAAAATATATTTGTTTTAATCGTACAAAACGACACGAATAACTTATGAATATGTATGCACATTATTTTTTTTACTTTTTGCCTCAAAACTGCTGTCAATTTACAATCACGAACAAAAAATTCGACTTTTTTACAAATTCCTTCTACCAAAAAAAAAAAATCGATTTTAAATTGGTCTGAAATGGTGTTAGGAATTCGAAATTCGACACAAGTCATAAAAATTATAGGTTACCGTGGGATTTGAACCATGGTCCTCTCACACTGAAAGTCCACCACGCTAACCGCTCGGTCATGGAAGAATATATTATATAATATATATAGTATATAATATAGTATATAATATAGTATATAATATAGTATATAATATATACGATGAAAAAGAACCTATGCACTTTCTCCATTCTGCTGGTTTGTGGCTATACCATTGTATATAAATTCTATAGTATTCTCATGAAACACGATTTTGTAGGTTGACACTTGTTCGATAGGTTCGCTGTGATCGCCTTACCGAGATCCCTTAACAAAAATTAGGATTACATTTGGACACTAAATGGCCACGAGCTTTTTGGCTTCATGAGAATGCTATAGAGTTTACATACAATGGCTATACTATTTAGTACACCAGTAGTATAGAAGAAATGGTTTGTGGCTGCACATAACTTGCACCAGAAAATATTTAAGGATTCAGTAAAGTTCAATAAGGTATTAACTTCCCGTCAGAGGGGTAATAGGAGCGCTATAGAAACAAATAACACGTTAATGTCTGAAATGCCAAGCAATTTTGTTAGTTGTGTAGATGACTAAAACTTGCTCTTCCAGTCCGAGGCTAAATCGTGGATTAGCATGGAAGTATTATTTTCTTAATACAAATGCATTTTGAAGAAAAAGTGTGACAAAAGAACCTCTCTAGCCTACTTATTAAATAATTTTGTTCATTGAGTTCTTTTGTAAATAAAAAATAAAAAAAGAAATTGAAATACAATTTTATTTGATGTACTTGTTATAAGTTCCCTTGTGCAAAATTAGAACTAAATTTAATTACCTATTAACAAAAAATAGGAAAAGGAATGACACAAAATATATTATTCCAAAAATTGTTAAGGCGAAAAGTCTTATTGGTTTATTTTAAAACTCAATATTTCACCGAAGAATACCCGAAAAAACCCAGCATAGATTAAGACAAAACATATGTATATGAATCAAAAGGGCATCCACTGAAGGCAACAAAAATGAAGTAACTTTCTTTTAAAGATATCCCCGGGACTACAACTAATTGATATTTCCCCAGGCAAAGTAACTATGTAGTTATTAAATATAAAATTAATTTCTAATGAATAAACTGTCACCGAATACACAAAACAGTAAATTAATTTCTTTAGTTATAGAAAGCGATAGATAACAGTAAATAGGTCATGCAGCGAATACTCGCAGTACACATATTAAAAATTAAAAATAGAATTATAAGCGTTTTATTTTTTTTTTTTTTAAATCGATAAAAACGGCAGATCCAGAGGTCCGTTTACTTGTCAAATGTCAAAATGTTACGTTGCTGTGATTAAGTGTTATTTGAGGGGCTCTCAAAAAGTCATTTTTAATTATTGGCAATTGGCACTTTCAATTTTGACAACCGACGCAATATGGACGAATATATGTAGCTCGATTTGAGTACTGTGGCGAACACTTAGGTACTTTTTATAACGGATACCAATTCGAAATATTACGATTTTAGGCTTTTGTTTAATTATCTTTTTTAAAACTTTGGGCCGTTTTATTCACATTGGGTTGAATCTGTAACTAATTTTTCACAGATTTTGATTAAAATGAGCAAATCAATCAATATTGGCTGATTAGAGATTTCGCTATCTCAAACTATGGATTCATAAAATTTTAGATAACAACCACATTCGAGGATTTACCAGTCACAACAGTCATTAATTAAAGATGATAAGCTATGAGCAAACTGGGACTCGACAGAATAATTAACAACATGGATCAACCGAAAGAGTAATGAGTCACTTTTTAACGTGTTGAATCTTTAAAAATGTAAACAAAGTTATTGAGTACATAATGATAGGATGTCAGGTTTCGCACCATTTTTTACTGTTTTATTGTTCTTTTTGTCAAAGAATTCATCATACAATACGGCATGCTCCACTAATACGACCAGCCCCAGAACACCAAGTGGGCCAAAAGTCCAGAAAAATTCTTATGTACTGCTGGCCCATCGCTTAAGGAATTTTGGATCACTTAGATGAGTCAAAAATCCATAGTGGTGTATACTCTCATTCTTTTTTTGTTTACTAAAATGAGTATAACAAATATTTCTTGCACTCCTTTGAAAACAAAAAATGATATTACTGCGGCTTATTTTTTAAGTATTTTTATTTTTACTATTTATTATAATTTCATCACCCTATAAACAATACTCTCTAATAAACATGGTCTTTTCTTGTGATAAACAAAGTTTTTGCATTTTTCGAAATGATTTTTGTGATACATATGAATTTTTGAAAAATTCTGAATTTCTCGTTCAAATTTTTTTATTGTGTTTTGTGATAAACGAAATGTTTACCTATATTTTTCGTTTAATCAGTTCGAAAAATATTATTTATCACAAGACTTCGATTCGAAAATTATTTTTCACACAAATTTTTATTGATTTTTGTGATAAACGAATTTTTATAGTTTTAGAAATGATTTTTGTGAAATTTAAACTTTTGAAAAATTCAAATTTCACAAAACTCAATCTAAACAATATACAAATTTCGCTAATCACAAGACTTCGACTAGCACAGATTTTTAAAACTTACCTAACAAATTTTCAAAAATGTAAGTTCGAGAATTTATTCTTTTAAGAATTTTACCTTTTTGAATTTTCAAAAATTTCAAATCCAAATCAGAATTAAAATATTTTAAAAAATTAAATTTAATATTTTAAAACCCTTATTTTTACCACCGGTTTATCATTTCCTCTTGAGCATACGTCTGAAAAAGCAAATAGTTACGCACGCTTTTCAATATATTGAAGCCAATTTGTTAAAATTTCGTCCATCTTCGTTCACATTGGATATTGAGCAAGCAATGAGGAGGGGCCAGATGAATTTGCTCAAATTTTTTGTTTTCAAATGTTTTTGACCCTTTAACAATGAATTCATAAATTTTCTTGTTTTTTTTTAGAAAATTCAAATTTGTTTTCAGCTGAAATAAGGGCTTGAGTTTAAAGTTTTAAATTTTGAACCCTTAAATGCATAGCTATCTTTGAAACTAATCATTTAAAATTTTGCTCTTCAATTTTGAAAGGTTAAAAAAGCTTAATTTATTATTATTATTTTGATGTGTACATAACTATTTATTCCAGCCAAAAAAAAATCAAATAGGCCTTACTTTTCACATTTCGACATGATGTCACCAATAACACATATCCATAACCACGAGCTTTTAACCCCATTGCCAATGTCAAAATATTTGAGTCCCTTAAAATTCATGATAAAATTTGAAAAAAACATACAAACATTAATGCACAAAAAATAGTCTGTAGCAAGAGCATAAAATAATGTCGAGTTCATATTCACAATATTATTCTACATTTAAATTAGGGTAACTGCCATATTCGTTCATTTGGAACGGATAGAAAAACTACCCGCAGGCATTTCATTTTATATTTTTTTCTTGCAAAAAAAGACAAAAACAAAATATAATGCAAATTTCAAGTTTGAATTTTCATTTCACGTATTATAAATAAAAAGTAGGTTTCTCATAGATATATTTTTTTTATTTATATTTTTCTTTTTTTATTTTATTTTTTTCATATTCTATGAGACAATGCATTTGCTCTTTCACTCCATTATAATCTCCCCCGCGGCTAAGCAATCAACAGTAAATAAATAAATAAACCGGATGACATTTTTGTTTTGCTTTTTTTATGCAGAAAAGAAGTGTAGAAAATAGAAAAATATGAACTAAAAAAAAATATGATAAATAAATTCTTGAAATTTAAAAATGCGTGACAATAGATCGCTTTCTTTTCACCTACAACACAACATTGCGCTGCTACACCAGGTGCATTTCATGCTAAATAAGGGAAAGACTGAAACGCAACACAGCAGGTGGGTGATTTTAAACTGTTTGCAAATATTCTGCACCAAGAAAGGTAATTATATAAAATGTTAAATGCTATTACCTGTTTGAAAAGGTACTCGTCCATGAATTTTCTTCATTGTGTCAAAAAAAAATGCTTCAAAAATAACATTTTCATGTTAGATATTGGGTTTTGAAAAAAAAAAAAAAAAAAAAATAGAGGCTGAGGTCACTCGACCTAGTGAAGAAGACATATGTGAAGCAACATTGTTGCCAGTGGTGTGGCAGTGATGGTAGTGGTAAATATTCACTAAGATTTAACACAGAGATTTCCAATCTCATCATCTCCTGTGGTTTTACTAAGACAGAGTAATTATTCAACTAAAAGTAGAAGATGTGGTTTTGTTATAGAGTCACCATCTTCAACATCCAGCATTGCACTGTGGACCAAAATGTTTAAGAACCAAGAAAAAAATTAAAGTTTCTTATTTTTGTTGGAACTGAATCAAAAAATGCCAAGGAGCTAGGAGATGTTTCAAAGACTTTGAAAAAGTTTTGGTAGTTTTATTAGAGAATCAGTTCAGAAGACAAAAGGAAATTTGACAACGTTTTAAAATCTAGTATTTGACACTTCCATATCAAAGTTTTTATCAAGGGACTACAAGACACTTACGTAGGCCAAGTTCCTATATATTCAGAGATTAATAAAATTTAATTTCAGAAACTTGGGCAAGATTTCTTAGTTTTGTTGTCAAACAAAATTTGGATTAGCTTCCTAATTTTTAACGGTCTTAGAACCTTTGAGGTCTCAGAAACTTTACTTGACGAAATTTGAAGTGAGCTATTATGAGGCTAAGTCAGAGAAGCACTCATTCTGAAAAAGCCATGGAATTCAGTTGGTTCCTTGATGAATAAAAAAAGCTTCCAAAAAGAGATGTGAGAAGAAATTTGGATATGGATATTCTAAGGCAATTAAAAGCCCGTCTTTTTACCACTCGTCATTGATCTTCGGAAACAGTAATAAGTAGGTACCTTTTTAGAACCAGTTTTAATCAAATGGACAAAATGAAGCAAAATAAAAATCCAACTTGTGCCACTGTTCTGTATCTAAAGGTAAGGCAAGGTAGAATAGTTAGAGTTGGGTGTAGGTACTTATATGTAAGTATATAGTCAAGTCGTCACAACCAAATAGAGAATCTTTCATTCTGTGGGAATATTACAAAGTTCTTCTTTATGGTTTCAGTTGCAAATTTTATATAGTTTATGTATCTAGAACTAAAATCGACTTTAGATTGCACACACATCAGTTATATATGTATAGAGAGTGGTTGTGTTCATTAGAGGTGGTATTATTTGTTTGTGTTTGTTTGTGTGAATGTTAACTTTGTTTTGATTACTCCAACCAGCTGGTTTTCTGTACTTAATTCCCAAAGAATCGTATGTAAATGGAGACAGAGTGAGAGATAAGAAAGATTATATGCAGAAGAAGTTAAAGACCACAATGTTTATCGTCACAGGTGGATTTAATGGTTAACAAGACCAACCGACAGACAGTCTTCTCTTCCTGATTTGCTTTTAAATTTTATAGTAGAAAAAATAAAATAAAAAACAAAATCCTAATGAAGATGTATGTTGTGACATGGTTTTTTGAGAATGATGTTTTGATTTGAGTTGGTTTCCGGTATTAGACTTCTCTTTGAAATATACGAGTACCATCTTATATTATTTGATATTTTAAGTTACTTCTCTTTGATATTGGATTTTGTAGTTCTTAAAAGAAAACTTATCGAATTTGTGTATTTTTTAACTGTCATTATGTCTATACTAAAAGAAAATTTAAAACAGTTTTAAATTGACTTAAAACTACAAATTGTACACTATTTAAAGCAGTAAGAAAAGGAATTCAATTAAGTTTTTTTTTCAAAATAAAGTCATTTACTAAAATTGTTTACCCTTCATTTTTTGGACCCTCCTACAGGGTGGGAAAAACTAATGTCATAAAAGGTATTATTTGATTTTCCGTGATCTTTAGTTCAAGGTTCTTTGAGTTTATTTTTTTTTTTATATTAATTTTGACAGAACGTTAGACTAAAAAAATTCACATGTGTGTGCATGTGCACAGAAAATTACGGAAATTCAATTACAAGAATTCAGCCTAATTTTAAATGTGTCACAATGGCAAATGACGTCAAGTGTCATTGTGCTTTCACATTTATACTGCGTTTAAGGGCTCTGGAGATGCTTGAACATGGTGCGAGTGAACAAACTATTTGAACTTCTCTTCTTCAACTTACTCTTTCTCTCTTCTACAACTTACTTTCTGAACAGAATAGAGGAAGCAACTGAAGCTGCAGCAGAATCTGGAATAGTCGTACAAAAAAATGTCGTACGCGATTTTTTTACGCGCCAGCAATGTACATACATAGCTGTACAGCTTTCTGACATTTCAGTATCGGAAATAAAAATGAAAACAAAAATAAAAATGAATAAAGATGAAAAAGAAGCTAAAATTACTTTAAGTCCTTATGAGAGATTGAAAAGAGTTTAAAACTCACTTTAACACTTATGTAAATACTCGGTTGCACTCGGAATGTTAAAACGTCAAAAAACTGCAAGCAAAAGTTAAAATCGGTCCAACTTGTCCAGCTGCATCTGCAACTCCGTCTGCAGCTGTGGCGTGTTGTGTTCGTATCATTCATTCTATGTGTATTCAACATTTTGACAGCTATTCCAGTTGCAGCTCCGTCTCCCCTCTGTTCAACCAGTTATATGTCATTCTAATAATAAATTGTCACATTTATTTAATTTTTTACTCAAGATGTTTGACATGTTTCTTTTTTGTCCCAAAAATTTTAAAACTGAAAATTAAAATAAAAATAAACTGAAATATTCAAGTAAAATACTAAACCGGTCCGCTAAAGGGCTCTGGAGACGCTCGAATAAGTACGAGTGAACAAGGTTCCAGTACTATGTTCGACTTGTCAGCGGGCTGGCTCGAGTACCAATTATTCGGTGCCAATAAACAACAATTTGGTCTCACGAAATTCAAAAGAAGTTTGATTTGCATCGATGTTCGATGGCGAGGTTACTTGTTTTTTGTTTTTAACAATATGGTGGCCAATTCACATGGGAGCGCTACGATATCTCGCAAACCAAAATCTCGAATAACGAAATCTCGCATTTTTATAAAAATCTCGAATAACGAAATCTCGCAAATTAAAAATCTTGTTTTTCATAATCTCGCAATTACAAAATCTTGCTTTTTACAATCTCGCATTTACATATCGAACCGAAAAATCTCGCAAATTTCAACCAAAATCTCGCAATTTAAAATCTCGCAAATCAAAATCTCGCAAATTCAAATTTCACAGCAACGAATCGCACACGGCTTGTAGAAAAATTTGTTTTTTTGAGAATATACCTATCCAAGAGCACTTTGCATAATTTTTCTTTCCAACTAATAAGTATACCCGTCAGTAAAAATTTGTACATCCTTTATTACTATTAATAACCTCTATAATAATTTTGGTTTTATTTAACGTGTTTATAATGGAACTAAAAGTATTTTCTGGTTCAAGGCCAAATACGATTAAAGTAATTTGCACGCATGACACTTTACAACTAGTTTTACCATCTCTATCTTCTCTCTTTCTAGTTCTTTTGACAACAATAATATTGAAAAATCAACAGTTCTAATTAATAAATAACAGTGTCGTCTAAAAGTACTTATACACTAGATTATATATTTTGCAGTAGGAAGGATATCTCGCAAAATTGAATTGCGTTGCAACAAATACATTTTTTCAATCAAAATCTCGCAAACTAAAATCTCGCGCGAGATTTTAGTTTGCGAGATTTTGATTGAAAAAATGTATTTGTTGCAATGCAATTCAATTTTGCGAGATTTTGATATGCGAGATTTTAGTTTGCGGGATTTCGTTATTGCGAGATTATGAAAAGCGAGATTTTGTAGTTGCGGGATTATGAAAAGCGAGATTTTGTAATTGCGAGATTTCGTTATGCGAGATTTCGAATGCGAGATTTTGATTTGCGGGATTTCGTAGCCAACCCAATTCACATTATGACATTAGTTTTAACCTATTTTGCGATTATTTCGGATTAAATTGAAGCGTTAAAGAAAGGTTTCCATCGCTTATCCTAATTCATAATGCAGGGATCATTGGAAGTGGACTTTTGCACTTCAACAAGAAGGACTGTCATCTGCGCATCAAGTTTACTCAAACACTGAACTACGGGTTAATGTTTATAGTCGATGGCAGCTACATTGTTTTGGTGGCTTGGGGCTTCTATAAAATCTATTGTTTATTATTCAGTCAGCCAAAATCATGGCACGTTAAGCAAATTAGTTACAAATTTATTATAAAAATAGGTGTTCTCTCATGGCAACGAACCACACTCATTTGACGGATTACATGGTTGACGTACGTCAGAGAAATACAGAATCAGCTGAAAACATCGCTGCTTCCCACCATGTGTATGCTTGGGAGCCCAAGAAAGTCAAGTCCGCCAATTTAGTCAACGAAGACCTACCGTTCAATGGAAAACAGTTTATTTTGATCCGAATCGGATGTGAATATACAACAGGTGCTAAGCACAACGTGCTAAACGTGACATTCTGCAATTTGAAAATAGTATTATCTCTCGAGAAGGTGGCCTGAATCGTGTGATTTGACCGTGTTTTACCTTCTCTTCTAAAATTTTCTGAAGTCATTAATCCATGCCAATAACTGATACCATCACTCGGACTCGATTATCTCTATGCGCAGAGTTATTTAAAATTGGACCCCTCGGATCCGTGAAACCAGGTGAAGCCACCGTTCTTTTAAATGAAAAAGAATTTCGTTAATACTTTACACAAGTTGTTTTATTTTTTCAACAACAACCCGCCTTTGATGAAAAAGCATTTATGTGCACATACATATATTATTTAAATAATTCTGAAATTTTGTTTTTGAATTTAGAATACCAAGAATCGAATTGATTCTTCACTCAAAACACACTTCATTGCATATAATTTGTTATGCTTCAAAATATTTGTTTTATATAAAATATAGTCTAACGCTAAGCCTGATAGTCTAACGCTTAGCCTTTATTTTAGGACTTAAACCTTTAGAATTAAAGCAGTTTGAACTCAAGTAGGTGTTTATTTTTTTTAGAACGTTTCATAACACTGTTTGAAAAATTTTATTTTTTGTCTCTAATATGAACCAAAATATATTTTTCTGATGTTTTTGACGCACTGAATTTTAATCTGGTCTCAAAATTGCTCTAGCTTCTAACAAGTCGCGTTTTTGACATATTCGAATCTTAATTTTGAAAATATTCGTTATTAGTCAATTTGAAGTGATATTATTTCTTGAAGTAATTTATTTATTTATCTTGTTGCAAGTTTTGTGGAAAAAAGATGATATTGTGGTATAACATAACTTCAATTTTCAAAAACGTTATTTCTTAGCTATAAGAGATATTTTAGAATGGGTTACATACCTCAAAAACTTGACGTGCTAGAGCAATTTTGAGACCATATTCAAGTTCAGCTCATCAAAAACCACCAGAAAAGTATTTGTTTTTTTGTTTATGTTGCAGAAACAAATTAAAATTAAATTTTAAGAAATAAAAATTCATCCATGATTAAGAAAAATTAATTTTAAACGCTGCGCCAAAATTAATTTTTTAATAGCATTTTTCAAAAATACTAGCTTTCATAAAATTGAACTCGCTTAATACGAAAATAACAACCAAAGTTTTCCAAAACGTACTGTTTCAAAGTTATGGCGTTGTTAAATAGGTAATATAAATAGACGCTACCTATGACGTCATAACTTAGAAACGAGACGTGCTGGATACCCACGTAATTCGGCAATTATAGTCTTAACTCAATTCATCCTAGCTTAGTTTATTTATGTTAGAAAAACCTTGTCCCACAGTGTAATTAACGGGCTTTCTCCATCAAACATAAAGTTTTAATTGTTTTGTATTCAACTCCTCTTCCGCTATACATAATATGGTGTGAATTTATTTACTTCTGTCTTGGTCGATTTTTTTTCATATTCTATTGCATAAGCAGCACTAAGAAGTTTCAGTTGAAAAAACTTTTACCTTTTCTCGATTCATAACCCTTTCTTGGGCTTCTTAAATCACTTTAAACATAACCCCAAATGTTTTTAACATAAAGAATCCAATGAAGCATGTTGAAAATCTCCTAAACAAGCATTTACACAACTTCTTATATGCTTGAATACTTCCTTATCAATTTTAATTTTTTCTCAACGTATTTAGAACCCTTTACAAACTCTTTAAAAAAAATGTTTTAAGAACAACCGAGATATGAATGAACATTTAGAATAATAACAAGTTGTTATACATATAGGTTCCTCAAATAAAACACCATCACAAAATAAAAAAGGCTACAAATGTTTAACCTTTATGTAGACTTATCTCAAAAATGAAAAACCACCCTTTTACGTATACTGTCGGGTACTTGTCACTCAAGTAAGTTCCTTAAAATGATTTGCAGACTTCTTACCCTAGAAAGATTTATATCTTTATAACTTCTTAGCAGTTAACACCGATTCTTTAGAGAAATCACTTTGTTTGTTCTAAATTAGAAATCTAACTTTTTCTAATTAACCTCTTAACCTATTTCACCTTGACTTGTTTGCTAAGCATTATTGTATAGTAATGGCAGTACTGTACAATATGCAGTCATCATTTGCCGTTCACCTTGATTGATACTACAAACAAAATTAATATTCCTCAAGACTCATGATTGTTAATTCCTAATCCCAATACCAAATGCTATTTGGAGTTTATATATGGCATCCGTTTAGCCAAAAATAAAGTTTATAATTTGACTCCGATTGCCGAAACCGTAATTCAACATTCATTAAAAATGGTCGTAAGTTCCAAAATCAACATTTAGCACATTTTTGCTTCGTTGTATCTGCCGCCGAAATGAAAAAAGAAAAATATATTATTGTTTACCTGCTTACTCCATCGACGACAGGTAAAATAGTAGTCACTTTGGCTGTGACAAAATAAAATTAAAAAAAAAAGAAGTAAAATCCGGTATTCCTTGAATTTCTTCCAAATCCGACAAAAAAAAATAAAAATAAAAGTTGTAAAAAAAAAACTTCTTGTTCTTGTAGATATCTATCCACGATGATAAATCACGTTTTCTTTTTTAATCCTCGTTTTGTGTCATTGATCCACTATAATGACTTGAATTTGAAAATTATTATTATTATATCTAGGGCAACCCGCGCTGCAGCCATTTATAATAAAAACAAACATTTTAAAAATTAACACAACATAAACACTTCACCATTTATCATTTCACTTAAACTGATTCATCCGAACCCGAACACACGATAGAAGATAGAACAACCCGTCCGATCCTCCCAAAATGATAATCGCGGCAATTATTCAATTTATCTAGTATAAGCGATTTTTTTTAACTCTTTTAATGGGATAGATTTGTTTCTTCTTTAATATTATTTGACTCCCCTATGTCAACTCGTTACGCTAAAAAAAATAATAATCTTAATGGCACGTTGTGTGCAATATCTCAATAGTCCACTTTTGAGAAAAAATATTTAAATTATTACAGCAAAACTGTATCGGATTTAAGGAACTTGTGTGATTTTTTTTTTGTAGGTGAAACGCGGCGTTACTCTTACTCCCGAACACGATCGCGATTCACTCGAAACTACCAGCAACATTTTTATTTGCCGGTCAACAAACAACAATGGGAGCAAGCAACTGTAACGATGAGTGAGAATATTTTTTTTTTTTTTTTATGTTGTTGGCTTTGAAATGAGTGAAGTTGGGGAATTCCCTGCCGCACCTGCTTAACTATGTTGCTGATTGATCATGAAGATTTGTTTTGTTGCGGCGAATTGGATATTATGTTGCTAGAAAAAATTCTCTATCAACTTTTTAATTTTGGTTATAAATTCGTTAGTAATATTTTTTGTTAAATATTTAACTGATGGAACTAATAGGCTAGTTCAGGAAAATGAGATCTCAGAGGGCTCAGTGTCAAAAACTGAGCAAGCGAATCCTCAGTGATTTGACAGCAAAATTTCTGAGGAATCCTGTTCAAGAGACTGAGATTGCTGAGGGCTCTGAGATCTCATTTTCAAGAACACGCCTAATGTATGAGTTCAAAAGATATGAAAAGATAAATTATAAGAAATATTTTAATTCATCTATTCATATAATTGTTTTGGTAAAACAAAAAATATTTTCTCAAGATTCGTTTCATTGACAATTTGTTAGTACAACAGTTATTGTTTGAAAACTTTCAAATTAAAATTTTACAAAAATGCTGCCATCGCATCGGTTAAATTGTGTTGCCAGTACAGATCTGATTATATTTCGCCAAAAAGCATGCAATATAATTTCAAATTTAAGCCGATATCACCACTTAATGAGTGTCTCTCAAACTGTTCAAGATAGAAAGCAATTCTTGCGCCTAATAATAGATTATAACAACAAAAACGGAAGTAGTTATTTGTTTGAAATCAAAAATATTTTATTAATGCAAATTTGTAAATTTGATAAAGTCTAGGGGAACTAGAATCGTTGGAGAAAAATGTTAATTTTAGATAATAAGAGAAACAAACAAAATTTTAACGTTTTTCGATACATTTCAAAAAACATAATTAAAGATATGATTTTTCTTAGCAATAGGTAACGGACGGATTTGATTCTTCCTTAACCGGAAAAAGTGCACCTAGAAGATTATTTTTAAGTTTAATATAAGGTTCATTTTTGTACTCTAATGAAAGTCTTATTTTATAGGTCAAAAGGGAAAAACACTTAAATAAACAGTGGATCAGCGAAAAACTACAGGAAAACAAATTACTCAAAAATTTCTTTGGAGATAAATTCACAGATAGGTGAAATATTGGTAGTGTTAGACATTTGGCAAAATTGAATTTTGAGACCCCGCGGCCGTTTTTATGTCAAAAAACCTCAATTCGAAAAAGCGGTCTGAAAAACCAATATTATATGATATGAGGTCACAGTAACTTATAATGATTTTTTTAAGATTTTGTAACCTGTTGCTAAGAAAATAGCATTAAAATCTGCTTGCCACGGAGTCTCAAAATTTCATTTTGGAAAAAGTCCCAGAACAAAAATTTCGTCCTTCTAAATCCCTTACAACATCCACCATACCCATTTTGAATATAAAAAATAAAAAAAAATTCCGACACCCTTAATATATAAACTGCTGGCTCTTAATTTCAATATAAAAGCATTTACTTTTTTTTTACGGAAATGATCCAAATACCTGGAGACACATGTTTGTAAGTTTCTAGGTTAATTGTAATAAATTAATTAATTTTATTTGAAGGACAAAAATATTAAACAACAATATTTGTATGCTGGAATCTAATCAGAATTCATTTTCTTTATTTAAAAGTTCTAAAAAAATCACTTTTTCTGTGCTGAAACGAGGAGGAGACACGTTACGGAAATGACGTTTAGGCCTTAAATATTTTTTTTTCTAATTAATTAATTCCAATTATTAAAATTTAAGAAGTGGGCCAGTTAGATACATTCCTTTCGCTATTATTAACTGTAAAATATTTTTAATTTTCTCATGTTTTTAACCATTTTTGGCCGGGGCCACGAAAAGGAGCTTTTAGTGGAGAATCACCCATATGTACCTTTACAAGCACTTATAAATTAAACTCCATCTTGAAAATGATCTTGAAAAGAAAAACTTTTACGTTCTACTATGGCTTCATGGAAAGTCATGAGCCGAAAAATGGGTCGGAACAGTTTTTGTAAGAAAAACCTTAAAAAACATAAATTGAGGAAGCTTAAAAAATGCATTGGAAGTCAATATCGTAAGTTTTCGAGTTATGTTTATGCAGGCTAGGGTGGTCCCTAAAAAGGTCATTGTTTTATTTTAAATGACACACCCCTTAATTTGTTCACTTAATCTTTTTATTAGAACTTAATCCATTCGCTCCCCTTAAACAGAAGAATATTGTTTTCCACTTTTCTTCAAATTAAAAATTAAAGAAAGCCTGAGTACTGGCATTTATTTTCTCGGTGTCTGAATTTAAAAAAAATTCTCTTAGAAATATAAAATCGGTGTGTACCGACTGTTATAGAAATTCACATCATGAACATACTGTGAGTTCATGATGTGAATTTCTATAAAAGCCAGTAAACACCGATCAAAATTTGCGTCTTAGAAGGGTACAACAGCATCTTACTGATGAGCCCAACTGTTGTACCTGGGCGAAACGCAATAATATAGAGTAGAGCTCACTTAATACTTTATTTGAACTTAAAACAAAATTCTGTTGACCAGGCCCCCAAGACGAAAGAAGTTTTATGTTGGAAAACACATGTAAAATTTTTAATCAAACTTTAAATTTGTATTGCTTTTGTAATTATTGATAGAAAAATTAAAATTTCGTGCAAATTAAACTTAAAATTCCTTCTGCGAATGTTGGGATATAACCGCCATTTATTTTGTTTAATACGCAATTTTTTTAAATCAAATAATTTGCTACATTTGTACTAGAATTAAAAATTTCCATCAATTATTACCAAACTCAAAAAAATTCAAAATTTGATTGAACATTTTTCAAAAAATGTAATGGAAAATATTAAATTTTTTGTTTTGTGGGCTGGTAAACGTTAAAATAATGAGCTTAAATTTTACAGGATTTTATTTATTTATTTGGAACAAATTAGTCAAAATAACACACTGACATTTTTAAGGACCACCCTAATGCAGACAATATTAAGTAGAAAACCTAGCAAAATTAGACTTTTACTTCGAAAGATTCCGACAAACCTAAATTTTGTTTGAGAGCTTTATGTGTAAAATAAGGTAAAAACTGCACAATTCGAAAAAGTGGTCAGGAAAACCAATTTAATTTGCGTCTATATGTGCTCAAAATTACTTATAATGTTTTATTTTGGCTTTCTTTTCTCATTTGTATTGACCAAACATCAATTTAAAAATACTGTATAGTGCTAAGAAAGCAAGTTTCAACCAATTCGAGTATTCCATTTAGAAAAAATAATCGAAAACTTTTAGAAAATCGATCTATTTGTCGGGGGAATTTAATGTAAAAAGTTTTGTTATGATATTTTGATAAGCCGATTTTAATGCTATTTTCTTAGCAACAGGTTACAAAAGCAAAAAAAAATATTATAAGTTACTGTGACCTCATATAATATTGGTTTTTCAGACCGCTTTTACAAATTGAAGTTTTTTTAACATAAAAACGGCCGCGGGGTCTCAACATTCAATTTTTCAAATATCCCAAAACAAAAATTACTTCTTTCTAAACCCTTTACAAGATCCACAATACCCATTTTGAATATAAATAATTAAAAAAAATTCCGACACCCCTAATATACACATGTATATACATATATAGCGATACGTTATGGCAGAAGCTGTAGAAAAATGTAAAATATAATTCTGTACCCGGAAAAGGGCCAATGTCAATTTCGATAATTTTTGAATAATCAAAAATGTTGCTTTTTATTTTTTAAAAATTCTTATTACTTTTGAAACTAACTTTCTATAACCATCTCTATATCTTGTTAATAAACAATTGGAGCACATTGGGCCTTAAAACAGTCATAGAACATCTTCTGCTGAGTCAAAAAGTGTACTTAAGTCAACATTGAAAAATAAAGATTTTGGCGCCTTTAGAACCAAGGTACACTGGGTCGTATGCGTGTCTTTTCTTATTATATTGAGTTTTTAACACGAAAGTGGTATCGACCTAAAAATATAGCTGTTTAAACCGATTTTAGTCAAACTTCACAGAAACCGTCTTTATCCAATAATAAATATTGCTTGAAAACGAAAAATCAAAGATTTGTAAATTTTTTTTATAAATTGCGCATTACTTTTTTTGGCAAAATCGATATAATATTTGGTACTAAGTTTGAATGGCTATATCTTTGTCAGTTTTGAATTATAATGGCTTCTGAACACGTCATATTAATGCCTACAAAATATTTATACGCAAATAAGTGCAAAATTTGCAAATCTTTAATTTTTCTATTTTTTTTTTTCTTTTTTTCTTTTTGTTAACTTTTCCAACAAACATTTTTATTTACAATTTTTTAAACCATTCATTTCGATAGGAATTCAATTTTGAACAAAAAGTTTTATGTGTAAAATTATCGAATTTGGCTTAGTTTCTGAGTCACACAGTTCTCTCTGAAACGCAAGGGTGAATTAAGTAGCTTTACAGTCTAAGGCATTCCGGTGCCCCAAACAAGCATATTCAATAACTTAAGCCCTTGGACGTAATTTTTCCTATATGCCTTTCAATATATCCTATTTCATATGTTCCAATTTCAACATAGAATCAGGGCTACTTGTTTTTTTCAGTTTCTAGGAGCTAAAATAAGAATTTTGTTCAAACAATAATGTCACCAATTTCAGCTCAAAATATTCACACTACTTTAACATTAAAAATTCCAAATTCAATTGAGACAAATAGTAATATGAAATTCTTGATACAAATTCTATAGAATTATTATTCATTGACAAATCAATTCACACAGAAATTGTTTCTTCTTTGAAACTATAATAAATTTATTACCTATTGAAACGAAATCAAGTTCTGATTCGTCTATCATGCCGACATCAAATTAGGCCATTAATTTGCAATAACAGTGATGTACTTTGAAGTTGAGTACATTATTAAATAAAAACATACATATGTATGTATGTATATTGAAGCTCTAATTGTATAGATGAGGCAATCTTCAACGTTGAACTATTTGATTATTGAGTTGAGTTTCTATTTGTTTCGTGTTTGAAGAACAGTTTCTTTTGTGTTCATATAAAAATAATAATTTATTTGAACTTTAAGAAATTTTATTTTATTTTAAATTGCTAACTACATTAATATTTTTTGACATGCACACAAATTGAAAAAAAAAAAAACTAATCCTCATCCCTGTTTCCTGTTGCATCTCATGTATAAACGACAATAAAACACATACATAGTATATAATGACTAAAAGAGGGCACTAGACAGCAATAAAGTTAACATTATTTTGCATTAAATCCATATTTTGTTTGACAATATATAAAACGTACTTATTTCAAATGACACCATTTTTCAGGACTCTATGGGATTCATAGTCAATTTCCATTTCTATTTTCCTTTTTTTATGAAAATAGAATTTGTATTCTCAACTTGAATCCCACAAAAAGTTGGTAAATATTTAATCAAAGCAAACTTACATTCATATTTTGTACCTACGTTTGTAAGTTCACTATGTCGTGTATGATGTTACAGTTCGAGGAGTTTTTTTCATATTTTCCATGACACACAAACATACACATGCACACTTACACAAACACAAATATTTTTCTATTTTTTTAAGATAGGTCTGTATATGTTCTGCCATGATAATGACTTTACGAGTTTTGTATTTCAAAAAAAGAAAATTGTGGAGCAAAAAAATGAAACATCAATTGCCTCCTTTCAGTTTTCGAGTGCTTGGTACATTTTTTTTTTTGCAAGAGAGGGAAAAGCTTTCTGACTGATTGATTGATTGGTTAAATGGATATGTATGCATAGAAGTTGAATTTTATATTATTATTTTTTTGGTTATTTTATATATCTATGTAAGTACCAATATTTTATATTTTTTGAAATACAAATGGTATATATATAGAATTATTAAGGAGGAAAAACTGTATAGAAGAGTGGGTTTATTAAAATATTTCTATGTAATAAATAGATATTCATAACTAGATTTTAGAATCAATAAAGCACTTAGAGACCAGTAATAGCTATCAAACTTAAAATTAACACTTACTGGATGGAGTTTTGGCAAGCAATTTAGGTGATCCACTAGAAAGACTCAAATCGCTTTGTGAACTCTGTTGGCTGTCTTTACTGTAGGATCGTCCCCTAGAAAGAAAGAAAATAATAATAAATTAATTCTAAATTACATATGTAGGTATTTCAATATTATTTCAATTGCTATGAATATTACCTATAGGATAATATAGTAAAAAAAAAAGTTTCCCCAAAATCAAGATTTAAACTTATTAATTAATTCATTTTATGAAGACTCAAATAGTTTTCAATTTAATTATTTCCAACGCAGATCCCTTGAAGAACAGGATTCCTATTGCATTTATATATGTACATTAGGGTGGTCCTTATATTGGTTTTTTTTTAATTCCAACTTGGACAGGTATCAAATTACTCTAAATAGAGAAAACAAAATTTCCTAATTTTTTCAGATTTTTATTTCACCCCCCTGGTCTCCCTTTTTTCACTTCTAGGTACAAATACTGGAGTTCGGGTGATTCTTATAACACGCGAGAAAAAAATCAGAACTTAGAGATTAGATTCAAACGAAAAAAAAATTGTATGGGAGGGGGGTCTATTTCCCCCTGTTCAGGCAGGAGGGGTAATTTTCTAAAAATTTGACCCAAAATAGAAAAAAAAATTATTAAAAAACAACGGGACGGCCACTTGCAATGGCATGCTATAGCTTTTTCTAAAGCCATGAATCCAGTCTCTAATATGTTTTTTAAATCAAGTTTTTATTGTTAATAGTTTCTGAAAAAAATATTTTCAAACGTAAAAAATTATTATTTTTGTTTTGTTTTTAGATTTTGAAAACTATTTTTTTTTCTTTATTATATTAGAGACTGGATTTATGGCTTTAGAAAAAGCTATAGCATGCCATTGCAAGTGGTCCCGTTGTTTTTTAATAATTTTTTTTTCTTTTTTGGGTCAAATTTTTAGAAAATTACCCCTCCCACCTGAAAGGAGGGAAAAAGACACCCCTCCGATACGATTTTTTTTTTCGTCTGAATCTAATCTATAAGTTCTGATTTTTTTTTTCGCGTCTTATAAGAATCAACCTAACCCCATTATATGTGCCTTGAAGTGAAAAAAAGGGTGACCAGGGGGGTGAAATAAAAATCTGAAAAAATAAGGGAAATTGTTCTTCAATGTTTTGAATCGAATGAGGGCTATCCAAGACAATTTCCAATTTAAGGACTATCCTAATGTATCCTAATTTAGCTTTGTTTTTAAATACAGCCTGATAGCCACGGTGGCGTATACTTACTTTGTTTGGCTCATCTACCAAGTAGAGGTCACTGTGGCGTATACTTACTATTTTTTCTAGCTAAATTTAAAAATGATTTTACTGGAACATAATTAATTTAAAAAATATCACATATTGCAGAATTTGAAGAAAAGAATTAAAAAATAAAATGAAATAAAATAGGAGCGGATATTTGAGTTATGTGTTTAATTATAGGAAGAGTAAAGGAGGTATAGACCACAGAAAATGTAAGCTTTGGAAAGCTATTGATTTTTAAAACTAATCTAGACATTATTTAAATAAATTTTAAGCATTCAGAATAAATTAAATTGACACAAATAATCAAAAATAAAATAATAATTTTAATCAAAAACATCACTTTAAAAAATTGACACATAATATATGGTCCACTTAGTCCATATTTCAAGTTTTGCTTAAAAGTTCTAAAAGCTAATATTTAATAATCTTTTTTGAACTTTCCATGGCGAAACAGTTCGTATGAAAATGCATTGTAAAAAAAGAGGTTTAAATTTCGTAATAAAACTACCCCAGGTAATATGAACTACTATGAGGAAAAATAATGGCGTACATTACCAGCATCAAGTTACTTGGAAATACAAAAATGTTTTCTAAGTGAATTCATCTTCTATCGAACATTTTTTAAATTTAAAAATCATAATTCGTTTCTAATTCATGTAACCGAAAAATAAATGCACCAACAAATATTTATTTTAATAACGAACAAAAAATAACCAGCAGGTACGAGCACATTATTATAAAAAAAAAAAACAATTTTAGAAAACTTTACAAAAATCCCAAACATGTTCTTAAGGTGCATGTCAATTTGAGAGTAAGAAAGATGCGAGCAGTCTCCATCTCCAAGCTGCTGTAGAGAGCAAAATCGCAAGTGAATACAGTCTTGAGAGTAGCTTGCGGAGAGTTGACTTTTTATTCTCGACATTTGAACTTTTTGAGAGTTACAGGCAAGTGAAGACATATTTTGATCTCTATCGGAGGCAAACTCATAAAATTCTAAAACAGCTCATATGAGAGTAGCTGTAAAAATTCAACAAACCACAATAGTAGTCATAGTTCGTTGTAGTGGCACATCCGAACTGTAAGAAATTTTCCCATGTTTGCATATCTAGGTTGTGATCGTGTTGTCCATATCCTTTACTTCCTTGTACATCCTACAACCTAAGCCTTGAAGCAATTTTCTTCAAATTTTGAGCTTGAGGTTTTTTGATAGTTCCCTAGACTGGGAATTGAATAACTGTAAGAATGGTGTAATTCTATCGCAACAAAGACTGCAAAAGGCAGAATAAAAGAAGTAAATAATTTTTTTAATGAGAAAAAAGCTTTTTTGGGGCTCCCGGAAATTACGGCAGAGGAAATTACGCCAGAATTTTTTTTGGAAAAAACGCCAAAAAAATCTTCATACAAATTTCTGGCTTTTTTCCCAGGAAAAATAGCCAAAGTTTTCCGACAATCTTTCCAAAATTTCAGGTCTATTTTCCAAAAAAAAATTCTTGCTTTTTTCTATTTTCAGAAATGGAAAAAATGCCAGAAAGAATAGCTTGGAAAAAATGCCAGACAAAAATTCTTGCGTTTTTTCCTTTTTTGAATTGGAAAAAGAGCCAGAAAACTGTAAAATTCTGATAGCGTTTTTCCTTCTTTGATTTAGAATAAGAGCCAGAAAATTTTTTTTTGTATGAGTTGCTGTAATAAATTAACAGTTATGTTAGAACTTCTTTTTGTTGGATAATATTTAAAGCACTGTCATTTAGTTGCTTTCAAGTGATCATCGGTGACGCGTTAAAAAAATTAAAAAATTAAATTAAAATGGAAAATTTTCAGTACCTGTTTAGTAACATGATTTAATGTCATATTGTTTTGTTAAATATTGGTTAATGTTTGTAATAATTACAAATAAAACACTAACCCCCAGTTTCACAGTCTCGTTTAAACCTTGAACTGAGTTCATTTGCTCTGCTGAACTAAAGTTTAAACCAAAAGTGGAGTTTAAACTCGCACTGTGAAACTGGGGGTAAAATTGTTGAAAACATTTTTTGGCATAGGTTTGCTTTTTATAATGGTTTTGTTTTCAATTCTTCTCATAGTAAAAGTTCAAATAGAATAATATTTCATATCATTTTGTTTATACAACATTTTGTCTATATTTATTTTCCTTAACTCAGTACATAGCATCATGCAATACATTGGCGCTAAACGTCAAGACACTCGTTGTTTCATATATGATTCAAGGGACTATGAACGTGCTAAGGCCACTTCCAATATTGTAGCCACCTTTCAAGAATACTGATGTATTCCACAAAAAACTCGCATTGAGCATTGGAAACTAATTTTGAACGAACAAATCTTCTGATTACTTCTTCCTCTTTCAGCATATTTCTAAAAACAAGGGTTTATAACATCAGCTTAGGTATACATCTAAAACCAAAACACAAACATTTATATCCCAAAAGGGTTTATGAGGTGATGGTTCAATCAAAATAAAAGCATACAATTCAATGAAATTCAAAGGCATCAATCATCTTCTAAAGACTCAAAGAAATCCCAATGCCAATATACCTCCTTTCAAGATGGATTTATTATGTATGAGTGCTTAATATCAGAGAGTTTCCTAAAATTATAAATCAACTTTTTATAAAGTAAAAGAATAAAACCTTTTCTCCACATCATTCATTACATCTTTTCATTCATTTTAAATTAACACCCCCAAGCAAATATAATACATATCCTTTCCAATCCCTTTATTGTGTAGCTTCATTCAATTAAATCGCATCTATTCCAGCCATTCCTCAACATGGTGTATATTAACAGTGTTTAAGAATTCCACAAGGATCCCTCTTGAATTAGTCCCCAGCCATCGCCAGTCCTATAGCGTCTATTCTTCGAGACTTATTTTTCTTGCAATTATCCTTAGACCGAGAACATAACCATTCTACAAATATAATCTTACCACTACTCTCTGCCACATGATATGTCTTCCTCACACAAATAAAAGGGGATTGAAATGGATTTCTTCTCTTTGCTCATTGTGCTTGTTCACAGGATGTGTATAAAGTATACAGCGGTTGCATGATGAATGCATCCCCATATGTCAACCATTGTGAATGGGATATAGGTAGGTACAACCGTTAAGTGGGTTAAGAGAACACACATGCGATTTGCTATTCATAAGACAAACGCACATAAATAGATGAGAATTTTCAAACACACCGCACTAGCCAAGATGGTTGTTAAGGATGTTGTGCATTTTTGAACGCTGACATAAAATGATATTCTTTTATTAATTTTTTTTTTGTACAAAAATTGGGTCACGATAAGAACTTGAAAACCCCTTCAAGCTAAATCTCATGAAAATTGCATTTTGTTCTGAAATCCTTTTCTATTTTGTATAATGCGGATTTCGATTTAGCCTGATGTCAATGTCAATGCAGGTTGAAACAATGACATTGGACATTGGCACAGAATGGCACAGTTCCAATTTTTAGTTGAAACTTTTTTTTTAAACAAAACACGTTCGGTGACAGTGTCTACAAGATATCCTCGTGTAGTTTGCATTATATTTCACAATTTATAGGTCAAATAACAATTTCAAGCCCTAAAAGATCCACTGAAAGACGATATGAATTGCTTGTACGTGACCTTTGAGCCGAGAATATTATGGCCTTAGATAAATATCTGCTATCAAAAGGATGATGATGCGTGGTGTATATATATTTTTTTTTTCTTTTTATAAAAGATTACATCAGCGACAGAATTTAATGAAGTTTTTAATTAAAATTAATAAGTGGGTGTGAAAAGCGGGCGTTTTATAAATATGTATGAAATCAAAAGAAATTGCTAAATATTTATATTTATGGGCTTTGGGCTTTGAACAGATAACCATTATGAGGTTAAGCATAAACTGTAATTTATAGCTTGAAGCAGTTTTTTTTAAGGAGAGTTATAAAGTTATTCAACATAACCTTTAAACAAAAATATTTATGCAAGACTTGTATAGACTCTGACAGAATCATCTGACAAGTTGATGTGAAAAAAATACATATTTTGTTTGTATTCAGAATAAATTTGGTTTATCTCTATTTGAGTGTCAGTTACAATATTCTGTAAGCTATATTTGAATATGTTTGTATTATGTCAACTTCAACTCAGGAATTCAATAGCAAAGATTATGTGAGCTAGAATTGTTGTTACAGGGTGTCTTTTACGTAGAGTTAAATTATTATACCTAATATAAAATATAAAAAAATGTTAGTGGCTTTATTTTGGATTTTATTAATCGTTTAAAATCATACTTAACAAAAACAGCTAAGTTTAATTTAAAAAAGAAAAGGGCGCAAAATTATAGAGAAGTTAACACAATACTAAAACAACTTTAGTGTAACACTTGGTGAAAATGGCGTTTTTTTAAATTATAGACGATGGCAAAACAACTTTATGCTTAAACACTTGCATTAAAGTTAAAATAACCAAAGTCTGATTTTAATTTTTTAGTATCACACTAGCTGAAATGACATCTGTCGCACGAACTGTCAATGATTTAGACGAGTTCAACCCTAATTTGCTCAGAAAATGGTCTTAATGCGACACTAACTAGCATTGTGTCTATAATTCAGGAAAATTGAGAGAACTGCATTAAAGTTAAACATATGTTAACTAGTGTCATGCTAAGGCCCTTAAAATAGGCTGTCTATAATTTTGCGCGAAGGTTTTTAAATGATTCACATAACATGACTTCATATTTGACGAAACAAATACATATGAGATGTAATTTCCGCATTCGCAGATAAAGAAACGGTTTTAGTCAGTCAATGTTTTAAGCATATCAATACCAGCAAGCTGATTTACTGCATAAAACATAAATGGGTGATTTTCTGCCTGTCATTTTTCTATTTGTAACTCTTTTTCTTTTTGTAATTTATTGTATCTTTTTGACAAATTTTTTGTTGATTTTGAAAAATGTAATAGCGCACTGTGGTCACAAAAGACAAAAGCTGTTGCAAAAATACGCAAATCGATGTTTTTTTTTTTTGATTTCTTAATGAATTATAAACAGAGCTTCAAAAACACTAAGCAAAATACATTTCTTTTGCAACCTTGGCATACTTCATATAAATTTGTATTTCCCTTAAGTGTTGTTGATTAAAGAATTTAAAAAAAAAAAAAAAATATTCTTCTACTTTTAATAAATATAATAAAAGAACACATTTTTTGAACAGTTTTGAGGTTTGAATAGAGCTAAAAAAAAATTTAAATATAGGTCCCGAGCACGTATGAACAGGGTCTTGTAACTCTACTATTTGGTTAATTATATCCAAAATTTCAGCTGCACCTCCTTACATCTTTTGGAGAAATTGAAATTTGTTTAAAAAAAAATCGTGTTCCTGGTGCTAACATTTTGGTCTTTAAAGCAAATTTACCATTGGTATGAGTTATTTCATTTTTCAAACATGTAAGGGACGTGAAATCATTTTTTTATATCAAGTAAAATATTTTTTGTTACCACATTGATTTCTGAAAAAAAACGCCCACGCCCTTTTTATGTAAATTGGAATTGCTTAACTAAAAAATATTAGATTTACAATTGTGTAAACAAGCTTATTCAATACAAATTTTTGTAGTCCGCCCAGTTCACGCCTTTTTTTTAGTTTATAGAAACAAACTAGTTTTCTTGTAATTTGCCACTCGAGATTTTAATTTGCTGTTCAAATCCTTCCAACCACAAAATTTCCACATTGTAAGTAATAAAATAGCTTTATTTTTATTTTTGATTTTATCAAAAACTAAATAACATTTAAGAATACGATTTTAAGTTTTTAATTTAAAATTACAAAAAAAAATTATAACTAAAACAAAAATTGTAATAATTGAATATGAAGAAAATTTGAATTAAAACAAAAATTGTTTTGAAAGCTTAAGATTTTGTTTAAAAAAAATTGTTTGACAAAAAATAAATATTTTTTTTGCTCTCAAAATTTTGAGTATTTTTTTCAAAAAATATTTTCAAAAACAAATTTATTTAAAACGAAATTTGGAGAGTTGATTTTTGGCTTTAAAAGAAGCTATAGCTGCCGTTGTTTTTTCGGGTTTTAAGTAAATAAATAAATAAAAATAAAAACTAATTTTGTTAAATTTTTGTATTTATATTTTCGTGCGCTTACTATTTTCCTACACTGTTCCGCATGAAATATTTTACTGAAGTAGTCTTTAAGATATGCCGACCCACCACAAAATGAAAAAAATATATTATTTTGATACTTGCTCAAAACATTTCAAAAATTGGTTCGTAAACCTTATGCATCCACTGTTGTCATGTATTTTATTAAATTAATCTAAGAATACACCCTGTAAGTTAAAAATATGCATAATTGTTGACTATTTTAAGCGTCAAAATCTTTCTTCAACCAAAGGAATGCCCTGTAGATCAGTTTTCTTCAAATTAACTTTAAAAACTATCTTTAAGTACGAACAAAAACTAAAGCAATATCTTTATGTATTCAAAAGTTATGATATTTGCGATGAAAGAAGTCATTAGCCCACTGTACGGCGATAGATTTTGTCATGGCAATATCTCGATACACTATTTTAAAATTTTTACTGACCAGAATGAAAAAAAATTATGAAAAGAGTAAGAATTTTTTAAAAATTTTGGTCACCAGCGCTGTAAAAATGATTATACTTTAAAAAATATAGGTAATGGCAATCGATTTGTCATGACAATGGGTCGTATGCTAAAAGATGAGCAAGATCTCTGAGTCCGAGTAAACGAGCTTGAACTCACATGTGAGATCGATCGAGCAGAGCCGAACTCGGACTCGATTTTATATGCAAGAAAATGAGTTCGCTCTGAACAGCTCTCACTCGATGAATATGAGATCGATCTCAAAGCTCTTCGTCTTAAATAGTTGTGACTGTTATTTCTGTGCAGTGCGTAGAAGAAGAAAAAACATACATTTCTCTGAACGCGGAAACGAAAAATTGGTGTTTAAAATTCAGTTGGATTATGTTCGTAAGCTTTTGCGAGTACTAGGGGTTTAAGCAATGAAATGAGATGCTACTTATAAAAACCGATTTGGTGTATACACAAACGAGAAAAAAATATTGAAAAAGTGGTCAGTATGAAATTGCGATAATCAAAAAAATGAAGAAAACAAAATTTAAATACAAATTTTTAAGAGTATTTTGACATGAAACAGAAAACAACCTACTGCTTAATTTTTCTAGTTTTTACTTTTGTTTGCAAATAATTTTTTTGTGCAAGGCAAATATTTTCTATTTTTTATTTTCTTAAAGGTTTGAATTTCTTTTGAATTTAAATTTTTGAGTCAATTGAATGTATAAGTCATGTAACATGTTTTTTCAGCTTCACTTAACTTTATTTTGTGTTGGTGTACAATTTTCTTTTGCCTGAGATATCTGGCTTAAGCTGAAGGAGATACCTTAGTCTTTGGTCACTAATATTTAAGCAAATAGTGACAAAATACAGAATTGAAGGGCGGTTCTAAAAACTGGAATATTCTAAAGGAATCTTAGAGGATTTTATGGATTTTCTTTCGCCGTTTAGAAAATCGCAAAAAAAAACAACTTTTGTGATTGTCTCTTGGTTATTTGTTTACCTCTTTGCAAATATGTATCGAATTATTACCTGATGGTGTTGCAGCTTTCATATTAATATACATTAAATATTCCTTTAAGTTTTGATGTTAATTAATTGAACGGGTTTTCAATTTATTTTTACTCTTATTGTCTAACGGTAAAATGTGAAAACATAATCCTATACAATTTCAAAAGGTTTTTTTTTTAATAGCTACGTAGGAGGCACTCATTCGAGTTTGAGTGTGATCAAATATTAAAAAAAACCAAGGAATAGAAAATTTGAGCAATAACGGTAACTACATACTTTAAAAAAATATTTGCCAACAATCCTCTGTACAGGAAACATGAAACCGCAAAATGATTTTTCTTTCATCGCAATACGGCCACCTACAACCAAAATACAGCTCTTCAAAAATCACTAAACAAAATTGAAAAATATCTTGTTCCTTTTTTTTGACAAGAGTAGGTAGATGCATAGCATTCCAATTTCCAATCTCCAATTTTTATAAACTTAATTTTTAACAAAATTAAGCTGAAATTCTGGTATCTTGACGGTTGTATATGAGCTGAGTAAGAGAAAACCCATGCTCAATAATTTGTGAGATCGATCTCACGGAATCAACTGTTTTCTCACCTTTTTGCATAGCATACCGAGTTCTATCTCATAAGAGCTTTCAAAATGAGATCGAACTCATCACTGTGAGATTGAACTCACCACGTGAGATCTAACTCGGTCAGTAACTTTTTTTTTTTGCATACGAAGCTAAGAAAGTTCTCAAAAAAGTGAGAAAACAGCTTGAACTCATCTTTTTGCATATGACCCAATATTTCGATACACCTAGAAAAGGGAAGTTATGTAAGGAAAGTAAGAATTTTCGATCAAAAAGAATTAGGAAATATTTGGACTGTACCGGTGACGTAAAAATGGGGAGCGGGTCAAAATTCTGGTTTCAAAATTCTGCTTTTTAAAATTCAGTTTTTTGTACGAAAATTCTGTTTTTCAAAATTCTGATTTTTTAGTTCTGTCTTTTGAAATTTTGCTTTTCAAAATTCTGTTTCTCAGAAATCTGTCTTATAAAATTTTAAGCAATAAAATTCTGCTTATTCTGTTTTTTCTCAAAAAACGGCAAAAAGTAATTTTTCAACTTTATTGTTAGACAATTCAGTGCCATCTGGAAGAGACTATGTTTTTGTTCGTCATTTTTTTATGTTATTTGATTGGTTCACATATTTTTCTACAACGTGTGGTTCATGGTATGTTGGCTTGACTGATGTAGACAAATCACAACACAATTTCTTCACTACTCTCCGTAAAAAAATTGTCTTTTATGAGATTTTCACATGCCCATATGCCATAATTTTAACATTTAAATATTCTTTCAAAATAAAACTATCTACTAATAACCAGCCACGCACAACTTATATTTTCCTTTATTTTAAACTTCAACGGATAAATGAAGCAATGAAGCTGCAACTGTTTAGTGCAAAAGTTTTGTTAGTCCTAGTTTACAGTTTGATTGAGGTGTAACACAAAATTGTTTTGATTGTTGGTTTACAGTTGCATGCAGAAAAAACCATTGCTGTCATGGCAATTGTTTTGCGTAAGAGAAAATAGAGTGGTGAGTAAATTTTTGTTTTGTATGGTTGGTTTACACTAAAAAAAAAATATATATTCACCTCACGGCACTTTTTGCATGCAAATGGTTTTTGCATCCAAAAATAATTGTTTTCCATTTTTAGGTGTAGTTTAATAATTAAGTTAATGGCTCAGTGGGTGGCTTTTTGCGCATGGAACTATGAACTATGCTTAATTGCTTATAGCTACAATTATGGTTTTAGATAAAAGAGCAGTCTTAAAACCTAATACAGGAAATTTTCCCTATTTTATGATGATTGATGAGACAAGGCTTCTTTTTATTATTGGCAGAATTTTGTAAAACACAATTTTGAAAATCAGAACTTTGAAAGCAGAATTTTGAAAGCAGAATTTTGAAGAGCAGAATTATGAAAGCAGAATTTTGACCCTGCCAGAATCTCGACCCCAACCCTTAAAAATGTCTACTTCCGTTTTTTCGCTTAAAAAATATCTTTTTTTCCGTTTTTCGAGTTTATTTTTCTAGATGGCAACCCTTTTCATTGTAGTACCTCGTGGCATGATGGTTAGTGCGTAGGACTATCATGCCGAAGGTGTGGGTTCGATTCCCAGCCGTGCCACCTAAAAACAGAAATGTTTTATTCGAGGTACTGCCTCTTGCGAGGAATTGACAAATCCTCCAAGAGTATACTTGTCATGAAAAAGTGCTTCTCATTTAGACGTTCGGACTCGGCAAAAAACTTTAAGTCCCTTCCATTCCAGCCAACAAACACGCACACAGGAATGGTTGTGAGTTGTAAGTCACTAGGCCCTGGTTCTCCACGAGCTGTTGCGCCACCCAATTTAATTTTTTATTTATAACCCTTTTCATTGTACTGGATTATTACTTAGTTTTAGTTTAATGCGTGGAACTATTTTTGTCTGAAGTATTGTTAACTTGATCGAGATTTTCAGCGTGTTACCATTTTTATTAGTGCTCAGTGGCATCCATCACGTTCCCATTAAGAATGTCAGCTACTAGCTATCAATACTTAGGAAAACCGAAACAACTAAGTCCGTCGATTAAAAGCTAAATCATAATCCTAGATATTATCAAAGAATAAGAAAGAAAAAGTCCAGTATCAAGTCAGTTTTTAAATTGTTAAAAGAAATTTAAATGTTTAGTACCTACATAGATAGTATTTATAGATTTTAAAATAACCTTCTGTTTTGAAATTAAAGTCTTTGCCATTTCTCCTGGTTGACGTCAAGTAAGACATTAATATGCCATCCATTATAATTCTAACACCAATTTTTCCATTATGTTCATAAACACTATAAATTAAATGACTTGCGACAAGCTAACATGGTGATGCTTTTATCAAATATTTCCAAGAAAATCTTTTGTACTCTAATTGATGCATCAAAACAACTTTCTTGATCTTGTCTGCATACAAATAATTCTGGAAAGTAAACCTCTTTATATTATACCACACAGGCAAAAAAAAAACATTTTCTGAAAAGTGCACTTACTAGCAATTTGCCACACAAAAGCACAACAGTTTCTCTGCCATTATCAGTATCACACGCTCCTTGTCTTGCTTGTCGTCCCGGTCCCGTTTTTCAAAGAGAAGACTCTATTTGTATTATCGCCTCGACATACTAGGAACTAGGTACTCACTCTGCACTCAGTCTGTCTCCTTTTGTTTACACCTCACTGTCCATTCGAGTGTGTCTATTGTATGCGATTTAATTCCATGTTCTTCCCTGAAAGCTATTTTTTATCTCCGGATCATTTCTTCTGAACCGTTGAACCGTCGCGTCGTCAATCGGTGTAGCTCATCGTATCTTTGTACATATATCTGGGCTTTTGTACTTGTTGGTTGGCATAGTACCTACTTTTCCATATGTGATGTACGAGTAAAGGCTACTAACAGATTCTCGTCCTGTGTGGATTAGATAAGCACCGTTTGTGGGTTTAAATTTGTTTTCAAGTTGCCCAAGCGTTGCGTCGAGATGGTGTTGCAATGACCTCCACCCATATAAATGACTCTCTCTGCTACACCCGCATCCAGCAATCGATAACAGAAACACACAGTATCAAGTAGTGATGTGCACAGTGTGTTCCTACTATGGCTTGTGTTATCGGGGTTCTTCATCGGTGTTCAGTAACTAAGTAACATCAGGGCCCGATAAATTAGGTGAACATTCTCCATTTCCTGTGGTATATGCATGTGTATAGTTGGTAGCCATGTTAGCATTGCACCGCAAACAAGTGAATGTGGAACGATTTTGCGCATCGATAACTGGAATGCATAATATTGTAGATACTGTTGTAAGTGTGTGCTTTTGAGGCTTGTTATGTGGCAGGGCAAGCGGTAGCTGGATTGTTGTTAATCGTCGTAATTGCTTTGGCTAATAGTTTCATTTTTTTATCAACACCTGTGCTTCAAATGGCATATTTCTATACTTTATACGTTTGTTGAAAAAAATAAATAGTTTCTTGGCTTTCTTTTTGCTTTGAATTCCATCGTAAATGATTAAAATGGTGGTGGTGGCATCAGGTGTAAGTTTTTCCAAGTGCTTATCGGATGGACTGACTGAACTGAATTGGAAACTTGCACAAAGGTGAGATTCATTTTTGATGCAAGTTTGGAAAATATGTGCGTCTAGTTTGTTGGAATTCATTAAGAGAGCATATTTGAAAAGTTAGTTTACCAAGGAAAATCAAGTGCAAGTCTGGGTGGCATATGTAGTAGTTTTTATTCATAAAGTTATTAGCATGGGTAGGACTGTGAATTTTGTCTTGAAGCTTCACTAGTAAATTCTTAAAGGGATGTTATTAAATTCTTCAAATTGAGACTTATATTTGGTGGCACATCACGACATCTTGGGAGAAATTCGAAACAGTTTGCTATCCCAAATATTTCTTGAGTCCCATGGTCTGTATCTGTAATAAACGATCTTACAACATATGGAGAACATTCAAAGCTAGTACTTGAGTGGGAAGACAATCTCGAAATGAGGAATTTCTCTACTTGTATTCGTTTTTCAATCAGCGCTAGCTCGGAGTAGCTCAACCAACTTCACTTCTTTTTCTCTCCTTTTTCATCTTTTAAATCGGCGAGCTCCACACATCAATTTCAGTTCAGATTTTTGTATTTTCGATTTTTTGATCGGATTAAAATTAAAAGTCAATACTATTTTTTTAGTGCGTTAAATGCACAGATTTATATGGAATCATATGCGCTTAGGGGTGTTTCAAAATAATATCGGAGAGCTCTGATCATACTCAGAATTTCAAATCACTCAATTTTGTCACCCATTTTATCTACAGCTAGAAAACTAATACGGTTCAATAGTAAAAAAAAATATTTCTCTGGTCTGAAAATTGTTCAATACAAAATTAAGTTGCACGAGTATGAAAAATATCCTACAACATAATCTATTACTTTTACGGGTCTCCTAATATTTGTCAATTTAAAATCATAGCATCGCCAAAAAGGAAATTTAAATATTAAATGATGCAACAATTAGCTGCTAGCTAGGTGCTAAGTACTTAATTCTGTTCTCCGTCAAACTTGGGATGGTACTAACTTGACGTCAAGAAAGCACCGTCACATATTCCACAAGGTCCACAAGTCTGTTTGGTATCGAAAAATGAGTAGGTGGATAATCTGCCGTTAATTAGTTGTGACAATTTCAAATTAGTCATTCTATGTTTTCTATGTTTTTTTCGAAAAGTGGTAAGAACTTTTAAAACTTAATATATAACTGCTTTTTGTAGTACTTCGTGGCTTGATGGTTAGTGCGTAGGACTGTCATGCCGAAGGTGTGGGTTCGATTCCCAGCCGTGCCACCTAAAACAGAAATGTTTTATTCGAGGTACTGCCTATTGCGAGGAACTGACAAATCCTCCAAGAGTATACTTGTCATGAAAAAGTGCTTCTCATTTAGCCGTTCGGACTCGGCAAAAAACTGTAGGTCCCCTCCATTCCTGCCCAACAAACACGCACACAGGAATGGTTGTGAGTTGTAAGTCACTAGGCCCTGGTTCTCCTCGAGCTGTTGCGCCACCCAATTTATTTATTTTTTATATAACTGCTTTATAGTTTTTCTTTAATGTTAATGTCGTTAAATAAAATATTAAGTTTTAGTAGTTTTACCACTTTACGAGAAAAAAACATAGAAAACATAGAACAACAAATTCGAAATCATGACAACTAACTAGCGGCTAATTAAAATGTAAGTTATTAAGCCATAAACCATCCCGTATAAACAGTTTTTATCCCATTTTCATGTGATACTTTGCCAACTTGATGTCAAGTTAGCAAAGAACACAAAAAACATAGAAAGTATTGCATGACAAGCTCAAAATTGTCACAGCTAATTGAAGACTTATTAATAGCCAACTATTAAGCCATAAACTATTCGGTATCAGCAGTTTTAATGACTTTTTAAGATGGTGCTTTGCTAAATTGATATGAAGCTAACAAAGAACTAAACAAAAACAAAGAAAACATTGCACGATTGAATTCAATTTTTCACAACTAATTATTGACTAATTAACGGTGAATTGCTAAGCTATTAAACATTAAGTATTCGAAGCTGTTCACGCTTTTCAAGTTGTTTCAAATTAGCAAAGCACCCACAAAAATATAGAAAACATTGAATGACAAACTCGAAGTTGCCACAACTAATTAACGATTTACTAACGGCAAATTATCCACCTACCTATTTTTCGATTTGTGAAAGTTGCTAACTTGACACTCGTAAAAACAAATCACCCAAAAATACATAAATAACATCGCATGACAAAATTGAATTTGTCACAACTAACTAACGATAAATTTATTAAGCAGTAAAATATTGAGTTTGAAAAGTTTTTATCACTTTTCGAAAAAAAAAAACATAGAAATTATAGAACGAAAAATTCGAAATTTTCACGACTAATTAACGAATAATTATCGACTGATTATCCACCTACCCATTTTTCAATCCGTGATAGTTGCTTTTCTAACTTGATATGAAGTTAGCAAAGCACCAAAAAAACATAGAAAACATTGGACGATCAAATTGAATTTTTCGCAACTAATGAATGACTAATTAACGCTAAATTAATAAGCCATAAACCATCAGATATAAGAAGTTTTTACTGATTTTTGACAGGGTGATTTGATTCCAAGTCAGCAAAGCACTCAACAAAATATGGAGTACATTGAACGACAAATTCGAAACTGACTCAACTAATTCACGACTAATTAATGGTAAATTATCCACGTACTCATTTCTCGATTCGTCAAATTTGCTTTGCTAAATTGACACTCATCTGTTTGGTCATGAAGGGATGGGAGCAAAAATTCAAGTTCTACCTCTTTTGAAAAAGACTTGTGTAGTCCTTGAATATTACAATTTGTTTACATTGTGGAACTATTTTGAAATGATTTACGTTTTTTTTGGCTTATTTTGTAGAGTGCATTTCAAAGTCATTTAAGTGCTGCATTGATTATTGCAGCACCTAATAAGGACGTTTAGTTTTAGTTTTAGGTTTAGTGTATGGTAAATACACTAAACCATCACTCTTAGAAGTAAGAGTAGGTATTTTGTGAATTACAAATCGTATTTCTACACTGCTATTAGTTTTTTTTAGGTTATTTGACATTTTTTATGAGTAAGGTGATTATTTTTTAGGCGATTTGTCACAGACGGGCAATTTAAATAATCCAAATAAGTTACACATCTATTTTTGGACATTTTAACATTATGTCATGTCACAAATAAAATAAAATGTCAAATGCTTGTGTGATTTGCGATAATTTCTGGATTTTTAAGGTGATTTGATATATATGGATCCACCACTTAAACTTCACTTTTTCCTTATAAAGAAAGTCTATGGAAAGCTAATTCAACTTGATTTTCTTATTCCAACAAGGCAGGTAAGCAAACTAAAAAGATTTGTATCGGTTCATTAAAGTGTTTTGTTTATTCTAAAAGCAAAAAAATACCTTATACATTATATAAATAACAATATTATCAGTTCGATCTAAAAATTTAATGGTTTTATTTTTTTGAAAAGCTTTATTAATACTAATCAAAAAAAATTAAAATTTTAATTTTTAATATAATTAACACGCATCAGGCAATTTAAAATAAATTTCTGCAAAAATATATAAAATCTTTTCCAAGATAATTTAAATTCTTAAGAACTAATCAAATTTCACCATAAAAGATGAAAACACGATTCGGATTTTTTTTTAACTATAAACATCAATAATATTCATCAATATTATTCTTTGAAATAATCAAAAAAGCAACAACATAAAAGATACTCTTTTAATAAATTATTGAAATGTTGTCCTTGAAAAATTATACAACTAACGTGTAAACAAACAAAACAAAATAAAACGCAATAAATAATCCATTTTTTTACAAACCCCAACCTTTAGACAGTGATTCTCTATTTTTATGTGTGATGATTTACCCATTTTTGAAAGGTCAAGTTATTGATTCGTAAAAATATATTAAAATCTAGCTTCACTTAAAGATAGTAAAGAAAGCTAAACAAAAGTAAGGACTTAAAAGAATTATGTAGTTTTTTCGGCAAGTTCTTGGTTGCCAGCACTGATATAGCAAATAGAATACCTATAAAGCAACTTTATTTTATTGAAGTAAGAAATATTGTTTCATTAAGGCTATGGGTTTCGGTCTTCAGCCGATATTCTTTACAAACTCCGTAGCTTATGAACTGGTATGATAATGGCAAATTTAACATTTCCAAATAAGAACGAAACAATTTCGTAGTATGTTTAAGTAAACTTTAACCAAAGAGCTTAACGAGCAAATCCTTGCGACCCATTTACATACTTAATTTTTCTAACTATCTTTACCAGGTAAAAATCGTTAGGTCGTCAAAGCTTCTTATCACTCGCACCTTATTAATGATTTCGGGCTAAATCTTTAGCGTGACTGACATTGTTTAGCGCTTACTATTAATTTAACAAAAAATAAAAACAAAAACAACAACAACAACAACATAAAAATGTATTTATACATTTTATAAGTGTAAAAAAGGTTAACCAGAGAGCAAGTTTTTTTCAAATTTTAAATGCTGCAACATCAATTCAGACGTTAAGCGCACCTCACAGACATGTTAACCTCGGAAGTCACTCTACAAAAAGCCAAAAAGAGTTTTTCCAATAAACTCTGATAAAAAAAGATCAATTCAGACCCAATCGGCTTTACATCGCTTCAATGCTTATAAATCACATCGCATTCGTTTAATGGCATCTACAGATTGCGTCTTATTGGAAATCGAAACATAAGCCAGTAAACTTGACCCTGAACTTGGTTTTTACGTGAAAATGAAACAAAAAAAAAGAGGTTGATGCTGCTGAAAGCTTAAATCAGCAGGAATGCTTTTGTCTTCACGATTGGAGAAGAATTTCAGTTTCAGTCAGAATGGAATTCCTTTTGAAGATAACGATGATGACATAGTTCTTTTTGGCAAAGCATATTTAACGAGATTGGCAACTAAGTTTAACAACCACAACAACAACAAAACCTGGGGAGTGGGAACTTCTTTTCTTTTGTCACAAATCGTTCGTATCTAACAGAACATAGAATTTTATTGACATTAGATTGCCATTAGACGACAACTACGTGCATATGTGTGGGAGATAAAATTGTTTGAACTGAAATTTGATTTTGGGTCATGATGGGTAAATATTTTTTGTTTGTGATTGCCGCCGTCGCCGTCGCCATATACTTAGCTAGACAATCTTATATGAACTATATTTGATATCCTCATTTAGAATATATAATGTTCTTTCTGTGTTGTAAAAATGGAAATGCATGAATATCGCTGCACTGCAAGTGCGTGATGTCGGTAGTTTTATTGATTTTTTTTTTAATTTCATTGAATGATCTAATTTCTATTAAGTTCGACTAAAGATTTTGTTGACGGAGTTAATAAAGCGATACATACAAAAAATGGTCATGGTCATTTATTTTTTTTTTTTATTATTTTCAAATGTGACATAAAAATGGAAAGACATTTATTAACCATAAATTTTAATGTTATGGCAGTTGTTGGAAATTCGATCGATTTTTTGTTTTAACTCAAATTCAACAGAAAATGGGACTGGAAATTACATTTAAAGCGAAACTTATTGATGTTTATTGGATTTAAAGTTTATTAGTTTATTTTTGCTTTGGCATTTGATATTTAAAATGATTCATATGTTTTATTTATAAATGATATCATTTTTGTAGAAAATCACATTTAAGTAAATCAGACACATCATATAGCATATAAGGAAAATGGCACATATCTGTGGTACTAAAACAAAACCCGTTACCGATATGTAGAAATATATTTTTTTTCGCTTTAACTCATAGATTTATGTGAAAAATATAAAATTTTGCGAAATTCTTAATAGATTTTTAACGAAAACTGTTCCTCCTGAGTTTTCTCCTTAAATATATGATTCATACCGATACAACCCGCGTGGAATATATATATATAGTTTTTAACGAGGCCCTGGAAAGTTTTACATTAATTCCAACAAGAGGCTTACAAAGGTGACTTTCGAAATTCCCTAATTCCCTTGTTTTTAAGGAGGCCCTAGAAAAAATTACATCGATGCTAACAAGGGCCTTACCAAGGATACTATAGAAACCCTCTAAGGCCTCGCCAACTTTGTTACTTTTTGTCTTGAGAGACAAATAAATAAAAAAGTTGTTTCATCTTTGGGACTCGATCTTGAGATCTTTTGGTTACCAGTCGTACCAGTCGTTTGGTTTACAGATGTATATGAGGTGATCTGATTGAAAAAACAACCCAACAAATTTTTACTAGCAAGGGCCTCACGAGTATTTGACAAGTTTTCCTCGTCGAAATGGTATTGCCTTTTAAATTTTTCAGGCTTTTGTGGGGAACGTATTAAAAACTAAATTGATATACACCTTTTAATGATTTAGTCGTATCGGTTTCAAGAGAATAATTGCATTCATCGTGAAAAACTTTGTAACATTTTGTATTGATCCGATTTTTCCAAAATAAATTAAGTATAGTGGGACCGTTGGACTAACATAATAATACATTATTCAAATAAATTAAAGAACTACATTTTTTCAATTTGGTTGGTGTTATTTGAAGAGCCTTGTGATGAGTGTTCGTGGGAGTTGGAGCAATATGTATTCTACAACTTTATGCTTCTTGTTTTGAGATTTGTTGGCAAATATTTTTTCTAAAAGTACCGTTATTGCTAGAATGCAAAAAATGAAACAAAACAAAGATTTAATTTTTTTTGAAGGTCGTCATTTTTATGGATAATTTTGTTTGTAATGTTATGGTCGAGATAACTTGTTAAATCATTAGATAGATAATTTATTGTAGCTGAATTATTATACATTTTGTCATTAAACTTAGTTTAGTCTTGTTTTAGTTTAGTTTTATTCAGGGCTTAGTTTTAAGATTTGCATCTTTTTACAACAAAGCTTAACTTTAGGACATATGTAAGTATATAATTCAAAAGTTTAAAAAATATAAATAAAATAAAATATAAGAATTTAGATAAAAAGAATACATTAGGTATGTGAGACAAATTTTCCAGAAAAAAAAAGCATACAAAACAAAAGTAGGTATTGAATGAAAATAAGAGATAAGGGAAAAGAAGTAAACAGAGATGTAGCAAAACCAATAACAACCAGAAAATTTATACCAATCAAAAATTAGGACATAGAAAAATGAAGGACAAAATTTTTTTTATATTGTATTATACTATCTGTACTTCGCACACGGAGTAGTAGAGAATTCCAATTTGCAAAAGATTTCACAGCCATATGTCAAGATAGATATACCAAGAGTCCCTGCAAGCATTTTCCTAGTATCCAATGGGGTGAAAGTTCTAGAGAACCAAAGTAAGCGAAGAGCACCATATGCTTTTCCAACAACTTGCGTGACATGGTTGTTTCAGCTAAGGTTTTAAGCATACTCCCAAGTTTTTTACTTGTGAGCCCCTTAGCTCAACTGCAGGAAAACAACTCACATCTATAGATCTTTTAGCAATAACTAAACATTTATTTTTAAGGGGATTTAACGTAAGCCCACATTTGACTGACCAATGTCTAATAGATGAGAGGTCCTCATTGATCTTTTGTACACAATCCTCAATCAATCCAAGTGAACTGCTTTTCAGCAGTTGCAGATATCATCACGGAGAGAATTGAAAAATCACCAATTGAAACATTTGCAGTTGCAATTAACGAATCATGTTTTATTCATAAATCAAGGCATTTTGTTCCCAAATTAATACAAAAACTGGTAATTTAACATTCAAAACGTAGCAATTTACAAAATTATTTTCTTCGTGATTTGCAATTAAAATCCATGATTCAAGCTTGTACTTTTCATAGCAAAATACAACTTTTTTTGGCGTAATTTACTCTCCAAAGGAATAATATCACAAACAGCATTTGAAAATATTGATTTGCGATAAAAATTTAGTAACTTACATCATGCACAATCACTGATTTACGTTTTTTCTGTCGCAATTTGCAACTCCATGAGAATAGTCGCAAATCACCAACAAAAAAATCTTAAATCACGACTTTCTTGTCGCAATTTACTTCTCGAAGAAATAAAGCACCACAACATGGCAGGTATCTCATCATCAATGTGGGACACCACCGATCTGTAATGCAAATTGGCCTGGTGGTTGCATGCTCGCTCCGCAACTGGAGGGTTGCGAGTTCAAATCCAAGTAGAGTCAAGCGTAAAGTATTTATTTCAAATAAATTAAATTAAATGTGTATACCTGCAAAATGAAGGGTAGAGCACAGGATTGATCTTTCCAAGTGGCAATATCACGAAATAAAAGTGGTGATCACAAATCTTTTTTTTGCAAATTTACAAATTGTGCAATTGAGGAATTTTGGATCAAATTGCGATTTGTTGTTCGCAATTTTTGGTTTCTCTCGATAGCATAATTGATACTTAAAGAGGGTTTATTTACGATTTTTGAGTATCAATATCTTCATTTTGCTCAGTTTTGCAAATTGCAAACAAATAGTCGTAAATTACGAAATCCCGAGCCAAGGTATAAAACGGGATTCATTTTTCGTAATTTGCAGCTCATTTTTCGTGATATGATCCAAGAATTCTTTCTGTGCAGAAAAGAGGCTTTCATTGCAGTGGCATAATACTTTTGGAACTTCATTCACATAAAATGAAAAAAAAAGAGGGCCCAAGTATCGATCCTTGAGGAACTCCACAACAAATTGGTAAGTTATCAGATACCTGGTTTCCCACAGAAACCGCTTGACGTCTTCCAGAGAGATATGAAAAAATAAGCTTCACAGCTTCCGAGGAAAAGTTGTACATTTTGAGTAATTTTTGACACATTATTTTGTGATCGATGGTGTCAAATGCCTTAGAATAGTCTTAAAAAACCAGAAATGTGACTTTGTTGTCTTCTAACGCGTTTCTTGCTTGTTCAATGACGTCAAGTAGTGCCGTGGTACTGCTATGACCTTTCCGGAAACCTGATTCTTTTGTGGCTAAGAGGTCGTTTTGGTATGGAAATGCCGTAAGTTGCTTTTGCATCAGTTTTTCCAAAACTTTAGACAGGAAAGGAAGGATTGAGATGGGACGAAATTCAGTATTTGAACTATTTTTTGGAATAGGGATTATTTTGAAATCTTTCCATTGTGATGGGAAAATACCCTTTGTAAGAATTGTGTTGTAAATATACGTAAGATGTGGTAAAATAAAAGGTGAAATTGCTTTTAAAAAATGGGATGTATGTTATCAAAACCAATAGCATTTGATTTCAAGGAAATGAAACTTTCGACTACATCCTCAGATCTTATACCAGAAAAACCAAACGGAGGTCCAGAGTAATTCCCCAGAAAAATGTTGAGATACACTAGTCGGATGTGGAATCGATAAAAAAAAGTATTGTTGATTTCATTGCATCAATATCCTTAAGATCAAAGTGCATAGGTTTGTTGACGATTTCCTTAAAAAAAAGATAGTTTTGCCTTTGATTTTCATCAGCAAGATTTTTTTGAGGTTTTGTAAAAATATTTTTTGTTTCACCGTTGGTTTAAAAAAAAGTACTGAAATCAACTTTTTGTGGTCTTTCGGTAAATCTTTTGTTATTTTACAAATTTTGAATACATGTTTTGCATTGGTATGCAGACTTTTAGAACATTAATATTCTTTTTAATTTTTAAATTGATCCATCGAACCGTTTTCCCTCACCAAAGTCTTACAAACAAAAAGGAAGAAAGTTATTTTGTTCGCATCATCATCATCATAATAAAAACTTAACAATAATTCGCGTTTACTTTTTCACAGTTTTTGCACTGGTTAGATACCTGCTTGTTGTTCCAATTCAATAACCACTCGTCACATAGATTTAGCTCTTCAAAAAGTCATACAAAAAATTGAAAAAAATCGTGTTCCTTTAATTTTTTTGACTAGTGTATTGGTTTTTCTGACTAATGGGTACTTGTACTAGTGACACTGAAAAATTTTTATGCAGCCTCATCTAAACAAAAAATGGAACTGGCATCTACGCAACATTTTTCTTTCTTGCGGTTTCATTGTTTGAGATTATTAGAATACTGTGTGATATTTTTGTATCATACCGATGCGATGGCGCGGGTTCCATTGTTTTTTTTTTATTATTAAATTGGGATCAACGTTCGTATAGTAAATACAATTTTATTTGATCTAAGCCTCTTGAAAATACTTAATCATACAAAATATTAGTCCAAAAATCTAAGCCATACTCAATTCCACTTTCGTATTTACCCCCATCACTGGCACACCTATTCATTTGCCCAAATATCTTTAAGAATTTCTTTCTTTTTATTTAAAATTTTTGTTTGCATAGGTAAGCGAATAAATAAGAAGATCCTGAAAGGTTTTAATATTGACACACCCTGAGACATCTAAATTGATCCCATCAAAGCTTTCGAACTTTTTGATTTATGTATTCAGCTGGGATGCAAATAAAAAATAAGAACACTCAAAGTATTTTTAAATAAAAAAAAATTAATAAATGTAAGCTGACTTAACTTAAGAAACTCTCAAAAACTAGCTGCGATGAGTCAGTATTGATTTCCAAATATATAGATCTTTGCTTAAAATCAAACAAAATCGAATGAGCAACGAGACGCAGCAGCTAAAGTAAAACGAATTTATAAAAATGGTTGCAAGTTGGTGGAAGAAAAAATAAATAACTTAATATCTATCAAAGTACAGCTCTACTCTTTCTCAAATTATAAAGTCTAACTATGCAATAAATTATATAGCTGTATAGTGGAAATAAAATTAATCTTGAAAATTAAAAAAAAAAACATTTAAAAATTATCGTATTATTTGAATAACTCCAGAAAATAAAAAAAAACACTTAAAAAGAGTTACCATTATTTGTATTCTTGGAAATTTTTGAAATAATCTATAACAATCAAAAAATGTGGAAGAAAGCTAGGAAAGCACTTGCAATTATCTGTCGTTCATTCACATTAAAACTCACGTGTTCTATTTCTTGCAACTGGAAAATCGCACATTTCAAGTGCGTTCCTGACCTTAGCTTTTTTTCACTCTCTCCGCAAAAATCAATTTTTTTAATTTTATTTCTCAAAATTCACTTTGGTCAAGAAATCAGATGGCCCTCTTTTTACAATTGATATGATTTTGAGCAAGAAAGCTTAAATGATAAATAAGCCAATAATGGTAGCAACAACTTATAAATATTTTATTTATGGTCTCGGCTCATTAAATTGATGCCAAGGCTCATTTTCTCAATTACAACAATTGCATGCAAAATTGCAAATACTTTTGAAATGTAACCGCAATAATTATTATCAAACCAAAATCTAAAGATAACTACAGAATGTGAGTTTTATTTTATCGTTCAAGTACTTAAGTGATTATATGTTATCAATATCAATTCTCTTATTATCATATTAAGAAGAAAAATGATTATAATACATATTGATTTCAATGGCATTGACCGTTAAATTGAATGTCACAAACAAAAATAAATAGAAAAAAAAATAAAACAATATTTCTTCATCAACCAAACCTCAACCACAACTCTCTCTAGATTTAATAATCAAAAATAATTTGGTAAAAGGGGCATTTCACGTGAAGCGGACAACGAAAAAAAGTTCGGGTCTTGAAATTCGTTCAATTTTGGGTCACTTGTACTTCTTTTTATACTTAACATAAATGCAGAAGGATTTTGAATTTTCAGGCCTGGTGCTGGAGTTATGGGCTTGTGAAGTTTCGGCAAGCCATGGGGTAGAGTTTGAAAGAAAAATGTTTATAAATTAAATGAACGGAAAGGAAAATTATTTGAGTACTGGAGTAAATGGAAAATTACATGTTCTTTTCATTAATGAAATCTAAACCGGAAATCGATTTTCTTTTTAAGTAGAAAACCGGAAGTTAACATTTCAAATCATATTTTAAGAAACTTCGACCGTTTTAATTTTTTTTGTTTAGGTCTCAAAATTTAGCTTATACAATAAAGAAACTACATACCAAGTTTCAGAGTGGGATCTCAATTCGCTTAGAAGATACATAATTTTTAGTGCGTGGCTCTCATTCACAAAACTGATTTTTGTATAGAAAACCGGAAATATAGGCTAGGAGACGAGTATTTTTTGTATTCTATTTTTCAATTGAACTGATTTTCTTATTGCAATATGTTCAGAGGTGTCCTCCATATGTAATGTAAATCCAAGTTGGCGGACCGGGGTGATGGGAGCGTCAGCCGCCATCTTGGAAAACACGTTTTATCAAATATGTCGTGAACTGTGCATCGGACGAATGTAATAGTAACTTTTTTCGAAAGCTTATACTCCATTCTCTTATTTACTTTTTAAATCAAGTTGTTTTAGTGAATACTTCTTAAGCAATTAAATTTTAAAGTCAATATTTGTGAAATTTTTTGTTTTAAGTTGTTTTTTTCAAAATTTTGCATGGCTCAGCACCACTTTTTTATTAAGTATTCAATGCTCTCATTGATTCTTAGTCAAATACTGAAAACCAAATGTGAAAATGATTCTTAGTTTTTGAAAAATTAAGAAAAAAAACAAAAGTTCAATTTATCAATGGTACTTTTTTTGCCTCATAGACAAAAAAGAAATAAGAAAAAGTACCTTTTGTTTTTAATTTTCTCAAAACTAAGAAGCATTTTTACATTTGGTTTTCAGTATTTGACTAAGAATTAATGAGAGCATTGAATACTTAATAGAAAAGTGGTGCTAAACCATGCAAAATTTTGAAAAAAATCAACTTAAAACAAAAAATTTCACAAATATTGACTTTAAAATTTAATTGCTTAAAAAGTATTCACTAAAACAACTTGATTTAAAAAGTAAATAAGAGAATGGAGTATAAGCTTTTGAAAAAAGTTACTATTACATTCGTCTGATGCACGGTTCACGACATATTTGATAAAACGTGTTTTCCAAGATGGTGGCTGACGCTCCCATCACCCCGGTCCGCCAACTTGGATTTACATATGGAGGACACCTCTGAACATATTGCAACAAGAAAATCAGTTCAATTGAAAAATAGAATACAAAAAATACTCGTCTCCTAGCCTATATTTCCGGTTTTCTATACAAAAATCAGTTTTTTGAATGAGAGCCACGCACTAAAAATTATGTATCTTCTAAGCGAATTGAGATCCCACTCTGAAACTTGGTATGTAGTTTCTTTATTGTATAAGCTAAATTTTGAGACCTAAACAAAAAAAATTAAAACGGTCGAAGTTTCTTAAAATATGATTTGAAATGTTAACTTCCGGTTTTCTACTTAAAAAGAAAATCGATTTCCGGTTTAGATTTCATTAATGAAAAGAACATGTAATTTTCCATTTACTCCAGTACTCAAATAATTTTCCTTTCCGTTCATTTAATTTATAAACATTTTTCTTTCAAACTCTACCCCATGGCTTGCCGAAACTTCACAAGCCCATAACTCCAGCACCAGGCCTGAAAATTCAAAATCTTTCTGCATTTATGTTAAGTATAAAAAGAAGTACAAGTGACCCAAAATTGAACGAATTTCAAGAACCGACTTTTTTTTCGCTGTCCGCTTCACGTGAAATGCCCCAAAAGCTAAAAACAAATTGCTAGTGAAATAGTAAAAAAAAAAAGGAAGTGTGTACTCTTGGCAAAAATATAAAAAATATAGATACCTACTCGTTATATATATAAAAAAAAATTCCTCTTGAAACTGCTCCAAGGGATGAGTGGGAAACCTCACTTCTTTTTTATAACTCTTGTAAATGGTCATAGCGACATTCATCCGCAGGGAATTGGAATTACGTCAGTTTTTCTGAATAGGATCTGCTGCCAAGTATGATAGGCCAGAAAACAGTAAATCACTCATATTTAGAACACGAGTTTATTGGAAGATAAAAAGATTTCAAATGAAACAGGTGTGTGTAGGTATATATAGGAAGATGAAATCCAAATAAAATATACCTAAAGCATTTATGACATTGCAAACCAAATTTTCTTTTATTAAACAAACACCGTTGCAATGTCATTAACTATGAACACTTAAAAAGTATTTATTATTAATATAATGAAATGTGGAATGTAAACAGTAAACACTAAATAAAATAGACATATGTACATCATGTATATCAGATGTTTTTTGTAATACAAATTCTATATGCTGCTAAAAAGAAGTCAGCCATAAGTAGTTTTATATTATTGATTGAAAAAAAGCTTTTCACAGCACATAAGTCCATGAAAATTTGCGTTTTGTTCAATTGACCGCACTTTATTTGTATGCTTCAAGCATTTTTCCAAAAGCACCCTTAATTTAGATTTAGTTAATTTTAAATTTTGTAATTAATAAAAAAAAATTATTTTTGTTGATACCTCAATTGTTTGTCCTGTTACCCCGATTTGGGCATAAGACTTCAACAAAACTTCTCCATCCTTTACGGTCTGCCATCCACATCCACTACAGGATGATTTGTGTTGCTTCTTTTCCCGACAACGTCTTTGAATATTTGGTACAATTCCCTCATATGTCCTCTTCTTGCAGCGTTTTCCGCAATTTTTGCGAGACCGTCTAACCTGACCCTCCTGTCACGTCTCTCACAGCAATAGACTATCTTATGTTGTTGGCGATACTCTCTTCCCGATTAAGCCTGTCGTTGAGCATCTTCTTCGGCATTAATTTACATTTTAAACTATTTGTGAAGCTCGATTTTATCCCAGGTGTATTGGGATATCCAAGAGTTTCTAAATCTCGTCCGCTTGGGTATAGTTTCGGATCCAGCCTCCATAAACACTTTTTATATCACCCAACATCTCATCAATTGTTGAATGATGAATTCCGTTTAATGACGACGCTATGTCGTTAAGGTTGGTAACTTAGTACGACATATGTTGAGATCACTTAAAGCATTCGTACTGAACTTCGAACTCCTTGCTGCATCCTATGGTTGTCGTTGTACAGTTGCAGTTAGTAGCTTGAAACTCATCAGAACCAAATGATGGTCGCTTCCCATTTCGGCATTTCTAATACTTCGAACATCGCACATTGACTTCCTCCATCGCTGCTGAATCATGATATGGTCAATTTGGTTTTCAGTTTGACCATCCGGATGTACCCTGGTGATGGTTTTGCAAGTATCTATTATGTTTAACCCAGCACAAGACGATTAGCATTACAAAAATCGACCAGCAAATCGCCATTTTTATTCCGTGACCCCAAGCTATTTTTTCCCATCACGTCTTTTAGACCGTAGTTGTCTAATCCGGCTTGACATCTCCCTTGACAATTATGATGTCTGCTCTCGGAACACCTCAGTAAACTTGATGAGTATAGAAAGCGGTTTTGTCTTCGTGGGTCGCTTTGTGGGGGCTTAGCACTGAATTATTGTGAAGTTACGAATTTTTGAACGGAACCTTGCTGTCATTATTCTTGCAGAAATGGGCACCCAGGACAACATAATTCCGACACCATGCAGCCATTGGCCACTCTCTCTTTTATTATCCTCCCCGGAATACAGCATTCTCGTTGGCCCTGTGTCAGGTCTGTATTCGGCTCTTCTTCTCCACATAGTTTCGCTGATGCACAGGATACTGATCATAAGGTGAACCATTGCACGCGCAACCTGCTGGTTTCTATCTTCGCCATACAAGGATCGAAAGTTCCATGCTCCGATTTTCGTACATATGCGGTAGCCAAAAGTATGTATTATTTGCTCTTCTTAAAAGACTTCCTCTATTTGTTGACGATTCATATTAATATGGCGTCTTGATTGACGCTGGTACATGATAGATACCGCACTCCCAAATCCAATGTGCGGCTTATAACTACAGCAGCCCAAGCTGCAGAATGATTCTCCATAAAATGGTTACCTCTTGGTAGAGAGTCCATCGTGTCTCTATTAAAGAGAACATGTTCTCTTTTTTTGTTCCGATCTATTTAACACTCTCTTTTTTTCTGCAAGGATGTTTTTTTGCTCCCTTTTTCTATGAAGTTCAGTTTTTTATTTTATCTCTCTAAACTTCAATTTAATTTTTTTTTTTCATATAAATATCAAAGCGATTGCTTCAAATAATATCAAAAGCTGTTGAGAATCTTGAACTATAGACGAGCTTGAAGAGATATCGTTTTTATTTTTTTCTTGGATGAAACTTACAAATAAATTTAAATGGGGATTCTTCACATTTTCAAATACCAATATTGAGAAATTTATGGAATTGTCAAAAATTTTCTCACAACCCCTGTACAAAATGCAATTACTGAAACTGAAAGAATATTTACCCCGATTGGTGGTCAATGGGCGTGAAATATTACCTTAAATTTGTATTAGAATTTTGTTTTAAATTAAAACTACTTAAATTGAAACAATTAAAATTATGTTAAGTAAATTTGTTCAATTTTTCCTTGCTTTGTATATCCTCTATTTTGTTTTCGATTTCTTGCTTGAAAGTTTTCTTTTTTTATAGCTTTGGGAGGAAAATATCCTCTTTTTGTAAAGGTCCTAGATGGACACCAAACCTCTTGGGGACTCATTCCCAGTTGTTGTCATATTGAATGGGTATGTCACTGTCAATTTAAAATTAAAATAACGTATTAAAGTCTTGAGCCTCTACTTTATTCTGTCTAAGCTAAGCATGCCTTGATCCTATTTTTGCTCCGAAAAAATGTATGCGTAGTTTATGAAAAATATAAATCTTACATTTTTTATTTTTATTGGTTGTTTTTGTTAACTCTTCCTGCTTAAATTGTAGGTATTTTAAAATTTCTTAAACATTCAATTTCGATAGGAAATTTACATTTGAACAAAAATTTATTTTTTAAGAGCACAGAACCGACAGTCGTTGGTTGGTTGGTTAAATAACAAACAATACCGTTTCCTACGGCTTTGTTTAGTTTAATTTTTTTTTTTCAATTTCAAATCAAATAAGAAATAATTCTTCATTTTATTTATCATTTTCTCTTTCTTCAATTATTATCTACTTGAACCCACCTTCTAAAAATTAATTTAGAAAATAAATTATTATTTGTTGACAAAGTTGAACAAATTTTGTTGTTTATTTGCGTTAGTAAATAAGTAATCTATAAGTTATTTGAAAGAGAGAACAAAACAGAATAAGCAGAGTTTTTAAAAACAGAATTTAGAGGAAAAAAAAAAACAGAGTTTTTAAACCAGAATTTAGATCCACTCACATATTAAAGTAAAAATATGTGAGTGGATCTAAATTCTGGTTTAAAAACTCTGTTTTTTCCTCTAAATTCTGTTTTTAAAAACTCTGCTTATTCTGTTTTGTTCTCTCTTTCAAATAACTTATAGATTACCTATTTATTAACGCAATTAAACAACAAAATTTGTTTGTTAAACATTCTTGAAAACCTTATTTACATGTTTTTAATATAAAGGTTGCTAATACTAACTAATCATAAGTTTCTAACTATTAATTTAGTTAATACACCTCTTATTCATTCCCTTTTTCATACTTTTTAAGATAAGAGCAAGTGATTAATAAACTAAATTTAATGCACATACATTTACGAGTATTTAAAGTATATTATTAAAGAAATATAATTTTAAAACTGTCACTCTTATGTTATAAAATGTGGTTTACTTTTTATGACCAATTAAACTAAATTAAAATTGTCATAAGAAACTATACTACATTATGTATTTTCAACATAAAAATCCAATATTTATGTGTTCTGTTTGGCTTTTTTATTTATGTGCATACAAAAAACATAAAAAAGTTGTTTATTTAAAAAAAACATGACAGTTTAATAGGTACTTATTTTATAGCAAACATAAATTTTTGTATAGTAGAAAAAAATATGTTTTAAGAATTTTTATTTTTTGCTGCACCTACATTGCAGAGAACTTTTGGTAAATTTGCGCATCACAATTAAAATGTGCATGTTGAAAAAAACTCATTTAGATTAATGGGGTCGTATGTTATATAGAAAAAAACACAATGTGGTATTATTTCTGGATATAAGTAATTCATAAAATACAAATTAGTCAAAATGTTTATCGATATACCGATTACTTGATTTTTTTAAAGCTAATCGTGCCTTGCGCATGGGACATTAGGAAAAAATTAAATTTTGTATACTAACTGCCTAATGCACCAAGCTTTAAGGACACTAACAATTTTGCTAGGCACCTCTCATGTTTATACAGGACACAGAATTAATGTAATTTAATGTTGGAGATAATAGGATGCAAAACTCGAGTATCATTTTTAAAATCGTCTTTTTTCATTAGTATTATACTAAACTACCTTTCAGACAACTCAATTCGAATTGTATTGATATTGAACAGTCTTAGGTCTGAAATTAACAAAATAAATGCTGGTATGCCACAGGGCTCCGTTTTGTCTCCGATTCTCTTCCTCATATTTGTCAACAATCTCCTGCTTAAAAAGTCTACTATTAATATTTTGTTAATGCCAGCTTTTCGTATTCATTTCAAGGTTCAATCCTTGTTTTAATATCTTCAGTTATGAAACTTGCACTTGCTTAGCTCATAAAATTCTGAACTGATCTCAACAGCATTGTCCAAAGGGGAATAAGAAACCTCGTAGAATTGCCTTCATCCGTCCAAAGCAGCTTTCAAATACAATTCCCATATTATGGCAGGTGCTCATTAAACCCATTTAAGTTTCTTGAATATAATTTAAAACAGGGCTTTAAAAATTATAGCTGATAGAGCTACATTATAACAGAAACATTTACATCTGTCGAACACAGCTGTTTCATGCCTCTCTCTTTTTTATAGCTATTTTTAGAAACATTATGCATTCTTTCCCTTAAATAATTCCATCGCAATACTCGTACTTCAAGAACTGTACATCAGCTTACTCTAGAACCCAACTACGGACGTTATGTCACAGACAGAGATTCTTTCATAGGTCACACTATGCGAATGTGAAATGCACTACTCGACTCTATTTTTCCCTTCCATTCTTGTATTTAGAACTTCAAAACCAATGTGCTTCGGAATATCCTTTTAAATCCTTCCCTTTTTCCTTACGCTTGATCTGCGTTAAATTATCTTAAGGGTAGTCAAAGCCTCTTTACAAAAATAAAAGAAAACAATTCTTGCCCTTTAGAACAAGTGAAAATAGAAGAGAATAACGAAAAACCTTTACCCCCTCCCTGATGTACATCCGGCGAAGGCCGTTGACTCCCTCGCTCAGCCAAAAAACAGAACTGTCTTAATATTTCTAGGGCTAAATAAATTTATTTTCAGTCTCTCAATCATAAGTGTGAGAGTAAAATTATGTTCAATATTGCTTCAAATTCACATCAGTGCTCCACCCGAAATAGACGTTAACTTCAAAATGCCTGAAAACAATTAACTTATTCAAAAGTGTGCAGCTATTTATCAACAATTGTTTTTTTTTTACCAAATTATTTAAAATAATCTAGAACAACACCACAGAAAAGCCCATAATTTATTTCAAATGCAGAAAAACCACCTTATGTATTCCAAAACCTCCCACTTCTAGAAATTTCCATTATTTATCCCTAGAGAGTCTCATAAATCTTATTCTACAAAAGCTTCATCATAACAAAGTCAACCGAGAACCTGAATAGAAAATTATATAAAAAAACCAACAATAAACAAAACAAAAAAAAATTATTCAAAATTATCGCAATCCATCAACACATTCTTCCTGAAATATGTCGTTTGATAAATTATGCATCTTCAAATAGAGTTCTAAATTTAAACAAAAAAAAAAGAAACAAAAACCATTCCAACACTCCCAAGGGCACCACTTTTGAAGTACCTAATATTTGACAAACGATGCTCCTGACGCAGTCAAAACTGCCAATAAGGGCTTCATTTTATGTCTTATGTGTCTTCCATCTTTTCCGACAGCAGACACAATTGCTTGCTCTGGAAATATCATAAAAGTGAACTTTTTATCTAAAAATGTAGGCCATTTCGAAGCATAAATACAAATTCATCTCGAGAAGATATATATTCCTCCCAGGCGAAAAAATAAAACACATACTCGTACTCGCCCTTCAGATGATGAACAATACAACCGCCAACATCGACATCGACATGGAGCATGTGGAAAAGTAGAAGTGGATGTTTCTTCTTCGACAGCCCTCCTCATTTTGTAACGAAACGGAACTTCTGAATGGGAAGCCCGCACTTCGATTTAATGGCGGCTGGGTGTTGGGAAAAAAGAAAGCTTTAGTATGTGTGAAAATCGTGAGCTTATTATGGACTAACGCTTGATGCATGGAGTACACTTCTACGGCCATCATAAGGGTACCTGGCTTTGATAAAGTCGGCGGGGTTAGAGAATTGCTAATGAATTGTGCCACGAATATGTTCAGAGAATTGTAATGGAATTCAGGGCGGCAATTCTTTAGATAACAACAAACGAAAAAAAAGAGAACAATTCTTTTTAAGTTCCGTGCAATTAAAAGTGAATAAATTTATTCTCTCCGCTCAGGAAATCTCTTTCAGCAAAATCTCATGCATCAATGTTCGAAAGAATAGAATTGGCCGATTGTATCTGCTGTCTCTGTGGCACTACACTACACTTACTTTTGTGGATCATGAGGGAACGTGAGAAGAGATAAACAATCTGAAATTCTACAAATTTATCTTTCAACTGAGTTTGCTAATTTTTATTTTTGTTGTTGTTGTTTGTTATTGTTGCTGAGATGAGGTCTGTCCTCGATTGTTGTGCTTGTGGTCTATTAGTTTGTTTTGTGGGTAGATACACTAATTGCATGTAATTATCAGAATTGTGTAAGGTTTTGAGATTGATGGAATAAAAAAAAATATACAAATATCGGATGATAGAATGTGGTTATGGAGATAAGAAGGTTGCTTTCTATATGAAGTGTGATTTGTGATATGGATGCGCTTTATCGGCTTTTTTGATTTATTTTATCTTGGTTTGAGATTAATATACAAAAAATGAATGCCAGCCACAAAGATAAGATGAGATTTATTCGAATGTCTTTCATTTGTCCGAAGCAAAGCTTCTATCACGTAAATTGCAAATCAAACAGAAAACAAAACAGATAGGTAAATATATTATTTCCATAGTTGGTGAGGGAGATAAGATATTTTTTATTGGAATTGTGGAAGAAACAATAAAGTCAAATATCGTTCAAGAGGGCCGTTAAACGAAATTATGTACACTATATACATTTAGCAGATATGTTTAGATACCAGAAAAATCAACACTTATATTCGGAAAACATCAGTTGGTTTGGTAGTAAAATAAAGTTATTTTTTAACCTCAGGTTAAAGGTGGTACTGTATCAATATAAATTGGATTTTTGGTAAAATCGGTCAGTATTAATACTCATCAGTTTAGTTTCAAATTAAATTATATGGTATACTAGGCGTGATTCCTTTAAAAGTCAGCTAGGGAAGTACCTACATACTCATAATAATTTTCGGTTTATTTATTGTTTGTGTGTAGAAATTATAGTTAATCTGGTTACAAACTTAAAGTAGAACTAGAATAGGCGGAAGCTGTCGGAAACTTATGTCAAAACCGACCGAAAAGTAGCTTTCCGAAACGTCAATTTCACAAGTCACCCACAAGGCACTTAATACATATTCTTATACATATTCACAGCACAGAACAATAGGCTTTTAATTATTTACACGTGAAACCACGAAAATTTGACGTGGTATAAATTGATTAAAAGAAAATTTAAGATTTAACTACACTCATACATCAAACAGAAAAAAAAAGTATTGAAAACTATGCACCAAGCGCCAAACTCCTTTTAGTTTGCTTTCACCATTTTGATTATCGTACGTCCACTTACGAAAGAGCGGTAAGTGAGCGCTTTTATCTTATGTTATTTTCAGATTGACTGCTCCTATATAAAGGTATCCCAAAAAACTGACAGAAACAGAAATCTTTCGGAGTGGTAACATTATTGGCCCAGGCCCACTTTTCTTCCAACATGACGATGGAATTGATGGTCAGCGATATTGAGGCATCATATTCGATTTTGTGTGACCAGAAAATAAGAATTTTGACAATGGTTTTAACAAAGATGGGGCCACTTTATTTCATTCGCTTTATTGCACACTTAATTCAAAAATCGTGGAATCAGTCGTTTCGGTAATGTTTCGTTAATGTTTATTCGTTGTTATGGAGCTGCAATTCGACACCGTTGGACTTTTTTATAGAGTGTCATAAAATATTGTTGCTATACAAGCAAACCCCAGACGATTCAGGCTCTTAAAAACAATAATTATCACGCTGTTTGTGAAATAGGGGCCAAAACCATCGAACATTTATTTAAAAATTGGATACTGGATACTGATAACAATTGACCTTTGTTTTCAATAGGTATTTTCTCACTGAGAGGTATTAAATTCGTCAAATTTCATTTTAGTCATGGTTAGAGATTTATTTATAGAAATACAATTTTTAAGTCTTTTGGTAAGATTTATAATTTAATTTCAATAATAACTCTCTAAAAAAAAACGAGGGAAAAAATCAACCTTAAAACGTTTCCATTGAAAATAAATCAAAAATTGTTTTTTCACTCCCAGAAAAAGTAGATATAAAAGCGGTGCCATCCGAAATATTTCAGTTCTTCTCAAAATCAGAACTCAGTCTCGTTATGAACATATAAGAATTGATTTTCAGGTCTGGATGGATCGACGATGGCGACACGTTGTCTTGCCGCGATCGTCCTCACATGGTTTTGAGTATCGTGGTCACTAAGCTCGTCTCACTTTGGTCACGCTATGCCCATTTACACGGGTATCTGTGTCGTAATTTTCTCGATAAAGTCTCGCTTTGGTCTCGCCATGACATCTACACGTGGTTTTTATCATTGTGCATGTCTTTATTATCGTCCCGTTTTGATCTCAGTTCAGACTCACTGCAGTCTCGGCCAGACTCAGAAGGAGAACCTACATTTTTCAAGCTGCTGACAACGGTGCCAGACTGGTCCAAGAAAATTTTTGATATTGACACTTGATACCTAAGCGGGTCACTAGAGTTGCGTGAGTGGCAAAGAGGACCCATAAAGCAAGTAAACATCCAGATTTGAACCCTGGCCACCCTAGGCACTGTCGTTCAAGATAGCTGTTGACTATCCTTCAAAAAACCTTTTAAGCAAATTGTATAAATAAGACCATAACGAGATGAAACTATAATCATAAACAAGAAAACCTCTTGTAAACGCATATGGCGAGACCCCGAAGAGATTAACACCATGGCCACAAAAGAGAAAACCACGTGCAAGCCACCACGGCGAGACGAATGCCATGTCAACAAACGACAAGACCACGTGTAAACGCCTTCGGCAAGATGATGCCAAGAAATCGTCATAAATGATTGTCGGGGCCGTCATAGTCCGTGACTTGGTATTTCGACTTGCGAGATTTTGACCACAATCCTCGCAGACGGGTGCCGGCTCTTAGGCTGGAAACGCAGCTGCGATTTTCTTTCACCGCAACTAAAAAAATGGTTGCAACTCAATACAATTTCCTGGTCGTTTGTGCGTTCATTCACGTTGTGTCTCATGTGTTCAATTTTTTGCGACTAAATAATTAATTAATATATTAATTAAGATCGCAAGGGCATTCCTAGCCAAGGCTAGGACCGTACTTGCAATTTCAATCGCGCGACTATTCAGTCGCCTAAAATAGAACTCATGATTTTAAATTAGAATGACCGCATATGCTGCCGATCAATCGTGACGATTAAATGTCGAAAATTTGTTCCATTTTTCTGGCGATGCTTAGATGAAACAAACGCACTTTGATGTCTGTGCTCACATTTGCGATTTAAAACAGCGTGACTACAAAATCGTGCTCACAACTTGAATAAATAGGTAATGCACGTATTTAGCCGCAAGAAATGAGACACATGGTTTTAAATGTGAATGCACATAAACTTTAAAATCGCAGCGATTAAAAAGAATTTTTTCATTCGCAAAATCAAATAGATCAAATGAAATTAAATGAACGTACACGCACTAACGACACGTTGGATTTTGTTGCGAGTACCTATATAATCGCGCTACAGATAACCACAAGTGATGAATAGTTATTTTTTAAACACGATGACAGAAAACCAAGAGGTCATTCCTAGTCTAATCACCAAAAAGATATGAATTATTCAACATTGTGATTGCTTTCACGCATACGTGCGTGTATTCACATTAAAAGTTGTATGTTGTATTTTTAGCAATTACTTAAAATCGCAAGTGCGGTTCTAGCCTAGGGCTAGGAACGCACTTGCGATTTTCTGTTGCAGCGACAGCAAAAATTATCGCAACTTAGTAGGAATTTTCGGTGTCATGTGTGTGCATTCACATTTAATCTCATGTGTTCCATTTTTTGCGACTTAATAGTCGTCCGACAAAATAAAAATCGAATGAGATTTCTTTCTCAGCGATAAGTGGTCAGAGAACCCTAAAAAATCGAAATTAAAATTTGTCCCCGAGAAAAACCGAAAAAAGTTAATTTTAAGTTAAATGTTTATTAAATGACCATTTTTAAAAATCTCGGCAGGTAAGCGAAATTTTAAAGACCTTTCAGAATGTGGAGTTATACTTTGAACCTCTGCCTTGAACACTTAAATTTCAGTAGGTACAAAAAATCTTTCACAGAGTCCAGGAAAAAGCTAAGGGTTTCTTTGTGCTGAAGAGCGATTGCAAACATTGTAAAAACAACCTTTATTATCAGGATCATTTCTTATAATCGAGAGGCGGTTTCCAACCTTTAAAATGACGCAAATAACAAAAATGAGCATTTTTCTATTTATTTGTGCTTTATTAAGTTAATAACTTTCAATCCCAGAAGGTTTTTAAAAGAAACTCAATAAAAAATCTTATACTTGGAAATCATTTGCATCAATAGTCAATTTAAAGTCACATTATACCTAAGCTTGTATATTATTTTTACTAGTTTACCTTGATTTACCACTCTGATTCAAATAATCATTAACCTAAACCTGCTGCTACATTGATATCAAACTTGATTAATTCTTTTAACACAAGTAAAGCACCTGTCATCGTTTAGCAAACAGGTTTAGCATATCATGACAAATATTATAATTAATGTATCCCTACCAACCCCTATAATATCCCATTAGACTTTCGGACAATAAACCTTAATTTATATTCTTTTTCCCTAGTTCATTCGTTCATACCTAGTCTATGTACCTATGTGTCTATGAATATTTTATATATGTACATATTTACCTTACCTACATAATGTTCCATATGTATGAAGTTCTAAGTGAAAATTGTAGATTTAAAATTTCAACGCTGCCGCCTCAATAAATCTATTTTGCAGATCTTCCCGTTTTTTTTTTGTTCGTTTAAAAATATGCACACACTCCAACCGACACCAACCAACCATATTCCCAGCCATGCTTAACCTGTGGTAATAAATTAAAAAAAAATACTACAAGTTTGTTGCCGCGTATATGGGTCAGAAATGAATTTTAAATCCGAACACTATGTTCCGCTCTATGATGATGCGATGGTAGTTCAGTTCAGGCTCACTCGTCAGTCTATAGCACCAATTTGCAGTGGTGCTGGCTGACTCCGGTGCTGTGTAGTGCTATGAGCTAATTATAAATTACCCATGAAGACACTATATAGATGGCTGGCGTACGCGTGTACCTAGATTTGGATTCTTAAGGCACAACTCACTCCATCATTGAAAGAAGACTTTCATAGGAGCACATTGTGAATTTCATCAGGAAGAAAGATTTAATACAAATAAAATATTAAGACTGGCCTACACGAACTTGCTCTGGTGGTTCAACGTGGTACTGTGGCAAGATATGGAAAAATGGTTGGTAATGGATCAATAATAAAATGATACTAGCCCTGTTTTTTGGTGCATTTTAATATACCAATTTTTTGTTGTACTTAATACGCTACCTTTTTACGTCCAAAAAGTTAGCTCACCAACATAGGCATAAATAATTAAAAATTTTATTAGAATTTTATGCTCTTTTTGTGCTATTTTTGTGTTGTTTTCGCGATTTTTGTGCTGCAATATATTTGTTTGTATGTGTTATTTATCTGCATTTAAAAAAAATTGATTCTAAGGTTTATTTTTCTTTTTATGCAATTCTGTGTCACCTTGAATTAAAGGTAGCATAACTTTCTCAATTACTAACTAATTTCAATCAAACCGGTTTCATAATTTTGTGCTCTTTGTGTGTTATATATCTACATTTAAAAAAAATTGATTCAAATATTTAATTTTTTTTGTATGCAATGTTGTTCCACCAGTACGCCCGTAAGACGATTTTTCCAATGACAAACTTTTTTGTTGTTGTTGTTGTAATACATTGACTTTCCCCAACAAAAAACAAAAATCGCACTGGAAAAATCAGGTCGTGTAAATGCCGACTTTTTTCTTTCCAAATAAAGGCAAAACCGCACTCTACGGAACTGCACTTCAGCGGAACAGAACTTCACAATATTTTTTGTATGAAATTGTATCGCACTAAGCCACAACTGAACTTCACGGGACAGGCGCAGCACCATGCAGCAAACTTGATAATCTATGACGGTGTCCACATTGGGTATGAAAAAGTGAATTTTTAATGACTTTTCAGTATTCATATCTCGCTCCCACTCCTTCATTGAAGTGAGATGTGAATACTGAAAAGTCATTAAAAATCCACTTTTTCATACCCAATGTGGACACCGTCTATGACCAACTATGCCGCGGACTGAAGTTCCGTTCAGTTTCGTTGTCGAAAAAAATATTTTGAAGTTCTGTTCCGCTGAAGTGCAGTTCCGTCGAGTGCGGTCTTACCTTTATAGCCCTATTCTGGCGTTGTGAGGGCTCACAGGTCACAAGCTCTTGTGAGGTTTTCCTTGTGAGGTTTGTTGTGATTCGATTACATTTTCGGTATTCTGGGAAAATCCTCACAAGAAACCTCACGAGAAACTCACCACGGTGAATGGGCACGTTCAAACATGTCAGATTTTCATGATTTTTAGTTTTATTGGGCTCTGATTGGCTGACTGTCATAGAAAGATAGATGAGTGAACTTTCAAAATGTTCTGGATTTATGTTGAACGCACCTACATATTTCTTACGTCAAAAGAAACATGATTTGTTTGATTTTTTTTAATAAATTAGCTAAGCGCATGCAAGAATGTTTATTTTTCATTCATTTATTTATTTTAAGGAGGAAGCAATTAAGAAAAACACAAACAAACATGTAAATGTCGTAATATTTGAAATCACAAGTGTTAATTTTTATTTGTGACCTCCTCCGAAGGAGATCACAGTTTCGATAGTTTTTGTGAGGATCACAAGGTGTGAGGTTGCTGCCATAATACAAAAACCTCACAAAATCAAATTAAGCTCACCTGGTGACCTTGTGAGGTTGTTGTGACTTGTGAGGTATCAGTGAGGTTTGCCAGAATAGGGCTGTTAATTTTAAAGAAAGAAGCCGGCATTTACACGACCTGATTTTTCCAGTGCGATTTTTGTTGGGGAAAGTTAATGTATTACAAGAACAACAACAAAAAAGTTTGTCATTGGCAAAATCGTCTTACGGGCGTACTGGTGGTACAACATTGCATACAAAAAAAATTAAATATTTGAATCAATTTTTTTAAATGCAGATGTATAACACACAAAGAGCACAAAATTATGAAACCAGTTTGATTGAAATTAGTTAGTAATTGAGAAAGTTATGCTACCTTTAATTCAAGGTGACACAGAATTGCATAAAAAGAAAAATAAACCTTAGAATCAATTTTTTTTAAATGCAGATAAATAACACACAAAGAGCACAAAATTATGACACCACTCTTATTAAAATCGGTTGATAATTGACAAAGTTGTGCCAGCTTAAATTTAAGGTGACACAACATTGCATACAAACAAATATATTTCAGCACAAAAATCGCGAAAACAACACAAAAATAGCACAAAAAGAGCATAAAATTCTAATAAAATTTTTAATTATTTATGCCTATGTTGGTGAGCTTACTTTTTGGACGTTACCTTTTTTAAGTGGAGATAAAATGCACTCAATCCGTTCAGTTTCTAGCTTAATGTACCTACGCGAGAACTCACAAACGTGTAGAGAAACCATGTCAAAGAGCATCATGAAAACCATTTTTTTGTCTAATTCTAATTTTTCCTTCTTCCTGATTTGTTCATATTTCCACAAAAAAATCTTGCCTGACTTTGATTAATCTTCTCTCTTGCAATGCCCAAAGATTTGTAATGTTTTAATTTATTACAAAAATGTAAACACTCCCTAGTCTCTAGTTTTATATATTGCATATGCCCGACATTTTAAAGTGAATATTATTTTAAATGACTTTTTAACTTTAAAAAAACTTCCTCTTTTTCGTTATTGAAAAATGGTCACCGTACGCATAAACTGAACATAAACTGTTCATAAAAATGTGTATACAAAAAATTTTCCAAATTATTATTGGAGATTGTTAAATTTTCTATTTCATTTTCGCATCATTTGAACTGGTCAAATACTCATTTTAAAATCACAACCGTGATAGTGTTTGGCAACCACCATCGTGTATAGTGGGAGTGCATCAAGCAACTGTCAGTTTGTTTTAGTTTTTTTGTTGTTCCATGTTCACGCGGATAATTTTTTTTAATCAAATTAAGTGTAGGTCTTTCTATAATAAGATATACAAAACATCCTCGAACCTCGCACTATGTATAGCAAGCCCAAAAATACAATGCAGTTTCCATAAACAAATTGAGGTGGAGAGTGCACATTTCGCAAGAAATCTTTAGCCATGTACAAGTACATATACGATGGAAAACCGATATTGTGTGCTTTGATCCACTTACAAATGCTAGTTTAGATTTGGTAGCAATAGCCTTCTCGCTGTGCTTCATGGAATAGAACCTTGACAGTGAATAATTAGAAGACCTAAAATAGACATCATGGATGGAATCTTATTTGATATTGGGGTGGTGTTGTTAACGGTATAGAGTTGTAAGTATTTGATATGTAGTTGGTGAGGTAGGTTGTATATGAAAGAAGATAAATGCATTTTAAAATGCACTAATTAATTACTGTTGTTGGGTTATGAACATAATAATTAAATTAAAGGGGCTATGAAGTTTTAGGATAATTTGCCTACTTATCATTAATAAAAAATATTCTCAAGGTGATGTATGAAGCTAATATTTTCAATTCATTCGTTTGTTTCTTTCTTGAAAATAAATACTTTTAAGTAGAATGAAGCTATGTATAAGAAAAGTTCAAAGAAACTTTTTACGTGATTTATCATTTTTTTTTAACTGTGCGAATATAGGTACAGAATAAAAAAAAGATCTATTTTCTAACCTCCCATTGGAAGTTATTTTAATTGGTCCGATTTTTCAGATCGAAAATTTTGACAAATCACCACGTTTCAAGCTCTCAGAATCAGAATCCATCATTTTTAGATAGATGTTTGTGTTTGTACGTACATACGTTCATCCGTTCATCTGTTTTTAAGTTGTTCGAATGTAAATTTTTTTTGTTGACTGTATCTCAAGAACAGTTAGAGTTATCGACTTTGGATACATTTTATTTTATTGATAATAATGTCATTAAATGCAGAAGGGACTTTCAAGAAAATTCAATTAGCGTTTTTTTTTATTACTAATCCTCAAAAAGTACTTCAGTGAGCAAATTGTGGGGCAGTTTTGATTTTATTCCTGGTTCATGTTTTTAGGGGTGCTGAATCTGAATCCGAGGCTTGAGACTAAAATTTCGCATGGCACCATGGACAAAAAAGCAAAGAATTATGCATTTTTTTTAAGTATTTTACTTATGGGTCGAAAGCTATAAATTAAGTACCTAATCGTAAATTTCTTTAAAGTCCAATTAAAAGTACCTAGGTATCGGCAATTTCCTACCAATCTCAGTTTAAGATTTTTTTCTGCGATAACCCATTTGGACTCCAGCAGTAGTTGAAAATTGAGGGTTTTTACTAAATATTTCGAAAATTCACTCGAAAACACTAATTAGTTACTTTGTGTGATTTTTGTCGCTAACATTACCCAAAATATATCTACTTTTCTAATGGGCTTTTAATGCGCTGGATTCGAATCTGACATCAGTATTGCTCTCGAACGTCACGTTTTTTAAGATATTCGAATTTAAAAAATAAGGTTTGAAAAATGAGTTTTTATGCAAATTTGGTTTTTTTTTTCGAGATAAGTTTAATACATTTGTGTGGTCATTCTGAAATATGAATATTTTTCTTCGAAATTCTTTTCCAATCTTTCAAATACCTTCATTCATCTTCGAGAAATCTTTATTTAGTTGTTAGTCTTCGTCCTAAAAAAAAATCCAATACTAATACTGACGGACTAAAAGATAAGATGCACGACTGAGTCCCACGTACCTGTTCTTATGTTCAAGTAAATAAGAATTTAAAAAAGAGCTATGCATATAATGAGAAACAAATTTTCAAAAGCATACAATTCATACTAAAACAATTCTTTTAATAATTTGAGCTGAAAAACTGGTATTCCACCTAAATTCTTAAATAAATATAAATCTATTCGAACAAAAAATTCGAAAATCGTTTGAGCAGTTTTTTGAAAAAATTTATTTTAGGTATATAAAATTTTCAAAATATTTTTATTAACATGCAGATAAAAATTGAATTTTCATAAAAAAACTCCACTCCATTTTGAAATATCGCTTTTCAAAAAATATTTTGATTTTTACTTGCGATATACATAGGTATACTCAGCGTTGCCATAATGGCATTATAAATGCTAAATCTAGCATAATACAGGAGCGAAAAGCATTTTGAAATTTAAAAATTATGCCAAATGCTTTTTTGGCATTATCTGTCTTTGTTTGGCATTCTTGAATGCTAGATTTGATTTAAGAAACTATTCAATTATGTATAATCTAGCTGCAAATTGTGAATTTTTTAAAAATTTTGATCTTATGAATTTCAATTGTGATCATATGACGGCTGATTGAACTACATTTCAGCCGATGAAAGACTTCCGTGGGCCACTGAATAGTCGTTTGTTAAGCAGTTTATTGCACCACCAAATTGTTCGTTGAGTCAGTAAATTTGTTTTAAAAATTAATGTAATATTAGTTGATTTATTAAATAAATTCAGGGTCCCAATGGAGAATTGGTTGTTTAACAAACATAGTTTATTTAGTAACGTATGAATGACTATTCACTGGTGGATCATTGGCTGAATTCAAATAAATGCAGGGATTCGGTTCGGTATAAACAAAGATGTTTCAAATATCAAGCAGTGAAATACCAAGCCAAAGCTACTAATATTCGAATCAATTATATTTTTTGCTATGTTAAGAGTATTTCTGAAAAAATAAACATTGATATTTGGTCCATTATGTATTTTTAAATGGATTTTGAAATCTAGCATTCTGTTTTTTGGGCTTCCATACAATTTAGCATTATAAAATTTGAAATCTAGCATATTGAAATTTGAGATTATGGCAACACTGGGTATACTATAGGGCAAGTTTTGGATTCGTGCAAAAAAAAATTCGAGATAACAATCAAACATGACATTACGACGGTAGAAAACACGAAAAAAGTGGGTGGCACAGTTCTGTCTGTCTGTCTATCTGTCCGTACCACAAGCACAACCTGCAGCCTAAACCACTGAAGCGATTTTCTTCAAATTTTGAACTTAAGGTTTTTTTGTCACTCTCCAGAGGGGAAATTGAAATTTTGTTTGTAGCTCAAAAAATAACGGTACTTGCCATACAACCGTTAAGGAAAAGCTTATTTATCTCAAAAACGGCTCCAACAATTTTGATAAAAAAAATCAGTGTATTATTGTAGATATGATGTACCTTTTACAAAGAAAAAAATCACCAAAAATACCTGCCATATCACGTTTTTTTTTATTTTTGGTTTTCTCATTAACCGCTCATCCGATTTCAATAAAATTTTTTACACAAAAGCTTTGTTAGAATATAAATAATACTGCATACCAACATTTTTGAAAAAATAAATTTTGGATTTTTAAAAAAAGATTCAAAATTTTTTTTTGAAAATTCAATATTTCAAAAACGGGTTGATGAATTAATTTGAATTTTCAGTTTTAAATGTATATTAATATATACTCAAAATTGGCATACCAATTTTTTTTTTTGAAAATTGTTACAAAAATTTTATATATAAAAAATTTATTTTTAAGAAAACGGCTCCAACGATTTTAAATTTTTTTTTGCATATATTCATATTTGTTCAAGTAATCAAATGGCATACTTTTTTTTGAGCTCTAAGTTATTTATCAGAATGTTTATACAATTAATAGAACGATTTAAATGCATTTTATACTTTTTCTATAATTACTTGAATATTTTTTAGAGTTCTTAAGTCCCACACAACTTGAACATAAGATCCAGTCGTGCATTTTATTTTGTTATCAATCACACCCAAAATCTGCTGTGGGCTATTGATCTAAAAATACCTTTCCTTTTGACAACCATCTGAGCTCTGTTTGACAAAGGAGATTTTTATGAGCTCGATTCATGTCGCTTTTTAAATAACTGACAAAGTATTATTATGAATGTGGGGGGTCGCCCGTATGTTCTTACCAACAAAGGGGTCGCGTACTCAAAAAGTTTTAAAAACACTGCTCTAGCTCTAGTATGTCACGTTTCTTGAGGTATTCGAATAAAAGAAAAAAGATTTGAAAAAAAAAATGATTTCTTTATACAAATTTGGGGTTTTCGAGTTTTTTTTAAACATTTTTATGGTCATTATGAAATATGAATATTTTTCTTCGAAACTCTTTCCCAATCTTTAAAATACCTTCATTGATCTTTGAGGAATCTTTATTTAGTTGTTATTCTTCGTCTCAACAAAAAAATCCAATACCAATACTGACGGACTAAGAAATAAAATGCACGGCTAAGTCCCACGTACTTGTTCTTTTGTTCAAGTAAATTAGAATTTTGAAAAAACAATGCAATGCAATTATGAGAAAAAAAAATTCAAAAGCATAAAATACGTTCCTTTAAATACTAAAACAACTCTTCTAATAATTTGAGCTGAAAAACTGGTATTCAACCTAAATTGTTAAATAAATATAAAGCTATTCGAACAAAAGTTTTGAAAATCGTAAATTCAAAATATTTTTATTAATATGCCGATAAAATTGAGTTTTCATAAAATAAATCCACCCAATTTTGAAATATCGAATTTTCAAAAAAAAACATATTTTGATTTGTTTTTTTATTCACAAAATATTTTTTTGAAAATTTTGGTACAATATTGAATAGTTTTTGGAAATTTTTGTATGCAAAAAATTAATTTAAAATCGATCAGCTAATAATGAAATACGGAAGAAAATTTTAATTGAAGCTTGTTAAAATTTTTTAATCAAAATCGTAAAAGTCGTTTTGAGAAAAATAAAATTTTCTCCTCAGCTTTAAACATTTTTTTGGAAAGTACTTTTATTTTTGCATAAAAGTAAAATATTTGTTTAAACTACTTTAAAGAGTGTTGAAAAACGGAAAAATTTTGAATTTAAAAAATAGTACAATGAGTCATTTTTGATATACATAATATGTAGATATTTAGTTTTCAATCTTAATTCAACAAATACTTTTTTGAACATTTGACTACACAATACTATTTGTACTTTTTGGGAACATCTGCTTAAAAAAAATGATAAAAAACAGACCCACCTTTTTAAAGACAATCTAGAAATAAAAAAATGGTTTTTTAAGGGTACCTACCATAAATAACCATTTTTCCAAAAATGGGCTTCCACCCAAAGATAGCCTTCGCTAATAGTAATTTATTGAGCTTTTTTAAGAAAAGCTGTGCAGCCGTTTTTGAGAAAAATAAGGGTTTGTAAAATTGTTTGAAAAAAATGGTATGGCAGTTTAAGGTACAGTCTCTTTCTTTTGTTAATTTCCGTTTCTTCCGTAAGTTTAAATAAAACGCACCATTCACTTTGCTAGTCAGGAATCAACTCACTTCATTTCGTTTATTGATCGTATAAATTCCTACCTATCCGACAACCAGCTTCCCCTCTTACATATTCCAGGTTACTTATTGTTCGTTTTCTCTTTTTTACTGCCACAACTCGGCTATCCTGACATTGTAATCGTCCCGATTTACGCCTAGTTAATAATTTATTATTCATTCAAGGTTTTATTTCATACTTAATCTCTGGCACTTCGGGACGAGAACAGTACAAATAATGTTCTTGAATAATTCTAAGGAATTTTTCTTTTGTTTTATATGACAATTCATTATTTTTCAAAATGATATCTTCTTCATTAAGTGTTGAACCAAGTTTTCCAATACAATTATTGTTTAAATTTTGTGCATCATCAACTATTATATTTAAAAATCTTTTACATTCATTTTCATACATATCATTTGTCTTTTCATTTGTACTTTCTACTATCTTTTGTAATTTTAATTTAGCTTTATTTAAGAAATAGCAGGATATTGCATTGTTTCATCTGACACTACTAACATTTCCATAGGTATACTTTCATTTTCAAATATAACATTTAAATTTATCTGTATTTATTCCGCAATATGAACCAAAGTTTGATATATTTTTTAAATTAAATTCATTTTTTTCCATAAACATACTTAAATAACTTAATTTAATCAGGCTGACTGGACTGCCGGTATGCAATCTTCCTCGGAATCGGAGTCAATATATCCGATTGCTTGCACTTTCTTTCTCGGCAACTGCGTCTTTCTGGTGAAGCATTGTAATCTGGCACTTGATGCCAGCCTCTCGTCTGGTATTCCCTCGATTATATGTTCGATCATTTCGTCCTCCTCTATTTGAAGTCGGCTGCCAAGAATTATTTTTTCTTGAAAATAACCATGAAAGGTTTCGCCCTGCAGCCACTTCCTCAGCTCAAACACTCGTTTCCGTTGCAACTTAGATGAGTGATCGTCAAAAATCTGTCTCATCTCTAACATTAGTTCATTAAAAGCCACAGTTGTCACATCTCTTCTTGAGTGAAACCATTTGAGTGCCTTGTCTTTTAGTTTAAGAGACACTAGCACTCTCATGTCACTGTCATTCAATTTGTAAGCAGCGCGAACATTCTCCAACTGCTTCTCAAAATGCTCAAACGAATCGCCAGTGCCTTTAAAGTCGACAACGAGCTCTTTAATTTGACCTACATTTTTCGTTTCTTTGTGTTCATTCATTTTTTTCAGCCACTCATTTTCTTTCTTTAGCAATTCATTTTCCTGTTCTTTTAACTTCATTTCTCTCTTCATTTGTTCGATCTCTTTTGCTAATCGTTTGCTGTCGTATACGTTCTTTTGTCTTTCATTTGTATTCCTATCTTTTTCCTTACTGTTGGCTGGCTCTCTTTCATTTGTGTTCTCTTGTTCATTATTATCGTCGTCTTCATCGTCAGTATCGCCGTTGTGTGCTGCTCCATCGTTGTCTTCCCCGTCATTTTCATTTGTGTTGGTAAGCGACTCAGAATCACCGCGCAGCTGCACTGGAACTTCCATGAGTCTCAGTATTAGCTCCGCCTTGTTTCCATTGGTTTTCAACTCCAATGCATTCAACCACAATTTTAACTGTGGAACGGTGTATTTTTTTGAAGCTATCAACATCTGCCATCGTAAGTATTGTCTGTGTGTGTTTTTTTTTTCGTACACTACCTATTTCTTTTGTTTCTTTTAGGGCGAGGCTCGAGTCTCGAATTTATTTAAATAAACTGCGTACGCTGACGCCAACGGTCGTTTGGGTTTTTCCGTTGAATGTATTTTTTTGTGTGAATTTTACCAGCTCACTCGCGAGGGCCAGACAGAATATTAAATAATTTTGTGTGTGTTTAATAGGTACGATACCACATAACTTAGGACGCGTAGCTACAGATATAAATACACTCGCGATGGGTTCTTTTTTTTTCGTTCAATTAGACTCTTTCTTTTTTTCTTCTTTTTTTTTTTTAACTTTCGCTTTGTCTATTCTTTTGCTTTTTAATTATTATTTTATATTTCTTTATCGGTGGGTGAAATCGCACTTCTGAATTTTAAGGTACAGTCTCTTTCTTTTGTTAATTTCCGTTTCTTCCGTAAGTTTAAATAAAACGCACCATTCACTTTGCTAGTCAGGAATCAACTCACTTCATTTCGTTTATTGATCGTATAAATTCCTACCTATCCGACAACCAGCTTCCCCTCTTACATATTCCAGGTTACTTATTGTTCGTTTTCTCTTTTTTACTGCCACAGCAGGTACCGTTATATTTGGTTTTAAGCAAAATAAAATTAACAAAACGTATTGGAAGAATGACCGAAAACTCCTATGTACTAAGTTTAAAGAAAATCGATGCAGCCATTAAGGCTGTAGCCGAACATACAAACAGAGTGAATTGAAGCCTGATTAACAATGCGATTAGAAAACGAGACGAGAGCGTGACGTGATTCGCTGTCATCTTTTTCTATTGTTCCATTGCGTAAATTACTTAATAAAAAGAAAATCGTCGACTCGTTGCGTCTTTTTTTTTCAATTTTTCGAATCCTTTGCGTGACGTGACGACAAGACACGTTTCAGTGAGTATATCCTCGTATAATTTCATGGTTTGAAATTCGTTTGACAACAACGTCGAGATCTCGTCACGCTCACATCTCGCTTCCTCGTCGCATTGTGAATCAGGCTCGAGAAACTTACTTTTTCGTCTTCTCTATTATCTTAATCAGGATCAAAATCTCGAGTTCAATTTTGTTTAAGAATGCAAAACTTGCCCTAAGCAGAAAATTTAATGAGTAAATTAATCTAATTCAACTTAGCTTCCGAAGTTATATATCATAAGTACTGAAAAGTGACCTATATAGTCACATGCAGGTACTCAAAAACACAAGGCTAAACTCGGTAGCAATTGTTGGTTTAACAGTCTTTTGAAGCCAGTTAACCATATTCAATAATAAAACTGTTTAATCCTATTTTTCCTTATTCGATAGCCTATAAATTACAGCAATAAAAATTGAAGTTCCTTAAACATTAATAAAATGCTCCCATTTAGTCTTTCTTTCAATGCGTGTTAAAATTGTATTAAATCAATTTACTGCTTGCATTACAATAAAAATAATTAATTTATGCGTTCTGGTCAGTAGGATTATTGATACAAAAAAAAAGGAATAACGACACAATGCGTAGCACAGTTTATATTTTAATCGATGTTTAATTATTTTATTTCTCTACCAGGAAGGAAGTTTTGAATAAAATGCAACATTAATAAATTTTGATTTTGCTTATCGTGACAGCAAAAGTAATTTTTGTATTCAAGCTTAAATCATTAATAATAATAGTTAAATTCCAAATTTGTTTTACATTGTTTGATGGGAAACAAATGTTTAGCTTGTTCATTGCTTATTGTTTTCTTTTGTTTTTGTTTTTTGTTGTTTTTTTTTATTCTAAACATTGAAGCATGAATAATTGTTTGGGTGTACTGAGTTCAATAAACGTAGTCATTAAGTGGACAAGGCCATTTCAGCTAGGCATAAAGTTGTGTGAAGTCTTTTTCAACTTTTACTTTACTAAGTATACATATCAAGCTTTTAATTTATCACAAATAGAAATAGCCTATTTCAAATTAGCATTTTTACCCGCGATATTCATATAGCAAGCTATACATTCGTAAGAAAAATCGCACTCCGCGAGATTTTGATCAAACTTTGGCATAACGATGATAGGAAAAACAAAGAAAAGAGGTCGCACAATTCAGCTACAGCCTAAACTACTGAATCGATCATCGATTGTACTTTTACTTTTTCGGCTTTCCCCTGATATTGAAGGAAATCGCTCAGCAAAATTGTATTAAGCACAGCTTTAACAATATTCTCCATTTAAGTAAACGGACGAATAGGTACAAACCTTGCACAACATATAGTAGGTACTTCAATCTTTCCAAGATCAACCTATTGTATATTAATTGAATTTCTAAATAAATTACATTTATTTAGTATTCAAGTGAGAAAAGTCGTCGGGGGAAACTTCAAGTTTCTACTACTTACTAAAAATTGCATTTCATTCAAAATTCAAACTTGTAAGATAAGACGTTAACATACTTAGAACTAACTATCTCCTTACATCTAACCCTGAATCAAATACGAATAAGCGGGTTTCACCTTAACATTGCACTGAATAATAAATGAGTTTGTACACTGAGAAAACTGAACTATGAGTTATTTAAATAGATGCATGTTTGATTATATGTTTAACTTATACAAATAGAATTCGGTTTAAACCTAATAGAGCGGGAGGCGGCAATACAAAATCCCCACCCATCGAGGTAAAGAAAAATTTGGTTATATTGCATTAGGTTGCCACTAGGTGATATAGAAAAACTTGGTCGTCCACCCTGTATCCTGGTCAGACCGGCTGGCCGACCAAAAGAAGTGGTCATATTTTAGGGGTGCTACCACCCATCGAGGTAAAGAAAATTTTACTTACATAGCGTTTTGTCTTTGTTAGGTGATATAAAAAAGCTTGGTCGTCCAGCCCATACCCTGGTCAGATCGGCTGGCCGACCAAAAGAAGTGGTCACTTTTTAGGGGTGCTACCACCCATCGATTAAAGGATGAAACCTACATCAAATTAAAGGGGCAACTTTCACCTATCAGAATTTCAAGGTCGTCCGGGGCATAGCTTGGTCACTTTCTCTGGCCGACCAGATTTATGCATTTATCTAAGATTATGCGATACTCACTTGTACACATTAATTATATACTGAATGTCCAAACCTAATGCTTCAAACTTTAATTGGTGAAAGACCAGGCCATGACCTGTCCGAATTCCATAACTTGTCCATACTAAATCCTAACCAGTTGGTAGAAATACCTAAATAAACTGCAATTATGATCAAAGCTAATTTTTAACTTATATTTTTGGAGTTGAATGATAAACAAAAATTCCATTACGTAATATTTGCTAGGTCTTTTAAAAACTTGCCCTATTTTTTCAGTTTCTTAAAAGATATAAAACTTACCACAAGCAGTCTTGAGTCGAAAGTTATAGCCATTTTAATTTAATAAGAAAGAGTTCTGAAACACCAAATTTTCACATAGCATCATGAAAGGAGAATGAGCGAATTGGCCCATATGCTCAACACAATTGTCATTACATTTTTGAAAAGGTTATTGTTAGGACATCATTTCATTATATGGCCGTTAAGCTCTAAACCATGGGGTTCGCGAGATATTCGACTTCAAAGCACGACAAAGAAAAATAATGCAACGCCGCATTTGGACTTTGTCTTCCTGTTCAACATCAACGTGTTGTGCATCGTTGGAAAGGTTATAGCATGTACTTTATTTTTGTAGGTAACCGTTAAACTGTAGACCATGGGGTTCAAGAGATATTTGGCATTCAAAAGTCGAATAAAATAATAATGCAATTCTACATTGGCACTGGACTGCCAACTCAACAGGAATGTGTCATACTTCATTGAAAAGGTTATTGCAAGTACTTAATTATCTTTCAAGAATGTTAAGGTGAAAGTGGTGTCGTTCGAGAGATATTTGACAAAAACGCAATATTTGAAAAAAAAATGCAGTTCTGCATTGGAAGCCGGTCTCCCAAGTCAACAGTAAGGTGTGCTATATTTTTGAAGAGGTTATTGCATGTACTTCATTTTGTTATATAGCCGTTAAAATGTAAACCATGGGGTTCGAGAGATATTTGGCATCAAAGGAGGCGAACAGAAAATAATGCAGCTCTGCATTGGGTGCTGCACTACCTACTCAACACGAATGTGTCATACATGGTTGAAAAGGTTAAAGCTTATTTAGCTAAATACCTTTCGAAACCCATGGTTAAGATCTTAATATCCATATAATAAAATGAAGATATTATAATAACCTTTTCAACCATGTATGACACATTCGTGTTGAGTAGGTAGTGCAGCACCCAATGCAGAATTGCATTATTTTTCTATTTGCCTTTTTTTGTATGCCAAATATCTACAGCTTAACGACAATATAACAAAATGAAGTACATGCAATAAGCTTTTCAACGATGAACGACACATTACTGTGGACTTGGTAGACCAGCTCCAAATGCGGAATTGCATTATTGTTCTATAAATCTTGTTTGCCTAATATCTTTTGAGCCCCATGATCTACAGCTTAATGACAATAGCCCTGTTTTCTAGTGCATTTTTATCTTCGCTTAGAAAGAAGTAGCATGTTAAATACAATAACAATACGGAATTATACCAGTTTATTGTTGTTGGACAATGTCCAAATGCGGAGTTGCATTATTGTTCTTTTCGGTGCTTTGAAGCCTAATATCTCGTGAACCCCATGGTTTAGAGCTTAACGGCCACATAATAAAATGATGTACTCACAATAGCCATTTCGAAGACGTATGACATATTTGTGTTCAGTTAGTAGACCAGACCCCAATGCAGAGCTGCATTATTTTTCTGTTCGCCTCCTTTGATGCCAAATATCGCTCGAACCCCTTGGTTTACATTTTAACGGCTATATAACAAAATGAAGTACATGCAATAACCTCTTCAAAAATATAGCACACATTACTGTTGACTTGGGAGACCGGCTTCCAATGCAGAACTGCATTTTTTTTTTTAAATATTGCGTTTTTGTCAAATATCTCTCGAACGACACCACTTTCACCTTAACATTCTTGAAAGATAATTAAGTACTTGCAATAACCTTTTCAATGAAGTATGACACATTCCTGTTGAGTTGGCAGTCCAGTACCAATGTAGAATTGCATTATTATTTTATTCGACTTTTGAATGCCAAATATCTCTTGAACCCCATGGTCTACAGTTTAACGGTTACCTACAAAAATAAAGTACATGCTATAACCTTTCCAACGATGCACAACACGTTGATGTTGAACAGGAAGACAAAGTCCAAATGCGGCGTTGCATTATTTTTCTTTGTCGTGCTTTGAAGTCGAATATCTCGCGAACCCCATGGTTTAGAGCTTAACGGCCATATAATGAAATGATGTCCTAACAATAACCTTTTCAAAAATGTAATGACAATTGTGTTGAGCATATGGGCCAATTCGCTCATTCTCCTTTCATGATGCTATGTGAAAATTTGGTGTTTCAGAACTCTTTCTTATTAAATTAAAATGGCTATAACTTTCGACTCAAGACTGCTTGTGGTAAGTTTTATATCTTTTAAGAAACTGAAAAAATAGGGCAAGTTTTTAAAAGACCTAGCAAATATTACGTAATGGAATTTTTGTTTATCATTCAACTCCAAAAATATAAGTTAAAAATTAGCTTTGATCATAATTGCAGTTTATTTAGGTATTTCTACCAACTGGTTAGGATTTAGTATGGACAAGTTATGGAATTCGGACAGGTCATGGCCTGGTCTTTCACCAATTAAAGTTTGAAGCATTAGGTTTGGACATTCAGTATATAATTAATGTGTACAAGTGAGTATCGCATAATCTTAGATAAATGCATAAATCTGGTCGGCCAGAGAAAGTGACCAAGCTATGCCCCGGACGACCTTGAAATTCTGATAGGTGAAAGTTGCCCCTTTAATTTGATGTAGGTTTCATCCTTTAATCGATGGGTGGTAGCACCCCTAAAAAGTGACCACTTCTTTTGGTCGGCCAGCCGGTCTGACCAGGATACAGGGTGGACGACCAAGTTTTTCTATATCACCTAGTGGCAACCTAATGCAATATAACCAAATTTTTCTTTACCTCGATGGGTGGGAATTTTGTATTGCCGCCTCCCGGTCTATAATTCTAATCTGTTTGAATGTGAAAAATGTGAAAATACTATTATTTTAAAGTAAAGTGTGTTTAAGTCAAACTGATTCATGTTTGAATATTTCATTAGAACCTGCAAATATTTTTTATATGATATTCAAACTAATTTGACTTTGATTTTTGAAATGTCTGTTTAATTATTTTTCTCACTTGAGAGTATTTAACATAAAATGAATATGAACGAGGTTGTTTTAAATATGAACCCACTGAAAATGTTAACAAGAAAACGAGATCGAACAAAATCATAAATTTAAACTCAGATCAGTTTGAATTGAACTTAAACGAAGACAAATTTAGTTTAAATTAACCTTGTGATGATGTCATTGTTATTCGTTTCGAGAAGATGGAAAACCAAAACCCAAAATCAAATTTTTGGAACACTTGCAATCTTTAAAGGAGGTTTTTGGTAAGTTTCTTTTTTTTAGATATTGATATGAAAATTAATTCATGTTTTTCCTTTTTTTCTCCAGAAAAAGAAGAATTGCCTTTTCAATAAATGTAGTGGTACAGCTATTTGGGATAATCTTAAGCCAAGTGATGATCACAAATTACACCTTTCTGCAATTGTGAAATGCTGTCCTTTAAGGCTCACTTGGGTGTTTGAAGTTTTAAGCCCAACATTTGTCAAAAGTAAGTACATACATACATATCACATTAAGAGCTTATCCTTCTTTAACTTTTAGCAAAAAAGGCTAACCATGTAATTTCACATATAGGTGCTCCAAAGATGCCCCTTCCACATCAATCAACTGGAATACAAAAATACAATTTAGAAGCTTAATTTCACTAGTTTAAGTGGTTTTATTTTTAACAATAAATTTAATATGTTTTTGCTTGGCATGTTCGATTAAAGATTTTAAAATTTTCATAGACTTTTTACTGTTTTCTTGTGTGTTTTGGTCAGATAAATGGAGTCAAAATAAAAAAATAAGTTCGGGTAAGTATTTGCATCTTTTTACATATTTAAAACAAAAAACATAGTTAATTTAAACACGAAAATGTTCAAAAAAAGTAATATGATTCTATTTGAAATAACATTGAATGAAGTTAATTAAAACAAAGAGAAATATGTTCAAATCAAATAGAAAGCATATTTAATTTAAACAAAAACTCGTTTAAATCCAGTCTACGATGAATAAATACGTTTATGTTAAATTCAAACAGAAATCGGTTCCATGCCAAATCGTATGTGTTTGAGTTTGATTCAAACATGAATATATTCAATATTTCTCTCAGTGTATAGTTCCAGAGCTATAATATCGATTAGGTATTCCCTGAACACTTTGCACAACTTGACAAGTTGACTATTGTTGTCACTGCACACAAACTTTGCCTTACATTCTCAATTCACCGAATCGTAATTGATTCTTGACAAACCCTATATATAGCCCATTCGGATTTATAATTGCAGCCCCCAATAATATTTTAAATCAATATTGACTCGATAAAAGCATAATATGCGTCGTTTGGCTGTGTGTGATGCATGTGCGTATTTCGTCATCATAGCCATCCTCATTGCCAGGTAAATCCCCATGATATAAACTATATTTGTTTAACCAATCCAAATATTTGAATACCCTCTATAATACTCAATCGGCCGGAATGTCAATCGTTTAATTGTTAAAACCTCCCTCTAATGAGATCATGATCGATTTTTTTGTTTTTTTGCTTTTTTATTTGTTTTCTAACCAACTTTCGTATATTATTCGATGTGCTCATCACAAAAAGTAGTTTTTTTAATCCCAATTTTTATTTTTTTTTTATTATTTAACACAGCCAGAGAGCGACTCATTTAGATTCAGTGCCAGGTTCTAAATACCGAAGTAAAAGTTCAATGGCAAATTAGTTTACGTTTGGCGCATAACTTTTTTTTTTGTTTGGCGGAACGCTCGTTCTGCTGACATACAAATTACCGTAATTCTAGCAGCTGGTATTTTTACATCTATGTGTGTAAAATGTTTTGCACTAAAAAATGCTAAAAACAATAATAAATAACTTAAAAGTCAAAGACGACGGCAAATGGTCGACACGGACGAGAGAAGTTAACGTGGAGAAAATTTTTTATTTGAAACTTTCACCGGATCCCTTTGGGAACCATGCTGAAGAGGAGCCGTGTGTGTGTGTGTGTTGTGTTGGTGGGCATACCAATATGAAGGGCGGCTCATGGGGCATCTTTGCTCTGCCACATCAGTCAATTTGTTTATGGTGGTGGCGTTTGTCCTAGATATTTATTTTACTTGTAGTTTCTTTATAAACATAGTTTCTTATTTATATATTTTAAAGGAATTTAATTTTGAGTTTTTGATGCAGTCAGTGTTGCCGTAGTTTACAATTTCTTTGGGTTCAATACCAACTTTTTATACAGCAAAAAAGTACTTTTGAAAAATCTTTAAAATGCATATATTCTCTTCTAAGTCTTAGGTTAGGCCACTAAAGAATATAGTGGAGATCATTTTAATCCTTGCTCCTAAGGATCTAACTTATATATTTGGAAGGTGGATACAATAAGTGGTGTACATTTTTGTATGTGAAGATAGCTTTTGTGGTATTCTGAACATTCTAATAAATCTTCTAAAAATGGAAAATGGCCAAAAGTTAGACGGTGACTCCGTATTTTTGAGTGTAATTTTATCTCCACTAACTAAAATTCCTTTGTAAAATACAACAGTTTGGTATAATTCCGTATGGTTGTTGTATTCAACATGACTTTTTTAAGCAAAGATAAAAATGCGCTATAAAAAAGGCATTCTCTTATATCGTTAAAGCCAGACGCATAAGGTCTTCGTACAAAAAGGACTTACTAACTCTTACATACTCTTACACACGGAGAAACTAATTTAAAGTAAGATACTTTTAATTTTTCAGAAGTTTTTTATCCATGGTAAAAAAAACGTCTTCTTTTCACGAAATTGGAAATTGTGTCTTTAGCTTGTCAGATGGAAGAATCGCTGAAAAAATATTTTGTAGTTCCAAAAGTCTCACAGGATCTTTAATCATCCCACATCCACCACAAAAAATATCGATTTCCATATTGTCATCAAATAAATACGTTCGCAACTTTGACTTAAAATGCATTTGCGACTTCTTGTCATTGCGATAGAAAAAATATCGCAGCTCACCATTACCTATGTTTCTTAGTATCATGTGCGCTCATTCATATTTAAACTCATGTGTTCTATTTCTTGCACCTCCGTGACAGATAGAAACAAGTATTGCCCTATCCTTAATTCAGTTTTTGATTCAATTTTTTGCTTTAAAGCTCATTAATATTTATTTTGTTCTATGTTTTATGACAGAATTAGTGTACAACAAAAATCACATGTACGTTTCTATTCCTAGCCTTATCTTAGGAAAGAAAATGCGATTTCTGTCCCTGGCGAATAAAATAAAAGGGTCGCACAATTTCTTGAAAGCATTTATTCAATTTTCAACTTATGTGTGTTCTATTTCCTGCAAGTGACGATTATTTGGTCGCAAAAAATAGAACACATGAGCCGCAATGTGAATAAACGCACATGCGACAGTTTTTTTAGTCGCTCCGACAGAAAATCGTAAGTGTGTTGCTAGTCTTAAGAAAAGATATTGCCACGCATACTCACTCTGCTAGGAGTTAGGACTGCACTTGCGATTTTCAGCCGGTGTGATTAAAAAATCGGTATCGCAAGAAATTATTGACATCCACTCACTAACGATTATTTGTCGCATGATTTTTTAATTGCAAAAATTATCGCAACGATTAGTAATACATATCTTGTTTAAGATTAGCCTAGTTAGTACCTCTCTTTGCGATAAAAAAAATATCACCATGCACACACTTGCGGTTATCTGTCACGCAATTATATAAATGTAAACACAAGTGTATGCAGATTCATTGAATTTCATTTAATATATTTTATCTTGCGACAGAAAAAAAAACGCTGAAATTTTTAAGTCGCATATGTGTGAACTCAAATGTAAAACCCTGTGTCTCATTTTTTGCGGCTAAATAATAGGAAGATTGAATAGTGCATAGCTTTTTCTAGTTGCGACCAAAAAATTAAAATCGCAAGTGTGAGCACAAACATGTTTAAGCTGAACTCTTTCTATCATTTGTAATTTCCGTTTCTTTTGTAACATTTAAATAAAACGCACCGTTCCTTTTGCTAGTCAGGAATCAACTCACTTCTTTTCGTTTATTGATAGTATATATTCCTACCTATCCGACAACCAGCTTCCCCTCTTACATATTCCAGGCTACTTATTGTTTGCCTTCTCTTTTTTACTGCCACACATGTAAGTGCATTTGATTCATTTTAACTTTCAACAATCACATTACCAGAAAAATGGAACAATTTTCCGACTTTTAAGACAGGAACATTCTTGCGATTTTGGCTCAATTTTTCAGTCGCAGAAAATAGAACACATGACTTGTGAATGAACGCTCATGACACCAACAAATCCTCCTAGTCGTGATTACTTTTTGTATTCGCTGCGGCATAAAATCCTAGAACAAATCTGTTTTCTATTTCGATTGCAATTGAACAGTCACACGATATGTAGTCCTAGCCCTAGTCTTATTTGTTATATTTTTTCATCTGAATAGGTAATCGACTTATCGTGCGACCGAAGTCGCAAGTGCATTTTTATTCCTATAGCCAGAATGTATTTATGGTTTTCTGTCGCACAATTTAACAATAGGAAGCAGAAAATGGAATACAAGAGTTGCTGTCACATATTTAAAAAAAAAAAGGAAAGAAAATCGCAAGTTTGGTCCTAGCATTTTATTTAAATTCCATTTCACTAGTTGCAAATGTTTTTAAAGCTTGTTTACAAAATGTTAAATAACTCATCTAATGCATGTTGGCCTTAAACGTAGCTTAACAAATTTTGGTTCAGTTTTACAAAGGTCAAAATCTTCAAAAATTAAAAGAAAACAAAAACCTTTCAAAATATTTTGTTTCAATTATAATTTCACGCAATAACTTCTGTTAAATGGATAAAGCTTTTTTTTAAGATTAAGAAGCATTTTTCTATTCTTAGTGATTGCTTTAACTTTACAAACAACTAAAAATACTAAAGAGTCTATTCTCGTTTTTGAAATAAGATTCAACACCACTTTTGTTTAGCCAGTCTTATTCTATTTTGTTATTATACTTTTGTAGATACCAATAAAATATATTGTATATGGGTATATATTTTGAACTCACAAAAAAAAATCAAACGGCAACACTGTTTCCAAAATGATTATTTATTGTTATTTGATGCCACCCAAACTCTGCGAGTTGCTTTTTTTTTGTGTTACTTCTTATTGACTTAATTCTCCAGTCCAGACTCTCAAGTGGTAAACTAATGATAGAGTTTTTCAAATTGAAAAAAAAATAAAATGCACGACTGGATCGCACGTACTTGCTCTTATGTTCAAGTTGTGTGGGACTAAAGAACTTTAAAAAAATATTCAAGTAGTTATAGAAAAAGTATAAAAAGCATTTAAATCGTTCTTTTAATTGTATAAACAGTCTGATAAATCACTTAGAGCTAAAAAAAAAGTATGCCATTTGATGACTTGAAAAAATATGAATATATGCAAAAAAAAAATTTAAAATCGTTGGAGCCGTTTTCTTAAAAATTAATTTTTTATATATAAAATTTTTGTAACATTTTTCAAAAAAAAAATTGGTATGCCAATTTTGAGTATATATTAATATACATTTAAAACTGAAATTTCAAAATAATTCATCAACCCGTTTTTGAAATATTGAATTTTCAAAAAAAAATTTTGAATCTTTTTTTAAAAATCCAAAATTTATTTTTTCAAAAATGTTGGCATGCAGTATTATTTATATTCTTATAAAGCTCTTGTGCAAAAAATATTATTGAAATCGGATAAGCGGTTAATGAGAAAACCAAAAATAAAAAAAACCGTTATATGGCAGGTACCGTTATTAAATATTTTTGGTGATTTTTTTTCTTACTAAAAGGTACATCATATTTACAATAATACACTGATTTTTTTTTATCAAAATCGTTGGAGCCGTTTTTGAGATAAATAAGCTTTTCCTTAACGGTTGTATGGCAAGTACCGTTATTTTTTGAGCTAAAAAAAAAATTTCAATTTCCCCTCTGGAGAGTTACAAAAAAACCTTAAGTTCAAAATTTGAAGAAAATCGCTTCAGTGGTTTAGGCTGTAGGTTGAGGTACATACAGACAGACAGACAGACAGACAGACAGACAGACAGAATTGTGCCACCCACTTTTTTCGTGTTCTCTATCATCGTAATGTCATGTTTGATTGTTATCTCGAAATTTTTTTTTTGCACGAATCCAAAACTTGCCCTATAGTACCTATATCGCAAGTAAAAATACGTAGAATAAAAATATTTTTAGGAAATAAAAATATCAAAGACATAACATTCTGTTTGTATGTTGGAAGAAGATACATTTGTATCTTTATACCTACATACATAACATATGTGTATCCAAAATCTCATATCACGAACAATTAATGTTTATGTTGAGAGACACTTAATGTTTGGGAATTCGAATGTTATTATGTGACCTTTAAATTTATGGTTTACTTTAAATGCTTATGACATGTGACAATGATAAAAGGAGCATTTATTTAACTTTTCGGCAAACTACTGTTTAAGTAATTTAATTAAGAAGTTATAAAACGGGGTTTTAAAGAAAAATATTTAGGGAGTAGATAATGTTTGCTTTATTTTTCTTTTTGCATTTGTTTATATGTATATTTATTTTTAACCATTAGCAATATTTTCAATATTTAAAAGTTTTAACTTTTAGCCTTACTTTTGATATTTTATTTTGTTTGTATTATTTTTCAATAAATCCCGAATGAGAATTAATTTATCGATATTTGAAACTTTTTAGCTTTAAACTTTTTATGACTTCATCTCTGTTTGTGTCCCTTCTTAAAATTTCTTTAACAAAAAAACTTTAGAAGAACTTATAGCGTAAAAAAAAAGCAAGTAAAAGATATTTTTTAACCTGACAGTGTAAAAAGTTTTCCTAAACTTTTTCAGGCATGAACTTTAACCGTGTTGAAAATGTTTCTCAATTAGGAACTGAAATATTGATACATTAAAAAGACCTTTGACATTGGTATGAAAAACTCTTAATGTTTATGATTTCAACGAGGAGCTATATCAAGGACTTGACAGAAAACTTGAAATTGTTACAAAAAGAATATAACCATGTAGTGGAAATGTTTTTGTTTATTTTTATTTTGTTTTTGTAGCGAAATGACATCTCTGTTGGGATAAAATGACCTCAAGAATAATAAAAACAAAAGAAAAAAAATATTTTTTTAAATTGATTCGCAATTTTGTTAACGTGGTATTTTTATATGTATGTTCATGCACATTATAGTTGAGATACTGACGGGTTTACTTTTCAATAAGCGGTGGCATTTGCCATCTCTCCAAGGTTTCGCAATACCATGTTTAACAGTAATGTTGAACTTCAGTCCTAGAATTGATATCTGATGATTTTGAAATTCACAAACGTGTGTTCATAAAAAATATTTAATTTATTGTAATTGTTTTTTTTTTTTTTTGCTCTTTTCTTCAAGCTGCACATAAACGTTGAAGAACCCAAAATACTGGAAACAATAAAATTACTTTAAGCAGAAAAAAGAAAACCGTCTAAAGATTGCAGTAAATTGAGTTCTGTGGCAGTGAGAGATTTTTGAGAAACCATGTAATTTATGAACAGTGTACAAATGTACTGAATATAAACTATAAACTATAAACTATAAATTATAAACTTTAAACTAAATTGAAGTTGAAATGGGATAAGACAAGCTGTGTATGAGGTATTAACAAAATTCTTTTTGTTTTAAAGGCCCATACATGGAATATAACATCGTTTAAATGTCCAACGCAGTTTCGCCCGGTCGCACCCAACAGAGAGGTCTAATTTTCAATGACTCTGCTACATAGTAGATCTGACTGAATTTGAAACGTTATTTTCAAAGGTTTTTCGGTAATATTTTACCTGTTGTACTTCAACAAAAAGTCATCATTACATAAAAAGGATTATAACTTCTTCTTGGGTGGTTGTATCATTTTGAATTTGGTTTCATTAGATTCAGCGTTAAAAACTACCCTTAAAGCATGTATCATATGATCAGGTTTTACCCAAACAAATATTTTAGTTTGATAGACCTCCAAATTCTCCCCGTCTGCACCTCTTCAAATGCATCTACACAAAAAGCCAATGCGGGGATTTTGGGGGACTTTGGATATGTTATAGAGGTTGCAATTCTGCGTCGATTCCAATTTTAATATTTCATGAATTAATTTTTTCAACCTCTGAACCTATTTTTCCTGGCCTATAATGCAATCTTTGAGAATGTCACATTGAATTCAACAAAGAGTTTGCATTCTTAATATTCTTCTTTAAGAACTCAACATCGAAAAATTCAGTTGCCATATACTTTTTGCCTTAAAAATATTGCCATTTTTGTTCAATCTTTAGTCACCACCAACTGATTGCAGTCTTTTGAACTTTTTTCCATTCTTTGAATTGTTTGCATTCTTTCGAATTCTTTTAAATTCATTGAATTTTTCTTCAATTCTTTTGAAGTCTTTTGCATTCTAATTTTGTATTTCTTTTGAATTCTTTGGATTCATTGCAGTCTTTTGCCTTTTGCCCTCCATAATACTTATCTACATGTGCTCTTAGAAAAAAGATATGTTAAGTTTCCTAAAACTTTTTAGATCAAATATTTTGTGTGGATTTTATTTTTAACAAGCATTAAGGACTTCCCAACCCATAATGCGAATAATTCGGTGGGAACGACAAAAAAAACAACAACGTATTATTGTCAATCACAGCAAAGTGTTGATTTTGTTATTTCGTCGTTGTCACCCCCGAATGTTCGACTGGTCTTGGAAACCCATATTGTTTGTTAAAAATAACAACCACACAAAATATTTTATCTGAGGCATCTGTGGCAATTTAACATATCTTTTTTCTAGGACGCACGCAAGTATTATGGAGAGCAAATCCCCAAAGAAAGCAATGAGTTCAAATAATTCAAAAGAATGCAAAAGAATTCAAAAATTAATTGAATGCAAAAGAATGTAAAAGCCTTCAACAGAATTCAAAAAATTCAAAGAATTCAAAAGACTTCAGAAGAATATGCAAACAATTCAAAGAATACAAAAGAATTCAAAGACTTCAAAAGAATAAAGAATGCAAAGAGAATGCATAAAGTCCCAAAAGATTCTTGAAAAAGAATGTAAAGAATGCAATATTTTAATTTCGCAAAAGATTGCATTCGTCCTTTGTGGCAAAAGTTGTGTGGCTGTGTGACACGTAGTGCTGTCCGATTACAACTTCATTTTGTTCACATCCGTATCATCCTTCTTGAGGCAAAAGAAATTGTATGGGTGTCACCTGACTGTTCACTAGGGTATGTCACTTATTTCAACTTTGGAATTTTCACATTTAATACCTTCCAAGTGTTGAATTATATATTAAAATTAAATTCTCCTTTTGGAATTTTCAAGGTTTTGGCTCGCTTAATGAGCTTGAAAAGTCGCAGTACAAATATTTCGAGAATTCTAAATTGATTTCAAAAGGTGAAGAAAATTACTTTCAGATTTCGAAAGGTGTTTTTGAAAAAAAAAAAAATTATTTCGTGATGTAGCATACCCTCGATATGGCGAAAAACGTTTTTTAATGCATTTTTAGATCTGGACATTTCGAAAAGGCTTCCTTACAAACAAATTTGAGTGTCATTTTTTTCAGTGACAAAAAAATTTGCATGCGAAAATTTTTTTTAGGTAGGTACCTTTGATAGGTCAAGTTTGGTTTTTAAAAATTTATTAAAATTTGGCGCACTAAAGAAATTGTATAAAAATACAATTTTGAGTGATTTTGTTCTTTGTATTCAAATTTTTATAAATTGTTTTTTTCTTTTTATGTAAAATTATTATCAGATTAGCTCTAACCATATCCGGGCAATAGTCGAGTAAAGAACTGAAACACACACTTTTCGAAAACTAACTCAGTGGTTTTGCGAGCCAAAGAACCACTTAATCTCAATTTTGTTCACATTATCTTATACCTACGATTCTAATGCAACTTTTGGCTGATATTAAATTTTAAATCTGAGCTACATTTTTTTCGCCATACCAAAGTGACACACCTATTGTTCACTGACCTATGGTCGGCTTGAATTTGGCCACCAAACGTTCAATATTCGTCAGGGAAGGACAACCATGTAATACGTCAAATGGGCTTACATCGTTACCACAAAATAGAACACCGATTTTGATGATAAAGTTGTATCATTGGCTAATGTTGCTCATAATCGAGTAATTTACCACACTGACTTGGATTAAAGTGACTTAAACAAAAAAGCAAGGGAACTATATAGCCACTATAAACTTTCAACATCTACCCGTCCCTATAATGGAAAATTCTGTACCTTTCCAAAAATTTCATTTTTTAAATTTCATACAATCCACGTATCCTCTTTTCAAAATAGGCGATGCAATTTCACAAAAATGTATTACCTAAATAATTTTGTACAGTGTCTATGGTTATTGATTGTAACTGATTGTCTGATCAATCAATTTTAATCGTTTCCTTATAAGGATATCAATCAACAATTAAGAGTTATCAAAGACCGAAAAATATCACTAACGAACGTCCGTCGCAGTCACATCGGTCTTTAATTAGAATATTAAACTGGAACCCATCTAATCAACATTAATTTCTGTACATCATTGACCTTTTCTTGTCGCTTCTCTGTTTTTTTTTTTTACAGCATACCTAACTACCAACATCCACTCACTGGTATTACTGCATGTATCTTATGTCAGAAAATGTTTTCACTTTTCTTTGGCACAATTTCGCATTAGTATTTAAATGTCAAACAACAAATTTCGCTTTCATTACTTTGTTTTGACTTAATAATGTTCACTATACAGGATCGGCCTAGGAGAAAAAAGCGCCCGAAGTGAATGTGAAAATAAACTTTTATTAAGGTTAACATTTTATTTTAATTACAACATTTGGGTAATATTAAAAAAAAAAAAAACAAATATAAGGGTATTGACACTTACAATTTGTTCACTTTATATGAGTTTACAAGATATTTCTAAGTTTTAAACAATTTTTTTTAATATCGTGCCTACGAATGTAATTGCAAAGACAATATGGGATCCTGCTCTATATCAATGATCCAAAAATTAGTTTTCACTCTGGCGGTTTGGAGGCTATTTACTATTGTGAGTAAGTCTCACTAGTGCAAAAAAAAAGAGGAAACAGATACTTACATGAAAATTAAACAAACGTAGTGCAAAAAGAGACAAGTGTATATATAACACTCCTGTGACTAAGATTTTGTTTGTTTTTTTTTTTCATCATCTCATCAGGATTATATTATGTGGATAGTAAAAAACTGCAGCTTAAAATGCTTGAAAAGTGACAGCTCATACAAACAAAAATAGACCAGCACACGATTCAGCATTTAAAAGGCTAAAGTGTCGTATAAAGATAGTACGATCCTAAAAAGATAAAATAGGTTTTCGATGATCTTAGCTTTTATACCTACAATTTAGAGACAGTGTAATATTAAATTTTATTAAAATTTGGAAAATCATCTTCTTAACCTAGTACCTATCATAATAAAATAGCTTTAACGTCGTAATTATTCAACTAAAATTTTGACACACTTTGAAGTAAGTATTTATTTAGTGGCGCCCTGTGGAACCGGTCCACTCAATCTATACCAAAATCATCCCTGGATAAGTCCCACCTAGAATCTTCATCTTCTTCGTTGTAGCTTTAAACGTAGAGTGAAATGAATTAATATGGTGATATCATATTCAAAAGAACATACACTTACCTAATTGAACGCTGACGACTACTGCGTCGCCGGTGGCTGAGACGTACCGTACCGTCATCGGTCGTCATGTCAGCTACTTGAGAGTAACAAAACGATGACATTAATTTAGAATAAAAATGACAGATCAAACTTAAAATCCCAAACAAAAAAGAATAAACAAATAGCATTTTATTAACTTCTTGCTGATGTCATATTTGTGTGCAAGTTTTTTTGTTAATTTTTTGCGAAATGATCAGTGAACCAAGAACTAAGCTCTGGGAGTTCGCATTTAATGCCTGACGGAAGCTCGCAATATCCAGAAATCACGCTTCTCACGCTCTCATAGGTTTATGTTTCTAGTTTTTATTTATCTTTTTTTTTTTCAACAATAAAAACCTGCTATACTGTCGTCATAGACATTTTTCTTGTTTAAATGCGAAAATATATATCTACAACTGATTTTTATCTGCAAAAATAAAAACAAAAACTCACGATTGTTGCCATCGTGAATTAACCAAGGAAACCGTGAAGTAAAGTATTTTTTGTATTATTTTCGACTTTATAGGTGGTTGGTATCTATCCATAATAATACATCACATTTACAACTTGAGGATTGCGTTCGCGCACTATTTTTTTGTTTCTGTTTATAATTATTGTTGCATAAAGTTTGTATTATTTATACTTATTTTGTCGATTGTTAACACATTTTTGTAGTTTTGCTTGAAATGCCATTAATCTTGATATACACTTATACTTTTTTTAATTTCTAATATATCCCGCTGAAACTTTATTTGAACAAGCTCTAAGCTGTTGATGATAATTTATAATTTATCAACCTTAATGACTTCAACTCAGAGGGCATTAGCTACATTATATTAGACTGTTCATAATACGACGCAATGGGAAACGCAAATAAACAAACACGAATGGCTAACTCATAGAGTTGATTGCTGCTTGAAAACAACACTCTTAGGTCAAGAGAGTCAATAGAATTTACATTGAGATACATTTATACATGAGGCTTGGCGCTTTAGGTGGAGTCTTCACATTTTACCATTCATATAGATATACCTACCTACTATTGAGGCACTTCATAGACTTTGCAATTTTATTGTGCGTCTGGTCTCCACCAATAAATGATTCATAAGCAATAATTGTGTACCTAGTAATTTTTTTTTCTTTTTTATCGTGGAGGCGTTATGAAAGATGATACTTTTTCTCTAATCCTGAGATGTCATGATCTTGGTTGGGGCCAACACGTCTTAAATGAAAAATATTTATATCGTTTCATATCAGGAAGTTGAAAACACCACAGTAGCGTTGGGAAGATGGCATAACTATTTTTAGCTAGACCAATGGGACCATGGCAGGAATTTGCAGTTTTTTTTTTGTCTGTTGCATTTCTATTCCGGATTTTTCAGTTCACAAAATAGTGTGGTGTAACCTAGTATACTGCTAACTTCACTGTGAAGTTAGCATGACATGACCTTTTCTCAACAACCGGGCTAGCTATGAATCAGTGATGAGGTTGAAAATTTGCAGTTTAATTTGCATTTCAATAAAAAGATCGCCCCAAATTTTGAAGTCATAACATAAAAAATAAAATGCACGACTGGGTCTCACGTACTTGCTCTTATGTTCAAGACACTGTGAGTTTAAGAACATTGTATACACAAACATGGAAATTATGAGAGAAAAATGAAATACGACACTTAAATTAGCTAAAACAGCTCTTTTGACAGTTTGAGGGTAAAAAAAAAGTATGCCATCTTAGTTCATGATGGAATATGATTGTATGGGAAAAAAAATTTTAAAATCGTTGGAGCGGTTTTTTTTTTAAATAAATTTTTTATATATAAAATTCTTAAAACATTTTTAAAAAAAAATGTTGGTATGCAGATTTAAACTATATATTTATGTGTATATAAAAACAAAATTTAAAAAAAATTGTCAACCCGTTTTTGAGATATCGAATTTTCAAAAAAAAAGTTTGAAACTTTTTTTAAAAATCCAAAAACTTTTTTTTTGAAAATTTTGATATGCAATATTATTTAATTTTATCTGAAATTTGTATATAAAAAAATTCATTTAAATTCGTTAAGCTGATAACGAGAAAACTCAAAATAAAAAAATACGTTCTATGACAGGTACTACTAATAGTTGCTATGTGTAAAATTTTATAATTTTTGATAGTAGATCGTACTAATTTTAGTATATGAAAAAAGTTTAATCAAAATTGTAGGAGTCGTTTTCAAGCAAAAAAATATTTTCCTTTGCGGTTTTTTCACTTTTGTATGGAAGGTACCGTTATTTTTTCATAAATGTAAATTTTTTTCTAAAAATATTTTAGAGAGTACTAAAAAAGTCTTAAATGTCGAGTTTCAAAAAAATCTATGATTCCGTTTTCGAAATATTTCATTTTCCAAAAAAAATTTTGAAATATTTTCTAAAAATCCAAAAAATATTTTTTCAAAAATGTTGGTACACAAAACTATTGAAATTTTTTGGAAGCTTCTGTATAAAAAAAATAATTGAAATCGGTTATACCATTTTGAAGAAAATCAAAAATTAAAAAAATGTTTCCTTGGGAGGTACCATTAATAACCATTTTTGAAAAATGGTTTTCCACCCAAAGAAAGCCTTTACTAAAATAAATTTATTGAATTTTTTTTGAGAAAAGTTGTCGAGCCGTTTTTGAGAAAAATACGATTATGTAAATTTGCCAAAAAAAAATTTATGACAGGTACCGTTATTTTTGGTTCTAAAAAAAAAATGAAAAAAATGTGTCGGCAGAATCACCAAAAACCACTAAGTACCAAGTTTGAAGAAAATCGATCGAGCCGTTTAGGCTGTAGACGAACAGATAGACAGACAGAATTCTGCCACCCACTTTTTTGGTGTTCTCTATCATCGTAATATCATGTTTGATTGTTATCTCAAAAATTTTTTTTTGCACGAATCCAAAACTTGCCTTATAGTACCTATAATCGCAAGTAAAAATTTCATACTTTGCTGATAACATCACTGTGAATTAAGCATTACAGTTCTTTTCTCAGCAACGGAAAAGCTAGAAATTTTTAGTTAGACCCCAAACTAGCAGTTTTGTTCGCACTTCAAAAAAAAACTTAGTTCAAATTTTGATTCCCAAATCTTTCACTGATATGAACTTCACTGTGAAGGTACATGTAATCTATATCCGAGGGCACCATGTCTTCTTTTTAAATATCTCCGTAAACGTAAAATTTCGTTTCAAATCTGTTTTTAAAATCTTGAGAACGTTTTCAGAGAAAGGAAAATGGGTGTTTTGTCCCATAGGTTGTAACACTTTCTGACCTATGTACAGGGTTTTTCAACAGGGACGCTAGAAAAGTAGAGCAACAGGGACAGCAAACGACGCCATATTTTTTGCCGTTTTTTTGACATTTCTCTTCAGCAAGGTTTGCCATTTTATGGTGGAAAGATATACGAGCCAACAACGAGTCGAAATTATTAAAATTTACTACCGAAATTCGGAGTCAGTGGCCTCAACGTTAAGAGCGCTACGTCCAATTTATGGTGAGGCTCATTTCTGGCTGAATGGCCTCGTCAATAAACAAAATTTGCGGTATTGGTCAGGCAGCAATCCACCATGAGTCATCATTGCATCCCGAAAAAATTACGGTTTGGTGTGGTTTATGGGCCGGCGGCGTCATTGGGCCGTACTTCTTCCGTGATGATCAAGACCGGCACGTTACTGTGAATGGGGATCGCTAACGTTCAATGATAACCGAATATTTTTGGCCCCAATTGGATGATATGGACTTGAAGGACATGTGGTTCCGACAGGACGGCGCCACAAGCCACACAGCGAATGTCACAATCAATTTATTGGAAACCAAGTTTGGAGAACGTGTTATCTCACGTAATGGTCCAGTCGCTTGGCCGCTTCAGTCGTGCGATTTGACGCCGTTAGACTATTTCCTGTGGGGCTACGTCAGGTCTATGGTCTATGCCAACAAGCCAGCGACGATTACAGCTTAATTTACACGACACGACTGGTCACTTGTCAATTTTGTTAGATTTTTTGCCTTAAAACTGGCCACATCAATTTTAAATGCTATATGTTTTAACGAAATTATTTATATAATGGTGCTCTGGCAATGTGAAAGAAAAGAATGAAGAATTTGATCATTTGTCTTTTATTTTGTCATACTTTGCATATGATTTACACGTTGCAAGAATTGGAACAAAATCATATATCAGTTGGACATGTCAATTTAATGACGAAAACGCTAGCAGCTTTAGAGCCATTCAATCTATAAAGTCATAATAGTACAAAAAATGGGAAACATAAAACTATGACAAAATATTACTTGTGTCATTCTGGCACTAGGGAGTAACATGGTTAGAGGTATCTCTACAGTAATGACCAAGAACGTGTGGAGCACCACAGTAAAAGAGAATTCCGAAGTTCACAATAGAAAAACAACGAAATATTCCCACTTCTGACCATGTGCAGAAGTAACCTTTTTTTTAATCGAGAATATGATAAGTTATTAAAATTTAAAGTAACATTTGGATTAAATTCTTTGTACACTCTTATTTTCAATTAACAAAAGTGCGTTAGACTTAAAAATATAAACTTGTGAGGAAAATTCTAAAGTTAACCCTTAAGAAGAACTTTTGGTGTTTTCCAACCAAAAACAACGCAAAAACGTAAACTTGAACGTAAAAATTTTTATAAATTTTGCTACCCAGTGTTATCAATAAATATTTTTTGAAAATGATCATGTATCTACCATTGCTATATTTTTCTCTTACTCATTTCAATATTTCAATATAAACAATACGTGTCTACGTTTAGACACCCAATACTTATTGTACTCAGTTAATTTCTAGCTAAATTAATTATAAGAAAATTTGTTTTGCTTTTATAATATAAATTATTGTAATGAATTCATTGATTGATGTGCAGCTTCTCCATCAAAGCATCTATGTATATACTTCATAAGTCTTTCAATATACCTACCTTTGTTATATCAAAGTTGACCTTGAATAGGAAATTCATCATCATTCCATCAGAATAATTTTTATATTCTGTGAATTGCTTTGGCTGTGTCTTGCAATATTTTGTTATTTTGTATGAAATGTTTATGAGAAACATAAAACAAGAAGAAAAATGTTTTTTTTTTATTTACTTTTTTTTCGAAGTAGCAAACTTTTACACCATCGCATCAGCTGCAACACTGGTCCGTCTCCGTGATTGTATATAGAGCTCACATAGTGGTGTCGGTGTACTACAAATTATACGCAAAGGATTTATGTCTCTGGAATATATTTGCGTGTAGGTGTTAAAGTATGTAGGTATATTATACTTATGGAACTAAAATGCTTACTTTGCTTTGATTTCGTGTTTATCTTCGAAGTGATAAACATACAAAGATGTAAAGATAAGATACCTACCTAAAACCAGTGAGTGTTCATCAATCGTTATGACAAGGATATATGTGCTGGGAAGGTGATATAATCTCTTTGAGGTGGTGCGCAATTTCGTTAAGGACCTGGCAATGTAATATATTACATGCGAAAAAGTTCATGATTGATATGAATTTTATTTTCAATCTGAATCATTCGATATAAAAGACTTTTATGTCACTTTGAAGAGTTCGTTTTTTATTTGGAATAATACTCACAGTAAATTTCGGTTTCAAGTGAAAAAAAATCTGTATAAGATTGTGAAAACGAAGTCGCATTGATACAAAATGAATTCCCTCCCAAAAGGATATTCTAGTTGGTTCATCAAAATCAAAACATAAGAAGAATACAAAAAAGGTAAACAAATTAATAATTCAACAAAACAGAAATTAAAATAATGAAATATTAATCCTTACCAACGTTACAATAAAAAAAAGGGTAAAAAAGTCCTCATGAAAAACCACAACACAAAATTTTCTTTGTAATGCCCTAATTTGGTTTTCCACATAAAATGAAAATCTTCCACAAACAAGTAAATTCTAAAAGCCATCATCAAAAACTCCCCATCCATGCTCTGGAAACTTCAAAAAATAAAACCACACCAAACCGGAAAACCAAAAGCAAAAACAAACATAAAAAACACAATGAACCCCATTTAGTATTCATTTAATGAATTTCTAAAAACTCAAATCCTCTAGCACCATTTTCAAAAATTTCATTCTTCTGGAAAAACATAATAATTTCATAGCAGCATCACACAACGGGAGAACTTATTTCGTTCATCTCCTTAGTAGCAAAAGGAGTCTCCTAGATGCTGAAAAAGGATTATTTGTTATTTTCATTCACTACACTTCCACATCATCACCATCATCACCCACTTGTTTTATTGTTCCAAAGAGACCAAGCTACTTGCAGCCATCGTCAGGATTCGAAGACTGCCGCAGGATCCAATGCCGATTCTATAAATACATATAGCCAAGGATAAACTAAACTAACTCTTTAGAAAATGCACTTGCACCTTCAACTGGAAGTGGAAGGATGGTGTCTCTTTTATAGTCTCGTTCTCAGAAGCCATCAGCAAGTGCGGGTAAGGGTTTATTACATAAAACCCGAACTGAAATTAATTGAAAGTTTCTCCTCGACTTGGTTAAAACAACAAAGTGCAGTGTTTTTGCCTCATTTCATCGTAGATTCTCAATCCAGAATGACAATGCAAACAGAACCAACATTGAAACCAAACATGTTCCATTGGTTGAGCACAGTAAATCGTTTCGATTCGAAGAAAAGACGACCTCACTGAGGCGCAGAGCTGCTTCAGCAGTAAAATAGTGAATTCCCTTCATTTCCTCCATTGACTGAGTCTGAATTTTAATTTAATATTCGCAATTACGTTCTTAATTAATTTCAACCCATTAATCGGCTATCGTGTGCTAATGATGTAACCCCTACACCCCTACAATAACTCAGTTTTTTTTTCATGTACTGTTCATATGTCTGTATGTTGTTGAAACGGTTGTGAAATTTAAACTGGAAATTGCTGGTCAACCGGATGGATGGATGGACGGAAGGAAGGATGGACACGGCTTGTATATTTAACACACCGGAAGTTCGGCCTTGTATGTCAGAAAACTGGATTTAAGGAGAAAGCACAACAAACAACAAAAAAAAATCACTGAGGAAAGACAGCGACAGTGACATTGAGTGGGCACAAATATTTGATTAAATTGGCTTCATTCTCGAATTTTATTCGAAAAGTACCTACGATAAAAGGAAACAAAATGGTTTTTCATTTGACCTTAAGCAAAGCCGAGTCTATTTATGTTTGCTTTTTTGGGATCCGACTTTGACTGAAATGAATGCTTCAAGCTATGTACAGTACATCCACAGAAAGAAGGAAGCCTTTATTTGGATGTGTAACACACTCTTGATGTGGAGACAAGTTAAATAGTTCTTTTGCTTTTGCTTTCATTTTTGTATTTTATTTGTTGTTCTTTTGAGTGAGCTCAAAAGTGGTACTTGAATATAGTTTATGTATGTTTTTGTTGAGGCCCATATTAGAGATGTTTTATCTTCTGAAAAGAACACACACACACACACACAGAAAAACACATATGGGATGTACATAAATTGTTTGCTGTTTTGAAATTGGAAATGTCTTTTTGGAAATTAAGCAGATGACATAGGAGATGAGACCATCATCGTCGTCAAAAGGGTCAACACAAAAAGACAAAACCAAAAGACCGAAAACATGAAGACAAATAAATATAAGAATTGTTAAAATGTTAATGGAAATTCTTTGAAATATGTACCGGAAATTCCTAGTGAAATTTTGGTCCTTTTCTACGGTTCTATGAGTTTTCCAATGTAATTGAAAAATGATTTTACTAAAGGGGTATGTAACTTTTAATGATGGAGAAACAAATTGCAGGCAGAGGGATAAAATTGGCAAAACTTCCGCATTTACTACATCAAATGTAGCTCAAAGAAAAAAATTAAAACGGGCATTTTTGATAGGACCTCCTGGGGATTTTGAAATAAATGTCATGATCAGGAATGAGGGTTTTTAGCTTTGGCGTTGATATACAAACGATTTTCCTTCCTTAATCCCCACAAACACCTTCTTGCAAAAGGTTTTTTTTTAAAAGGTTTGATATTGAAAGTCTGTGGTATCTATGTTGTTTTGGTGAAGTCTTTAAAATTGTCTGTTTATTAAGAATAAGTCACTGATGCTAAACCACCATGGAGAGTTACACGACTGAGGTCCAGTTGTACAAACGTGGTTCAAATTTTAATCCGTGGGTCAATTATTTTTACTGACTGATTCGGGCGAAATTATTGAGGTTCAGCGATGGTTCAAGGTTCAAGTATGTTATTATAGCCAATTCAATACCTGAATCATCGTTAAACTTCAGTTAATTCGCCAAAGTCAGTGAGTTAAAATTTATTGTTAAACAACGACTTAAATATTAGTACAGATGGCCCTGAGCAACACATAAGCTTATTTATCAAAATGGATGTTTTCAACGATGCGCATCCATTTGATGGTCGCTCTTGCCAGCCGACTTTTCAACGTTTGTTGGTCAAATTTGAGTTGACGAGCTGAGTGAACAATCAGGCAACACTCGTATACGTTAACGAAATGGAGGATCTGCCGAAAAACAACGCCGCTGCCCATACGAATGTGGAGGAGAACTGAAGGCAGTCAATTCCATCAACTCATCCAACCTCCACCGATCGATTATAAAAAAATTGAAAGAAGGATATTGGGTTCCAACAGGATAACACTATCTATGCATCGCACAGTAGATGCCACAAAAGACATTCTGCATGTTATAATATCTAAGGTGGAGGTGGCATATATTGGTCACAAAGATCTTGCAATTTGACCCCGTTAGACTCATTATTACCTATCGCTCAAATTCAGCCAAATCTATGAGACAAATAGTCTTTGAAAATTGGACTCCTTGAATCCGTGACACAGTCCAAAGCCACAGCTGACATTTGAACGATGTCATATTTTATGAAAAAAGGCTAATAGGGCCTTTCAAAAATTGTTATACATACGTCACACACAGCTTGTTTAATTCCATTTCAATATTAACCGGTTTTTATTGGAAAACACAAACACTACAAACGTAAGTAGAGTTTACTCTCAGCATGGCACCGAGGCCAAAAATACTATTTTTTCCATCTTATTCTCATGTTTATCTCTCCAATTCATTCCTGCATCAATCAAATTTAATTTAAGAAAAATGTAGATCACAGTACTGCTAGATTTTAATACATAAAAAGTTCATAAAAGTATTAATTTAATCTTTCTTATTTGGGGCTACTGCTACATTAGCGCATTTTTATATTTGTGTACCTAATTATTTTAGAACATATCACACAAGGCGAAAATATTATTCCATTCAAAAGATCGAAAGAATTTTTTAGAGAATATTGACTTGATAAGTTATATGCATTTATATCTGTTCTTCATTAAAAACTGAAAAGCTAATATAATGGCAATTTCCTAGACGACATCACGTGACGGAACGCAAACTCAGATAAAACTTATATGGGAGTAGATGGAGTTTGTGCTACCGTATATCATTATCATCACCTTTCACTACATATAATCTCTTCTAAATGTTTTACACTGCCATACGTGCTTTAGCGTAAAATAGAACTCTTTTCCCCTTACTCCAGTAAACTATCTTAATATCACGTAAATGTGGTATACAAAGTTTTAAGACATCATGTCATCGTTAATACCAAAGAAATGGCAAAAAGTTCTTACTTTCTAATTATTTTTTTATTTTGAGGTATTGAAAGATGATTTAAAATAGGTGATCCACTTCATCAGTGCCCCTGTGAGAATTATAGTTCTACTTCAACACAGTACATATTTCATTGCGGAGTAGTTTTTTTTAGTGTCACTTAAGCCTTGTACATACTGTCTCGTGAAGTGAACAATCGCCAGTGGAGAAAGTGATTTTTTGACATTTTTCACTTATACAGACTTGGAAATGTGTTGTGAACGTGTGACATTTGAAACCACAAGGTTTCAAATGACTAGTGAAAAAAGTAGGAATCCAAAACCACCGAGTCCAGTCTAAAATTTTTTTCAATTTTTCAATTCACTAGCACAAGCGAGAAACTGATCGAACTGTCAACTGTTCACCACGAGTTTCCGTACATTTTGTACCTTGTACGGGAATTACTCGTGAACGAAAACTCTACACTTTTGCCTCCACACAGCTTCACGAGCATGTTGTTTTGATTCACGACATGGTTCAAAAGATCACAAGTATGTACTAGGCTTTAGACAGCGTGAGCAACTAAGCACACAAACACGTTGCACTCTAGTGTGACAGTGCATTTAAGTTTTAAAATTTCCGTAAAGCGCTGTGGAACATACTTTTTGTTTATATGAAGACCAATTTTTTCGCTCGAAGGAAGATCAATTTGGGATATTAAAATTTAAGATGTTGTGAATTTTCATAACTCAAATTTATCTTCACTTGGAAAAACTATTCCGTTCAATATGCTTTACGCAAGTCCTTTCAGCGGCACTTGCACAACAAAGTGTACTTGTACCTACAGTCCTATACGTACATACGTGTTTGCAGCACACTCCCTAGTATGAGGTTCTTTTTTCTAGTTTCCATTTCAGTTTATTAAAATTTAATCAGAATTGTACATTAAGAAAAGGTTCTTTTTTAGTACAAACTTTAAATTGGCAACACTGTTTTCTCTGACAGCTTATTTGACAGTTCTCAATTTCTTTAAGGTTAGTTTGATTTGGAAATTACCAGGAATTTTAAGCTTTGATCCACAATTTCATTAGAAAATCCTCGCGTTCCAATGTTTATTCGCTATGCTATCTAGTTATCCCAACAATTCTGAGATAACTTGAGTTGTTGTTGCGTCAGCGGTCATCAGCTGTTTTTACTTGCGATTATAGGTACTATAAGGCAAGTGCAAAAAAAAAATTTTGAGATAACAATCAAACATGATATTACGATGATAGAGAACACCAAAAAAGTGGGTGGCACAATTCTGTCTGTCTGTCTGTCTGTCTGTCTGTCTGTCTGTCTGTTCGTCTACAGCCTAAACGGCTCGATCGATTTTCTTCAAACTTGGTACTTAGTGGTTTTTGGTGATTCTGCCGACACGTTTTTTTCATTTTTTTTTAGAACCAAAAATAACGGTACCTGCCATACATTTTTTTTTGGCAAATTTACATAATCGTATTTTTCTCAAAAACGGCTCGACAACTTTTCTTAAAAAAAATTCAATAAATTTATTTTAGTAAAGGCTTTCTTTGGGTGGAAAACCATTTTTCAAAAATGGTTATTAATGGTACCTCCCAAGGAACCATTTTTCTATTTTTTTATTTTCTTCAAAATGGTATGACCGATTTCAATTATTTTTTTTATACAGAAGCTTCCAAAAAATGTTAATAGTTTTGTGTACCGATATTTTTGAAAAAATATTTTTTGGATTTTTAAAAAATATTTCAAAATTTTTTTTTGAAAATCAAATATTTCGAAAACGGCATCATAGATTTTTTTGAAACTCGATATTTAAGACTTTTTTAGTACTCCCTAAAATATTTTTAGAAAAAATTTTACATTTATGAAAAAATAACGGTACCTTCCATACAAAAGTGAAAAAACCGCAAAGGAAAATATTTTTTTGCTTGAAAACGACTCCTACGATTTTGATTAAACTTTTTTCATATACTAAAATTAGTACGATCTACCATCAAAAACTATAAAATTTTACACATAGCAACTATTAGTAGTACCTGTCATAGAACGTATTTTTTATTTTGAGTTTTCTCGTTATCAGCTAAACGGATTTAAATGAATTTTTTTCTATACAAATTTCAAATAAGATTAAATAATATTGCGTATCAAAATTTTCAAAAAAAAAGTTTTTGGATTTTTAAAAAAAGTTTCAAACTTTTTTTTGAAAATTCGATATCTCAAAAACGGGTTGACAATTTTTTTTCAAATTTTGTTTGTATATATACATAAATATATAGTTTAAATCTGCATACCATAATTTGTTCTTAAAAATGTTTTAAGAATTTTATATATAAAAAATTAATTTAAAACAAAACCGCTCTAACGATTTTAAAATTTTTTTTCCCATACAATTATATTCCATCATGAATTAAGATGGCATACTTTTTTTTTCACCTCAAACTGTCAAAAGAGTTGTTTTAGCTAATTTAAATGTCGTATTTCATGCTTCTCTACATTTTTCTCTCAATTTCCATGTTTGTATATACAATTTTCTTAAACTCGCAGTGTCTTGAACATAAGAGCAAGTACGTGCGACCCAGTCGTGCATTTTATTTAACAAGGGATTACAACAACACAATGCTATCCGGATAACTGAGAATAACCATCGGAACGTGCCCAATGTTGTTCAATGCACAATGTTGGTGCAGGTAAGTTAGATTTTATACCGATCCGGGTGTTAGAGTAAATTTCGAAAATTTAATAATTAGAAAAAAACGGTTTCAAAAATTCTGTATTTCAAAATGGAGTTAATCAAACCTTTAGAAGGTTTGAAATCTGGAATAATGTGTTGAATGAAGCAGATTGATAACTGCAGTGCCACCACCACGCCACTTTTGGATTAAATTTACTTCCAACTAATTGGTTCCACATGCACTGCAACAATCAATTTCTTGAAAAAAAAATACAGGTTTTAGTTTATTAACCTCCAAGATTGTGTAATTTGTTTGCTGATAGAAGCCAACATTTTTATGAAATGGTTATAATGGTTATTTCTGATTCACACCCACAAGTGCTTGAAAAGGGGTCGGACATCGGAATACGAAAAAGTTTTCATCAGGAATAGCGGTGGTCGTGGTTATGTATAATCTATAATGTTTAATTTTATTAAAGAAATATTGGACTCTATTAATAGCACCCTTTGATTTCCACAAAAATACATCAAATTAATTTGATTTATTATATTAGAATTCCTTTAATCTGAAATATTAGCCGCTTCTCTGCATGCGTTGCCACACTAGGTATCTGCTCAAAATTTCTTGAATGATTGATTTAAATCAAATCTTAAGATTAAAATGATAAAGTTTTTCTCAAACAGTGTACACCATTAACTGTGTGAAAACGTAGATTTTTAAAAACTAGAACTACAAATCGTAACGGATCCTAGAAATATAGGTACAATATTCAAGCTAGACTTATTGAATATTGTAGGGACTTTTTATAAAATCACTGCCACACCCGCAACAATAGAAACACCATTTCTTAAAAAAAAAGTTAATTTTTCTATAAGTACCTACACAATCTTGAACCCAAAAAATTGTTGATATGCTTAAAAAACAAGACAAATACTTCAAAGGATGTACTTTTTCCTAGATAGGTACTGGTAAGCTACTTTTTCCCAACTGATTAAGAAAATTGTAAAATTTTATTAGAATAAGTTTGGATAAAATATTAATTTTATATGAAACGATAAAATGATCTTGTTGGTGTATCTATTCCACGACAATGATCACTTGTTGTTTTATTAAAACTCATAACCCTTTAGAAAATTTTCCATCAGTTTGGAAAAACAAACTAGAACAAAAGAACACCTGATTGCAATTACAAAACTTAAAGTCCGCCTTGTGTCCACGTTAAATTAATATTTATTTTAAAATAGCAAAACAAATGCTTTTTTCTTAAACAACGCTATTACATAATGTAGTTTATTTGTTTTTCTACTAATGACCGTCCTAGATGTGTTGTTTATTCATTTTTTATAAAATTTAATATAAAAGGAAGAACTTTATACATATTTCAATTTAGTTCATATTGATTTACTAAACTTGCAGCAACACAGTGACAACGTAAAAAAAAGATGAAAATTGTTTGGTTTCTTTTAGTACTAGCAGCTTTTGTTGCATTAGTACAGGTAAGTTTAAAAGTTTAATTTAATTTAAATAAAAAAGAGATAATTCAAATAATATGTCTTAATTACATATCTTCTAGGCTCAGAGTTCAAGTGATTCGACGTCAACTTCAACTACTGCAGCAGGAGCAAGTACTACAACTACTGCAGCAGCAACTACAACAACAACTGCTGCACCCACTACTACAACAACTACTGCAGGAAGTGCAACAACTAAAGCTGGCAGGAAATTTACAAGTGTCCCATTGAGTAAGGCTGGTTCTTCTTCTTCTTCTTCTGGAAACCGAAGACGTTTCTTCTGGTTCGGTTAAGAATTTCAATAAAAACTATGAATTGATTTTTAGGATTGATACATGCATAGATACATATATAGAAATAAAAAGCTTTGTCAAAAAAAACAACAATAGTTTATTTGTATTTTTTGAAGGTAAGCGGATGTTTTAGAATTATTATTTTAGAGGCATCGTTTAGGTTCATTTTATCACAATAAGTCCTTATACATACCTATACTTGATATGGAATATACCTTTAAAAAAAAAAACAATTATGAGAAGCATTTAAAAACTAAATTGCGGACTTACCTACTTTTAAAATATTTCTATAATCGTAATGTCATAATGATCAACATTTTGAAATATGTATAATATTTCTACGAATGTGACACAATATTCAATGATAAAAACCCATGAACGTAATTGTTCCTTTATAACCCTTATTTTCCGGTGTATTCAATATCTTAATAAGGCAAAGTCCCAGTTTGCACAATCTTCACTAACCTTAATAAGTGCCAGTTACTCCAGACTGCGAAACTGGTGCTAAAGGCCAAAAGTATACATTTGTTTCTTAAATTTTAATATTTTATTTCAAACTGACATTTCGAGGCTTTGTTCAAACCTCGGAAAAAAAGTGGGTCTCACAATTTTGGCTGCGGCTATAACGGCTGGATCGATTTTTTCCTTTGAACATTTATGCATGTAGTTGTTTATTGGTCACTCCCTCACGTGTTTTTTTTTTTTGTATTCTATTTGAAGAACCAAAAATAACGGTACCTACCTACCTGCCACATATTTTTAGCAATTTCACAATTTTTTTAAACGGCTCTACAACTTTTCTTAAGAAAGTTTCAATACATATGTACATTATTTTTAGAAAAGATTACCTATGAGTGGAAGGGTATTTTTCAAAAAATTATTACTAATGGTTTTCTGAAAACGGTATATCTTGATTAAATGTTTTTTTCTATGCAGAAGCTTTTTTAAAATTATATGTATATGAGAAGGTAGGTGGGTAGTATTTTTTACCAACATTTCTCACAAAATATTTTTTTGGATTTTTTTTTAAATATTTCAATATTTCTTAAATACATAGGTATTTCAAATAATTCTACTGTATTTTTTTTTATTTTGTATGTTCTCATTATTGACTGAAAAGATTTAATTTTCTTATAAACATATTAGGCGTGTTCAGGAAAACGAAATCTCAGAGGGCTCAGTGTCAAAAACTGAGCAAGCGAATTCAAATGTTTTGTTTCCTCAGCAATTTAACAGCAAAATTTCTGAGGAATCCTGTTCACGAAACTGAGATTGCTGAGAGCTCTGAGACTTCATTTTCCTGAACACGCCTTTTTTTAAATAAGTTGTAATCATATCGCATATCAAAATATTCTAAAAACATATTTTTTGAATTTTTAAAAAATGTTTCAAAAGTCAACGCCAAATTCGGTTTCTTTTCAGAATCAAGAAATAAGTTGCGTTGTACGAAAAAATACTCACAATATGAATTAACAATTATGGTGCACTGAGTTGCGATCGTGGTACAAAACGTCACAGGTCAACCATGAAAGTTACAAAACTGACGTTAGGTTAGGTTAGGTTAGGTAGAAGGGCTGACAGTTGATCTTGTTACCGTCACACTTAGATATATGTAGATCCGTTGTGATACCCTAGGAAATTGTATTCCACTTAATGTAAAAACCTATGTGTTCTGTGAGCAGTCAAGCCATTTAGGGGCGTTGATCAAGTTCTGAAGGCTTTTAGCCTATGTTCTAGAAAGTTCCTCTAAGTCGTCAGTCCTTTCTTAAATGACAGTCCTCAAGTTTGGCTCGTCCTGAGTGTGTCAGTACCCGTATTTACCATTAGTGACGGATTGTCTTGCTTGAACGTACTCGCAGTTGGGTGAGAGCCAGGCGGAAGCAAGAGGCCGTCCTTTCCTTTCTTTACCTCTCCTTGAGCAGTCCTCAAGTTCGGACTCGTCCTGATTCTGTCCGTACTCGGTTTAACCGTCCCCAAGCAGATCTAAGAAATCCACAGCTGTTAACTGACGTTACGTGTTTTTAAAAACTGAGTTATCTATTCTCATTCCAAATTTTAGCCCACAACAATATTGCAAGTTGTTTACAGGTGTTATGAGGAAAAAAACTGAACAAGGGCGAACGCAAAGGGGACATGGAGGGGCACTTTCCCCCCTTAATCAAGATAGGGATATAACAAACATTTCATACAATTTTTCTTCTTTTGGATGCAACTCAAAGCCAAATTCATATACTTATACAATATTTGAAATAAGTCTACGTCCCTCCTCCTGATTGACGCCCTTGGTTTAGTTTCTTGATTGGTATTTATTTTTTAAACTTAATTTATACATTGCATTCTTATGAAAACAATGACAACTAGTTAAGAGCTCATTTGTTTTATTTAATGTAAAACTAAAAGTCCAGATGTACAATTTTGTTTGAATAACAATTAGCATTATTTGACCACAAATTTACATTACATAACACGTAGCTTTATCTACTTAATTACTTTGGGCTTATTTTAGCTTCCTTTAATGAGTTCAATTGATCTGTTGCCATTTTTCCAAAAGTTCTAACTATAAATGCTAGAACATTTGATATTGAGTTATCAGTTGAAATTTATTCTTGTTAAAGTTAAATAACGATATAAACTAAATTGATATAAAAGAAACAAAAATGAAACATGTGCTACTTTGTATGTTAGTTGTTGTTTTCTTCGCCTTTTCACAAGGAGTGGTTGTAATTAACTGATACATTTAGGTACTCAATTAAATTGAACTCATTTTAATATTAAATTTAGGACAATCAGCAGTGTGATTGCAAGTGTCCAACGACAGCATCAGACGAAAAATCAACATCAGCGTCAAAAACCGAAAACCCAAAAGTACAGGTTGAATCATCCCAAAACACAAGAAATGCAGGAACTTCTACAAATACAACTACAACTACAACTACCACTAAAGCCCCCAGAAAATTTACTAGTATCCCACTACGTTTAGCTCGCAGGCGCTTTTGGTTTGGATAAGTTTTAAAGACAAACAATTAAAATAATTCTTTAATGGATTCTTCATTTTTTTTTTTTTTTGTTATTATCTCATGAATGTGCATAAACAAACCAATTTGGTTATATGATTATTTTATTACATAATTGGTTCTTTTACGAAAGTATATTCTAGGTTATTGGAAGTCTTCATTGTTGGACTAAAGCCACAAAGAAGAAGATTACCAACCACTCTCAGAAATCAATCCAAATTTTTGTTTTTTAAGCAAAATCGACTTGCGATTTTACATAACTTAGGAAATTATTTTTAAACGGGTCACATTGACCTGGATAGAGCAATTTTGAGTTTTTAACGATTTGAATTCAGACAGAACACAAAAAAACCTTCAGTAAAACCAGCAGTACACAAGTAATCTGATGTTTAAAGAAAAACATTTTGTTATTTTTAAAAACATGCCAAATGTGTGGGTTCGATTCCCAGCTACTGCCATCTAAGAACAGAAATGTTTTATCCGAGGTACTGCCTCTTCCGAGGAACTGACAAATCCTCCAAGACAAATCCTCCTACTTGTCATGAATAGGTGCTTCTCATCTAGCCGTTTGGACTCGGCAAAAAACTGTAGGTCCCCTCCATTCCTGCCAACAACACGCACACAGGAATGGTTGAAAGTTGTTAGTCACTAGGCCCTGTTTCTCCACGAGCTGTTGCGCCACCCAATTTATTTTTTTAGTATTTCGATGAAAATTTGTTAGATATGTATAAGAAAATCTAACTCATCATAGGGAACTTTTCGAATCTGTCAATTTCAAGAGTGCAGCTATTATTGTGGGGTAGTATCAAATGCCAATGTGCAAAGCGAACAAAAAATTCCACCACAAATCCTTATATGACAATAGCCCTGTACCCTAGTGTGTTTCAAAGGTTTTCAGATCGCCAGATTTAGTGATTTTAAGTGCGAACCCATTCCAAAAGTGAAAAATTGTATTGTTTCGGACCAAAGAGAGCGCTCACTCTTGTTAGTACAAAATTTCCCCTCCTTGCCAGATTTGGTCCGAGAAATTTCGTGTTACTACTGGTGGACAAATGCCAGGTGCTTGCATGTCAGATTTGAAAAAAATCGGCTTGAATTCAAGAACCAAACATTATTATTTTTAGTAGATGTGCATTATTTATTAATATTTCTATCAACCAAATGATTTTCTTAAAATGAATGTGTCACTAAGCAAATCTCCTTTCGAAGCAAATCTGTTTGTTAACTCCCAAAAAAGATGCAACAAGAGAGCACAATGAGAGAGCAAGAAATTTCCCCTTCATGAAAAATCTTGCAAATTTCTGCTACACAAAAAACTGTCAAACCGACACGACTGTGTATTTTTTTGTGCGTGTTTTAAGATTTGTTTGTAGTGTTTGGTAGTGATTGTCACGTCACGATTGGGTTTGACGTTTAATTAATACACAAAAGTGATACAAAACTGGCTTAACGCGTTTGTTTACTCGAGCTGTGTTCCCTTCCGAGTTTTAAACAGTTTCAGACCGCCAGATTTAGTGTGGACCCGTTCCACAACTGAAAAATTGTACTGGTCCGCACTAAAAATGACTCAATCTGGTGGTCTGAAATTGTTTCAAACTGTTTGAAACTAACTAAGGAACAGGGGTTTTGCCGCAAGTTTTCCCCGCTATGAAGATTTTTCCCCTTCTTTTGATAATTTGAAAGTTTTTGAACTTCATGCTATAGAAGAAACGAAACACATCTATTATTTTGAAATGTTTGGGATAACTAGATAATATAGTAAATAATCATATAGAAACGCAAGGATTTAGTCCGAAATAGACCCTGATTACACCATTCGTTTGATTCGTGTTTCGTCTTTTTGACACATTAGGGTGTAGAAATGTAGGGGAACAAAGTAACGAAAGCACGTTTGAAAGTTTTAAGACTTTTTTGGTTGAACTTTGACGTTTATGATTTGAAGAAGAAGTGATTACAAATATTAAGTCCCACCAAGTGAGACTCCAATCCAAAATAAAAATGTTGGGGGTAATGTCTCACTAAATACGAATCACCAAATGGAAAGAAGACCCATTCATAAATTCAAAGTTTCTTTAAATACAGATTCTTAAAATGCAAAAGAAACTCTGCATACACCCAACTTCGCATCCACACCAAATCCCTTAATGCGCCCAAGCAGGGGGGTTACATACATACATTACTGTTTATTCGTCGTATTGCTGGGGGCCAGTACTGTATTAATGTAAGGCAAGACAAGTGTAAATAGGATCAGTGCTAGCATCCAACATTACGGTGTGTTTATTCGCCGTGAGGTATGTATGCAACCCCCTGCCTGGACACACTATAGGAATTGTGGTGGGTTTGATTTTGGGTGAATGAAGTTTTTTTGCATTTAAAGAATCTGGATCTAAAGAATTTTTGAACAACACAAAAATTATCGCAAACGTTTTATTCTTCTGTGGCTCTAAAAAAACATATGGGATTTATGTCCCATTTTCAGCAAAAATATTTGGGGCTTGGACTTAAGTCCCAAATTCAATTTTACCTTTATGACCCACTCAAGTGGAATACAAGCTCCAGAAAAATATTGGGCGTTATGTCCCTGGGCCTTATGTCCCTGCGCCCTAAAGTACCGTGAATAAAGTATTACCAAGGAATCCCTTTTTCTTAGATTAAACAAATAAAATAATAAGAAAACTTGCAAAATTGACCCAAATATTTTGTTTCTAATGGATAAGGCCAATGTAATCATATCACTATCCGCTATTATTCTCGAAATTCCGATAATCATCTCAATGACACTTCATCATCTGTCATGTTAACAACATTGTTGACGCTAAATGCTTAATATCAAAGCATTCACTACAAAATCAAAATAAATTCTTATAAACAGTTACAATTTCAAAGGCAGCCAAAGATGATAAAACAAAAATGTGTGTGATATGTGTCACTGCTCTATCATCGTCATCGTCATCATCAACAGCGGTGGTGGTGCGTAAAGTTGTTGTTTTTTTTTATGTCGCTTATATGGCATAGAGCATTGAACTTTCTTTCAATCGGTGTGGTGCATCAGATGCGATGCATGACGCTCGTTGCAAGAAGACGGCAACATAAAACACTTTGCGGCTCGTGGTTGTGCTGCATTACACTTGTTAGGTGTTTATTATAACATCTCGTGGTGACTATTTATGTATTATATGGTGTGGAGCAATCTGTCATCATAGCAATTGTTGCAATAGGTAGGTAGGTACTTTAATAAAGAGGAAAAGAGTCTCAAATTTATTTGCTTTTATTTTACGAGTTATATTCCGTATTTTATTTTATTTGATTTGTTTACCAGACAAAGTAATAACAATAAGTTACTTTATTTTATCTTAAGAATTTGTTGTTATCAATTCTGAACAAATATGCGAGGTTTATCAAGAAAAAAAGGTAGGTTACACATATATACCTACCCTGCCTGAACAAGAAAAAAACGCGGCAATTTATATCAATAACAAGTTGCTGCTTGAAGGTTGTTGAGTTACCACTTTTTATGCTTAGTTTTTTATGAGTTTCGTTTCTTACTTTGAACCTTAATTTATTATAAGAACCTTGTTTTTTTCTAGCATAAGATTACATTTTAATCAAGAATTTCTTATACGCAACACATTTAACTGTTCGTAGTTCCGATATGAGAAAAACATAATAATTATTACATTTTAGAAATATTTTTTTCGTTTCAAGCACATGTTTCATTTATTTTTAGAATATTTCTTTTGTGATTTTGTACAAAATTTAATTCAGTCATTGTTGTAGCTCGTAGAGTCTTATCAATCATTTAAATTTTGTTTATATTAACTGCGGAGTACCTATTATGGAACTCATTTTACGTTAAAGAGAAGCGAAAATAAAAAGGCGGTCTTTCATATCTACTGAAGTGCTAAACTTTGTTATTTTAACTGTAATTCTAAACACAAAAATCTAGCAATTAATTTTTGAGAAATTTCGTAAATTTTCAAAACTACGAATTTCTACGAATTTGGCTTAAAGTTCTGTCAAAGTTCATATAAAAAAAAATAATATTGTACCAAAATTCGTAGAAATTCTAAGTTTTTGGAAGTAAATGAACAGGCATCTAAATTCAAGAATAAGAATCATATTTTCCACAAAGTGAGATCTTTTATATTCGTAAATGAGCGAGAGAGACAAATATTGCTACTTGGTAAAGAGTTCTATTAATTCAGGATAAAAACAACACATCGCTTGGAAAAACTACGTAATTTCTTTTGCTCCTCAAATATGTACATATGTTCTTGAAATCATAAAACTCACAAAATCAGATAAAATAATGTTTTGTAAAAAAGTTTGGTTTTTAAATTGACAGCACTGTTTGTATTGACATCAAATTTGACAGCTGGCAGATAATTTGTGCTCAATAAATTTTAATTTGGGCTTATTTGTTATTTTTTCTTAAGCTCACAGACTGGCTATTGAACTTTCCAGAAAAGAAAAGATTTGTGTTTGTTTTTTAACGCAATTCGTGTCTCAGAATAAATCCAAGCTGATAAGAAATTTCTACGAATTTTGGTGCAATTTTCTTTTTGAAAAAGTATGAATTTTGACAGAACTTTGGGCTGAATTCGTAGTTCTGCAAAGTACACGAACAGACATATTTATTGCACGCAAAGTTTTTTCACGAGCAATTTAGAGAATCTCAAAATTTTATTCAATCCACCAAAATCGTAACTACATTTAAGTGGAATTTGACAGATAAAGGATGAACTATATTTTGACTTTCCACCGCAAATTACTAAAATTGCCAATATCTCGATGGAAAATATTTACTAATCAAGCTTTTCAGATGTTTTTTTATATTTTACCAGCAGTTGCATGTGGTCTTCGCATGAAATCAATTCATACTCACTTTAAATTTGTCTGTATTTAGATACACAGTATACCACTGTCCGGGAAGCTTCTTACATTAGTTGCCGTTTTAATAAACTGAGTCAAGCACAAATGGAGTTGAACCGGTTCAAATTGTTCTCAAATCGAGTTAGCTTGGACAAAAGCGGACTCTCCAAACGTAAAATATTAATCGACAAAAAATTGCAACACTTCAAAATTTTCCATTCAATAAATTAGCCTATTGAAGATACCAGAAAATGAGGGGTATGAATAAACAATTTCGTGCAAGGGTTTTTATGAATGAATATATTTTTTTGGCCCATAAGCATGCTTAAAACCGAAAATGCTACTAAATTCGACCATGCGTTTCTGAGCGAATGGACACACGGGCCACTTTTCAATATGTTAGGTAAAGCTCGGAAACTAAGCTGAATTTGACCATTAAACTTATTAAATTTTGTGTTCAAAATTAAATTTCCTATCGGAGTGGATGGTTTAAAAAATTATATAAAATTTTGCAGCAAAAATTAACAAAAATTAGCCAAAAAAACGAACAAACTGTGCGCATAATTTTTTTTGGAGCAAGAATAGGCCCAAAATATGCTCAAACAGAATAGAGCAGAGGCTCAAGGCTTTAATATGTTATATTAAAAAAGTCATTTTTATTCAAAATTGACCGATATATACCCAATTAAACTTTGCCTTTTGTTATAATTTTTTGCAGTTTTGGCCCGAAAGCTTCTTTTTCGGTATACTTTATGGCAAACTTCACATTTGTAAAATTCTTCGAACTCAAGATTTTGATGAAATATGACATTAAGATTATTGAGCATATTTGAAAAGTAGGTAACCCCACATTTTTGTTTTCCGGTTCTTTTTAAAAGCCCTACAAGCTGAACGACTCGACCATTTATTATTAGACTTGGTACTAGGTACAAGGATAATTTAATATGTCAGGTAGAACCAAAAACGGACTTTCGGGAAAAACTGCAAAAAATGATAAGTAATGGTACAATTTTGGAAGCCTATATCTTTGTCAATTTTAAATAAAAACTACATTTTAAGCATGCCATTTTAAAGATTTTAGCCTCTTCTTTTTTGTTGAAATATGCCTTGAGTCGATCTTTGCTCCCAAAAAAGTTATGCGCAGTTAAGGAAAAAATTTAATTTTTCGATTTTCTTATGTTGGTTTTGGTTAATCTTTCTTTCTTAAATTATTGTACATAAAATTTTCTAAAATATCCATTTCGATTGAAAATTTTATTTTGAACAAAAAATTGTAAGTGCAAAATTGTCAAATTCGGCTTAGTTTCCAAGTTAACCCAAAAATATTGAAAAGTGGCAGGTGTGACCATTCTCCCAGAAACGCATGGGTGAATTTAGTAGCATTTTTGGGTTTAAGCATGCTTATGGGCCCAAAAAAACATATTTAATAATAAGAACCCTTTTACGTAATTGATCCTTTTTAAAAGGTTTATTCAATAGGCTTAAATAACTTAATTCAAAAAATCATAAAAACCTAATAAAATTTATTTGGGAATGGGTAAAAAATCGATTTTCAGTTTAGGGATGCGTTTAGAGTAAGTATTTCGATGGTCCCATTTAGACAAAAGAAATAAGGAAGCTTAAAGCTGAAAATATCGGTATTCGATTTTCGTATCGCTAAATGAAATATCAAATCTCTTCTTTGACGATAAATCACCACATCTAACAAGCCTGGAGCATAGACCAATACCTAGGTAATTCGGTTCGGTTTGTTATCAACTTGGTTTGACATCTACTGGGACTGTATGAACTGTTTGCTCTGTAACAATCGCAGCAAACCGAATACAGAATTTGAATTTTATAAAAGTCTTCACGTCATTTGATGGGGAACAATATAATGTGAATAAATTAAGAAAACTCAACAAAATCTGAAATTTTTAGTTTTTCTTTACTGCTCCGGTAAAGGTGATTTAATATCCATCAGTTGGCCGTTGAATCGAAATAAAATTTTCTCATCAAAAAAGAGTTTGCCCCTCATTTGTCAAGCCATCATCTGTCAAATTCCATTGATGGCTACGATGTCGATGGACTGAAAAACCTTTAAAAAATCATACATTTTTGAAGAATTTTTACTGCTTCGGAAACCGGTGATTTTTGGGCCATTGGGTTATATTTTGATCAAAATACACTTTCTCTGTACAACATCAGTGCAATCTATACCTTGAGAATATTTTACATAGAGCAAAGATTTTGAAATAGAAAAATTTTCAGGGAAGTATGAGATTTGTTTGACACACATATACGAGCATCAGGAAACAAACGTCAGGAAAATGATTTTTACTTTCCAACAACAGTTGTTGGCAAAAGCAATAGACTTGATTCAGCGTCCGATGTATCAAAACCAAAGGTTATTGGAGAATTAACCATAACCCAATCAGTAGACGCCTTGTCAAAATAGATATGAGAACTGCAGACGATTTTATCAACAACTTTAAAGATGTTTTAAAAATTGATTCAACGGCACTGATGTGAGTGCAAAGTCTTTTGATTTAATAAAAATATGTTTGATAATTTAATTCTTGATTAACCTTGAAAATTTAAAAACACGTATTAGATATAAGGGAGGTGTTGCCAAATGTATTTAAACTGTTTCAGGCCGCATTGGCGCTTCCGGTTTGTTTTTTGTGAAAGAAGTTTCTCGGCAATGCGGCGGATAAAAACTACTATGACCCAAAACCGGTTCTCAAATCTGTCATTGAGGCATATACAAAATTAAATGGTTAAAAAGAAACCACAACTTCAGTTAATACGCATCAAAATTAGACCCTGATTACACGATTCGTTTTTTCGTTCGTTTCGTTTTTCGTCTTTTTGACAGGTACGTACCTTCATGATTACACACAACGAAAAAAATCCATACGTGATTTTGACGTTCAGCAAGTTTGAGGTTTATTTATTGGAATACTAGCCTTTACCCGCGGCTTCGCTCGCGCTCATTTTTATTTTGTCAATATACAGAAATAATTATCATCATTATTTCAGGTTATTCGTTAATACACATGGAGATAAAATTATTACAAAATGAAAAATATTTACTGCAGAGACATAGGTTCTACGTTGCTGCGTTGCTATTAGTCCAATGGCTGGTGGAAAATTTTTTGGTTGAACGCATAACCAAAATATGAATTGTGAATCTGTAGGTGCATGCATCTTATAGTTGAATTCAAAAGTCTGGAAAGATTTTTTCGACAACCGTGTTGGGGACGGGGTGTTGAAAATATTTAGCTGCTTTCCAATTTTAGTGACAGGGTTACAACCACATCAATTCATTTTCAAATAACAAGAAATGATACTCTGTCATTTTCTTTAAGTCCATAGACTTTCATTTTGACGATCTGATTAAAAGAACTTGATATGTAACCATTTTAGGTGCACCGTATCCAGAAATATTTGGAAATTTTAAAAAATCAAACAAAAACTAACAAAAAGGCCGATAAGCTTTGTTTTAAGGGGTCATGTCCTGAGTTCACTCAGATCATAAAATTAAAGTTTGTTGACTTAGGAAAAATTCCAGAGCACAATTTCTTATTTTAAATATGTACATAAATTAATTGAAGTGGTTGTATCCCTGACACAAAAATTTGCTATTTTCAACCCCTATAGTACTGAGCGCGGGCGTCAAAAAAATCCTGCCAGACTTTTGCATTCAATATCAATATGCGCGAACCTACAAACCCTCATATTTCGGCTATGCGTTCAACAAAAATTTTAAAAGTGCTGTTTTCAACCCCTATAGTACTGAGCGCGGGCGTCAAAAAAATCCTGCCATACTTTTCGGCTATGCGTCCAAACACAGCATTTTATAATTGTCTGCCGGATCTTACACTATAGTGAGGATGCTGCTCCATTTGGCGTAAACATATAAATTTTGCTCTCAAGGCAGCCTCCTTAATTTGGCAAATTTGACTGCCCGGGCTCGCGATGAGCTCCTGTTTAATTTAAGCCAACGTTTGTGAACCTAATAGTATTAGACAACCTCAAAATAATAAAAAAAAAAAAAACAATCTCTCAAACGAAATATCAAAATTGATTGATTTTCTTTTCAAACTTTGTTGATTTATTTTTGTTCCTATATAATATTAAGTTGTTTTGGTACCAAATATTTTTTTCTTTTGTTGTCTCATATAGTAAAAAAAAGTATCCTATTGACGCTTCCAGAGTCCCATCTATCTCGCAGTAACAACAATTACAAATATTTTTAAATAACATCTTGTTCAAATTTATACCTATTTAATTATGAAAATCAATTTTTAATCTCATTATTTAAATTTTATAAGCATTCCCCACCTCTACTCATTTGTCAATTCATAAACATCAAAGTTCAACCAGAAAAAGTCTTAAAATTTTCATACGTGCTTTCGTCTTTCCGTTCCCCCTACGTTTCTACACCCCTCACCCAATGTGTCAAAAAGACGAAACACGTAACGTTCAAAAAAAAGCATCGTGTAATCAGGCTCTTAGTCTTTTCCCGAGCGAAACATAAAATGTAGTTTACCGGGCATGTCGATGAATTGTGGGACGCGATCTGTCAACACTAAACGTTTTACATGTTTGCATGTCACTGACATCCTAGATTCAAGCACTTAAGTAATAAATAGGTATTTGTGAACAACTAAATACAGTGGCATCTACATATACTCAAATTTTCAACACTTATAAACATTTGTCATTTTTGGATTATAAGCTTCACGCTAAATTACACATAATCTTTCTTTTATGAGAACTAGACAAAACCATTATTTTAAATTTACACAAGGCATTACTTGAAAATACGTTCAAACTTTTTTTAAATAAACCCATTACCACAGTGACCAACAAATAAAATAATCCCCTTTAATATTCACACTAATTGATCACGTTTAATAATATATTAACATACCTAAATGAAGTAAACTTTTCCACAACGAAAATAACTTAATTAAAATAAATTAAAGTCCATATCACATCATACGAGTATAGGAATACCTAATATCCATGCATGAAATTACCTTCGCTAATGACGCTTCTCTAAAAAGCCAATTTAAATTCTAACGTTTATCATTTAATCGACAATTATTAACATGTAATTACAAAACAAAACAAAAAAAATTACTCGTTTGTGTATAAAACAACTTAAAATGATTATTTCACAATTCACACCACTTTATACCGTCTACCTACCCCCTACCATTTCTTATAAAAAAAAAAGTAAGTAATCAAAGTCAAAACTTACCGTTTTGCAGCGCCTTGAGGAATCCTCTTTGTGTGCGGTGATGCTAATCCACTTGAACAATTGCTGTTGCCCACAACTGGTGAGTTATCCTGCAACGGTGTTGACACTTTACTTGCACTACCACTATTTCCACCACCACCACCACCACCACCTGGAGGCAAACGCCTCAATACACCTGTGGACACTTTTGATTTCACTTCACTATAGTTTTTCTTCACTTGCATTTTGTTAACCGCTATTTTGCTCATTACCGCGTCCCACTTATTGGGCGAAACTTTCCGCAATGTTGGCGATCCCGAACCGGAACCGGAACCCGCTAGAGCCGCAATACCCGCCGTACTACCAGTACGCGACGACGCTACCGACAAACCGGGATTCTTGATCTCTTGATTGGCGCCAGGTGGAGATCGATGTTTTGTTGTGTTGACAGTAGTATTGGCCCTTACCGGCATTTCACAAACATTTCTACCGACGCCGCTACCGCCGTTGCTCTTATTAAAAACCGATGCACTTGATTTGGCTGATGCTAACTGTTGTTGTGATGGCCTATCGCCTAGTAGTATCGATGAATTCGCCGTAGATCGACAATTTTTGGCGTCATTTTTTGCACTTGCGCTGCACAGTGACGAGAGTGATGCGTGCTTTCGCGGCGGACTCACCTTCTTCACTGCCAAACTGATTGTGTGGATCGTATGATCACTAGCGCCTGTGCTGCGAGCCGAAGCTTTTGTAGTAGTGTCGCTGCAGAGAGCTTCATTGGACGAGGCCACAGAGCTTTTGTTGGTTTCACTAACCGCACACGAGTTCCTCTTCGAGTTGCCCGTTGTTGGGTTATAGTCTGTGGTCATGCTAATGCGATCACTGCTGCTGAAGCTACTTTGGATGGTGGACGATGTCTGGCTATCGGTGAGCATGTTGTTCCACTGACCTTGACTCAGTGGCGATGTGGAACGGAATTCACTTTCGATTACTGGCTGCGGTGGCAATTGCTGCTGCTGCTGCTGCTGTTGTTGTGATGGCTTTTGAGGATCGATGCTTTGGTTTTTGTTACTTTTGACAGTATCCGTTGAGCCATCGTCTGGCGACATATCTATATCACCCCGCATCTGGGATATGTCTTCGTCACATCTATTTTCGACGTCTGTGAATATGCCACTGGACTCCATGCACGAGTCATCCATCTGCTCCGGCTGTTCTGATATGAAGACACTGGCAGAGGGCTGCAGCATTGGCCCATAGAGTTGGCCATCGATGACCTGAGCTCGACGATCGCCCCGATGGAATATATCATCGGCATCGCTTTCTGTAAAAAAATCCGAATCAGTCATAGGATCCTGACGGCGGATTGGTATATTTTGATGATTGTGATTGAATGATGGCTGTCGGCTGACTTGAGCTGGCTTCCTATGAGGGCCATTGGAGGGCGAATGATCACCTGCACCTCGCGAGGCTGGCCTCGACATCTCTCCATCGCCTTGATAGCCTGTATCCAAGCTGGTAACACTTGTCACACTGGTTATAAAACTGGTGGAGATTTTCGAGACGTTTGACTTTGTCATCTGGTCGGTTTTTGATTCTGTGTCAGTTTGAGAGATCTCATTGTAGGTATTTGTGTTACTCTGTTGCTGCTGCTGGTGGGTCTTTGTTAGTTCAATCACGACGTGATCCACATCCGTTTTCACCTCGACAGGATCTAGTGGAAGATCCTCTGGCGATGGTGTCTGATCGATTCGCATCTGGTGAAAAGCCATTTTGGGATTCATTCCCAGTGGCAGATCGAGGTTCGTTGTTGTTGTAGTGGAATCAAGAAACTCCTTCATCTGGTCCGGAGTCAAAATTCCCAGACTCTCATCCATTTCAAAGGAGTTCTGCTTCTTCAACGGTGGTGTTCCTGCTGCTGTGCCCATTGCTGACTGAATGGTTGATGACAAGGACACATCGCAAAGCTCGATCGAACAATCAAGTGTGGATTCTGTGAGATCCAAACCAAAGGAAAATCTCGGCTTATGATGTTTCAATTCCTGCATAGCCTGGGAAGGTGGGTTGTCTAATAGTAATTCCTGACTGCCTCGGTCCACTTCCATCGGTTCGCTGTTCGGCGATTGGCCATTTTCCTCGCGTCGTGACATATACAAGAGATTTGTATTGTTCTTGACATTCTCCTCGCAGGGGGAACCCATCAAATCCCGAGTTATGTTCATAAAATGGTGTTTCGCTAGTGGTGACACCGTGTTCGTTGTGAGGTCAAGCAAACGCTCTGTGTTCATAGTGGAATTGAGCACAAGCTTCATATTATTTTTGTCAGGGGCCAACGGCAGTGTGTCCTCCATTGTAAGATTCACAAGGTTCTTATAAGTGTCATCTGAGTTCTTCGGTCGTAAGGTCACGTCCGGATCCAGCGGCGGGATATCAATATCCAAAAGGTTTTCACAGCTTTGCAGGTCAATAAGGTTCTTGCATTTTTGGATGGTCACGGTGCCATCTTTTCGCGAGGAGAGATCTTCTTCGTTGGGCGAGTAGATCGTATGGGTTAGGTCTTTGGTGAGAGTTGCATCCAAGTTGAGGGTTCTAAAACGGTTCTCATCTAGTTGCATCGAACAGGTGCTTTGTGTTCCGTTTCGGAAGGTCATACCTAGTGCTTTTTCTAAAGTTTGAGTGCTGTTGGGATTCCGTGTTCGATACTGATTGATCGTGCTATCGGTGGCCCCAGGAGTTCCAGTGAGCGATTTATCTAGAGTCTGAGTTCTGCACAAATACTGACCACTGTCAACAGTGATGGTTTCTTCAAGCGCTGCCTTAGCCCTACTGCCATCTAGTGAATGAGTCATATAGAGATCCATCACTGGGGTCGCTGTTGCTTGCTGCACAAGAGAACTCTGAGCCATTTTTATAATGTCACTCTCACCATCTTCTCGTACAAATGTGTCCGACCGAGTCAGCTTCTTAGGGGTAATAGGTATTGATTGAGAAGGAGTTTTTATTCGACTCATTACCATTTTTGTGCCAGGAATAGGAGTTGGCGGAGTAAATTTTCTCGTCATTGTTTCTATGTGAGGAGCTGACTTCTCGGGCTTTGTAAGAAACTTCCGGACCGCTGTTGCAGTCCGTTTCCCCATTATACTCGCTGCCTCACTAATTCGATCCCCAGACAGAGACTTTTTCAACGATGTCATAGCCAGCGAGGGAGGACGAAGTCCTGTGAAAGATGTTGGACGTCGTATCTGAATTGCCTGGCTTCGAATCGAACCAGGAAGGGGAATTTTTGTGACACCATCTAACCGGGGAATTCTGGATTGTGCTGTGTCCTGAAAAGAGGAAAAGAAAAAACAAATATATAAATATTTCTACATATTTCTATAAAGAAGGGTGAAAGCTTTAAGTTAAGGAAAAAAACGACTCCATTATAATATGAACTACCCGACATTAGTCACGTTAAGCATGGAGAGCAGTGCTTATATTGCCATTTATCTCCCTCTGTGTCTATGTCTGCAGTAGACTCTCCAGGAACCCCTTTTTTTGGTTGTGAAAATGGACAGGAATAAATTCTATAAATTATATTGCAAAAGGAGGATGTTGAATCTTTTTTTTTTCTTTTTTTCTGGGAAGTTTTCTACGTGTTGGTCATTTAGAATCTGAACGAACAGTTTTTGGATAAAAGCAGTATATTTATTTCAGAAATAGAAAACGATATATTTTCGCATTACTCTGATTGCATAAGGAAGGACACAGTTTTTGGAAGAGTAATTGAAATAAGGCATTTTTCTGAGATTTTGTTTGTTTATCAGACGTTCAGTGGAGATGCTTGAATTGAAAGTAGCTGCAGGAAATATAATAATTATTGTGGCGCCAGAGATGACCTAATTTTTGTTTTTTATTTAAGTAAAGGGTAGGTATTGATTTTGCGTTGGGTTACTTTTTTTGGAATTGTATATGTATGTGTGATATGGTTACATTTGGTGATTTATCACTGAACAATCTTAGCTAAAATAACTTCTCAAGCTTTAATTAAACAAATTGTTCAAAAGTAAGACTGATTGATTTTTGTTAAAAAAATAAAAATGTTTTTGCGATACCAATGCCAGCCAACATGCAACTGATGCGGGGCAGTATCCATCAGCAACAACCCATCAAGAATTTTTGGATTTTAGTTTGCTTAAAGTTTGAGCATCATTTTTATGTTTGACATTATGAATACTTGATACGAAAAGTAATACCAGTTTGATGCATTTATGAATTTTGGGCGAGAGTGACTCCATCATTTTTTTGGACTCGGGAGAATTAAAATCATTCTTAAGGTAATTTTTGGTGCTGAATTCAAATCTATCAACCAATTTCCGCTTTCAGGTCAGGTTTTCGATATAATCACGTTAGAAAAGACAAAAAAAAGTCTGCAATTTTTGACGTTATGTAGCAACACGAGATTAATTTTTTTTTTCACAAATTGATAACGATTCCTGAAAGTACTCATCTTCTTCTTTAAAATTCAGTAGGATACTTTTATTATCTCTGGGAAGTATGTACATATGTATGTAGTAAGTTCCTAGCCTTCACTGGACCCTAACATACATTAAAAATAAACGCTTTGTATGGTATAATATGCTAAACACATGCATTTTGACAAGAAATTTCTTCGAGAGTAAAAGAGTAATTGGAGACATTTAAACTTAATTTTGAAGAAAAAAATTACTTAAGACCTTAAGTTGTAAGTTGAATAAATTGAGTTTAAAAAAACAATTTTCAAGGTTTATCAACTATCAAATTGATAATTGACAACCGTAATAGTGGTGTGTGACTTTCAAATAATATTTGTCCGGTTCTGGCAGGTTTTCATTTTATTTCAGAATTAAAAATCAAAAATAATTTCAAGGTATACTCAGTCACAAAAGAAAATATACATTGAACACTACAGAACACAGATGTATATCACTTTTGGGGCACATTGTAATTGTGAAAACTAATTTAGAGAAATGCTATCTCTTTCTCAAAAACCCTCTTTATCCCTTTTTTGCTCAGCTGACACTTTGATTGAATGAAGTGTCATGCGGGCTTTAGGCCCATTTGCTGATACGAAACTTAAATATTTAAGTAGAACATAAGCGCTTTTGTGACAGTTTACGCAGAGGAAAAAACACAGGCTTTTAAGTAGAACATATGTAAATGCTTGAGTTCGGTATCAGCAAACGGATCTTAATTAACTTGACTTAAAAAACAAATAAAATGATAGGGTATTGGCTTTTGAAAAAGCTATAGTGCATGTCCTTTCGTTGATTTTTTCAATTAAAGCAACTGAAACAGGGGGGGAGAAAGAGTTTTCCCCCATACCTACGATTTTTACTTGCGATATAAACATAGGTGCTTTATGGCAAGTTATACATTCGTACAAAAAATTTTAATCAAGATTATGATCAGAATTATCATTACGATGAAGGAAAGGCGAAAAAGGTGGGACTCGTAATTCTGTCTGTCTGTCTATTCATAAGCTTCCAAAATGGCTGGATCGATTTTCTTCAAACCTGGTACATAGTATCTAGTTTTTTGTGATTCCCCCCAAAAAATTTTAATTTTTTTTTTATAACCAAAAATAACGGTACCTGCAATACATTTTGTTTAAGCAATTTTACAAATTTATGAAGGTATCTCGAAAACAGCTCCATTAGTTATTAAAAAAAGTATCTCCTGGTGGGAAAACATTTTTCAAAAAATTGTTTTTAATTGTGTACCTTTAATGAACAATTTTTTTTTGTTTTTGATTTTCTTAGAAATAATAATTTTATTTCATGTACAAGCTTCCAAAAATTTCAATTGTGTTGCAAAATTTTTAAAAACTATTTTTCGGATTTGAAAAAAAATTTTGTTTGAAAAATCAATATTTCGAAAACAACTAAGTCAATAGTTTCTTGACACTTTTTAAAATATTTGAAAAAAACTGCAGCAAAAAATCTCATTTTGATAAAAAAAAATTTTGAACTAAATTTAAAGTGGTATACCTAGTATCTCACCTAGAAAGCTATTTTTATTTTGAATTATTTCATTATTGGCAGATCGAATAATTTTTTTTAATTTATGAATAATATTGAATACTAAAATTTTCAAAAAAAATATTTTTTGATCAAGAAAAAATTCAAAAGATTTGTTTGAAAATTTTATATTTCACAATCGGATTGATAATTTTTTTTAATTTAATTTTATCTGCATATTCACAAATACTTAAAATTAGCATACCAAAATTTGACCTTAAAAATGTTTTGAAAATTTTATATAATGTTTTTTTTTTTTACCACTCGAATGATTTTCAAAATTTGAATCTCATAAATTCATATTTATATTAGAATCCAGATATACCTTTTTTTCAGCTCAAACAATTAAGAGTTGTTTTAGCATTTAATATTCTAAGAGAATTGAACATAAGAACAAGCACGTGCGATCCAGTCGTGCATTTTATTTTACTAGAATACACATACCCAAGAATCATGCCCTAAAATATAATTGACAATTAAATGGACACCCTTTATGGATTGAAAGTTTGAAATGTCAAAAAAAAAGTGCTTCGGTGTATTTGTAACATTTTATTTTGTTGTTTTAAGATTTTTTTCTTTTTTTCTGGGTAGCGAAAATAATATTTTTAAAAACTACACTAAAGCTACATATAAAAATACAAATTAAATATCGTTTGAGATAATTTTTATTTAAAAAATAATGTCAAAATAAAAAAATTCATTCAACTAACTTTACGAATTTCTGTAACAAAACTGCTTAAATAATGAACGAAGTAAGTGACATGCTCATATTTTTACACGAATTTGAAAAATATCATAAAATATCATTCTTAATAGGTACACTGCTAAAGTCACGAAAATAAGCAGAAAATTTTTTGTGCATTATTTTCATAATGATGTCAGCAAAATGCTTACACAACCTACGCCAGTGAAATGTCAAAATTAACCGTCAGTTGCACTTGTCACTTTCTTTAAAAAAAAATATTGACAAAATTAAGACCATTTTTATACACCCGATGAAATCGATCTGATATTCGTTAAGCAATTATTGAAACTGGAACAAAAATTTCATACAACGCACAGTTAACCCACTTAATATGCTTTATTTAGTCTATAGGTATACTAGTATGTGAGAATGAGGTTTACAGGTGATATATTGAGTCCTTGAAATCAATTGAATCCCTTTGACAACGAAAAATGTTTTCTTTTTTTGTATTCGAAAAAAAAAAACCGTTTTCTTTGCCATCAAGTCACGACGCACATTAAATCCAACAAAATGATTGCTGGTTCAGCTTTATCTCGCACCAACAACAACAATTTGACAAATCGCAAAACAGTGTGTCTAAAAATAGCTTGAAGGGAAATAAAATAAAATGTCCTACGATAAACTAAACTACAATCTTTCACGCACGCATAAATAAATAAATATATATTGATGGGGGGGACTTCAAAGCCCCTTAATTCCAAAAAAAAATCAATATACGATTTTTGTTTTGTTTCCACCCCCACATATATGTGTGTACATTAGGGTGGTCCTTATTTTGGGTTTTTTTGAAAATCCAACTTGGATAGGCATCAAATGACTCTAAGTGGAGAAAAAAAATTTTCATAATTTTTTCAGATTTTTATTCCACCCCTCTGGTCTCCCTTTTTTCACTTCAAGGTACAAATAATGGAGTTAGGCTGATTCTTATAACACGCAAAAAAAAAGTCGGAACTTATAGATTAGATTCAGACGAAGAAAAAATCGAATCGGAGGGGGGGTCTATTTCCCCCCGTTCAGGCGGGAGGGGTAATTTTCTAAAATTTTGACCCAAAATAGAAAAAAAAAATATTAAAAAACAACGGGACCACTTACAATAGCATGCTATAGCTTTTTTTAAAGCCATGAATCCAGTCTCTAATATATTTTTTAAATCAAGTTTTTTTGTAAATAGTTTCTGAAAAAAATAATTTTCAAACGTAAAAAACTATTATGTTTGTTTTTATTTTTAAGGTTTGAAAATTATTTTTTCAAAAACTATTCACAATAAAAACTTGATTTAGAAAATATATTAGAGACTGGATTCATGGCTTTAAAAAAAGCTATAGCATGCCATTATAAGTGGTCCCGTTGTTTTTTAATAATTTTTTTCTATATTTGGTCAAATTTTTAGAAAATTGCCCCTCCTGCCTGAACGGGGGGGAATAGACCCCCCCTACGATACGATTTTGTTTTCGTCTGAATCTAATCTATAAGTTCCGACTTTTTTTTTGCGTGTTATAAGAATCACCCTAACTCCATTATTTGTACCTTGAAGTGAAAAAAGGGAGACCAGGGGGGTGAAATAAAAATCTGAAAAAATTAGGGAAATTGTTTTTCAATGTTTTGAATCGAATGAGGGCTATCCAAGACAATGTCCAATTTAAGGACCACCCTAGTGTACATACTTCCTGCGAGCAATGGTGTGTGTGGTGTATTTGTTTTATTTCCCAGGATACTTTCTCTGCTCCTGCCGCCAACGCCGCCGCCCGCCGCTTGTGTATTACAAAGAACCATTATTATAGTTGTTGGATATTCTTGTATTTTTGGGGTGGTATAGACGGGCTTTGAGTGTTTAAATAAAAATAAGTTGTTGTTTTATCGATCTATGAACGTATCGTATATCCACCAGACACCGCAGGATAACACCACCACCATACACAAACCACCGCAACCGTCACATTGTCGGTGCGAATTTTGCAGCAATAAAAATCGCAGAGGATATTTTTTGTTGTGAGTTATTTATACCCCCAGGAGGACTTCAAAAATTTATCATCCATGCACTTTGTTCAATGAAAATTGAAAAGAAAAGAAAAAAAAAAACAACCAGAACTTTCAACACAAAAAAAAAGTAACTTCCTTGTTGACCCAATTCAACCATCACCACACCATACTCTACCTATACCTCATCATTTGCTGCAGAAAGAAAATCCTTATTGATCGTATTACGTTGCAATGGGGGATTTAAAAAAATATGTTTCCTATGAAGGATATCATTTCCCCATGGATGGTGTTGGTGAGGAATTTCAATATCCTGAATATTGACGGGTTTCTTCTATATGCACGCTCATAATAATAACTCACACGAGTAGACTATACTCTTTTCTCACCCTCACTATATTAACCCCCACGGGTTTAATTGGAATGCAAACTACCACCCACTTTCATTATAATTATTATTGCACAAGTTCACAAGGACTATTCTGCTTAATGAGCCCGATAAGCATTTTATTTTCCAAATATAACGCAGAGCTCAAAGCCAAACAATGCTTTGAAGTTTCTTTGGTGAAATAGTAATACTTCTGAGTGCAATACTCACTCATTAGTAGATATTGCTGTTAGTATGGTATCGTCAGTTTCTAAGTATTGCTTTGAAGAATTTTAATCTGATCTTTTGGGAATCATTAAAATAGAAAAATTTTGGGAACTATTCCGTGACTTTTGATATTCTGCAAAGTAAAAGAATAAGTTTGCACAAAGCGTAGGTAATGGATACAAAAAAAAGTCAAAAGAAAATGAATTTGTGGTGGGAAAATTAACAATTCGAGTGAAAGTTAAATTTGTATACTCCAAATTGATTTTCTATTGGACAAATCCTTTTTCACTACGCTTTGGTAAACCCTAAATACATTTGCATTATAATAATTGTTCCGACAGCACTGGTACGATAGAAAAAAGTGTGTATTTTTGTGTGCAGCGCACTCTAGAGTTCGGGCTAAGATAAACACCTTCCATCATTTTACAGTGAATGGAACGTTAATGTCCGGATCTGAATTTGGACTAAGAAGTATAATTAATATTTCAACTATTTTCATGTTTCTTAGATAATATATATGCTTTACCGGCCAATCCTATAGCATGTCACCCAGTCAGGGGACTTAGAGTTACATTACAATACAAACACATAAAATTTACCCACTTGTGTAGACTTTTATTTTCAATAGCCTGGCATCTTTCTTAGAAAAACCCAGCATATTAAGCTGAATCAAATTAAGATCACAGTTGAAATTGATACATTTTGATAGTCATGTTTCAATAATTTCATGTATCGATTTGAAAATATATTTATAGCCACATTAAAAAAAAAAACCTCCAAGAGAATGTTGCCTCTTCCTATGATATCGTCATATACCAATTACTCAGGATATCCTCTTTAGGCATATGAATGTTTCTGCTATCTACTGTTTACACAAGCCATCCTGATTAAATACCCATTGTTCATGATCCTACTTGTCGATAAATGTCCTTCCTCTGGGCCCAGGGTACACATAAACATTCACATTGCTTTTAATATCCTCTCTGTTTCTGTATAAGTATGTACATATATTGGTTTTATCATCATTCTCCTAAAAGCATGCAGCGCATACCATTACACCATCTACCATCATCATCACATCTAGCATTCCCAATTCCAAGTCTCAAAAGTGCGAAATCCGATACTATAGCAGCATACTCTATGCCGATATGGAGGAAACTACATTTTGAAAAACCCTCTCTTTTCACATCGCTAAATGGCAAGCACGTAATATGATGCAAATGGAGAACCAAGTTGGTGTGGGGAAGGCTCAGGATGATGATGGAAAAGAGGCGGAGGGTGCGATAGTAATGCTTCGTAAGCAACTTAATAACGGAAAGCTTTCCGGTTCTTTAGATAAGCCAGGGTGTGGGCGGGTAATAGCAAGGCAAAGAGACGAAACATAATAACGGATATACCAGAGAGAGGGCTATAACAAAACAAAAACAAAAAAATAATAAGGATGCTCGCACAAGGTCGACATGCCATCATGGGTTGAGAAAATAAAAATGCTACACAAGTCGAGGCTACATCAAAGGAAGCGTTTTTCCGCGACTTGCCAAGCTACAGAATGTTAAATGGGGTATACTTACAGCTATCTTTTTTTTTCGAAACTAGATTTTATCACTATAAGCTCGAGTTTTAGTCTTACATAAATTTTTGTTTTTACATTATTTTATTTTCGTTTGTCATCGCATTTAACAGAGACATCGAAAGGGTAGCTATATATCTAGAAGGTATCTAAGATAGAAAAACACAATATAAAGGTAGAGGCTTTAGGCATGGCAGACAAACATAAAAGAAGTATTTTTTGCCAGAAGGGTTTCTCTGACAAAGCTTTGCTATTAAGAAACATATAAAACATGAAGTGGTTTTCTGAGAATATAGAATAAAATATACAAGGTGACTATGATTTACCGTTATTTATAGAATTGAGAGAAAAAAAGTGATTTTTTTGTTTGTTTTAATTAATTATACATTTATGTATGTATTAACATTGAAATTTAAGTTCTTTTTTGTGACTTTTAGTCCAAATCGTATGGCCCAGATGTTAGAGTTGGGCTCATCAGCTTTGTAATTTTTCATTGAAATTTGATTTTTTTATTTTAACCAGATAGAATTTTGAAATACAGAATTTTGCAGTATACAGAATTTTGATATACCTACAGAATTTTTCGTTCACAAAATATTAACCAGCCAAAATTAAAACTTGAATTCTTACATTCAGATCACATCTCGTTTAAGAAAAAAACATGATAAAATGGGAAAATAAAAATCTTTAAAGAAAAGGATCAATCAAATCAATATTGTTGGACCACCAAGGAAAATGACAGTGAAATGCATTTTTTTTAATCCAAAAAGTCTCTTTTTGCACGGTTTCTATAAAGGCATTGAAAGGTATGCCCGGGAACTTTATTTTAAAACTTGTGAAATGTGACTTTTCAGTTTCAAAACGTATGTTTCGATCTGATTTTCTTCAATATCAAAACAAAAACAAAAATAAAAATAAAAACAAAAACAAAACAAAAACAAAAACAAAAACAAAAACAAAAACAAAAACAAAAACAAAAACAAAAACAAAAACAAAAACAAAAACAAAAACAAAAACGAAAACGAAAACAAAAATAAAAACAAAAACAAAAACAAAAGGGCAATTCCATGGTAACTCACGTTACATTTGGGAGAGTTTCACGTTCTCTTTCATTAAAATTTCCATACTTATATAAATATAAATAAAACAAAATATAAACTCTATACATGGTAATGATTTCGACTTCTAGGAAAAAATAAAATTTTTGGGAAAAATAAATTCTTTCTTAGTAAAAAATACTAAAACATGTTGGTAACTCACGTTACCATATTCGGACACGGGTTTTGTAGCAGTACTATGCATATTTTCTAAAAACTAAACAAACCAATAAATGTTAATAGGTTCATTGAATTAGATATCAGAATTTATTAGCCTTTTTATATCTGTACACACATTTTAAATTATTGAAAATATTTTATACAAATTTAATAAAATACGTGGTAACTCACGTTACAAAAAGTCGGTCACTCACGTTATTTTTAGTTTTTAATTTAAAAATTTAGGGCTTAGCCTTTCATAATTTTATTTTATTTTTAGCCGTATGCTTATCTTGTAGGATATTTTGTAATTCTAATTTTAGAACTAGCGAACAATAGACAGGGGGCGAGAGAAATTTTCCATTTTTCTATCTTCATGTCCACGTTTTCATGGAATTACCCAAAAACAAAAACAAAAACAAAAACAAAAACAAAAACAAAAACAAAAACAAAAACAAATACAAATACAAAAACAAAAACAAAAACAAAAACAAAAACAAAAACAAAAACAGAAACAAAAACAAAAAATAAAAACATTCCACTATTTTCGATTTTCTTCTTCTTCACATTTATGTACCTACAATGTGTTGTATTTCAGTTTCAATTCAATTCAATTTTGCTTTATTGAACATTTCTATTTACAATTGGCTTAAAAATAATTTATAACTATTAGATACATTGATAAATAATAAAATTTTGTTGGCACATAAGGGGCCTAACGGTATACATTGGTAAAATTTTGAATACAAATAAGATTTATAATATGTGAAAACTTAATATAAAAGTCAGTTTGACTTTGTCGTCCTCGGGTTGTTCAGTCCCGGTTGTCCAGTGGCAGTGCATTTATATAGGATGGGGGATAGAGTTGGCGTTTAGCCACGGTAATGTGCTGACCCTGGGTCATAGTAGAAGTGTCCTGCTTCATCGTTGGTTGTTGTAGTTATATCCAGAATTTCCTTGGCGCCTAGGTACCTTGGTTCCGGATGTCGTTGTTGGTTTATCATCCTTCTCATCAGTTGATTAGGGTGGTTGGCGATGTTTCTAACCAGTTTGTCTGCAGATAGCAATAAGTACTTGTCCAGGGGGACTGTATTTCAGTTTGCACGACACCTAGCGGCCAACTGTTACGGTTCTAGGATTTTGCATTTTTTTTTTCAATTTTGTTGAATTTTAATTAATTTAATTGAATATTTGTTAATCCATCTCGATTCTATTATTAATCTTCTTTTAAATTACAGCATTAAGATCCGATAAATGAACCCACTCAAGTCTTGAAATTTCCAACTTTTCATGAGATTTATGCCTTCAAGCTATATTAATGTTCGGAATGTAAGATATTTGCCAATTAAAAAAAAGTCAAAGGCAACATCTTAAAAGTTCATCACAAAGGTATTTTATGATGAACTCTAATAAAAGCAATTGCTTGTAAAAAAAATTAATTAGAAATCTTTCGTCATGCACTCAAACTTCAATTAGCCGCTTTGAAGTAGCTACCAAAGACTTTGCGCGTTGCATTCCTCTTGTAAAGTTGGTCTAGTATAAATGCAAAAAAAAAAAACATACAAACATACACAGTCAAAGTTAATAGCCTCATCGTCATCATCCTGTCATCAACTACTCCAACAGGGCTCTTTGAAAAATTCTTTTAAACTTGAAACACGTTTGGACTTTTGTAATGGTTCGACTTTCAGCTATGAAGAATCTGTCCACTCACTCACTACTTACTGATTGCGTAACAAACAAATTGTAAATTCCTACAAACGAGATAGTAGTTATACATCTATAGGTAAAAAAATATGCCAGAGATGAGTTAGAAAAATACAGAAAACTCAATCAAATTGCAAACCATTATGAAAATAAAAACGAAGAATAAAATTGAATGCATCCACTGTGATGTATAAAGTGTGTTCTTTCGTCAACCAATTGAATTGTAATAATAGACAGAAATACTGTGTACAGTGTTGCCATTTAAACTTTACAATCATCTTCTTCTGTTTCAAAATCGGCTTCATGGGTCTTTTTTCATAAACAATAAACTACAAAAGATTAACTGCTATTATAATGGCTTGTTTTTAGAGTCAACTTTTACACGAACAACTGAAGCGATTTTAATTAAAATTTAATCAACAAAACATTCCAAATAATTTTGGCCTGACATTTGAAGCATAGTTTTTGTCTTTGTTAATCAGACTTTGAAACTCTTAAAGAAACTGTCTATACATTTTAAGGTTTTTCAGTTACATCTGCAGCTAAATTTTTTGTTTTATATAAAAACGCAAGTAAGTCGAGCTGTCAAAACTCTGACGAAAGTAAAAAATAAAAACAGTAACTATTGGCAACTCTTGCTGTGTCACATATGTACTCGTAGAAAAACAACTCAATTCCTGTGAGTGCGACAGGTAATGAGAATCGGATTAAATTGCGGATTGCATAGGCAACAAAAGCATCAACTTCAGACTCTCAGATAGGGTATTGGGGCATTCGTGCATCTATTGCACTGACTACTATCACTCTAAAGCCGAACCAATCCAATATGCAATTAAGAATTGAATTTCTATATACGCTTGAGGTCATGGCACCCGGAGGCCAGTTCCATTCGTATAATATTATGAATGTTTGTTTTGGTCGACCATCAGCCAATCGCTTGAATTCCTATACAGTATATTAAGAGATCATATTGTATGTTATGTATGTATGTATTTCGTTCGAATGTGTGTTTTTGTATCTATAGTTGTCAATTACAATTGTGGTTTGGTTTTCAATTCGATTCGGTTCAATTAAACTTAAAAAAAAAACATTGAATTTGCTAATTAGTTGCAAATGTAAGCAAAAGCCATTATGCCACAGATTGAGTATAATGCGCCATCAGATAGATGTATTTATTCAATGCACATATCGATCAATTTTAAATAACTAAATAAATTTGAACCAAAACTCCATCAGTTTGGGAGGCAACCAAAAGCTTGTCAACAATTTTGTGTGGTTAATTAATTTTATGAAATGATGGTAAATGCATGAGCATGAATTTAGAGAATTTTATTTGAGTATTCTTTTTGAATGTTATTTGAATCCTTAACGGTGATTTATTATAGGTGAATTTGATTTATGTACTATGTTATTTACATACTATTTATGAAATTTATTTGACATCGAACAAAATAATCAAAAAATACCAGTTTAACCATGCAAAAACCCTCTTATGAATTCAATATAATACGCCTTATACAAAATGTCAAAAAGAATTGATTCCAAGTGCAGTGCTGCATCCAGCTATAGATAGATTTTACTGCATACAAACTAATGTATAATATTTTCCTTCTAAAACTAACACACATAATATGTATTTTCGAAAAAGAGTCGAAGAAGTGTTTTTTTTTATTTTTGACAATGTTGCGTTTGGCCTTCGATTACTTGGATTACTTTTGAGTCCTAAATCACAAGGAACTCAGCAATAAATAAGAACTACTGGATCTGAAGCATAGTCCCCCGCTTCCATGCAACAAAGTTACTCTACCTACATGAAGTATATTTTATTATTTTTTGTATTCTCAAAAACTAGAAGGCATTTAAGCATGTATTTCAGTGTTTTACCGAAAATTTATAAGAGCATTAAATTAAAAAGAATATATATAAACTTGGGAAAATCCAAAAGCTATTTTTAAAAGTTTTGAGTTTGAAGTTTTATTTTTCAAAAACTGTCGATGCAAAAATTATATTTTACCCTCAACCACCTACCTATTTCAGTCCCATAACGACCTGGATATGCGCGGTCCTGGAGACCGCTCACATATTTTTACCCTGAATTCAGGATTCCCGGTGTTAACTAAATAAAAAACATAATAAAATAATTATTAACACTATTAGGCTTTATCTAAAAGACTCAAATAACATAATCTTAAGTAAAATTTCGCAATACGAGCATTCTTGATATCTTCAAAAATTAACTCTTTTTAGCACACAAAATGGCAATGCTCATACAATAATTTCTGTAGCAGTGGGAACTTAAAATTTCAACTTCTAAAATTAGTTCTTATAAATTAAAAACTTCGACAAAATTGCAGTCCACCAATATTCACTATTTTTCTTTGTAGATACCCTACATTTTTCTTGAAATATTTCGAAATACTCGGTTGTTGCAGGGTCCATGTCACTATAAACCTCGGCTGGCATTTCTCCGCTATCAGACATATCTTGCTGGGGTAATGATTTCAATATTTTCGTAACTTCTATTTATTTGAACAACAGAATAACAGTACTTAATAAATACAAAAAAAATCACATAACCACCTATGTGCAGTCTCAGAAACCGCTGAAAAAATATTTTTACTAAACCAGGCCAAACGCGTGCTTCTTCACTCTCCAAGCTCGTTGGAACCAGGCCAACCGCGTGCACTTCTTCACTCTAGAAGCTCATAGGCGGTACAAGTTGATTACTTAAAAAGGTACATGGATGCACTCTGTCACACGACACGCACATATTGAAATATTCGAATTTTAAAACTCGTCGGTGTCTCTGAGAGGGTTAAGAAAAAATCCAATAATGGATATATGTAAGCTTTGAGAAAATCTATAGAATTTCACTCCAGATATTACTGTTGTTTGGATTTTGTTTGTTTCTATTTTAAGTTAGATTATAAGAAATTCCCCCTTCCACCTGAGTGGGTGGATATGAATCCGTTTCCTGTCCTATGCAATGTTTTCTTCAAAATTTTCAAAATTTTCTAACTGATGGCACTGAACATAAAACACAAGAAGCAGTTATGCTAAACTGAACAACAAAATCTAAAAATTAAGACATTTTCAATTTAATTCAGCGCTCAGCTGAATAAGAAAGAGGAAGATGTAAATCTTTCTTCTAGTAATGTGTTCAACACATTCATTTAAGTTCAATCAATTGAGTAGTACTACAATCTCTAAGTTGCACACAAACTATCGTTGTATATCGCCTAGTAGTGCAGAAAAAGTAATATTATAATAGAAATACTGTTTATGTACCTATTTTAATAAATTTAATTTAAGAACCAATAAAGCAGATACCCTGCCGATGCCGGTGCTTGTTACACTTTATAATAAATACATTTTTTCTTAGAAAATATCTTTTACCTAAATATATCTGCACCCTATTTGTAATAAACAAAAAACTATTATATTTATTAAAATGGTCCACTACGGCGTATACGTACTATTATTCAAAACGATAAAGTAGGCAAGTGGCTGCGAATAGAAAAACAATACCCAAATTTTGTCCTTCATCTCACGAAGTGACGTAACTCGCAAATTGTAGTTTTTGAGATTTGGGCATATATGTGCTTGGTTAACTTCATTCCATATTTCTACATCATTAGATTCCCTGAAAAATGTCTGGAATATGGTTCAATGCGTTATGACATAGTTGGCATAGCTGCAATTTTAGGTAAAAAGTTTCTCACGAACAGACGTAACTGCAATTATGTGGGTAGCAGTTTTCCGTTTCATTGGAAATTATTGTGCAAATAAAGTGGTTTCAGGTACTAGGTGCATTTATCGGTGAGTAGAAATAAAAAAGCTTTAAGTTTATGCTAAGATGTTGCTACTGACCTATCACTAAATTAAATTTAAATTGCATTCGGTTCTTCCTGTTTACAATACACTGTCAAACAAAAATTGTCAATACAAGGCTTATGGGTGAGCTTTTTTCAAAACAGTAATACCTGTGCATACTGTCACAACACTAAAATGCCTCACTAATAAGCTTTTTTCAAAACAGTGGTGTCTGTGTATACTGCCACGACACTAAAACTCGTCACTAAAATTTCTCACGAACTGACGTATCTGGTTGATCGATTATTTGTAACTGTTTTAAGTATTGCATTTACATTGAATCTCATATTATTTGAAACTTTAACATATTCTTGTAATCTTACAAAAAAAAAATACCAAAACCGTTATAAAGCACAGAAGTTACGCTTATAGAAGGAGGACACAAAACTAAAAACTGCTCTCCTGTAAAATATTGAAAAAGCAGATACGTCAGTTCGTGAGAAAAGGGACGATTTGTGTGATTAATTTGATTTCAAACTCATCAAAAAACTGATCATGTTGTCAAAATGGTGATGAAATAAATTGTTGAAAAGGTAAGATACTCAAAAATCTACAGCTGTGTCTAAAATCAACATAATTATATATTATACAGAAAAATATGAAACAAAATTTTTGATTTGAAACTTTTTTAATCACAACTGCAACTATAAGGGCATCACACGATAATTCTGCGTTTCTGCCCTTCACTGTGTGCCACACAAGTTATGTAAGGATGTATTCAATTTTGATAAACATGAAAAACTAGAAAAACAAATATTAAATAATGAGAAAACTCTGATATAACTTTATAAATTGATTTTAGTATGTAAAAATGATTCAAAATTTTAACATTTTGACGGGGGTTTTGAGGCTACTCAGACGTCGGTCGTGACCATATGTGTTTGTAATCAGTGAATTGAGGACCTCAGAATATATTACGTTTGAAATGGTTTCCCTCACTAATTCAATTTTAGAAAAAGTGGTACTTCTGAAGCACTTTTCTCATAAGCGGTACCATTACGTGTTGGCAGAGGAATGTATTTGTTATCACCTTCGCCTGAAATACCTACTTATAATATCGTCAGCCTAGAGAGAAAAGCAGATAACTCCTATTTTGCATCTTTTACAAACAATTATTTTAAAAAAAAGTGTTTGCATTATTTTTAATAAACCAAAATTACATTAAGTATTTTTCTATACTTGTCATTGCTAAATTCAGTTAAATTGAAAATATTTTGAAGATTTTTATATTTTTTAGCAATTTTTAAAGTGGTCTATAATTATAAAAAAAAATGTGGAGTTTGCCGTTTTTTACTCTAAGCCGTCTGGTTTCCTTTCATGCCAAAAATATATTGCGAGCACTTAGGCTATTATCATAAGATATTGAAAATTTTCAAAGGTTGATTCCAAGTATAGTACAAAATAATAAAAGTGAGCACATAAGTAACGAAATTTTCCTCAGTCTTCTTTAACTTTCTTAAGGGAAATAGAGACAAAATATAACAGATTTCATTCTTATACATGCATTAGGTTAACTGTTTTATTTTAAATGACGCACCCTCTTTTTTTCCAAATAAATACAAAACAAAATTCTTTTAAGATTTTATCTCATTATTTTACCACTAACCCAGCCCTAAAATGAAAGCGGGTTTTATGGGAAATCATATTCAATCAAACAAAAAACATAAAAAAGAAGCCATGTAGGCCTTAAAGAGAAGATGGTGGTAGGCATCACTAATACTATATTGGTAAAACTATTAAAGTTGGGCATTCACGTTCAGACAGTCGTAGGGACGGTCACAATGTTCGTAGAGATTTTCAACGAACTTCGGTACATACGAGGTCCATTCACAATAGAACCTGTCAAGTTTCCGTAGAAAATATCTACGAATCTTGCGACAATCCTTGCGATCGTCTCTAAACAGAACTGTTACCGAAACCGAAACAAAAAAAAAAAACAATTTATCAACTGGCCATTTACGTTGAGACAGTCGCAAAGACTGTCGATCAGACTGTCACAGAACGCCGATAGTCGAAAGTTGCACCCCGTTGAACGGACGGTGTGCCGAAAAATTCTCAGTAGTTGCTGGTCCTTATTTTGTATTTATTTCGTCTACTAGAAACAATTCTAAAATTAGCATACAGTTTGACAATAATTTATAAACCGAGCACTTAGTAGTTCATTCACTACATCTGGGTTCGATTTCCAGCGGTTGCCACCTAAAAAGAAATGTTTTTCCCGAGGAACTTCCTCTTGCGGGGAACTGACAAATCCTCCAAGAGTATACTTGTCATGAATTAGTGCTTCTCATCTAGCCGTTCGGACTCGGCAAAAAATTGTAGTTCACTTTCATTCCTGCCAACAACACGCACACAAGAATGGTTGGATCACCAGGCCCTGGTTCTCCACGAGCTGTTGCGCCAACAAATTTATTCATTTTAGTTCATTCACTATACGTCCATAGGGTCGTGTCGTAAGGTTCGTTGAAATTTTCAACGGACTTCCGACCAGTCGTTAGTCACACGGTCCGATGTTCAAATGTTCAACAAAGGTATACGACTGAAGTCCGTCATCGGACCGTACGGTCCTTACGACAGCTTTAACGTGAGTGGCCCACTTTATCAATTGACTCTAAGTTAAATCAGAGATAGTTGATCCTGTAAATAAATTGAATACGACTTAGCTCAGATTTATGTTGCTATTTACTGGACGAATAAGTTTAACTTTCAGCTGTTAAAAATCAATTGAAATCAATGCGTGACACTATGGAAATCACCTTTTGATTATTGAAATTGATATGGCGCTAGTATAGAAATCACCTTTTCCATAGAGTTAAATCACCAAATTAGGAGTTAACTTGGGATTTAAATTGACTTTGACTGACAAATACGTTTCATTAGTAGACATCGGGCCCTTGTTGCCCAAGCTATCTCTCAATCTTTCAGTAAATATCAAAGGATTAATTTAACAAAAGAAACGTTGGTTTTGATGCATTATTGAATAAAAGAAAAAAAAATTAAATGACGAAAGATATACCAATTTATAACAATTGTATATTATAAAGGTATCCACCGTTTATTTGGTTTTGCAGGAACAGGGTTCACCACCTGGTGGTGCCACCCGGTGAGTCACTTACAGTTTTTGCAAGCCACTTGAACCGCGAGTTGTTGGACACAGTCTTGAAAAATTGCTAACAATGATTTTCTTCCATTCGGTTGTTTTTGGCTTATCGTTAGTAGCCAAATGCAAACAAAAAAAAGGATTTTGAATTGAAGAAAATCACCCACACATATTTTTTTTTTAATTTTCTGAAATTTCATTTTGATCAAAACAAATTAATCCCCTTAATTCAATTCTAGTATAGTCGTACGTTGAAAATGAAAATTTTGGCGTATAATTCATATCATAACTCATGGAATTTTTCCTTGAAACGAGTACCTATTTTAAGGTACAGTCTCTTTCTTTTGTTAATTTCCGTTTCTTCCGTAAGTTTAAATAAAACGCACCATTCACTTTGCTAGTCAGGAATCAACTCTGCTACATTTCATTTATTAATCGTATATATTCCTACCTATCCGACAGCCAGCTTCCCCTCTTACATATTCCAGGTTACTTATTGTTCGTTTTCTCTTTTTTACTGCCACAACTCGGCTATCCTGACATTGTAATCGTCCCGATTTACGCCTAGTTAATAATTTATTATTCATTTAAGGTTTTATTTCATACTTAATCTCTGGCACTTCGGGACGAGAACAGTACAAATAATGTTCTTGAATAATTCTAAGGAATTTTTCTTTTGTTTTATATGACAATTCATTATTTTTCAAAATGATATCTTCTTCATTAAGTGTTGAACCAAGTTTTCCAATACAATTATTGTTTAAATTTTGTGCATCATCAACTATTACCTATATATTTAAAAAATCTTTTACATTCATTTTCATACATATCATTTGTCTTTTCATTTGTACTTTCTACTATCTTTTGTAATTTTAATTTAGCTTTCTTTAAGAAATCCCGCCCTAAAATAGCAGGATATTACATTGTTTCATCTGACACTACTAACATTTCCATAGGTATACTTTCATTTTCAAATATAACATTCAAATTTGTCTGTCCAATTATGGACAAAGGACTTTTATTTATTCCACAATATGAACTAAAGTTTGATATGTTTTTAAAATTTAATTCATTTTTTCCCATAAAAATACTTAAATAACTTAATTTAATCAGGCTGACTGGACTGCCGGTGTCTAATAGTGAATCTAATGATAAATTAATATAATCAGATAATACAAAGATTAAATTTCTTACGCAATCTTCCTCGGAATCGGAGTCAATATATCCGATTGCTGGCACCTTCTTTCTCTTTGGGCATTGAGCCGCTAAATGCCCCATCTCGGCACAAACGTAGCACGCACCTGGCTTCCTTTTCTCCTTTCTGCATTCAGTTGCCATATGTCCCACTGAGTTGCAGTTGAAACAGCGAACTTGCTTCCTGATGACACTTGATGCCTGTCGTGATGTTGTTGCTGTCGGCCTCATTTTCGGCTTGGCTGGACATTTAATTGATTTGAAGGCTTCCAGCAACTGCGTCTTTTTGGTGAAGCATTGCAATCTGGAACTTGATGCCAGCTTCTCATCCGGTATTCCTTCAATGATATGCTCTATCATTTCGTCTTCCTCTATTTGAAGTCGGCTGCCAAGAATTATTTTTTCTTGAAAATAACCCTGAAAGGTTTCGCCCTGCAGCCACTTCCTCAGCTCAAACACTCGTTTCCGTTGCAACTTAGATGAGTGATCGTCAAAAATCTGTCTCATCTCTAACATTAGTTCATTAAAAGCCACAGTTGTCACATCTCTTCTTGAGTGAAACCATTTGAGTGCCTTGTCTTTTAGTTTAAGAGACACTAGCACTCTCATGTCACTGTCATTCAATTTGTAAGCAGCGCGAACATTCTCCAACTGCTTCTCAAAATGCTCAAACGAATCGCCAGTGCCTTTAAAGTCGACAACGAGCTCTTTAATTTGACCTACATTTTTCGTTTCTTTGTGTTCATTCATTTTTTTCAGCCACTCATTTTCTTTCTTTAGCAATTCATTTTCCTGTTCTTTTAACTTCATTTCTCTCTTCATTTGTTCGATCTCTTTTGCTAATCGTTTGCTGTCGTATACGTTCTTTTGTCTTTCATTTGTATTCCTATCTTTTTCCTTACTGTTGGCTGGCTCTCTTTCATTTGTGTTCTCCTGTTCATTATTATTGTCGTCTTCATCATCAGTATCGCCGTTGTGTGCTGCTCCATCGTTTTCTTCCCCGTCATTTTCATTTGTGTTGGTAAGCGACTCAGAATCACCGCGCAGCTGCACTGGAACTTCCATGAGTCTCAGTATTAGCTCCGCCTTGTTTCCATTGGTTTTCAACTCCAATGCATTCAACCACAATTTTAACTGTGGAACGGTGTATTTTTTTGAAGCTATCAACATCTGCCATCGTATGTATTGTCTGTGTTGTGTGTTTTTTTGTCGCTAGTTCTTTGTCTCTTTTAGGGCGAGGCTCGAGTCTCAAATTTATTAAAATAAACTGCGTACGCTGACGCCAACGGTCGTTTGGGTTTTTTCGTTTTATGTATTTTTTGTGTGGATTTTACCAGCTCACTCGCGAGGGCCAAACAGAATATTAAATTTTATATGCTTATGGGTACGATGCGACACAACTTAGGACACGTAGCTATACAGATATAGATAAACTCGCGAGGGGTTCTTATTTTTTTTTTCGTTCAATTAGACTCTTTCTTTATTCTTCTTTTTTTTTAACTTTCGCTTTGTCTATTCTTTTGCTTTCTAATTATTATTTTATATTTCTTTATCGGTGGGTAAAATCGCACTTCTGAATTTCAAGCTGAACTCTTTCTATCATTTGTAATTTCGTTTCTTTTGTTACTTTTAAATAAAACGCACCATTCACTTTGCTAGTCAGGAATCAACTCTGCTACATTTCATTTATTAATCGTATATATTCCTACCTATCCGACAGCCAGCTTCCCCTCTTACATATTCCAGGTTACTTATTGTTCGTTTTCTCTTTTTTACTGCCACACTATGCATACCTAATCGGTTCTAAAGGGGAAAATGAAAACACCCTCACCACTTGATATATTTCTTGTCTAGATTTAACCTACACGCCCAATCTTTTTGCCGAATCTTATGCTTATGAATTAAGTGAAGTTTAATCTTGCGATACAGGAATAAGAACGGCTAAGTTCTTTAAAAAAAAAGAAAACATTAAAGAATTTCCACTTTATGAGACATTAATGAACCTAAAACCCATGGCTACTTCTCATATCATGTTGAAAACTTTTGATATTTCTCTAAGTCGTAAAGCAATTAGGCTGGAAAAAATTACTTTCTCATTTTGGAGTTTCCTTTTCAGTTTCCGATTTGTTTTCCTTAAAAAATTCACAATGTATTTTTAAGTATGCTAATTTTTTCCTTGTCACCTCAATTTCCTACATAAAAGCTCTTTTGAAATTAATTTATAATCAGGTCATTACAGTGAGCTCTGTTATATGTATTGTTAAAACACCAACCTGCTCTGATAACTTATAGAAGACTTATAAGGAAAGGATGAAGCTCTACAGCAGGCACTTGTTTTCTTTCAAAAAATTTTAGCATTTTTTTAAGGAAAATAAAATAAGTTAAGAGGTACTATCGGCAATGTTTTTCATTCTTTTTTTTATTGCAGCATTTCCCAGTTGTAAAATTTATTACGAATTAAAAACAAAATCAAAGTCAAGTGACTTTGCAATCAACTATGCAAACTACAATTATTGCATTCAAGTATTTTTAATGAAGTGAGAAAATTATTTTGTTGGAAAATAAATTGAGTTCTGCTTTTTTAACTATGTTGTTGAAAACTTTTGAAGCACAACAATGTAACGGTAGTCTTTGGGAAAAGCAATTATTGCAAAACAGTACCTATTAAAAATATAATCAAACACCTGTTACTCATGGAAATTAAGTAATTACATTTATTCAAAGGGCAATTCGTTATTTTGTTAAGTGTCAACAAATTTCAAGGTTCAGATCGATTAATAGTTGGTTTTCACCACTTCCTCTCACGGTGTTTAACTATTTCCAATAATTCATGAAATTCTTGCTTTCAAATTTATCATACTGTGTGTTTTATGTTTTTTTTTTCATTTCTTTTTAAATTATTTAATTAAATTTGATCAAAATCAAATAAAACATCGATAATTTGCATCTGTCTTTTATTATTAAACCCTTAGACGATTGACTGACAGTTTTATTGATTTAAAAAAAAGAATCAATCTGAAATGTTTAATGGAATAAGGGTACCATAGGGTTGAGAACAAAAAAAAGTACCCAAGTACTATCCAAAGCTCATCTATCAAAATGTCAACCATTTTGAAATAATTTCTATCCCTTTCTCTTTTGGCACGTTTCCATAAAACTGACTTTAATAAATGCCTTAATTTATCCAATAACAAATATCACAGGACCGCAGTTAAGTTTAACACGATACCAACAAAGCAAAACTGCTTCTCAAAAGGTCAATGCTCTAATTAGAAATTTGAATATTAAAACATCACCCTAAACCTCAGCGTGTGTATGACCTCTCAAATTAAAAAGGGACATTAAAAAAAAAAACACGACACAAAAAATACGAAAACAAAAAAATACCCCCTAAGACAAATTACTATTCAACCAAGCCTACCCGTAGATATGTACATCTCGGGTGTCTCATTAAGACCATTTTCCCTTAAACAGGTAGGTATGTATATAGGCTCATAAAGCCTGTACATGCAGGATGGATGTTAAGACCGTTAGCCATTTTTATAACCTGGTGAACGAGTTTTACTTTTATTCCGAAACAAAAAACCTCACTTATCTACTTCACCCCTCGATGCCGCAAAGCAGATTTTCGCGTGCGTGTTTTAGCTAAAGAACAAACAATAGAAAGTGGGTAAGTCAGATGGGGGTGGGCTAACCCCTTTATCGACCCCATAATACAGTGTACAGTAAAATTACTTTGGCCTACAAAAAAATGAACAACTGAGGGGGTGGCAGGCGTTAGCTCCGTTAGAATAGTATTGTCATCAAAGACCACCACCGCACCGGTAACACAAGGATTAAGGCCTGGCTGAAAAACTGTGAAGTCAGTATACATTTTATGAAATTGTACTTTCCATTCCACCTTTTGGTTACTCGGGGGTTGGAGCAGTTCTGGGGTTTGTATCTTCCTTGCAGCCGAGCCAAACTACCAACACGAATGCATCGATCGATTTTTACCGTCAGCAATTTGATGGTACCAGGGCTGTATTTGACAAAAAAGAGTATACTGTTAATTGCGAAGAACAATATCATTTTGTTTGCCAGAATTTTCTTTATTTAAAGGGAGGTTTAATTTGGATATTGGAAGCTGCTATGGCTGGTAGTACCTACTTAAGTTTCAAGCGACAATAAATAACTAAAAGGCTTTGAATTGAATTTCTTAGCTGACGAAGTCCAACTCAAACAATGTTAGAATCCAGGGTACCTGACACCTGAAAAAGGTATAATTTTTTTGGTATCAGCAAACAAAATTCAGCGGTCTAACTGCTTCCCATAAAAATATTTTCCCTTAAAACTAAGCGCCTTGAAACTTCATTGAATGCCTCAATGTATATAAAATTGGTTTTGAGGTAGCTCAGGGTTTGCATCTATGAATGTGTACCTACATGCATTTAAAATGCTATTCCAATGGGTATATGAAGATATATGTTGTGTCATTCTTTACTTGTTTTGTTTTTTTTTATTTTGTGAAAATATAAAAAGTCGATATAGTTGACCTGAATTTGAGTATTGTAGTCAAGTTCTTGTTCATCTATACTCGGTATACGTATATATAGTTGTCATGGGACCCTGTAATCAGCCTTCTTATATACTGATGGTTAAATTATTCTAAAGAAAGAAATCCTGAACGATATTCAATTGAAAAAAAGGATGAGAATATACGACAACAACAGAAGAAATAAAAAAACCAAACGGAGGTTGAGGTTAGAAGCTACAAAGAATCAGGAAGTTCGAGGGATTGAAGTAGGTTTGTATGTTCACAATCGATATAAATTCTATTGGGCGTTTGTGTGGTTTCCTGAATAAGGATTTTCCGAGTAGAATTGTGAGTGTAAACAAGGAATTTCCTACAGAGAAACTATCTTTAAAAAAAAACCGCACATAAGAGAGAGGTTAGTATGAATATAGATTTTAGATAGAAAAAAATCCAAATACTTCCATTTGAGATTCCTGATCTCAGCTCAGCGTGGAATTTCTTATCCTATATATGGCAACTCCAATGCAATTTTGTTGAAATTTGCACTCATCTTTTAAACTAAATGAAATTCCGTCATGCAAATTTCTTTTTTGTTGGTTATCATGGAAGATGCAAAAATAAGAACCTGCATAAGCGGATAAGAATTTGTTTCCATTTATTTTTATCAGCTGTAACTCGCAGAAGCTTTCTTCAAGGAATTTGATTTTTCTCTTCAATCGTAAACTAATTTTTTTAGAGGAAAATCTTTTTTTTGTGAGAAGGCGGTAAGTAGGTAGGTAGTAGCTACTATAGCTACTTTACTTTATATACATATAGATGTTGTTATTTATTTATTTCTTTTTTCAAGGGCTATAAAGGAAATAAAGAATTACCAAATATCCTTTTTTACTTTTAGAGAGTTTTAGGAAATAAAAAGACATCAAGCTGGATAAGTATTAAAGGATTAAATCTAGAGCAAATGGAATGGATAACGGGACAAAAGAATTTGTTTGTTTAATTAAATTTCTGTCAAATGGAAATTATTTAGCATGGAACTTATTTAACCTTTAGAGATTGTTCGTGGGTATAAACGTATATCCTTGTTATAATTTGGCCTTTTTTATATTTTGGTTTACAAAAAAAATACCTTTTTATGTAAAGATGCTTATATCTATATAGAGAATTTGTAAGGATAGAGATAATCAGTTGAATTTAGAAGATAGTTAAGCAAAGTATTTGAATAAAATTTTACCTTTCAATGAATGAGCTTTACAAAAAGGTTTAAAAATACAAAAGCGAATTATTTTCCTTGAAATTTTCGCTTGGGAATTTATAACCTGAACTATATCTTTTGGGTTCGATAGTTAGTGTGTTAAGCTTATTTATTTGTTTAGGTTTTTATTTTTGTTAGCTGCTTTGGGTTGTTCTAGGCTTAGTGTCCGATATTATTGCCAGGTTTTAAAAGCATGCTATCTTTTGTGAAAACATTCTTAAATTATCTCAAATCCTACAATCGTCCACTCATTTGACTTGAAAAATATTGCAATTATTTGTTCCCCTATTCATTTTAGAGCAATCAATTGAATGCAATCTTTTTGGAATTCCTTGCATTCTTCTCCACTCTTTTGCATTCCTTGCAAACTCTTATATTTAAATCACTCTTAATTTGTTTCATTTACCTGGTTCATTAATATTGTTCTTTAATTTAAAAGTGAATTAAGGAGTTCAAAGTTTTCAAATTATACTATCATATTCTGTTAAATAAATAAGAACAATGCAACAAAGTGCTATAGCTGACAGCAGTTTTTTTTTTTTTTTAAACAAGTCCTTTGGCAGAAAAAGGTTCGTTTAAAAACAGTGAATGCTTATTCTTGTAGGTTCTCTGAATTAAGCAAGGTTTGACTTGGGTTCTCGTTCTATTGTCATGCATATTGAAATTTGGTCATATGGCTTGGAGTACTAGGCGTTATGTTGTCATAAAGAAAAAATGTTAACGGGGCCTTAGTACGTGCGGGTAATGCAGAAGAAAAAAGTGTGAAGAATGCAAAAGAATGCATGAATTCTTAAAAAAGATTTTACCCAATTAGCTGTCGTCAAATGAATGGGGAAACATGATTGCAATCTTTTTAATTTCATATAAAAAGGAATGTAGGAGGTCGCAAAATGAAGTCAATGAATGCAATCTTTGGATTGAATGCAATGAATTTTATTATTAATGATTGCATTCACAAAACATTGCGCTCTTCCACAAATCTAGAGAATAGTGGATTAATTTGATTTTCGGTGTGATAGAAGTTGCCCTCCGAATAAGTTCAATACTTTTATCAAAGCGAAAAAATATAACGATTTGCCCAAACTACACATTCGGCTATAAGTTGGAGGTTATTAGTGATAATAGAAAAACAGCTGGCAAAATGTGTAAAGGTTATAAAAAATTTGTCAAAATCTAGCAGTGCATACAAATTGGCTAGTTTAGGGAACCAAGATCATAAAAATTTGACTCCCTGAAAAAGAGAACAAGCGAGTCAAAATTTTGTCTCCGCTGTAATTGATAATTGGTTGAATAATCTTGTTCGTGCTTCTGAGTCTGCTAGGATCTCCTGGCTTTCATATTTCTTTACATTGCTTATATGCAGTGACCAAATCTTACCATCACAAATTTGTCTATATCTGACATGAATCAATATAAAATTTTAAGCACAGTAAGACCTTAAAATCGGTTGCAAAATAGTTTAGGACTCGAAAGATAATTGACAATGTGATACATAGGTTAGATGCTATGTACATATGTTGTACATACATGGCAAGTTATGCACTCGTAAAAAAAATTGAAAAAATTGAACTCGAGATTTTGATCGGACGTTTCATTGCGATGACAGGGAAGACGAAAAAAGTGAATCTACAATTCTGTCTGTCTGTATGGCTACAGCCTAAACGACAGCATCGGTTTTCTTAAAATTTAGTTCATTATGGTTTTGGTGATTCCCCCCACACGTTTTTTCCATTTTTTGTTTACCAAAAATAACTGTACTCGTCACACATTTTCTTAAATCAATTTTACAAAATATTATTTTTCTCAAAAACGGCTACAAAGCTTTTCTTAAAAAAAATTAATACATTTTCTTTTAGTAAAGGATACCTTTGGGTGGGAAACCATTCTTCCTTCCATACAAATGTCAAAAAACCGTTAAAAATGAAAATATTTTTCTTCTTAAAATTCAAAAAAAACTTTGTCTACATATTTAGTGCGATCTACTACCAAATATTAACTTAGCTAAATAACTATACAATTATTTATATCAATAACCGACTTAAGAGCTGCAGCATGGCGCTAACTCGATGAGCGCCCATTGCTGGTCAGATATGGAATGCGACATTAACTCAATCCATCTGCCACACTCATCGAGCTGCACAAGCAGAACCTACACTAACACTATCACTACAATGAGCAGAAGGGATTTTGCCTGCTCATATTCCTAAATGAACCGATTCACGATTTGCACGTTAACACAAAAATTATAAAAATTAATACTTAGTAACTATTAACTCATAGAATATTTTTTTAAATTTTCTCATTATTGGCTGAACGGATAAGATTATTTTTTGTTTGTATACAAATTTCCAATAAAATTAGATAATATATCATATCAATATGTCCAAAGAAAAGATTTTTTAATTTTTAAAATATTTCATTTCAAATTTGTTTTTTGACAATTTTATATGCTTTAAGAATTTTATAAAAAAAAATATTTTTTAATGCTTTTAAACATTTTTCTCTCATAACCTCCATGTTATTTATCTTTTTTTTTTAAACCCACAGCCTCTTCAACACAAGAGCAAGTTCATGCGATTCAGTCGTGCATTTTATTTTATTTCTTGCTACACTGATACTGTCAGGTTCTTAGCAAATGGCTCTAGGCTTTCCCATAATATGAAAAATCTTTAAAGCTATGACTAATGCCAAAAAAAGTTGGTGCAGTTTCAGTGCATGGCCATGCTTTACTCCGCTCATATTTTAAGATGGCTTTGTGCATATTCATTTCCTTTATACAGTTTTCAAGTATTTTTTTCCATATCCTCATTAAATAATTATTTTGTATTTAGTATAGTAGGGACTTATGCATACATATTCCAAGGCTTTGACGTTTCAAGAATAATAATTAAATTCAGTGGTTCTTAAAAAATAAATTCATATACATGCCTTTTAGGAACATTACCTAGTTAAACTACCTTTCTTTTACCCACAGAAACACATCCAGAAAAGTTTTTGTTGGTTAATTATGCAAAATAAATGAAAACATAAAATACAAACAAAAATTCAATTACAAACATTATTTCAAAGGTCGCTACTCGAATATTTTACACTATTCGTGGCATCGCCACATTCTATCTCTCACGATGTTTCCTGCAATTAAACAAGCTCTTGAAAAACTGAATGATGGTGGCTTCTTAATTAGTATGAAAAGTTTAAATTTAAATAAATAAAAAATAAATCTATTTATGTCCTCTTATAGAAAAAACTGTTTATTCTCAACACCACTAAAAACGACCCAATTATGTTTATAAAAATAAAAACAAAAAAGGTCAAGCCTTCGACTTGTACAAAAAAAAATTATTAATTCCAGCTTAATTACATAAAAGTTTGTTTAGCATCATGGGACCAAATTGGTAACTTTTTTATATCATTACCTACTTTTTTGTGGGATATAACTTTTCACGTGCAATTTTAAAAATTAAACATTTTCCCTCACAAAAGGAAAAATACATAAAAAAAATAGAAAACTATTTCACAAAAAAACTTTTGCCGAACGCCTTTATAAAAATAGGACAATCAATTTTGAGTGTGACTCGAGTCCTTTTTCCCTCGATGCGATGTTGGTAAAGTTTTTCTATTTCTTCTTTTTTCCGTTTTTGTTATGCACTTTGCTAAAACTTTATCTCACCGATATTTTATTTTGTACTGTCCTGCTCCTGGATCCTGATGCTATTAATGCTTCTCTCTTTGGTAAAACTGTGCTGTGGAGCATGTTGAAATATGAAAAATCAACAGCCATATATTTTTTAGTGAGTTTCTTTTTTTGCATTTCTTGTACTGAAAACTGTTATCCTTGCTCTTCGTCGCAACACACACACAGGAGAGAGCAAAATAATATTTTTTTTTTTTTTTTTTTTTAAGTGAACATGAACATCTAACAAAACGACAAGGATGCTGCTTTGGCATTTGTCAGGATTTCATTTACGAGTCCGCATTAGTTTTGTAGCTTTACTTAGCTTTTACTTTATTTTTACACGTCCTGAGTGTATTTTATGAAATAGAACATTGTTTACATTGAACAAAAAAGATACTCATCAAGCAGGTGGAATTAAAAATGGTGTTGGATTTCATCTAAGAAATTATTTAAATGGTGGTTTTTAAGGAATTGGGATGTGATGAAAGTTTCAGATAACTAAAATTAGTAATTTAAACTATTTAAAAAGAAAAATGGATAATAGGAGAAGTTTTTGAAAATACAAGTTTCAACAGATGATTCTTCATTTCTACAGTTAATAATTTTATATTTCAATAAAGAAACCTAGTTATTGGATATTGACATGATTTTTCTTGGAAAGCAATTCAATTCAAAATAGCTTTTGTCGGGCTGTCTGATATATTTTATGTAAGGTTTTCAAGTCGTTTCTATTGAAGTTTTGTGTTTTTCATTTTTCTCTTAGAGGACCCTGTTGATACTGGCGGCTAAGACCTTGGCTTGGAAGCCAAAAGCACATCACAAGGCTTTGAGTTCAAACTCTGGTCCTAACTCAAAATTTTTATTTATTGTTGTGTATATACAAGTTTTCAGTTCAAAATACACGCCCAATTTTATCTATGAAATAAATCTAGTACTTTTCATTCAACAAAGACTCTTCAAGAGGATCTCTTTGAAAAATGATGTATGGCGTATGAGTGCTTTTATTCGAAGGAAAAAAATAAATTCCCTATTTTTTTGTTTGTATTGTGTTTATGAATATTTCAATGTCTTCTAACAATAAAATCACTGCCAAACAGCGCTGATTAGTATTTAAGTTAGCGGATTATAAATTCCTCAGTATTATGTGTAGCATTTAATCAAAACAAATTCGTATTATTAGGTCAAGAGCCAATTAATTTTTGTCTGCAATTTTCTACTAAACTGATTTTCTTGTTGAGATATGTTCAGGGGTGTCCAAAATTTAAGTTGGCGGGACGGGGGACGCAAGTGTCAGCCGCCATCTTAGAAAACTCGTTTTATCAAATATCTCATATGTACGGAGCGTTGTAGAACAAAAACAGTAAATTTGTATGAAAGCTTAAAGTCCATTCTTTAAGTTTACTTAAAAAAAAATTAAGTTGATTTTTCAAAATTCTACATAATTAAGTACTGCACTATCTTTTTAATATTCAATGCTCTTATTTTTAGTCAAATACTGAAAACCAGATGTTAGAATCTCTCTTTGTTCTTGAGACATAAAAAAAAACTAAAGGTACTTTTAGCCCCGTTGCACACTTTCATCTTTTTAACGCGTGGTCCTGCAGCAGTACCACCTTTGCGTCGTAAAGTACTCACAAATAAATTGAATGGTGCACACACACGTGCGATGACGCTGCGGCACAACGCGTCATTCTTGTGAGTAAAAAGACCGGCAAGTTTCCACGAGACCGCTGGCGCTGCGTCACCGCACACGTGGTTGCGTCTTTCAGTTCATTGTGATACACTGAGATACACAGGAATAACCACAAAATTAAACAATTTTCTCATATTTGGCCTAGTACCCTGCTGAAGTGAAACGAAAATGTTCTCGGTCTCCAACTCAAGTACAAAAACATAAAAGAAACGATTGCGGCATACAAAATATGGAGAGTTTTGTCAGATGTCAAAATAAACTTAAAAAAAACAACAGTACAAAATCTGAAGTTTTTTTTTTTGTTGTCTAATGTGAATTCTTTTTTTTTTGTATCGTCCTTTGTGGTCTTAAAAGTTCCAATTTATAGTGTGGTCTTTGTTCTTTTTCTTCTACAGCTGAATCAAGTCGTTTTCGAAGGCACTGTCTTCAATTTCCATTTTCAAATAAAATCCAACAGCAAAATAAAACAAAAATGGTCAAATTTTCGTCTGAAATAATATTACGGTCGGTTTGTACGAAAAATAAGTGGAGACTTTGATCTAGTAATCTACTACGATTTTCCGTTTTTTTGACATTTCGCTATCGCTATCAAGTCTCCACTTATTTTTTGTACGCATTGTTTCAGACCACAGAACACATACTTGACGGTGTTCATACCAGCTCCACGTGAGGCGGCTCATTTTGACGTCTCTCTTTTTTATCTCATTCCTATTAACTAGAAGAAAAGAGATGGCGAGGTGAGGCAAAAATTTTCAAAAAATTTAAAAACTTCACTCACTTAGCCATCTCTTTCTTTCTAAGAGATGGGAGTGAGATACAAATAAGAGACGTCAAAATGAGTCGCCTCACGTGAATCTGGTATGAACACCGTCTTAAAGGCAATATCATTAGAGTTTTGATTTTTGTTTCTTCTGCGCATATATCAAAATTTGTGTCAAATGTCAGTATTTGTTGTTGTTTTTACGTGTATTTAAGTCATCACCTTCCCAGCCATTTTTATTTCTGATAGTTTCAATTTTAATTTGTTGTTGTTTTTACGTGTGTTTTCTTCCTCATGCTCACAGCAATTTTTTATTTTCGACTGACAATCTGTGCAGTATAATACCTTAGATTTGTGTACTGGGGTTTCAAACGAAAATTTAACAGTTTGTTATATTTTGCTGTCGAATTTTATTTAAAAATGAAAATAAAAGAAAATGCCGTCGAAACGAACTGAAAAACAAAATTATTTGGAAGCCTTAGTACACCACGAAAAAAAAAAGAATTCACATCAGAAGAGAAAAAAAATTGACTTAAGATTTTGAACAGTTTTCTTTTTTAAATTTATTTTTACATCTTTCTGATAAAACTCTCCATATTTTTTATTCGCAATCACTTCGTTTCAGATTTCTTTCTCGAGTTGGAGACCTCAGCAGCGTACTAGGGTTTAACGTAAAAATCTTATTTCCATTATTATTTGTGCATTTTTCACATTGAACTATGTTACGAAGTTTGATGAAAATCGTTTGAACGGTTTTTGAGAAAATTTGAAAAAAAAAGTAAGCTGTTGTATGGCAGCTAGTCAGTGGTCAATGAGCTCAAGCTAAAATTCCAATTTATTCTCTAGGAAATCACATAAAATGCTCTCTTTACTTAATTTAAAGAGCCCTACCAATAATCAAATTTAGGGACGACTTAGTACTATGTAAGTCATGGGTCAAAATTCTGTTTTTCAAAATTCGGGTTGTACAAAATTCAGCATGACCAAAATTCTGTTTTTCAAAATTCTGGTTGTACAAAATTCTGCATGACCAAAATTCTGTAAATGTAATGTAAAAAAGTGCGCACAATAACTTCTGTTTTACAAGTACTACTACTACAACAACAAATTTACAGTATTTAAGCCTGATTCACAATGTGACGAGACAACGTGATTCGCAGTCGGGATTTTTAACAACGAGAACTATTTTCTGTAAAGAAGAAATTAATACGAATTAACAAACAGATATCAATAGCTTTATCTATTAATTTCAAGCTATCGTATTTTTCTTTTTTTTTTAATTAGACGTTCAATGTACATATTTCCCATTTAGATATGTAGGTTCATAGATAGACAGAAAGATTGATACTTTAATTTCTTAAAATCCTAAAATAAAATTCAAGATACAAAAATATAAGATAAATTGAAAAAAGAAACTTAAGATCTTTTACCTAAAGGTTATGAAGGAAATGTTTTAATAACTATTTAGATAAGTACTATACAAGCAATGTAGGATGATTAAAATTTTACATTAAACGAGAAGGAATTTTTCAACAAAAAAAAAACTGTATAAATCTGTACATATCTACTTTGCTTATTGCATTTCTTGAATTTTATATCTTCACATAGATTTTTCCACCAACACTACAACATTTTTTCATCGAAAACAGCTCTTCCTCAATAAGTACCAAATGAAAGAAAATGTAATTTTATTCTGTTTTTTTTTTTTTTTTTTGAAAAGATATAAAAAAAATCTTGCAAAATATGTATGTATGTGTGTATATGGGGATGAACCAAGCGATGTTTATGCCTTTACCAAGTAGAACACGAATACCCTCCCAATTCATTAGGGATCCGTTCAAGCGAAGGATAACTATTTCAGGGAATAGAATCTCAACCTCATCATTCTTCCGCATTTTTATTCCCTCGACTCTAACTTAAGCAAAATCACCATTGCTATTCAGCCTCATTTTTGTGGGTGCATTTTTTGCTCTTCCTCATCAATATCCCATTATTCAACCATTTTTTTCGCTTTTCCGACTAAATCCATTTTTTTCGAGAGTCTCGAAGAATTTGCATTTTAATCCTTCGCCGGCACGTCTATCAAACGAGAAAAAAACAAGAGAAAAGAAAACCCTTACACTCATACCTACATTCTCTATTAATCTGGTCCGTATGGTTTGTCCAGCATTGAAATTCAATCCATTACTCGCCCCCTATTCACATATAACCGCAGTAATACGAAAAAGCAGATAAAAAAATCGTTCGGAAAAAGCTGATCCTTGAATAAGGGTCAAATAGCATGCAAATGAGCTGCCCGAGTTGAGTATTTCTCTATTCTTGGAGAGGTACTCTGTCCTGGTCACTCTATCAATCCACTCTGGAGTCGTGTTGTAAAATGATACTTCTTCGAAGAAGCAAGAATGCAACGGTTTAGAGTAAAGGAGGTCTCTCAGTCCAAAGCTTAGGGAACACCATTAATATGAGTAGATTCATCGCCCATATGCGGTTGGATTGTGTGGTTACTATCAAATTGATGAGTGGGAAGACGACTTCAACTATTGGACAAGCACAGAGACTTGTCCATCGATTGTGCAAAGGTGGAAGTGAGATTTGTTCGTTCGTCATGAGTTTTGCACTTTTTAAAATTGCACATTTGGAATTCTGTCAAACAAATGGGGTATTTGTGTTAGACATCTATTCGTTCCGCTTTTGGTTTGTATATCTACGTTCCACTTTGACACGATAAGATATCCACACCCAACATTGCTGGCTTTTTTTTTTTTTTAAGTAATGTGCTTTTGGATATTTGCCATGCACGCAGTACAATTTCGTTTAATAGCTTTGTTAAAGGAAAGCTATGAATATTTCATTGCGACTCTGTTGTCTAATGGCAGAACATTAAGTTGGAGTTTATTTTACTTCTCTTTCTTCCTTTGATTTGATAGGTCTTTTACAGGGGCGCATTTAATTTTATTTAAAGGCGGTGACAGTGTCTGTGGAGCCTGTAGGTAGTTTTGGAAAAACCTGGATTGAAACTAAAAATTATTAAATTCAATTTTTGGCTTTGTGTGTTTGGTAACTTAAAAACTTTTCACAAATTGCCGAAAATTCATTTTATAGTTTTGATGTCTTTTTTCCCCCAATTTCCTATCTGATGGTGGCAGTGGTCAGATGGCCCATACTAAAATATCTTTAAAGTTACAAAAAGGTTATCTAAGTAACTTTAAATTCTTTAGCTTTGAACTCAAACAAACTGTATTGATTGACAAAAATTGTCTAATTTTTGACTAACACTCTTTCTTGTGTAATCGACAAATGTTGTGAAGTATTTTAAGTCCCCTATTTCCATAATATTTCAGAGATCACATACCTATATCTTCAGTTTGTGTATACGTTCACTAGGAAGGTAAGGTATTGTGAACAAAAATTGGATATTTTGTGTCAATATTTTTTAACAGCAGAAAATCTAAAGCTAAACATTTCAGCTGAGGCTCTTCTTGCACCTGTTAACTTCTAAATAAAAAGGTACTGCACACTCTTAAACACACTAAACAGGCCTCAACAAAGGATAGTCTGGCCTTGGTCTTTTTTCCTAGAAAAACATTTGGCAAGACTCCTAGTATACGAACTGTGAAAGGGTTTTGGTTCGTAGCCTTATAATTGTAAAAAAAAAATACATTTCGGAAATTCCAATTTTAGTCGATTTTAACAAAATAAAAAGACAGTATTTATTCCATAGGATGTTAATGGGTTTATATTTTGTTGTATTATAAATATGAAACCTCGTCATCATATCATGTGATGTAAATGACCTACGAACAAGGTCGAAATATCAATTCACATTGTACACCAGAACCTAACGCAAAGCGAATTCCCTTTGTTAAAATTTATGCACTGAATACAAAATAGAGGGGTATGACATTTTGAGTCATAAACTTATGCCTCGAAGCGTGTCAGGACAATTTAAGCTAACTTATAAGGCCGTTGTCAGAGAGAGAATGGTGTTGAAAATGGTGTGAGAGTTCGTGACACACTATAAAAGATATATAAAAGGAGAGTTAAGCTATTTGACTGGGAATAAAAATATTATGTTTTTTGAAAGGCTTTTCTGTAGAAATAGACACGTTTTATTTTACCTATGTAGGTATATAGAAATGATATTTTTAGCTGTAAATTACTTGTAGCACCTAAGAGAATATTCAAATTGCTTCAGTGCCAGCTTCAAAGGACTTAAAGCCAAAAATGTTAGTTGATTTATAAGTTTTTCTTATAAATGGCCTACGGAGATGTGATATATTTTGGAGGGAGACTGTTCGTGTCTTTGAAACATTCGTAGGCGGTGTTAATCTAGATGTGAATACCTACATTATTCAAATTAATTGATTTTATATTTATTCTTAGATGCGTTATACATCCATAGTACCATTAAGATCTATTTAGATTAAAGATACTCCTGAAACCATTAGTTTTCTATTCAGCTCAGTTAATCGCCAAGCAAAGTTTGTCTAAATCTTAACTCCATGGTGTATCAATATGTAAATGTCTTCGCCATTTTTTATGGACAAGCATTCGACACAAAAATTATGAAATTAAGGAAATACCGATTTTAACAAATAGACCAAGAGCCGTACTTATTTCTGCAATTTATTACTGAACTGATTTTTGAGTGGAATATGTTTAAGGGTGCCCCCCAAATAAAAATCCAAGTTGAGGGGACGGGGGGTTCCGACTTCCAATCATAAGCCGCCATCTTGGAAAATTCCCTTTATTAAATATCTCGTGAACCATGCATGGTACACCGAAAATTGTAATATTCCATTTTGTTATTTTTTTTAAATCAAATTTTTTCGGTAAAAGTTTTTGAGAACTTAAATTTTAAAGCCAATATATTTTTGAAAACAATCAACAAAAGAAATTCATAATTTTTTTTGCAAAAATATTGACTATAAAATTTAATTTTTAATTGATTTAAAAAAAGCAAATAAAATAATGGAATTTTTGCTTTCCAACAAAATTTACTACTCGTATTTTTCGTACGATGCACGGTTCACGAGATATTTGATACAACGCGTTTTCCAACATGGTGGCTGGCACTCGCAACCCCCGTCCCACTAACTTGGTAGCAGTTCAGTAATAAATTACATAATGAACCTCCTTTTGAATAGGTACTCCTTCAAACAAGTTCCGTGCAATTTAGGTGGCATTTAAAACGACCTTAGGTCTTGTAGGCATATATATATTTATTTGCCCTTTATTAATTTATTTATAAGTCAGCCAAACTTTTTTTAATGGAAGAGCAATAGACTTCAGCTACATTCACTAAAAAACTTGACAAGTCTCCACAAAATTTGTCAAAATGGTTATATTTATTTTATTTATTTATTCAATCTACGATAGTTAAATCCACAGATTTGCTTAATGCTAAACTTATACAAGTTCCAAAGTAAATGTTGATAGGTAAGTATGTACAATAAGATTTAAGAATGACTATTTTGTAATAATAAAAACAAAGAAGCTTTAAATTGATATCTTGATAAATATACATCGAGATCATTATAATACATATTAAAAAATTTACAACAATGAGAAATAGGCTCACGCTGTCCATAGTTAGTAGAATGAGGAATTTCAAAAATGAATTGTCTCATTCTCAAAGGTCGACTTGGTGCGTAAATATTTATTAAAGAGAGCAAAAACTCACAATCAATATCATTTGAAAGAATATCGCGAACAAACATGATACTGTACATTCTACGTCTTGCTTCAAGAGTTTGCATTCCTAATAATAAGCATCTACTATTATAATTAAGATTTATAGTATCATTTGTTGCGAAATTTCTTAAAGCAAATCTTAAAATATTTCTTTGAATATTCTCAATTCGTACTATAAGTTTTTAAATATCAGGATTCCAAATAATAGAACAGTACTCCAATAATGGTCGAACAATGGAACAAAAAATTGCTTTCAAAGTGTACGGATCTTTAAAATCTGCAGAATTTCGTTTGAGAAATCCTAGCATGGAATTAGATTTTGAAACAATATATGAAACATGTGACTCAAAACTCAGTTTATCATCAAAAACTACACCTAAGTCTTTTATTTCACAAACTCTAGATAGCTTGTTTGCATCTAGGAAATAATCAAAAACTATAGGATTCGATAAACGACTGTAAGTCATAACCGAGCACTTTGACAGATTCAGGTGAAGGTCATTTTGCTTGCACCATGACTCGAAGTTTGTAATATCTTGTTGAAAAGCAACACAATCATAATAATTATTTATAACTTTGAACATTTTAATGTCATCAGCGAAAATTAAACACTCAGACCTTGATAAGACTGATGGAAAATCATTTATAAATAGATCAAACAACGGAGGACCTAAATGGCTTCCTTCGGGAACACCAGAGTGCACTGTTATTGAATTAGATTCCAGATCCCCAATTTTTACGACTTGTTTCCTACCAATTAGATAGGAACGAAACCAATTTAGTAGGCTGCCATCAAAACCATATAATTTTAATTTTTTAATTAAGATTTGGTGATTAACCCTACTAAAAGCTTTAACAAAATCAGTATAAACCACGTCCATTTGACATCGCTTTTCCACTGCCTTAAAACACAGATTAGAAAAACAAGCCAAATTTGTAGTGGTTGATCGACCACTTAAGAAACCGTGTTGAAATTTAGATATATGGCTTTTTAAAATACCATATAATTTATTTTTTACTATTTTATCAAAAAGCTTTGGAATGGTTGAAAGTTTACTTATTGGGCGATAGTTTGAAACCATCTTTTTGTCTCCAGACTTAAAAACTGGGTTAATATAAGAGACTTTCCATTCATCTAAAAAACTACCACTTAGAAGGGATTGATTAAAAATAAATTGAAGTGGAAAACTAAGAGATTCAAAACAATGTTTTAATACAATAGGAAATACACCATGAAAATCTGGTGTACTAGAGGGTTCCAATTCGCATAAGGCAGTTGAAACATCTTCTAACTCACAATATAAACTACAGCCATCTGTTATAGGTACTAAATTGTTACAGACGTAGTTATTGCCAACAAACAAATCCGTTGTGTTATAAATACTTTGAAAGCTTTCAGCAAACCAGTCAACAATAGTTTGAGGGTCACTGGAGGTATTGTTATTGTAAACCATTATTGAAGGAAAACCAATAGATTTACGCTTCATATTTACAAATTTCCAAAATTTTTTCGGATTTTGCTTTAATTCAATTTCAGTTATATGTACATAGTTACTAAAACAAAATTTTGATAGAAATGCATATTCTTTACGGAGACGTGAATACAAGGCAAAGTCATCAGAACTCTTTGTGCTTTTATAAATTTTAAAAGCCTTATTCTTGGCATTTTTCAAATTACGCAACCTTGAGTTAGACCATGGAGGATGAGAATTTACTTTAAAAATAGAGCGTGGAACAGAGGTAACCAATTCTCTGACAAAAATATTTAAAAAATAATCAAAATTATATTTTAAACTATTATTAGAATTAAATTGCCAATCAAAATTACAAAATGACTCATTTAAGATGTTTAAATTTGCAGAATTAAAATGATATTTAAATTTATTAACAGTCTGGAAAGCATTATAATTTCTAAAGCAAATATTTTTTATGCAAATAGACATGGCAACATGATGAATTGAGTTCGAAAACAAGGGGAGGCAATCAGAAACATTAACTTCAATATTATCATTTATAAAAACTAGATCAAGCATTCTCCGCAATGAATTATGAACAAAACATACTTGGGTTAAATTTAAAGCAAACAGAGAATCGACAAGCTCAAATTCTTTTTCTGTTGAGAGCACAATTGGCAGCACCTTGTTTTCATATTGCATCCACTTGATTCCACCCAAATTGAAATCACCAATTACACAAACAGAAATATTATACTCAGAATAACTAGATAACGTATTTTCAATGTTTTTTAAATGATATAAATAAATATATAAATGAGAATCGGGTGGAATATAACTTAAAAAAATCAATAATTTACAGTCATAGTTTCCTTCGATGCAAACACATATTTGTTCAATATTTTCTTCCGGAGATGAGCTTCCAAGGTCGATAGAATGGGCAATAAGTGAATGCCGAGCTGCCAAAAGAACACCACCACCTCTTCTGCTTCCAACATCATGACGATCACGACGAAACACAGTAAACTCTGAAGTATTGAGTATTTCTTCATTAGTTATTTCGTTAAAAAGCCAGGTTTCCACAAACGCATAAATATCATACTCGAACGAATATCGCACTTTAAAAAATTGCACATTTTTATCCGTATTAATAAACGGATATAAAAGATGAATTATCTTAAGTCAGTGAGTTAATTGTGAGATCTTATCAATGAAATAAAATTAAAGTTAATTAACTAACTCAACAAAAGAAGATACAGTTAGGTCAAGGTCACACGGCGGCAAAATCATCCTAGTCTCGAGGTTAAGCCTGGAGTTATGTCCAGAAAAGTGTTTTTCAGTCAACTGAAATCTTTAGGAAACTCCGAGTTAACTCACTTAATTTGGTCAGTTAACTCAAGGACCAATTTGAGGGCCTTTTTCGTTGTGGTGCCATCTCGATTATGATAGTGAAAGTTATTCCACCATCTCTATTTCAATGCTGAAAGTAAATGGCGTAAAAGAGTGATATAGATTTCAATAGATTTTTGGCAACTGAAAGATAAAGTTAATCCTCAACTGAAAAACTGTTCCCAAGTTTACTCGAGGTTAATTAATTTTTAGGATTAATTTTTAGGATTAGTTAAATCTGATTCAACTAACAGTTAACCCTGCACTGAAAGGCCCTAAGGAATTTAAAAGCGTTAAATAATTGTTGGTAGTACCTCGTGGCATGATGGTTAGTGCGTAGGACTGTCATGCCGAAGGTGCAGGTTTGAATCCCAGCCGTGCCACCTAAAAAAACAGAAATGTTTTATACGAGGTACTGCCTCTTGGTCTTGCGAGGAACTGACAAATCCTCCAAGAGTATACTTGTCATGAAAAAGTGCTTCAAATCTAGCCGTTCGAACTCGGCATAAAATTGTAGGTCCCTTCCATTCCTGCCAACAATATGCACACAGGATAGTTGAGAGTTGTAAGTCACTAGCCCCTGGCTCTCCACGAGCTGTTGCACCACCCAATGTTTTTTTTTTTTTTTTTTTTTTTAAATAATTGCTGAACAACGTTTAAGTTAACATGTGAACTAGAAAATATCTTAGCATTTTTATTAATAGGGGTAGGTCAGTCTCGGAAAGTCTATGAGATCAAGGTGATTAGCTTCTACTTTATTAAATGCTACCATTTGCCGGTTCACATTTTGTTCCTCTTCTACATCATAGTGTCCAAGCAAGTTAGGTGTATGCGCTGTTTTTTAGAGCATTTTTGATTGATTATTTCCACAAAGGGTTGCTGATAAATACATACATACGTTCTATAGTCAATCGCCACGACTTACTAGCACTCCAAGTTCTTAGCTCACCAACAAAAATCGTAAAAATTCGAATCGGTGTCCGTAAAGAAAAAAGTAAGTATTCGCCACAGTACACACATCTAAGGCAATATATTGCGCAGGTTTTCACTTGCAAGCATTCGATCCAGTGCATATTTTGTAATCAACATTTGTATCTTTTTTCAAAAATATTATTTTTTCTAAGAATGCAATTATTATGCAATGCAGCACTTTTGGCTGCTTCTTTTATAGATGCTTTTCAGTTTCTCCCTATTTCCCATTATTTATCACTTTTTAATTTCAAAAACAACTCGATATAACTATGAAAATTATTACGCTGCCAATCGGTAGTAGTTAATTCATGAACAAAATAATTTGATTATTGTACCTTCCTTGTATGGGGAACAATCAAGTATTTATTTTTTTAAAACGCCATATCCAGTCTTGGGAATAACTTTAAAAAAAAAGTTGTTTCATATTCGTTGTCTAAAATGGATGCCTTTTGACTCATATATGTAAGCTAATAATATTAAATATATTAATAAATTTCATCTTAATCGACTCTGTTTTTTTTAGGCATTCTCCTTTGACAAAGATGCAACAAACAAAAAACCCACCATAGCTCACATAAGAATATCTTTTTTTTTATTTTAAACTAAAGACATAAATTATGTGAAATCTTTTTTATTTGTATGGAAGTTAATGTACATTGGTTTCGGTGGTTGAGAACAAGTTTAAAAATTAATAATTTTATGGCTGACCAATTACTGAAATTACATAGTTGACCTTTTTTATCATGATTTAGCTTCTAGTGACCTTTCCGATGGTACACATTTTTCGTGAATATCCCACAAATGAGGTCTACACATCTGCTTGTAATCATATCCTGGCTAATATATAGGTACATAATACATAATACATACGAGTATATCATTTATTATTTTGAATTTCTTGATTTTTGAACTTAATATGAAAATTTTGTTTATATTACTTTTTTTTTTTTTTTAACTCTCAAAAGTCATATCTAATCTTTATAGTTTTTATTCATACTTAATCGAATTGTAATAACTATGTTTAAATTTAAAGCTATCACTAATTAATAAGATACTATGTCTTAGGGTTTGTTTCACAATGTTTGAATAAAGTTCTGATTAGATATCCGACACATAAATATTAGCACAGGGTAATAAGTCCACAGAAGAAAAATTCACAATTTTTGTCTTATGACCCACCTGATTAAGTTATAAATTCAGAAAAAAAAAATTTATTTTAGAACATTTGACCCTGCCTCAGAATTTATGTGTCGAATAACTAATCAGAACTTTACTCAGAGAATGTGAAACAGGCCCTTAATGTGTAAGTAATCAACAATAAAGCAAACAAACAAACAAATGAGGTGATATTGATTATTTTCTATGGATGATCAATTTTTAAAAGCATAATTGATCTTCATGGTTACTCTTTTTGAGAATTCCCATGCCATGATATCCCAGAACCAGTAGTAGCTAGAATTTTATAACAATTATAAGAACTCTATACTTTTCCTTTTAAACAAATAAAATATTAAACTGGATTCAATAATTTTGTATTCTCTGATTTCGTTTATCCCAGTGTTAAACAATAAAAAACCTTTTTTTTCGCAGTCGTAAATTTGTAATAAATCACTTGAATATATACCTACATACTAATAATACTCTATTGAATGAAATAAACATGAAAAAGGTTTGATTTTGTAAGTTACAATTCGCCGCCGAAAACCTATATATTTTTGTATATGTATATAAATATACATAATGCCTCCATTTTATATGTTCACATGCAGTGATTCTATTTGGATTCTCTAGGCGGAAACGTTAATAAATAATGACTCAGTGGACAACAAGACAAAGGATATAAAGTATTTTCCAGGGTTTTCTCTTAATGCAGCAAAATTATAAACGATTTTTTCGTTTCTTTATTCAAACGGATAGGAATGTACAGTACCAATGTATACCTACATACGAATACATATGGTTCGTATAGGTTCTAATAAACACAGAATTTATTTTGTGTGATAGGAAAGAAAGAAATTTCCTTAAAAATTTATTTTGCCATATTTTGTTGAAATGACAAAAGGAAAATAATTCGGTTTTTGTGGTCAGCAAAAGTTTCTCGAAAAGTTTTTCATACGTTCCATATTTTTCTTATTTTCATCCTCTTTTTTGATATTCTAATATCTACATATGTACCTTTGTTGATTAAATAAATAGTATCTTTTCAATTTTCAAGGATGAATTTTCCGTTTTAAAATTCAAAAAGTTTCAAGTCCTTAAAATTTGTTTACAATTCATGAAAGAAACATTCTAATCCAAGAGTATTTATGTATTTTAATTTAGAAAATAAAAACAACTCACCAAACCTTCTACTAAGCTTCATGTACAATGCACATATATAAATAAATAATAGGATGTTCTGTACATTATTTATTTGTTTGTTGTCCTCGCAGTCTGGTTTTGATAGATTTTTTTTTATTTTAGATTTATTATTTTCTTCAAAAAATTATATAAAATTATAATTATTTACCAAATATACATCATTATTGCATGCATAGCTATGCCGTCTGCCTGATTGACAAAATAGGAAAATTAACCTTATCTAATAACCTAATCTAATCATACAGTAGATGAGTTTTTTTTCAAGTGATCCAAAATAAGGAACAGCCTATGCTCGATTGTATCAAATCAGCTCTATTTTTTCAAGTTACGTGCTGGCACCCAAGGTCGACGTAGGTCAGATGTCAGTGACATGCTAACAAAATGAAAAACTTAACAAAATTTGCCAGACTGACAATTTTTGCCAAAAATCTCTAGAACTATTATTTTCATCATGGAATACCCATTGATGGGCAAGTGTTCTTAATTTTAAGAATTTCAACAAAAATTTGGTTAAAGTGAAGGGCCGATTACAAGCGAAGTTTTGAATAAGCTCACTGCTGTTTCAAATGCAAATACGTCACTTAAAACTATTGTGCGAAAAAAGTCCTGTAATGAATAGCGACGTCAATTCCAAACTTCCCGAAAACTTTGAAGAGTTCCTTTAGCTCATTCAAGGCGTTTTTAAGAAACAATCATGGAAGCTGTTACCTGTGTCCTGTGAACTTTAAATGGCTGTTCGTAGTTTAATGCTACTATAATGGAACTTTAAATTATGTTAATATTCCCTTTATTTAATAAATGCCGAGTGCACCCCACGGAAGTGAAACTAACATTTGGTGAAGTAGGAACTAAAAAAGGAGATAGATGATTCATTTCACTTAAATAGAATATTTGTTAGAGGAATTCCGCCAAAAATTGTTGCCATCATTAAAGAGTCCTACAGCAACGCAAGGTGTTTTGTTTTGTACACAATGGGCAGCTATCCGACTCCTCCGTATAGTGCAACAGGGTGTGAGACAAGGGGATGTTCTATCGCCAATTCTCTTCCTGCTAGCGATGGACGACGTATTGACGGCCAGTGTTGGTACAGCTAAGCGACAGGGCATTCAAATGAGATCGAACGGTCAGTCATTTAGACTATGCCGATGAAATATGTTTACTGGCAAATAACATCAGTGGGCTGAACGGGATGAGCCAAATACTGCAAGTGAAGGGAGAGTCGAGTGGTCCAAGAATAAACAGGAAAAAGACAAAAATAATGCTCACAGGCCGCTCCACAAAGAAGCGTATTATTCTCCAGGAGATGCCAGTTGAAGAAGTGAAACAGTTCAACTACCTTGGCAGTATTGTTTCTGCCAACGGCAACGGTGGTACGGATCTGGACGTTAAAAGTAGAATAAATAAAGCTAGTGCTGCCTTCGGTACTCTGTTCCCAATTTGGAAATCCAGTCAAATCTCCTTACGCACTATGTAAGTTGAGATTCTTCAAATCTAATGTCAAATCCGTGCTGTTATATGCTTGTGAAACCTGGAAAGTCACATCTACCCTCATTATTTTTTATAGTCAAATACCAAAAACTAAATGTAAAAATCTCTCTTAGTTTTTGAGAAATTAAGAAAAAACTAAAGGTACTTGTACCAATGAATTTATTCATGAATTAGGTTATCCATTAACCCTTTTTCGGGTTGTTTTGGTAAAGAGACCTTTTGTTTTTTCTTAATTTCTCAAAAACTAAGAAAGATTTTTACGTTTGGTTTTCGGTAATGGACAAAAAAATAATGATGGCATTGAATATTCAACATAAAAAATGCACTTAATTACGTAAAATTTTGAAAAATATCGACTTAAGAAAAAAAAATAACATTTTTTTTAATTTTGACTTTAAAATTTAATTTTTCAAAAACTATTCGCTTAAACCAGCTTGATTTAAAAACCAAATGCAAGAATGAAGTATTAACTTTTAAAAAAACTATAGCACATTATTAGATGTACATATTTTCGTTGATTTTAAATATTTTTTTTTTTGCATTTAAAGTCAATGTTCAGAAACTGCCCTCCCCTGCCTCAGGGAGGGGAGATACAACTTCCCCCCATATAATTTTTTTTCTTAGAATAACCCCAAGGATCCCACCCCAAAATACTTCCACTCAGGTACTGGACACCCTGTATATGGTGTACTTTTTGGTTTAGGAATCAGGAATTTCAGGTTAAAATTTTTCACGTAGAAACCTCAGAGAGGTGTGATTGAAATACTCAAAAGCTAACAACAAAATAAAACTTAAAAACTTGCACGAACCTACTTGTACAATACTTTAAAAGTAAAGAAGAAAACTCTTATAAATGTTTCATTCACCACTTTGTAAACCACATGACGACGTTTAAAAAGTACATAAATATTTAACAAACTAACTATTCAATTCACAGCTTTGTGTATCCATACGTAATGTCAACATTTAAAACTTTTTGATATAATTTTTTTTGTTCTAGGACCAAAATTCTATTTGAAAGAAACTACATAAATAATGGTTTCTTTGCTGAAAACCTAACAATAAGGTCTGTCTTACATTATACGTATGTATATATGTATGTATGTATGTATACATATACCCTATATCTATTTGTCAAATTTCATAAGATGATGCTCTCAGGTTATGGTTTTGGGTATAAAAAAAACCTATTAAAACCTCCATCATTCTACTTCTTGTTTTATAATCCTTTGAAACACGAATTTTTACTATTGTCATTAAACAGCCCACGACAACGCATTTTTCTCCTAAAAGTTATGGCATCCATGGAACTTTAGATTAGAATCCTCCCACCTACATAATCCTATCACGGCACAACAACTCAATCATTTTCACTTGTTCAACTTGAAAATTGTCTGTCTTAAAAGGATGCTTAGAAATTTGTTGTACATACATAATTGTGGTATAGTGTCTAAGGTTGGATCTGGATTATGTAAATTCAAGGGTTTGATGTTGTACACCTATACTAGATACCTAAACCACCGCGCATACTATTCTACATTTATATGTATGTACATTCTCAGGCGTAGTCGTCGTCGTTTTGATGGGTAGTCATGTTCATTTGAGAAAGCCTGTCGAATCCAATTAAATTTTCATCTTAAACTTCTAGCTATATCCGTTTTTATCGTTTTGCAATTAAAGATTCATGATTTGATATTGTGGTACCTAATGGGTAGAATGTTTATAGCTGCCAGGGGGGGTGGTAATTTACGTTGGGAATTTATAACAATACGCTGATTATCATCAAGAGATAGAGTGTCCTGATGGGGTATGTACCTTTGTAGAATGCTAATAGGGAGGAACTATAGCTTGTAACATAGATTTACATATTTTTAGTTTATATTCCAGCCGTGATATGCGGAGGCAGAATTAGTATATTATCGAATAGATGTTCAACATTAAAAAGAACTTTAGTAAACACAATTCAGCTTAAGTAAAGTCTATAATAACTGTCAAACCCTTAAAAGCGGGTGGCGTCTTTATAAACAACATTACACCACACGACAGTCTATTGTTCTTGTTCCATGAGTTTTCATATACCTACTTTACAACAAAAGACAAGAAGTTTCCTAAGCTGCGGATGCGGAGCCCACTCGAAGCGATGTTTTCAAAGTTTAATGAGTTATATGCTTCTTCCTGTCATCTTTCCTGCCTGTAAAACGGTAGCTGCTTCGTACTCTGAGTATATGTAATATGCAACTTCATCTCTTTCACCGTTCGTTGTTCAAACAAACGTCCTCAAAAAGTAAAATGCAAATATTTGTCTTTCGCTAAAGTTCCGTTTCAATGACAGCATAGAGGAGCAGTAGATATAGTAGTAGTTTTTGCATCACGTGTTATATTCGTGAGCTCCTTAATTGAACACCGACGAACTCATACGATATAGGTAGGTACTCGCCGTACTCAAGTTTGTGAAGGTACATAGAAAAGTATTATGCACTTGACTATTATGTTTTAAGCTATCAGGATATGAGGGACGGTACACGGCGAAGTACCTAACCTCTGCGCTTTTCCAAAAATTCACAAGCGCGTTTACTCACATATTAATGAGGTCCTGAACCTATGATGGATTATTTAGGTACTTGGCTCTATGAACTTCAGGAAAGCAGCTGCAATATGTTGAAAGCTGGTTTGAAGGGGCTTGGCGCCCTGGATCAGCTATGTTTTTGATATCTTTGATTTAAAAAAAAAAGGTAAAACTCGGCGTCTATTCCTCCCAGCCTTAACGAAATCCCTCTCATTTGACTTTTGAACGATATTCAAAAATAAGGATACAAAATAATCATATGTATGCCGATTAGAGAATCCGCAAAATCTATAACTTCCGGGAAATCGGGCACATTTTCTTTTGAGGCAATATGGATGCTTAAAAGGATCAACATGCTCGAAAACATCACTTGATGAAAACGGCACAAGTTTTCGAAATTATTTACAATTAGTTGTGAAGCAGTTGATTCTTGCCTTCGAATGATGAAATTCGATGCTGGTCAAGCCATGTTGTCGAGCTGGTCCAAGTAAACACCCCTAATTGCGTTCGCTGATCATACTTATGGGCTTTAATGAACAAAAAAAAATTGTTCTTCGCTTTCTATGTTTTCAAGAAGTGACTTCTTTTTGTCGTGTAGGTATTGTGTCCCTACCTATGAAGATACCGAACGTAATTTAAACCTTAAATAGAGCATGGCCGTGTTCGATGAATAGTTTTTTACAACGCTTGATCCGGTACTGCCTATATCTCATACTTCTATTCGTTTTGTAACTTGTTCTGCTGTGATGACGACGATATTCCTTTTTCGTATTAAATTAGATGTAGGTACATGTAGTACATACTCGTACTTCGCAGGATGATAATGAAACGACTGTAGGTACTGTGTCATGTTTTTGGATGGTATTGAAATTGAATTTGAAAATGAGTTTTGGTTATTAGTGAACGCCAGAAAGATGACATATTACACATGAGAGAGTTTAATTTAAGTTGAAGGTTGCTGAAACCTGAAAGTTCTATAATGCTTTGTGGATTTTGCGATTAAAAAAAATATCATGTCATGAATAATTATTCATTAAATTAGTACATCTCTTTACTGACTTAAAAGATTTTTGATAATAATAGGATATTGAAAAGACCTTTTAAAAAAGAACAATTACGTGCAAGGGCTTTATTATTGAATATGTTTGTTTGGCCTATAGACATATGCATAAAACCGAAAATACTACTAAATTCACCCATGCGTTTCTGAGAGAATGGTCATAATGGCCACTTTTCAATACTTAAATTTTTCAAAGGTAAAATTTTTGTATAGAATTTTTTAAAATATTAATTTCAGTAAAAAATTTAGTTTTAAACAAAAAGTTTGAAGTGTTATACCAAAAATATTGAAAGGTGGCCAGTATGTGTGACCATTCCTCTCCGAAAGGCATGGGTGAATTAAGTAGCATTTTCGGTTTTAAGCATGCTTATGGGCCAAACAAACATATTCAATAATAAAACCCTTGCACGTAATTGTTCCTAGTTTATCCCCCTCATTTTCCCGTCTATTCAATATATGAAAATATAAAAAAAGACTAATGGTGTGCTCTTTGAAATGAATGTTCTAGTAATATTACAAAGAAATAGTAAAATTAAAGTTAATATTAAGAGGCCTCCTGATGATTTTTTTAGAAAAATGGAAAATTGGCAAAATGGATTCCCATGATCTCAGCCATGGAACTATATATTTCTAAAATTTAAATCACATATGAAAGAATGATATTTTGGCTTCGAAATGGGTGATATGAATAAAACTGAGCACCTCCTCAAAACTCAACTTTTCGAAGCAGCTGCTCCATTTGGTATAAAAAAATATTTGAGAAGGTACTTATAGATCAAGCATCTACATGTTTGATGAGAACCTCTTCAGGGTGAGCACCAGCTCCCCTGTATCGTATAAATAAACCGAAGCACGTGCTCTATCGAGAGGAGCACCTGCTCCGCATTTGTAAGCTAGCTCAGTTGGCTGCTCAACCCCAAAGCCCAATTTGATATTACTTTTATTTTTAAGAAAATTTGTTTCATAAGTCCAACAATATATTTTAATTCGTCCAGATTTAAAGGACTTCCCTTATAAATGATTCCAAGAAACAAGGAGAACGTGGAATACATAAGAAATTTTATATTTTTTTAAATGAGATTCGGCTAGGTTTTGGGCTACATGTAGGGCAATGATTTTGGGCTACAAGAATTCTGAAATTGGGCTACACAAGTGCTTCTTGACCTGGCAACCCTGGTTCTTATAGTGAAACCAGGATGTTCATGGTGAAGAGCACACCAACAGAAAGGTGTTCTTCAGCATCAATGTTCAGGAAACATGCAATGCCAGAGAAGAATTCTCTAGTTTTGACTTTTTTGGGCAAGATCGGTGCATGATTCACGAATTTGGAAAAACTCTCGCATATTTAAAATCATGCAATGGAATGTGCCCTTTTACTTGGAGATTCAGGATATGGACTTACACCCTGGACTCCATATTTAAATCCAGATACTCCTGAAAAGAACTCATATAATAAGTGTTTAACTCGAGAACGTGTAATTATTGAACGATGTTTTGGATAATTTATTGAAGCAACGTTTTCCCATTCTTCACAACAAAATGCGAATCAAAACATAAAGAGTTCCAGCTCTCACACTCTGCTGCTTTGTTTTGCACAACGTTGCAAAGCGAATAAGAAAGTTTGAAGTTGTTCCAAAAGAACTAAGCGTTGTAGCTCAGAAGTCGTCAGGTCTTTAGTTTCATGAGTTTCTGTCAATTTTCTTTTTTTCTTTTCAGAGTTTCTGAAGTTTGTGGGAGGAAAACAGTTCAATACCATGTTTGATGCTTCATTTTGTACGTTTATCATCATATCCTGTGTATCGTTGTCATCCTCATCTTCATACTCATCCTTTCCCATTTTTTCTTCAAGGACTCCGGCTGAAACTGATCCTTGTAAGAAACAAGCAATGAGGCAATTATTAACTAACAGCACTTTTAATATAAGCAACATATGTATACCTTTTAAAAGAACAATTGCAGGATTTGAATAACCTCGCATAAACTGGAAAAACTTCTCCTGCCGTTCTTTTAAAATTAAGGGTATTCATACAACAGCGTAAAATCGTCGTAAACGTTGTAAACTTTTAAACTTCGTAATTCTGTCACAATTTGTATGGGAAATTTGACAGATTTACGAAGTTTACAACTTTACGATGTTTACGACGAGTTTACGCTATTGTATGATTAACCTTATTATTTTTATTTCCGGTTTGACTTTCATCTGTATTTTGTTTTATTCTGGATTTAATGTTGTTTATTTTTTCCAGATTTGTGATTTTTAATTTCAAATTTTATTTGTGCTTCCGTCATTAAAATTCCATTCTCTATTAATTTTTCTTTTATTTCACTTATAACTTTTTATTTTTTGCTTTTGATATCCGGTAAATTTGACTTATTTAAGACAACCGGCTAATCAATAGCAAAATTAACATATAATTTTTGATTTTCTTCGCAATTCATTTAAAAAAAAAAATATACGAAACGGGAGCAGGTGCTCTTTTATTGAGCACCTCCTCTGATTCTCATTTAGCACCTGCTCTGACCACGTGCTTCGTTTTATTCATATCACCCAATGTTTAAGCTGCATTTCGGATTCTGTTTTTTTTTTAATTTTCCAGTGATAGGTTTTGAAAAAATCACTTTAAACTGCCATATGGATCCTTAACTCCAGGGAAACAGGAGATGAGTATATAATAGGGTTTCCAGAACATCTCTTTTAAAGAGAACATGTTCTCTTTTTTGACTCTAATCTTTCTTATTCTTTCTTTTTTCATCAAATTCTTTTTTTTTACTCTTTTTTATTTTTTACTCTTTTTTATCTTTTTTTTTCCTAAGTGACCAAAATATTAATTTAATACACTCCTCATTAATGTTCTTTTATACTGTCCCCTAAAATATAAAATAAAGCATTAATACCAGAGAATATCAAATAAAGAAGCCAATCCTTCGTACGTTTCACCCTCTTGTGTCGAAGAATAGATTTTAATTGCAAAAACAATAATACCTGTGCTGAATGAGGAGTTGATTCTATGTGTGCGTTTTGTCACTGTTTTTCACTTCCTTTGCAAATCTAATACATCAGCTGTTCGCAGGTTCGTTTCAGCTTGTATGCAAGTCAAATTGACAGCTGAGGATTGGCCTCTTTATTTGATATTCTCTGATTAATACAATGACGTAAAAACCTTCCTACTCAGGATCGATGGATGAATTTAGAAAAAAAATAAGTATGGGAAGACCTAGACAAAAGTATCGACTGCCGAATTTCTTAAGAATTTTAACTGGATTACTCAAAGTTGTTTGACCAATTTTGCTATTTAAATAAGATTCTTTCTAAAGAAAATGAAAATTTTAAAAACAAAAGTGGACCTGCAAATCTAGAGTTATATCCAGAGCTCTTAAAATGTGCCAATCCTTTTTTGTTTTCTTGTGCAAAATAAGAACGTGGAATGTATTTCGTTGATAGGTTCGCAATAGACAAAAGAACGAAATCGTTTAAGAGTAGGATTCTCATTGTTCCTATATCTTAAAAGATTTTAGCTGTCAAAAGTTTTATGAAACCTTTTTAATCAAATTCGGAGCTCCCAAAAGTATGACACTTCGGTTGAGGAAGAAAATTAATGCCTATTTTGCCAACATTTTACTAAAATTCTGCGGTATTTTGAATTCAATTAGGTGTTTATGTATTTTAGTTTTATTTGTTTGAAGCGCAAAAAAGTACCTATTTATTAAATATAGGTACAGATTTATATCACAGATATGTTTTCTTAAAAAAGATGTTAAAATAAACTACCTATTTGTATTAAAACTGCTGCTTCTTGTGTACCTGTATACAATATACTTGTATAAATATATAAAATAAATTTAAAGTAAATTTTTGGTCATATTTATCAATTATTAACAGTAGAAATTTGAAGTTTCGAAAATGTCCTCTTTTTTTCAAACGCGTTATGGACACCCTAGTATATAATAACATGTATTTATATCATTTAAACGATGAGGGCCTCATCCAGTTCAAGGAAGATTTTAATAAATACCTAGTAATAATAATTTTAGTAATAATAGTAAGCTAATTAATTCAAGGAAACCAGAACAAAATCTGCTGAAAAATTCAGATCTGAAAAATGTATTTCTTTCCAAAAAAAAAAAGGATTCTTTTTGCCTATTTGAAGTCTTTAACTATCATAATCTGTTTTTTGACAGCGAAAAAAAAAACAATTTTAGCTACCAATAGAAAATCCCATTAAGATAGCCTAATTAAGATCTACATCATCCACTCTCAACTATACCTCAAAGACAAATACTAAAAGGTATTGTATACCTGGTCTCTTAATCCATATTAATATGAAGCTATTTTATTATATACCTGCCTACATAATGCATATTTATTCAGATAAATAATATGTCATTCACTTTTGTCAACCAAATTGATTGTGTTCTTTTATTTTAAATAGTTCTCTCCAAAGAACTAAGTTCCAAAGTCAAAGGTAAAATCCTTTCATTTTTCCTTCCCCCTTATATGCCACCCACTGGTTTCTTAAACTATCGCATTCTACTTATTTTCCACCGGTACCTCTCAATCTCGTTGGTTGACGCATAACCAAAAGGAAAAACCAAAGAAAATTCAACGAAACCCCACCCATCTTCAAATAACAAAAAAACGGCAAGCCCCAAAAAGTGCATTTTCAAGCTGATTTTCCTTTTATAAGATGACTCATAGCATGCCGGTTTGATAAGTTTGAAGGATTTTCCATTGTTTTTTTTTGTCTTTTTTGGTTTTTCCCCGTTATTAATGGTTTCTTTTATTTTTTCCAGGAATTTCCACTGTAATTAAGGGTTGCTTTTCTTTAACGCCTCTTTTAATGTTCTTGAATTAATTATTTTTGTTTTTTCAATCACCTCCGAAATGAAAACAAAAAAAAAACATAATAAAAATTAATGAAACGAAAAAACAGATGTCCCCAAAAATTTTCCACCTCCACTTAAGTATATAAGTTTGTAGTGTATTCACCACCACGTACACTTAAAGGACGACCATAAAAATAACAAAAATAAATATCCGTTCCGAGTCCATAAACGAAAATAAAAAAAATCAATTACCTTTGCCATAATCGAATCCTGGCAGGAGCAGCAGCTTCTAGTCCTTTATACAACACACACAAAACCCACTTCCTAGTTCCTTCGCCTTCTTCTTCGTCTATTCTTTAAGAAAATCAATCCAATTGTCCCGTTTAGCCGAGTGTAGATGGCAGGAAAACGAACCGAACACGAAACTCGGGCTGCACAATAAGACGAAGAGAGAGTTGGGTCAAAAATAATGTTATCCTTGATTTGTTTTGTTGGGGAAGATTATTGTAGGTTGTAGGTATTTTTTTTTTATTTTTATTTTCTTTTTTTTCAGGAGAGAGGAGTAGGTCCAGTTTTTTTTTTTTTTTTAACCAAATCACAATTTCGCATTCGGGTCGTTGAACATTGCCGTATTGAGTAAAAATAGTGGGATATAGCCAAATCAAAACCTATTTGACAGCTGACAATTGTTTTGTCACTGTGTTTTTTTTTTTAAGCCCTAAAAAGTGGGTCCCAAAATTTCGTCCTAACCCTCGTCCTAAAGTTAAAAACACTTAAGCGATTTTCTGCAATCTCCTTAACTAGGGAATTGAATTGTGTATATTTCTAACGGTGCTTGTAGGTACATAGTTGTAATGAAACTTTTATAAAAAGCTTGTTTTTCTTTAAAAAAAACTGCTCCAAGGGTCCTCATAAACACATATTTTTGTCTAGATATTCTACTTTTTTGTAGTAATACTTTTTTATCATTTTAGCTAAAAATCGTTTATGACAGTTTTTGATACTTTTTGTATAAAGGAAGGACCAAGTCAAGACCTTAGGTTGGAGTCCACAATTTCTGTGACACATAAATTTGTGTAATTTTCATTTTGTTGTATTCCTAATCTTTTAACTCGAGACTGATTTGAAGCTACATACCTACCTATTTACTTTGATTTGATTTTGTAAATTTTTAAGTCACACTTTATGACTCATAATTCCTATCGTAAAGTCGATATAAGTCAATAATTCCACGCGCAGCCAAATGCTGAATTATGATTTGTTTATGCTTTTCGCAATTTCATAAAAAAATCTAATAAAATTTAATATCCTTTTTTTCGTTTGTATAGTGAAAAATTTAATATATAAAAAGAAAAAAACAAAACACAGATGTTGCAGGACATGGACACACTCCTCCTCAGGTCTTCTTAATCATCATTAATACAATTCAAACCCACGGACAATACGCTTTTAAATTCAGAGAAAAAAAATTGGACAAATAACAATTTCCGTTTCTATACAAAACTACACCCCCACATTTCTAACACATTTTATTTGTATGTAACATTTAGGTAGATAGATAGAGATATATATTTATGTACATGAGTGTATCCTTTTGTGTGATTTTAATTGGAGATAATTATAGCTACGTTCTTTTTCTCTCCTGTTTCATAACATTTATTAATCAGTTAACCACGCCGGATATTAGGTATATTGTAAGCGAATTCTTTTGTTTTATTTTTAATAAATGTGAGATTATCATTAAACATTTATGTTTTTTTTTTTAAGAAATTATTTCAACTTTTTTTATTGATTAATTAAGAACAGCTTTTTACATAAAGTTACTGTTAATTCACTTTCTTCTTCTTTTTATACACTGACACTGTATCTGGATGTAAACGCACGCTTAACAATTTTTATTCCGTTCTCCTTTCTAGACCAACTTCGGAAACTCAACTGAGCAAGGAATTTCAATGGAAAGCATGAGAGTTATAAACTTGAGTTCCACAAAAAAGTTTACGGTGGAATATTTTTGGGCTAACAGGGTAATGGGGGTATGGGGTGGTCCTAGTAGTTGGTCTATGGTGAATGTGCAAGAGAGAGTGTTTATAATGCATGCGCTCTGTTTGGAAAGTTAAAGTAACCGATGTAAACAACAGTTGAAGGGGTGATTCGGGGTGTGGGTCGTATAGAATATTATTTGGAATGAAACACATTTTAAAATTTGGTTGTTGATTTAAAACCATACATTGGTCGCATGAATTTGCTTAATATTACAATTTTTTTTTTTTTTTTGTTATTCAGTACTGATAGAATAAATATTTTAATACATTTAAAAGGTAATTTACAATGTAAACAGCATAATACATATTTGAACAGCATGAAATTCCCATCACGTTAAGTTACACGTTTATTAGAAATATGTTTCAATTCATTGAAACGGAAATTTAAAAATCGTCTCGCCAAACTTTTGTTGAAACTTTGCGCACATGTCACTTAAAAATAATATCAATTGCATTCTAAAATGTTAACAAACTAATTTTCTTAAAACAAATTTAATTTTCTTAGTAAAATTTTCACACTTAATTTGGCCTAATCAATGTGAAGTGAAATCGAAAAAAAAAGACGTGGTGTGACTCACACTAGTAAATCCTCATTGGTGCCCCGGAAGTTAGAGGCCCAATATTATTTTTTTATTCAACAATTTTTAGCAAAGTTTCATGTAGGTTCCTATTTTTTTTTTTTTTTTTTTGCTTTAAATAAAACTGTGAATTCTTTTACAAAACCTATCGATTATCAATTATGATCTAGTATATAGAAACCCGAAGCCAATATGATTATTTTGTTCCTAAGATATTTAATAATAATTATAATAATAATTTTAATAACAATGGCGCAAAATTTTAAACGATTTAGTACAATGCTAAAACAATTTTAACATGATACTAAGTTAAAAAGAGCATTTTTCTAATTTTAAACGATTTTAGCATCGTACTATCTCTTAACATTTTACTAAAGGTTAAATCACCAAAATGGCTATTTAAATTTCTTAGTATTGTGCTAAATCCATGATATCTGTCACTTTCTTCCAAAAAAATTCTTGGCAAATGAATTTTAAAGTTGAATTGGGTTATATTGTATAAATTAAATGGAAGAACAAAAGGTCAAAGGTCACAAAAATCGGGGTTTATCGATGATCTCGGTTTCTATAGCCCCAATGATGTTACATGTATTTTAAAAATTGTAGAGCATAAAAATGCGCTCAACAGTTTTTGAGATAGAGGCGGAGAATGCAAGGTCAAACGTGAATCTCAGTGAATAATACCTTGTAGATATAAAGTTATTGCATAATTAAAATATCATTAACGATGAATAATTTGCATTATTATTAGTTAATACGTTGTATTTAATAACATTTTAATCAGAAAAACGAATTTTGTTGAGTCTGATCCAATTCCACACTACTGTGCCAATACACACTCACGCTACAGCAAAATGTTTTTACTAAATCAATGAGAGGATCGAAATTGTATCAGGAATCGATGATGTGAGTATTGTGTTAGAATATTTTGTCGTATCGAGACTTTATCTGTGTATATTCAGCAGCTGTATAGTATGTATCTATAATTTAAATTGAAGTGAAGTGAAAAATTACAAATTTGAAGAGCCAAAGAACATGTTAATTTTCTTCTGCATCATCCTCTTCCGGGTGTTCGAAAATGTCTGTTTAATCATTGTTTTCAGGCTTATCCCAAATTACCGGCTGAAATGCACTCTTCCCCGGAGACGCTCGGTAATAAAACAGCATAGAGGCAAGCTTGCCCATTACTCTGGCCACAAACTAAATTGCATTGCAATCCCGATTTTTTGAACCTGTAGCGTGGACAAAATCGATACTTACAATTACAAAATAAAGTTTTTAGTAATTCATCTGGAGCTGGTAGGAATATTGTTGTCATTGGCGATAGGAATCCATTTTGCAGCATCCAAGACCATTCCTGGGGTTCTAAAATCATGCCCTCACCATTTTTGAACTTGATAATAGACATGAAGCTTTGTAGATTTAACGAATAGAGTATATCGAGAATGACCGAAATTGTCTTAAGATTTATGATCATTATATATCGCCAGTAAGATGCGTACTCCATTTTCGTTTAATTGTTGTACAAGGCAGTTTCCTTGTAGAAAAACTTCAGCCAGTTGGTCAAAAATGGCAAGCTTTTCTAGTAACTTGATGAATGTTCTTGCTGCATTTAAATTTAGATTCACGTTTGACCCTCACACGTTTTCCGCCCTCTTTTTTAAAAACGGTTGAGCGCATTCAAAAATAATTGGGAGACAATCGGTCGAAAATTGTTTGCTCTATAAAATGTTTAAAATAGATGTTAACATTATTGGGCTATGGAAACCGAGATAATCGCGGAAACCCGATTTTTGTGATATTTGAGATTGAATAACTTAACGTTACAGACAAGAGATTTTATGAAACTTTTCAGACAATTTTTAGAAGTATTCAGCTTATTATGTTTCATTCCCAGGTTGACCCTTATTTTTTCTTAAATAGCTGGATTATCAATAGATCTCGTGTAGAAGGGTTTTCACAAAAAATAACATTGATTTACATTTGAAAGGTCCAGGGGAAAAACGGCTTAAGTCCACTTGAATTGATTCCGAGAAAAACGAAGTTGTAAATGTATTACTAAAATAAATGGCTAATTTAAAGAAAAATAAATAAAACTAACCATTTTTTTTTTTTGTTGAGCACGAAGTTCTCAAGTAAGCAAACATACATACATATGTATATTGATTTTATTATCTTAAATTTTTACTAGCGATTATGTGGGTGATATAGGGCAAGTTTTGGATTCGTGCAAAAAAAATCGAGATAACAATCAAACATGACATTACGATGATAGAGAACACGAAAAAAGTGGGTGGCACTATTCTGTCTGTCTGTCTGTCTGTCCGTACCTCAACCTACAGCCTAAACCACTGAAGCGATTTTCTTCAAATTTTGAACTTAAGATTTTTTTGTAACTTTCCAGAGGGGAAATTGAAATTTTGTTTGTAGCTCAAAAAATAACGGTACTTGCCATACAACCGTTAAGGAAGAGCTTATTTATCTCAAAAACGGCTCCAACGGTTTTGATAAAGAAAAATCAGTGTATTAAAGTAGATATGATGTACCTTTTAGTAGGAAAAAAAATCACCAAAAGGATTTATTAACGGTACCTGCCATATAACGGTTTTTTTTTTATTTTTGGTTATCTCATTAGCCACTCATCCGATTTCAATAAAATTGTTTGCACAAAAGCTTTGTTAGAATATATACATATATTACTGCATACCAGAATTTCTTAAAAAATACATTTTCGATTTTTAAAAAAAGATTCAAAATTTTTTTTTGAAAATTCAATATTTCAAAAACGGGTTGATGAATTGTTTTGAAATTTCAGTTTTAAATGTATATTAATATTTACTCAAATTTGGCACACCACATTTCTTTTTGAAAAATGTTACAAAAATTTTATATATACCAAATTATTTTTTAAGAATACGGCTCCAACGATTTTAAATTTTGCATATAATCATATTTTTTCAAGTAATCAAATGGCATACTTTTTTTTAGCTTTAAGTTATTTATCAGACTGCTTATACAGTTAAAAGAACGATTTAAATGCTTTTTATACTTATTCTATAATTACTTGAATATTTTTTAAAGTTCTTAAGTCCCACACAACTTGAACATAAGAGCAAGTACGTGCGATCCACTCGTGCATTTTTTTTTTGCATGATAACCTGACATGAGTCAAAAGGACCTTCGACGTTTTAATCAAAATCTTGATTTTTCTTATTTGAAATTTTCTTCTGAAAGAACCGGACATGATAATTGGAAACGGTTTTTTTGGTTTTTATTCAGACACCTCTAGATTTCAAAATAGAGTTTGAAAGTAAAATAATTTTCACAAGCGTGACATTGGATCGTTTTTGCAATTCAATTTGTTAGATTGAACCTCGACCGGATGTAGTTAGAATATCTAATTTTTGTTTTATTATTTACCTGACGTGTCGCTATATCTATTAACAAGTTTTTCTTTTTTACATATCGCTTGTTTAATTTTTGGAGCAAAAAAGATACTTTTGGAAAAAAGTTTTTTTTTTAAGTGTACTTTTTTGCGAGTTTTCAAAATTCTATGTGAAGAGAGCTATACTACATCAGATAGTACTCATACAAATCTAATAGATGTCATCATTAGTTTAATTTTTTTTTTAAGTGGACTTGAGCCGTTTTTCCCCTGGACCCTTCAATTATTTCGAAAAAAAATTTTTTTTTCCTTTTTCGATATTTTACGCTTGGAAAAAAATGTCTTTAAAGGAAATTTCAACTTTTGCTTGGGTGTATAAATTAGGCTTTACCGATAAAAATGTAATCAATGACTTACCACGTTTTAGCTTGAGCCAGACGAGCAAGGTCACGTGATCCAATTATAAATGTTTTTGGATATACATATGTATGTACATTTTACACATTATGGACATAGTTATTAAGTACAAATGTACATAAGTACATGGGTATTTCCTTATTAGGACTCGAAAAAAACGACCCCGAGATTAAATAAAACCTGTAATGTATTACAATTACAATTCACGATTTTCAAAAAACATTTGAATTCATGATTCCCTATGTAGAATGGAAATTATTTTATTTTTAACTGGAAGAATAACGGTACCTGAAAGGTTTTTTTTTATTTCAACAGTTTTAAATAGTTAATGCAGATGCTCCTTTGAACTGTTAGTAATATTTAACCAAAATTTTGAGCATACGTAATATTTTTTGTATTTAAAATAGAAATTGTCTATTAATAAATACTCGAAATTGGCATAGCATTTTTTTTTCTAAGTTAAAGATATTTTGAACTAGGTTTTTGTATATGTATAAAAAATTATTTTTAAGAAAACTTCTTCAAAATTGTGTTTGCATAAGATTCATATTTACTCTTGCAATCAGCCGACGTTCTCATTTTTGAGCTCTATGCTATTTAACGAGTTGCTTTAGCAATGTAGAGAACGAGTTTCATGCTTCGTTACATTTTTCTATAATAACATACTTGCATATTTTGTTATGCCACCTAGTCGTGCAATTGATTTATATCTCTGCCTTTCACATCCTTCCGTTTTTTCTTTAATTCTTGCAAAACAAATTTTCTATAACAAATGTATGAACATACAAATATGCCTCTATAATAAAGTCAGATCCACAACCGCAATACGGGATTTTTTGAAATTTTGACATTTCAGTAGGGTAAACAAAAAAAGTCGAGAATATACAGTGAGGGTCAAAAGTGATTAAAACCCATATAATTTCTGGAGTTTCAATATCGTACTCTTGTTTGAGATTTGTTGCCATCATAATTATTTCGGAAAGACCCTGTTTGTTTTATTTATCATAATCTGATCCAGTCAGATCATGTGGATAGTAAAATGTGACATATATTCGGAGGCTCACTCAGGCTTATGTCATAATGTCATAAAACCAACGAAAATGAGCTTTCCGTATCGTCAAAGAACATAGAAGAAAAGCCATACTTCATAAGAAAAAACGGTGTAGGTATCTCCATTTTAGTAGTTTCGAGATAAACGCATTCATTTGTTTGCTTTTCTCGCCTTCGAGTTTAATAATTTTGAAAAATTTGAAACGATTTCTTATTAAAAAATTATGGTATTTTACTGTGCACATAAGTTTCACTAATTTTGGTGATTAATTATAATGATGTTACAACTTTTAAGCTTAGGTTAGGTTAGGTTAGGTTGAAGTGGCTGCCAGTCGTGGGGACCGACACACTTAGACCATGAGTTGGTCCATTGTGATACCACAAGAATCCAGGAAACCCTTTTCCCTACTCGGTGAACCATTTGGAGCTTCTTATGAAGCGTAATAGACTGCCAATGTCTAAGTTTATCAGATCACTAGGATCATTGAAGTAGAACTCACCAAGGTGAAGTCTTCGTCTATGAGACAGAGCAGGGCACGTGCATAGAAGGTGAGGGATCGATTCTATCTCCTCCTCATCCATACAGCTTCTGCAAAAATCGTTAGCGAATACGCCAAGACGCGTTGCGTGCTTGCCTATGGGGCAGTGTCCGGTTATAACACCAATCATGGAGCTGATGTGCAATCTGCTTAGAGATATCAAACGCTTAGATCGTTTTAAATCCAACTTTTAAGCTTAGTATTGGCAAATAAGCAACTTGCTTGAAGCTTGGAATGTTCGTGGTTTTTAGCCATTTACAGTTAGAAATATGAGTTTTCAGCTTCACACAATAATAAAACATTATTTACCAATTCCAAATAATGGTACTGACTAAATTTTTGCGTTTACGCACTTTTTCTTAAGACGGCAGTACCTACTCAATTGAAAAGAATCTTCCATTATTGATTATTATTACTTTTTTATAAATGTAAGTTTTACTCAGCAGCACTCCTTCACTTATCGTACTATGTACTATATGTAATAAAAAGAATAAAATTAGACGAAATGTAACCAAATTTAACACCATAATTTGAATGCAAAATAAATATTTACTTTGGATTTCCGATGAATTTTAGTACTTACTTAGATGAATCTTCTTCTATCTTCTGAAAGTATTTGCAGCATGTTTAGACTTACGAATTTATATATTGGCAGAGTATGGTGGTCAGAATAATTAGTCCATCAAAAAAATATATAGGTACCTGTGTTTTGTGATCCAGACCATTGATCGGTCAAAGTAAAAACTGCTTGAAAATCTCAGAAATATGTATTCTGAACGTTAATATTACACATTTTAATGCATTCCGAGTTGCCAATTCAATCTCAATTTTGTTAGTTTTTAAATAATATTAATGCTAGATTTAATTGAATCCACAATTTGCTTTTGACTATAATGCGGATAATATTTTTTAAATTTAAATTACTTTCGGTAGGTACTAAGGAAAAAATGTTTCCCGTCTAAGGACTTGAAAATTTAATCACAAATAACTAAATATCGAAAAAAGTATTTTGTTTTTTTAATTCCACCTTCTCTCTGTACCACCAAGTCTGAATCTCCCAACTGATGGTTTAAATTTCGTTGTGGAAGTATTAAACGTATCAATAGTTTTTTTTAATCTTCATTCTTTATTAGCTTGATTAAATAGCCGCATATGCCTTTTTACATCTACATAACTGGATCAGCACCAAGTGCTGCTCAGTTTAGTTTTACATTCTTTGGTTAGGAAGCCTCCTAATTAACGAATTGGCTGCCAAACTTCCAAGACATCAGCATACTTCTTGCGTTCTAAACATAATAAAATATAAAAGACCATTATTATCGAAGGGAGAGATTGAAAACCCTTATTGTTTTCCTTACCTGGCATTTGGAAATCCTCTGGATGCAGCGAGATGTAGTGACGAAGCACAGCATCACGATCAGCAAGATGTTCATTACGTTTCTTATCAAAGTACAGACCTAGACTGCCTCCTATTAATGTGAACACTACATGCTTTTGGATACCTAAAATTTGAATAGAATAACATTTTAATATTTAGGCGTACATACATAAACAATTGAATTAAAAACAAAAGGTTAGATCCAAACCATCATTGTTACGTCATGTCATGGGTGAAGTACTTACCCGACCAAACAGGCCTCCTGTAAGCGAAATTCATAAAACAGCCTAGACCAAATCCAGCTAAAGCAGAGGCAGCTGGATTGAAAATCGAATTCATAAAGGTTGGCTGCCGATCCTGGCGGTTTTCTAGGAGTTCTAGTGCAGTAACCATTTTTCAGGCAGTTTTGTGAAGGCAGACGGAGACTGAATCCAATTTCAAATTCGTTGGACAGAATTTTTTGACAGATTTAAACGTCAGTGGCAAATGTCAAATAAAGGAAACACTGAACTTTTGAATTTTCCGTTTCGGTTGTATTCACAATGAGCTTAGCGTGGAGTGCACACTTTTCATAAAATATTCATTTACAAATTTGGTGTACCTTATTTTATATTACGTTTTCATTAGAGCCGAAATGAGGTAATTTAGTAAATTACAGAAAAAGTGTTTTCATCTAATTACCTCATTTCGTTTGACAGCCCTGTGATTTTTTTGTTTTTGTTTTCATTGTCGATTGTCATTGGTTATATATAAATAAAAAAAAAAAACAATAAAAATGGAAAACGATGCTGCTGGAGAAACTCTTAATTATTTATTCTGTTCTGCCCACGAAAATGGACTGCCCCGCCCTGCCTGTAGCAAAATCATATCCACACCAAAGTAAGATCTTTCTTCCGTGCAAATAAACATATCGTCGCTCTTGACCCAGAAACCGGCAGATCGGATATTTGTTCCAAGGCAGTGATATCAGGACGCATCCTGTATACGAGAGTCTGGAGATTTGCATCTATACCTATAATCATTTGAAATAGAAAACAGCACCCAAGAATCTGCCCATGAAAATGAACTGCCGGTATGTAACAAAATTGTAAGCTCTGCGCAATTGAACATCGTGTCGATGATGACCCAGAAATCGACAGGATAGGTGTTGGAAACTGATTGTATCTACCGCGTATCCGAGAAGGATTGTCTTACTAACAAGAGCTATTAAAAGCAAGAGATTACAATAAAGGATTTTTATCCGTCTTAAAAATAAAACATGATTTCTTTCTTTTTATTTAACTAATTTTTTGTTTGCCATCAGTTATTTGTTGGTACATTTACATACATATTTATGTTATATATAAATAATGGAATGAGAAATTATCTGGTCGAAACCAATGTCTCTTGATCAGGCTTGGTTCTTGGATTCCTTTATGGTAGCTTTTCAGTCGAATGGTCCTCCAGCAGAAAACTATCTTGTTGACGCTCGGCTTGGCATCGTCATTTTGGCATTCCTTTAAATTTTTTGCAAGGATACCTACAAATGAAAAATTATCAATACCTATGTAATTTTACTATCAAAACATTTACATAGGTACCTGATTTTTGTTTTGTTTTCTCCGTAAATTGAATTCTTGAAATTTGGTTTATATTTATGTAGGTATTTCATTTGATTTATGTTTTGCATTTCAAATTTGACATTTGAATCAAAAATTGTTCGACTGATTCACAATAGTGCTTAATTTAGATTTGTTTGATTTGTTTTATTCTTATTTCCAACCTAATTTCGTGCAAATTTGGTTGAAATTACCTCATTTCGAAATTTGAATTTGTATGGGAAATGAGGTAATTTCGGATCTAATTTGGAAATTTTCAACGAAATTATCTCATTTGGCCTAATGAAAACAGCGTATTAAAGATTGAGAAAACGTCATTATTAAACACTATAAAACAGAAATATGGCAGACTGGTATTTTGTCAGTCGTGTAAATATAGTATAAGTTTTGATCAAGAATTTTTGTTTCTTGGAAAATGACTAAATTTTTTAAATAAAGGTTCTCCCAAACCAACGCGAAACATTCGCTGACGACGCGAAATCATTCACAATAATACAAAATTTGAAAGATACACAATGCAAAACAACAACAAAAAACTGACTTTGCGAATGATTCGCTATGATTTCGCGTTGGTTTGGGAGAGCCTTTATTGTGAATGATTTCGCGTCGTCGGCGAATGTTTCGCGTTGGTTTGGGGGAGCCTTTAAACCTATGGAAGCAACTTCCTTCGAAAGTGGTGTGCATCCTAGGTCACAAAAAATACAGCAGTTAAAATTTTCTCAAATCAACGCAAAAATATAACGAACCATTCACAACGATGCAAAATATGACAGATACTTAGTGCTAAACAACAACAAAAATCTGTCGTCAGCGAATTTTAAGAAAAATTATAGCGAAATACGCAACGATACAAAATTATGAAAGATACACATGCTAAACAACAACAAAAACCCGTTTTTGCGAATGATTCGCTATAATTTCACGTTGGTTTGGGAGAGCCTTTTTTTCTGGAATGGCGTCGCTTAGCCCCGATGTCGTTTTTTTCATCCAATTTCCCGGACTTGCAAAAAAAACACACCTATAGTGTTTTTCTTTTTGCAAGCCCGGGGAAATCGGACGAAAAAAACGACATCGGGGCTTAGCTACACCATTACAGAACAAAATGGAATTTCCATACAAACTATCGATAACATGTATGAAATTCATGCCGGTAACAGTTTTTATCTGGACTAAAGTTAAGCCCCGATTCTCTGGACTTAGTTGTTGTTGCTTTTAACATGTAAATTGCTCAGCCCCGATATCGTATTTTTCGTCCGATTCCCTCGTGCTTGCAAAATAAAAAAAAACACACCTAATATCAAGATAACGGCCAACATGTTTATATTGGTACCGATATTTTTTCACAAATTGCCATTTTGGCATAATACCTAACAGTTCTTACTTAGTAGTTTGGTTACTTTTGCAGTGTGTTTCGGACCATGATGTCCCACACGTTTTTGATCCAACTCCTTCAATTCACATACAGCGAGTTTCAAAAACGAGAAAATATCCAAATGATTTATGGAGTTACATGAAATTTAAACAAACAAATAAACACAAATTGCGTCCCAAAAAGGCTTTAATCAATAGCAACAAATCAAAACAAAAATATTCAAACTAAAACGAATGCATTTTTTCCTAATAAGAACTAAATATCATATATATTATTTCTGTAGTATGTCTCCCTTTTAAAGCTCACACACTGAACCGATTTAAATGAATGAGGTGTCAAAAGATTCGAAATTTTTCGAGGATTAAGCGAATTATATTTTGATTTAATAAATATTTATAATTTTAACAAAAACTCGACTCAGAAATTAAATATTATTCCAATGAAAATGAACACTTCAAATTCCAATGAAAATTAATTTTTAAAACAAACAATTCCACTTTCCAATATTATTGGGAAATTAAGTCTGTTCAATATATGGGGTGCATGAAAATAAAGGTTAGAAAGCACTTGACGTTGACGGAACTACGCTTCAGTATAAGAGTAAGAGATGAACAAAAAGTTTTTATTTATATATATAGAATTTTAACATATATATATATATATATATATATATATATATTGTATAAATATATATACATTATTTTAAAACTACAGAAACAAAAAATTAATGGCACTTAGGTTATAATTTCAGTGCAAAACAATTAAAATTGAATAAACACGAGTACCATTTATTCACAAACATGCAACTAAACGGTTCATAATGCATTATCTCTAAGACGAACTCTTCGATCAAGGCTATTCGTCACAAATTTTGACGCGACTTCACTCCTCGAGCGCGAATGAGTCGAAACAAGCCCATTTCAAATCGATTCAGGTTTACAAGACCCGAAGCGAGCTTCAATCTCACTCCAATACCCTATGTTAACGTAGTTAAAAATGCATGGTTGCTTTGTTTACATGCGGTAATTTGCAATTTGGAATTTTCCCCGGACGTCAGAATCAAAGAACAAACAAACTTTACAGCTGTTCACTAAGTTGGCATTTACATTGATCTTTTTTTCCAAATACAATCTTTTTGTTGTTGTAATAAATTGCTTTCCCTAATTTAGAATTCGATCGTATTCCCTCCACACGAAAAATCGTGCAAAAATCGTACTGTTATATTTACCGACACTCTTTTAAAAACGGGAACTTAGAATGAAGTAGTTTTTATTTCATGATTGTCATCCGACAGAAACTTTCCAAATTTGTATTCAACTATTTATCACTTTTCAAATCCATGACTTTTATCAAAAACAAAGAACCTTTTGTTAGCGTTTTGAAATGTTGAGAGTTATATTAACATCATTACACTGCATTTGTGAAAACTTTTTCTGATTTTCTTCATCATCAAGACTATCAAGAAATATTATCGTTTGCATTGTATCTATCTCCTTCTTTATTAAAGCAATTTACAATGCATGTGAGTGTTGATATTTTGCATATACATATTTGCGCTCAAAATATTTGCATTAAGCTGCCATGAAGATCAGATATTTATCATTTGCATTTTGTAATTCCTCCCATGTTAAGTCGGTCCTAGCTTTATTTTTATCCACCTATTCAGACAGACAGAACAGACCTAATTTCCCATCAAACAGTCCAAAACGATTGGAAAGTGGTAATGTTTAATTTGACAATTTATTTTCCATTCCATACTTAGGTCCGTTCATACAAGGTGCTCTAAAACGAACACATTAGGCATGTTCAGAAAAATGAGATCTCGGAGACCTCAGCAAACTCTACTCAACAAAATTTTTCAGTTTTTCTATCAAATTACTGACGGAGCAAAACGAACGCAAGCGAACATGTTCATCTTCATAAGTGCCTCTATAAATGTTGTTGTGAAAGGCGCATCCGGTGAGAAACATAGATGTTATGTGTGAAAGAAAGAGAACGAAGATTTCACCCAAAATCCACCGATGCACCACTTTCAACAATAAATCTTTGGCATGAGCGCCGGGCAAGATGAATTTTTTTATTGTGCAAGTGACAGGTGTACGTATTGCGTGAGATAAGGAAGGATATTCTGGAACTGAAAGCATTTTTTCTGCATAGTGTAGAAACGGGAATTTCAGTAAAATGAAAGTGTAGACACGCACTAATATACTTTTGATGGATTCATTTTTTGGCATTGTGGTTTGTCCAACTCTACTTTTCTTTAAGTCTGCAGATGCAGAAGCCTGCAAATTCACCACACATCTATGTAAATCAACCATCATCCTCGTGAAAATAAAACGATGTGGGTTAGTGCGAAAACAGTCTCTTTTTATCTTTTGTTTACTCATTTTTCATGTACGGGGTACGGCCTGTCTCTTTTCCTTACACTGCTGACAAATCGGTAACATGATTAACAATGGTAAATAGCCACCTGCTGGTCAGACTTATATTTATGTTATTGAAATAAACTTCGATAGAAGCCTAGATATCATGTTTTTGTAATAAGTATTATATCTAGATAGCCTCGACCGGAGATAATAAAACGCAGCTATTAAACAGATTATGGAAAAGAAAACAAACCAAATGCTTCTTGCAATTTAATTTTCAAAATTATCTCAAAATTATAACTGAATGAATTCTATATAAATACAAAACCTTATGAGCACTTTTTATTTTTATTGGTGCGAGAGGTCTCGCACGGGTAGGCTAGTACCTCATATTTGACGCATTTTTTTTTTTTTTTTTTTGGTTTAAGTCCCAAGTAACTCCAGAAATCATAATGTGTGCTTACTCACTTTTGAAGCTCACTTTAAACATAAGACTATTTTTTTCTATTTTCAATCAAAAACAAAATAGATCCTCTTCTTATCATAGTTCAAGGAGTCAGTCGGAAGTGTTGTTAGTCACCCTATATTAATTATAAAAATATTTGCTCTTATTATTTTTTGTTAAATTCCACAATTCTTTTCAAAATGGAAAGATGTGCTGCTTGCCTTACCTTTATTAAAAGTGATAGTATAAAATGTTTTGGGAACTGTGGCAAAAGTTTTCATAAGTTATGTGCAAAAATACAAGATGATTTGTTCTGCATCATTAAAAATAATAAAAACATTAAATTTCACTGTGACATTTGCACTGATGGTGATAGTGACTTAAAAAATAAAATTTTAGAAATGTCTAATGCACTTATTGACTTAAAAAAATCCTTCGATGTGCTAAATAATCAATTTAATGATCTGAATCTTAAATCTAGTCGCGCTAATAAATCGGTAAAAGATAAAACTCCCCATATTCATGATTCCCAAACAACTAAGGATCATAATATCGTTTCTTCTCCTCCCTCTCTTCCGTTTGTTAACGATCAAGTGAATTCTGCATCCAATAATAATGAAAATGCAAATGTTAATAAAGCCTAGTACGCAGCTGAAGTGAAACGAAAATTTTCTGGTGTCTCCAACTTGAGAACGAAATCAGAAACGAAGTGATTGCGAAAAAAAATATGGAGAGTTTTATCAGAAAGATGTCAAAATAAATACAAAAATAAAACAGTTTAAAATCTTAAGTCAATTTTTTTTCTCGTCTGATGTGAATTCTTGTTTTTTTTTGTTTTCGTGTCGTCCGTTGTGGTGCTAAGGGTTCCAAATATCTGTGTTCTGCAGTTCGTTTCGACGGTATTTTCTTCCATTTTCATTTTTAAATAAAATTCAACAGCAAAATATTACAAACTGTCAAATTTTCGTCTGAAATAATGTTCCGAACAATTAATTGTATACGAAAAATAAGTGGAGACTTGGTTCGAGTATCTGATAGGATTTTCAGTTTTATTGACATTTCACTGTCGAACTGCGTACTACATAACAAAAATCACTACGAAATGATTCGTTTACGATTTCGTTGTGTCAATTTCTGTATGAGAATTTTCGTTTCACTTCAGCTGCGTACTATGCTTAAAACACAAATTCATACAATGCGAGCTATTGTTGGAAACGGAGCTGAAAACATTGATTCCAATGTGACGATCATAGACATACTAGGAATGGAAAACGATTCTGGATTTGATTGAAGAAAGAATCAAAGCCAGAAGCAAGCATACATGCACGCAATTGAAACATCAAAACGGTCAAATGTAATTTTTTGTTATTTATTTTGGAGTTGCGATTGTGCATTTTTCTTAGCTTTGGAATTAAAAGTAAACAATTATAAAAAATTGGATAGGCCAAACATTTCATCCTCTGCATTATCGTCATTTTCATACCATGCTGTGAAATTTTTGCTCAAAGAAGTTTACTCAAAGTAAAAACACAATGTGGAGACATTCGTTGCAGTTATTGAATATTCAGAGAAACAGCTGTATGAACGTTTCATCACCCAAATGCAACAACCAAGGTTCTTCCGGATTACAAAACGAAAACAATATTAATCTTGAGGTCCAGCACTGAAGTAAATTCCAAACGCTTTGCACAAGTTATTTTAGTTGCTTGGGACTGCCTGTCAAACCAAGTAATTCTAGTAAGAATTCCTTTGTCGCATTGAATCTCTGGTCAACTGCGATAAGAATGCTCTGAGTTCCGGCTGCATGAGGGCCTTATCTAAAAGATATAACGAGCTAAGATGTGTTTTTATAAAGACATTTTTGGTACCTATTTCTTTTACAATCAAAGCTCATCTGGACCACACACTGATCTCTATAATACATTACCTATTATTATAGAGGTACCAATTATCTGGATATATATTTGCACTGTGATAAAATCCACAGCAAATCAGAAGCCAATTGCCAAGGAATTCTTTCTGGGCTTTCCATGTGCACTCAACTGTTTGCGGCACGCTTTTGGCGCTCTGCCTTACAAAGTTTGGAAACTAGGGCAGGATTTTTTTTTGGAATAGTTGTTTGAATTTCTCAAGAACTTTTCCTTGAAGGAATGCGCAAAATTTTAATTTTGTTTTTAATAAAAAATAAAATGACAAATAAAATTTTTAAAAACAAGCGTCAGTCAAAAGTTTTCCCATATTTTCCGCTTTGCACCAACAGCGCTCGTGGCGTTTATAATTAAATTTAGAACCAACTTCAACAAACAACTAGCAGTCCATATCTAGTATGTCTATGGTGACGATTGTAGCTGGGAATAAAAATTGGTTTCACATATCCAAATTTTCTATTAATAATACTGAAGATGAAATAAAATCTTTTGTGAGCGATAGAACTGGAATAAATATTGATGACATTTCTTGCTATAAACTTATCAAAAAATCCGTTAGTGTCACTAATTGGAAATTTATAAACTTTAAAATTGGAATACCATCCCAATTCTCTTTAAAAATGCTGTCTGCTGAAATATGGCCTCCTGGCATGAGAGTAAAACAGTTCTCTTATTCTCCAAAAAACGAAAAGCCAAAGTTCCCGAATCTGGATGCGGACCCGGAGAATTCGAAACCACCGATCGATCACCAACCTCTCAACAATGTTCCAGTACATCCCTCTACTTCGGAGTCGGCGGAAGTAGTAGTTGTTTAAATGCTTTATGCTATAATTCACCAATGACACTAGTTAATACCCATCCTGTTTCTACCAATGATTTTCCTCTTACTTCATTATTGTTACCACATTTACCGGATATACCTAAACCATCAACATCGAAAGCTTCTGTTTCTCAAGCTTGTGGTGAAATAAATATCTATTATCAAAATATAGGAGGTTTTTGCACTAAACTGCGTGACCTATTTGTGACGATTGATGCTTGTGAATACGATCTGATTGCATTTACGGAAACTTGGATGCATGAACACATAATGACAGAAGAGTTGATAAATGTCTCCCGCTTTTCGGTATTTCGTCTTGATCGCTTTGATGTGGATAAAAAGCGTGGTGGCGGTGTGTTATTGGCTGTTCGACGTACCTTAATTGCTTCTGCTGTTGACATCGATATTAAATATGTTGAATCAAAATTAAATATTGATCAAATATGTGTGAAAATCCATTCGAACGATTCTTCAACTGATGATTTGCTAATTTTTCTCAGCTATATTTCACCTGGAAGTAGTTTATCTCTATATGAAAAACATTTGAATAATATTGAAAACACCATTTGTAAATACGAAAGCGAAAATTTGAATATTTGTGTACTTGGTGACTTCAATTTAGGTTCTTTAAACTGGATTCGTTGTAATGAAACTAAGATGCTTCCATTGCATTTATCATCTGACATCGAAACATCTGTTATTGATTATCTTTTTTCTATAAATTTAGTGCAAATTAATGACGGATTTAATTCCTTAAATAGATTGCTTGATCTTGTCTTCGTATCTGAAAATCTCAATGTAACCTTAGAGAATTGTTCTCCTTTTCTAAAAAATTCAGTTCACCACAATGCTATTGGTTTTAGAGTAAAACATTACAATTTCAGAAATATTAATTCTTACATAAATGCAAACAATCAATATTATAAATTTAATGCAACCAATTTGAATAATTTGAACTTAGCTTTTAATAATGTAAATTGGGTCACTGAACTTCAGGATATGTCGGTAAGTGAAATTTTTCATAAATTTTCGTTAATTTTTAAATGTAAACTGAATGAATATGTTCCACTTGTACGCAAACGTGTAAATTCCCATCCTCCTTGGTATAATTTTCGCCTCGTTAATTTAAAAAACGCAAAAACTAAAGCTCATAAGAAATACAAAAAGACACAGTCCTTGGAAAGCTATGCTGTTTTTAGTAGATTGCGTAAAGAATTTATGTTTCTTTCGAAATTTTTATATACTTCACATATTCAATCCTTAGAACTTAATATGAAAAATAACCCAAAGTTATTCTGGAAGTTTGTAAACTCCAAACGCAGCAGTATCGGCTTTCCAACAACAATGAAATTCGGTGATCGGGTGTCTTCTGATCCAAAAATAATCGTGGATATGTTCGCGGAATATTTTCAAGGTATCTACAATTCATCAAGTGCCTCTGCTCTAAATGATGATTACTTTAGCTCATTGAATTCCATAACAAATTGCAGCATGATTCAGTTCAATTTTGATGAAGTCCTTAATTCCCTGGTTTGCTTAAAACCTTCAGTTAAACCAGATATTTTGGGGTTTTATCCTAATGTCTTAAAAACTTGCGCTTTGTCTCTTTGTACTCCACTACAAATTTTGTTTAACAAGTCACTTTCAAGTGGAACATTTCTCGAAGAGTGGAAAGTTTCCTGTATTAACCCTGTCTTTAAAAATGGTAAGAAAGATAATATCTCAAACTACAGACCAATTTCAAAGCTTTCAGTTATACCTAAGATCTTAGATAAACTTGTGAACGATAGACTCACAAAGGAAATTAGCTGTAGGATTACTGATTGCCAGCATGGTTTCTTGAAGGGCAGATCAACTTGCACTAATTTAGTAGAATTCACTAACTTTTGTATTAACTCTCTTGAACAGCATAAACAGGTTCATGTAGTTTACACTGATTTTGTAAAGGCATTTAGTAGAGTCAACTTTGCTGTTTTACTTAAAAAACTTAATTCCCTTGGTTTTTTTGGTTGCATCCTTAAGTGGTTAAAATCATACCTGTATGGGCGAAAGCAGCTTGTGTCTATTGGTGAAATTTTTTCAAAAGTGATAGTGGTAAGCTCAGGTGTTCCTGAGGGAAGTCATTTGGGCCCTATCCTTTTCTTACTCCTTGTCAATGACTTACCTAATATTCATAGATTTTGTCATTGCCTAATGTTCGCAGATGATATTAAGTTCTATGCCGTGGTATCCAATCTGCAAGACTGTTTTCTTTTTCAAAATGATTTAGATAATTTTTCAAAATGGTGCTCTTTAAATGATCTACAGCTCAACATAGATAAGTGTGCATGTATGCTTTTTAATAGAACTCTTTTTCATATAATCCCTTCATACACCTTCTCAAATAAGTCTCTATTTGTGGTTAATGAGTTTAATGACCTAGGTGTGATTTTTGACGGTAAACTGTCTTTTGAGCTTCATATAAACTGGCTAGTATCGAGAGCTAGCTCAACGCTTGGCTTTTTAAAGAGAAATTCCCTGGAGTATAAGGATCCGTACACTCTTAAGGCTTTGTATTGTTCCCTGGTTCGACCAATGTTGGAGTATTGTTGCATTGTATGGAACCCTTTTACTTCTAAAAGCATCAATAGAATTGAAAAAGTTCAAAAAAAATTTTTGCGCTTCGCTCTTCGTCGGTTTTTTGGTAATGATCGTAATGAACGTCATTCATATGTCTCGAAATGTTTATTGTTAGGTTTACAATCTTTAGAAACTAGACGTAAAATGTACAGCATCATGTTCATTCGTGTCATTTTTTGTTCTACCATTGACTGTGGGAATTTATTGTTTCATTTAAATATTTATGCGCCTCAGAGGTCGCTTAGATCTAGACCGTTTTTATGGGAACCTCCTCATAGTACCTCCTATGGTTCACGTGATCCAATATCAAGTTGTAGTAAAATATTTAACTTTATATATGATGATAATTTCGATTTAACTGTGCCTCGTGAAGTTTTCAAATCAGAATTAAAAATAGCCTTAAGTCTTTTATAATCCCTTGTATATGTATTGTATAATATAGTTTTAAGCATATCAAGATCTGTAGATGTATAATCGTAGATGTGAATAAATAATAATAATAATAATAATGTGTGCTTACTCACTTTTGAAGCTCACTTTAAACAAGACTATTTTTTTCTATTTTCAATCAAAAACAAAATAGATCCTCTTCTTATCGGGTTTGTTTGTTTTCCAAATAAAAACGCAAGTTTCACAAAAGAAAAACATTTTATTTCTTATTCCATAAATAAACATTTAACTATTCTACACACATTTTACAAGTTTTTACTTAAACTTCTTTTTTTTTTTAAATTTGATTTGTACATAATTTTTAATTAACTTTATCGTTCTGATAAATTTAATTTGTCATTTTAGTTTGTCTTATATTTCAAAATATGTATATTCACCTCTTACAACAGAAAGGAAGTTTTCATAAAAAAATTCCATCGCAGCAAGATTGCGAGTCTTAAGAAATCCATTCATTGGAAAATTCCAATAACAATGGATTCTGTAATTGAGGTGATTTTATTTTTGTTGTTCATTTCCTACGTAAGAATGTATATAAAAAAGCTGCAAATCATAAACTTGTTTACATTGCCACCCACAAAAATATGAGCGTAATTTAAATTTTAATGTTATGTTAAGGCAATTTCAAAAATTCAAGGAAACTTTGTTGTATACTTTAAGGCATTTTATTTGAAGCAGTGAAATTTTAGGCGTTTAAGTTTCAATAAGGCAAAGTAATTCGCAGATAAAAACAAGACATAATTTTAACATGCAATACAAACATTTTCAGTTAAGCAAGAATTTAAAAACGATATTCAATGCTACCACTCTTGCAAAGAAACAGCAGTTACTTGAAAGCAAAAATATATTAACAAATAAGGCGCACATTGTTTTAAAAGGTATTCAAAAGTCCGTATGAGTTTTTTTTTTGTATAAGGATCCCAAAGGATCCAAGCTGAATATTAGAAAGGCAGAGAGAATTTCTATTTTAGAAGACAATTTTGTCGGTCTAACACCGAGTTGGATAATGCATAGCGACATGTATGTACTTGCATCTTCGAATATAATTGAATAGGTGAGTAGAAAAAAAATACAAGCGCCAAATCAATAAGTTAAGACAAAACAGCCATAACTTCTTACTCTGCTCAAACAAAACTATATTTTTCTGCCTGATATTGTAAAAAGGATTGCTCATGATTGAAAAGTTTCAAATTTCTTTTTTAAAAACATACGTTTGAGCAAATAAGCAACTTATTTTAATATTTGTTTGTTACGGCGCTTGTTCTGTTTTTCCACTCACCGATTCAATCACATAATCGAACGATTTAAATTTATGAAAAAGACGATGGCAAAATGACTTCCCTAGACATCGTTTTGCCGCCACTATTAACATTTTCATTTTATTTTTTTTTAGTTTCATGCTTTGATACGAGATATTAATTCTGCCTGTAGTGAAGCTCAAAAGTCGCTATAAAAGAAAAAATTCATGTGAAATCATTTACTCTTTTACAAAAATAAGAAAAATGTTTGCAAAGCAAACATAAACAAAATTCCTGAAATTTTGTTACCAAACAGAAAATATAACTGCAATAATTAAACTCAAATTGCTTTATAATACAAAAAAATGCTCAGACAAAATATTTAAATATTTTTTTTTTCATTTTTCTTTCATATTTTTTTTACATTAAACAATTTTCTTGGACATAATTTTTTTAAATCATTTTTTGTTTTAATATTTATATAAGATGCTTAACAGCTATATTTTTTTCTTTCTTTGAATTAAATTCCTAATTCTTAAAACATTATGCAAAATATGTAAATATATATATAATATGTTTATATATATGAAAAAGGTAAAAAAAAAATAGTCAAATTTTTTTAATTGTTTTATTTTTAAATCAAAAATATATGTATAGTAGTTCTTTTTTTTCAAACTAAACAATAAAAATAAACTTTAAACATATTATACTCGATGAATGTTAACATTCTAGATCACTAGCTGTATGTGTGTGTATTATTAATTCATTTGTGTGTAGAGTATTGCCATAAGTTTATTTCAAAACGAAAACGAAACAAAAAAATAAAAATATATGGCAACATTATTCAAATTAAATTTCTTTTAAATATAAAACTTATTTTATTTTTTTTTTATAAAGAACACACCGCGATGCTATAAAACTAAAAATAACATTTATAATAAAATTATTTTATCAATAAAAAAACGAAAAGAAGATCAAATGTTCACATCAGTTCAATTTGTAGAAGGTTTTATTTTGTATTTGTTTTTTTTTTTTGTATATGTATGTATATATTTTTGTAAATAATTTGAAACAAAACTATGATAAGTAAACAATATTAAAAGTATAATAGCCCTTCCAAACCGATGCGATTTAATCATGGTGACACTAAAATTTTCTTTCAGATTTAATTTGCTAAGACATGGGCAAAAACAGGGTATCTTAACCACAGCGTTTTTATTTGTTTTTTTTTGTGGTTGATTGCGTTTTCATAGCCTTCACGATATAGCTGGTCATTTAAAGTTTAAATTAAATTAATTTAAAATTTTAATCATTTTAATTATACAAAAAACTCCGTTAAAATTCCAAATAAATACACTATAGTTTGGATTAACACGCCTTCATGATCTGCCGCAGAAAACGTAACATCTAGAGGGGAAAAAGTTTGCATCACTAGCTGCAAATCCTGTCGCTCGGTTTGGGAGCGCCTTAACAATAGAATTGTAGTAGAAAGTACGATATAACTGATATCTTTCATATGAAAAAAAAATATTATAATTAATTAACTCCCGTTTTAGGATACCGAACTGATAGCATTATGCGGGGAGCCCATTTGCGTCAAAACCTTATCGAGCCACTGAAGTGGTCCATGTAAATGAATTTCAATCCAACATGGGGTGGAAGTGACATCTTGTCGATGGTATTCGGCACCCCAGCCCTTCACAAAACTCATTCGAATTGTGCACATCTTCGTAAGCTCGTATACAGCCTCAAAACCGTGGTTCACCGATTGCGAGAGCAGCTGAGCAAATTCCTGGTTGTTGAAGATCTTGAGGGAGCAACCGGGCGGGATTTTGCACACCGTGCTCGGATGGAAACCATGATGGTGATTACAGTTGCGCGATTGGACAAATATGGCCGAGTCCGATAGACATTCGGCGTAAACCTCCCCGGTAACGTAGTAAAGGTGCACTCCTTTGCCTATGTGTCGGCGGGTGTTTTCGATGGTGCTGTTGCGATTGACGTTACTCAGCTGTCCGAGACAGAAGCGATCCGAATTGTTAGAGGGGTTCGTGAAACCATCCACAACCACCGAGTTGCTGTTGCAATGGAATACTTCGCCGACACGACAATTGAGCTCGTAATACGCGATACTAGCCCAGAATGCGGGCTCTGAGTAGCTGACTTGGGCAACGTCACCCATCTGAGCGTCTATCATTTGTCCTCCATCGTTTGGATTATTTGAGTTACCATCTTCTGAGGGGCTGTAGGCTGGTGGTGGTGTTTCAGCTAGGCTGCCATATGGGCTAGTCGGATTCGAACTGACAGAGCCCGGACTGCCCACCGATGTCATTGGCGGACTGTTCGGACTAAGATGAGAGTTGAATCCCGCTGTGGAGTAACTAACATTGTGAGGCATTGTAGGTTCACTCATTTGGTTGAATTGCAACATTGAGTGGCCGGGAGCAAATTCTGAATGCCTTGGTACTAACACGGGTGGAAGAACAGGACTCTCAACGCGTTTATAATGATAAGGATTAATGCAAACCTCCTTTTGTTTAGCACTAAATGGGAACTGACAAATTTCGAGAGGTTTCAGTTCATGATGGCTTTGAAGATCTGGCCAACGCCAGACACGGCAGTAAATCACATGTGGTAGACCTTTTCTGTGGGACACCTAAATAGTAAATAAAAATTTAATATGAACATAAAATATTGCTTTTTTTATTCTTTACTTACTTGTAAACGTCCGTCCAACGATCTGGGTATAGTTACACATTTTGATGGCTGTCCTGGGCAGGAGAGAGCCCGCTCCAGTTCTTCTATTGCACCTTTGCGCTTTTTTAGTTTTTTAACTAAACTGTCTACTGCTTTTTCTGCCCACTTTTCCTCCTCATCACCTTGCTTCCAACCGAGAAGTTTCTTAACGGCTGGACTGGTGAATGAAAACAATGTTCCCAGAGTTGACATTGCACTACTTGTAGTTGATTCAACATCATCGGTGTCCATTCTGTGTGTGGCACTCACCCGATAACCGGGAAAGTTTGGATAGTCTATAATTATATATATAAATGAAAAAACAATACAAATATTTTATATAATTTGCATGTGAATGGTTTTTATTAGATACGGAAACAAACAAAAGACACATGAAAACTTTAATAAGGATTTGTTTAAAAATACAATTTAAGAAGTGTAAAATTGGCTGGAGATTAATTTTTGGGCCTGCGATTCTTACTTTGGGCGAAAAATTCTCCTTCTTCCTTTAAGGTGCTCAAGCCAACAACTTAAAGCTTCTTAGATTCACCCTTCAGCAGTTTGGGCTGCAAGACAAGGACTACACTTATGATGGTTCCAGGGATTACACTCAGCTAACTAGTTTGTTAATCAGTTTCAATTTTAAGAATGAGTTATTGGTATACAGGGTCTAGTGACTTACAACTCTCAACCATTCCTGTGTGCATGTTGTTGGCAGGAATGAAGGGGACCTACAGTTTTTTGCCGAGTCCGAACGGCTTAATGAGAAGCACTTTTTCATGACAAGTATACTCTTGGAGGATTTTTCAGTTCCCCGCAAGAGGCAGTATCTCGAATAAAACATTTCTGTTTTTAGGTGACACGGCTGGGAATCGAACCCACACCTTCGGCATGACAGTCCTACGCACTAACCATCATGCCACGAGGTACTACTTATTGGTATAAGCTTGTGGAAATTTTTTTTTTTTCAATTACAATTTAAAACAAAACCATAAAAACTAAAATAAGCTTACTTAATTAAAACAAACAAGTACATGATCAAAAGACCATTATCACGAAAAAGAGCAATACATGGAGGATTAAGGGTGTCATGATTAATTTGTATCAAGCTTAAATTAATAAAAAAGCATAATGGCGACGTTTAATGGTAGATCCGCCTACGTACTGGCAATAATCCAGCAAAGCTCCACCTTTTCTAGCCATGCTGGTGGTGGCGATGGAATTTTCATTTGATTGAAGGTCAGATATGTATGTAGCTCCAGATTATCTCTTGTTGTATATTTAAATTATTACATATACATATTCCAATAAATCATTAATATCATTCCTATACAATTTTCGTCAATTTGATTGAAGAAATATGTATCTAAATTGTCAGAGCAGAACGATCGGTCAATCTATCTTTGTATGGACCACTAATTTTCATGTTCAAACGCATGTTCGACACTAGATTTAAATGGCATAACTCACTCAATAAATCACCTCCTTGGTCAGCACAGAGTTTTATGTATGTTACTCTATCTGCCCTCTTCCTCCCATATTTAGCGGACAGCGCACAAGATAATTTGCACGCAATAAATCATCAAATTAACAACTCACCGCGCAGAAACTCAGCATAACTTTCAAATTTGTGCTGTTACTGCTGCTGCTGTTGTTGCTGCTTGGTGGCAAAGCCGCACAAGAGAGTATGTCCGATGGCGGAATAATTGTGCAAAGCTATACAAAGGAGGGGAAATGAGGTCCTTATATCAAAAAACATTGTTCATTGGTAATGTGCGATAAGCGATCACTTATTACAGTTTTTTTTAAGTGAGGTTCAATTTTTGAATTAATTATAGAGTTTTGTTATTAAGTTTTCTAATTGACGTTATTAGTTTTCATACCCTATTTATCAACGGTATGAGAGAATATAATATAGAGAGATATATAGGTAGTTTTAATCAAAATATTGAATAAGTTAATTAAAATATCAAACATACATTAATACATATAAAAAATATTTGTCGGTGATTAAAACACAACACAAAGGAAGAAAACAAATAGAATGATAGTAAATGATCAACAACTTTGCAAACATTTATTTGGATTTTGAAAATCACTCTAATGCTCAGAGTGTTACAATAAAATCATTAATGCTACGCCCAATTATTTAAAATAAATTAACACAACGTTTTTTAAATTAATATTAAAATAATTCAAATCAAATGCGTAGAATTTTATTATTGTAATTAGATAGCTCAGTTCAGAAATAATTTTAAACAACTGCACCCTTCTGAAATAACAATATTGCTTGCTGGCATTGCTACTTAAAATGATTGATTCCAAGGCGAACAAACAAACAAATCAATAACTAATCATAGTTTCTTAATTTATATAAAAATGTGTCTATAAATTGATTTGCATTTTTGGTAAATATCCAATCACGCACACAAAAATTAACAAATAATTTTAAATCTCAAGAACAAAATTATTGTTCGTACCTATTTTTAGGAAAAATAAATTTAGCATACGTTTAGCGCTTTGTTTATTGAAGTTTCCCGACAGTGGAACAAGTTCAAATCTTCCCTTCAAGTCTTTTAAGGAAAAAAAATAGTTTTTATTGACAACCTTTCCTAAACGTGATTGGATTTTGAAAGCATAACTAATGTGTATAGCCAATTGACTTGAAATGACATGCAATTGAACTGAAATCTATGGGGTTTACTACAGTATATTTTTTGTAATTCGTTGAGAAGACAAAATATAGAACTTCATAAGGTGTACCATTACTTCATTCATCAGCTTCAAATGGGACTTATACGGGTCGACATGCAAAGACCCATTCTATATTTTAAGAGCAGCTCTTTCAAAATTTTATGAATAACGTTATAATTTTGAGTCCATTGACTGATAAAATAGAAATTGAAACGATTTGTAAAAAAGCTACGGTTTTGCAAGAAAACTGAAACTCTTCAGTTATCATCTATAAGACATGAAAAGACTATCCATACTGTATTACTTTTGTGGTTTTAATAATAATAATGAATATACCAAAAAGAAAGAAAATTGTATTCTAAACAAAGCAAAATGATTAAAAAGGATTACTTTTGGTAGCTTATTTAAGATAACTAGGACAATGAGATTAATAAATATATTAATTATATGGTTTTCTGGCATCATGAGTATCACATTAATGAAAAGACAAAAATTTGTAATTTTACTCTTTGCCAGTCAGGGTCTCGAAACTCGCCTTACCTTTAAATGACTTGTAAGATGGACCCATTGCAAATGGTGTTTTAGTTTTGTAAATTAAATAAAATATGAGGCAAATCTTTTAAAGTGCCGCGATAGAAAATGGAAAAAAAAAAGAATGATGATAAAAGTATTTTTGTATTAACAGATTTTCGTGCATTAACCAAAACTAGGGCCAAACTTAAAAGTACTAAAAATTTTGAACAAGGAGTGTATAATTTTATCAAGGATCAAGAATATTCCTAAAAACTTAATATTTTTCCGTAGTTTTATTCAACAAATATACCAAATGGAATTTTGAAGCGCAATACGAAAGTAAGTTAAAAATTATAATAAAAAATTGGTAATTGAAAAATATAAAATTAAATATTTGTTAGCAGTTCTTAGATTAATATTTTGCGAAAACAACTCGGAATACAAATACATATTATAAAAAATGATATTTGATAAAATAGAAATAGTATTTATTTCCTGATAAACGATGGGCGTTTCCTATCGGTTTAATAGGAAACAATATTTTTCATGATTACAAAAATCAAGATAAATAAATGTGAAAAAACATACTTTTTGTCCTTTTTCCGTTATCAAAACTATTTCGAAAATGGTGGTCATTGATTGAGTTTTTTTTTTAATTCTATTTTTTATGAATTATACTCGCCAACTCTTTCCATGGGATTTCAATAACAACACTGAACGTGGGCATTGTGTCCACAATAATTGAACTTCTCACAATGCTCTACACACTGCTGTCACTCGTTCAACATTTATTATTCCTAGGAATGGCGCAGATAATAACAACGAAAATATTCCAATTTAATAGGCCAGTGTTGCACTTTGCAACAATGTTGAACATTTTTACAGCTAAAAGTCTTGACTCATCAGATTCACAGGAATTAAAAATAAAAATAAATATAACAATACAAAATACTGTTTCCGAATGAAGAACTCAAAAAATTATATAAACTTTTATTAAAATAAAAACATACACATAGCTTAAGTTAAAGGAGCGTCCTCGCCATGCAAGTGTAAATACTCTTTAATCACAATCAGTAGTAAACTGACACTCTCTGCTGATGCGACTGACCACCCACCTATGCTATGTGCTATAGGAATCATAAAAATCACAACAATAATCGCTCACGTTCACTGACAATGGAGTTGCAACAACCCCACAACTATCGCGCCAACTAGACAAAGACCGATGTTGGAAAAGACATACGACTTATACCGCGCGGACAATATGACGTGTACTCCGTGCGCTCACAGGAGTTCAAATGCGAATGTTGTGCGTGCGGTGAAACCTAAAAGGCCTCAAAGACGGTCACTTGTGTATAGAATGGGAGTAGCAAAACACCACGCCAATAACAGAAATCTCGTTGTATTCCTTCTCTGTTTTACACTCGTTCGTTTCTGAGAGGTAAAATGGCTCCATGCGCCTTACTTCGCCTGCTACAGCTCCACACGATGCATACAGGGCACCATCAAACACTCTTGGACGATTGTCGACATCAACGGTTGGTGGCAGCGCAGCGGCAGCGGCAATAGCGGCTCTTTTAAGAGAGAAGGAGAATAAGTAGGTGGAGGTGGTGGTGTTTGAGGCAGTGGCAACTAGCCTGGCAGTGTGGCACCCTCCTTTATAGCAAGTGACTTTAACAGAGCGCACAACGGATTAACGTTTTCAGCGTAATTTTCATGTCAACAACACGTACAAGTGCTGTAATCGATTAAGGATCACGATTTTATTAGCTGCTGCCATTAATTGTGCACACTTTGGGCACATTCGACTATAACGATTACGTTTCAGGTGTGTGGTTCAACATTTTGTTATTTCTTTCCTTTTACCGGCCGCCATTGGACTCACTTCAAGAGTTGAGGGCGAAATCACCAAATCCGATTAACAAAACAAACAAAACAAACAAAACAAATGTCAACAATACGAGTATATACTTGTTAGTTGTTGGAGGAAACATGAAAAGGCTAAAAAGTGAACAGATTACGTTCAAGACGCAAAAAATTGTTTTGTTTTCTTTTCTATAACTGCACTAAAAATTGAATATTGCGACTGGATCTCAGTTGCAAGGGGAAATAATAGTTTCGATGAAACCACAAGTTCTTAGTAAACCAAATATTAAATAGCATTTAAGGAAAATTTTTAAAAAAATCTTACACAATGTGTTTTAATAAAAAGTTTAAGAAGTTTATATTGCGTTTGAGATAGTTACACCAGTTGGGCTCATCAGTTGTACCTGGGCGAAACGCAATAAATGGAGTAGAGCTCACTTAAACTTCTTTATTTGAACTTAATTCATTCGCTCCAGAAAAATATTATTTTTAATTTTCTTCAAAATCACAATCAAACATAAGGTCTGTTCCTTTACTTTGAATGTCTGTGATTTTCTGTGCATTTCTGCGCATTTTAGTCCAAACTTGTGTCAAAGTTCACATAAAAAAAATTGTTGACACAAGTTTGGACTAAAAATCACAGAATCCCAAAGTAAAGGATCAGACCTATAATTTTTATAAAAGTATAGTATAATTTCTATATTTTAGGGCTTTTGATATAAAATACATATAGAATTATTTGACATAAGAAATATTTAAATAAAAGCACTTTTTTTGATCCGATATTTATGTATTTTTTACTAGTCGGAACATATTTTCGTCTCCAAAGTGTAATTTAAATTCGAAGTAATTTATCTTTGTAGAATAAATCGACAGAAAAAGAAATTACTTGATTAAAAGTCAAATCATGTGTTAAACTCTTGTTCAAAGGTCTCGTGATCCTTGCAACTATTTGCACGCAACCTTTAACTGTTTGTGCTAATTAAAGCTGAAGGAAACGAGAGAAACTTCTTATTGAGGAAGGGTCACGCTTATGTTATTTTTGTAATAAATTGGTCATTCTTGGAATTTGATAATTTAAAAGGCGGAATAGGTTACAATAATTGTTTGTATTTACATTAAATAAAAGGGTAGCTATTGAGTCACTCTCATGCAGTAGTTAAAATGTTCACCGAGTTTCTATTAGGAGCTTGGAACGATTGGGGATTCAGCCATTTTGTATTTTTAAAATTTAGACTTGCAGAATTTTTTTTGTTTTCAATTCCTGATGAAAAACATCAACGATCACACTTTCAGTATAATACAGTGGTTACGCTATGAATGTTTTTAATGGAATAAAATTCAAGTTTTCAACACTTCTCTGCTAGGGATGACTTATTCATCTTTACTCATGGCTTTGTTTAAGATTTTGCTTTAGGACCAGTTTTTACACAGCTAATCATCTTTAATCAATAATTAGTGCAACTGGTAAATGACCGAATGTGTTTGTTTGTTGAGTTTTAATCATCAAAATTGATAATCATTTGATTTTGGTTGATAAGCTCCATCGTATTACTGATTTAACTCATTGTGAACAAACTGGCCGTAAATTCTTTTGAGAGATGTTATAAAGATGAAATAATAATCCTCAATATGATTGTATAAATACGCGAAAGCAAACCTTTCGGTACCTTTTCTTTTAGGTTTATAATATCGGAAAATCATAAATTATACATCGAGTCTAAAGAAAAACACTTATCTTTTTATTTATGTGTATAGAGAGATGATTAAAATGGAAAACAAAATATTGTTATGATACGAAGTGTTTTTGTAGAGACTTGATTAAGCAACAACAAAAAAGCATAACTATCTAGAGTAGAGCATATACATATATATATATGAAGCTCAAAACACTTAAGATGTGGGTGGAAGATAAAGTACTTATAAATAATGTCTCATTCAACTAAGGTACACAAATTATCTTTTTACAGATCACAATTTAACCTCAAAACGCCCGTTCAATGTTAAAATAAAATTAGAAAAAGATTTAAATTAGGATTAAAGTACAAGACAATGAAGATTGCGTTATAATGAAATAATACCGCACTATAATCTTGGAGTCTATCCACCATCCTGGGACAGACTGAAGTACCAAATCTTATTTTATGATCACAAAACTAAGGCAAATTCTATAGTGTCAACTCAAAATAAGTGCATTGGTGACGCCCCCCTACATGATGTTATTTCGTTCCTTTAATGGAATATACACAATCAACAGAAAAAAACAAGCAATGAACTTTAACACTTTAAATCTGGAACGCATAAATTGCAACTAAAATTTTCGCGAAGTGCTCATAAATCGCTCGCCTTTTGGGAAACCCACTAGCATAGAGAGAGAGAGAGTGGGTTACAATTTACAAAAGTCACATTGACCAATCTATGGATCTCTCTTACTTTACTATGAGTGACACTTTTTCTTTTACGAGTTAAACGCTTTTGTGTGGACCGCGGACCAAAGACCATTATTATTGTCCCGAGGAACATAGATTTTTTGGAAGGCGTGATGTGGCCTCCTTTGCCTCGACCAAATCACAATTCCCACGCACACTTAACAAGAAGCTTAATGGTCAGTCTTGCGTGTACATATTTTTAAACGTAATCTTTTCTCAATATAAATGTCCACCTGCGAAGAATTTTATTATTCCTCCCACCAAAGCTTCGACAACAAGTAGTAGTAACAATAACCACACATTGATATCATAACAAACATTATCGTAATCATAAAGCGTATATTACGCGATAGGACTCATCATGAGTATCCATTCCCAGTAATGCTATTATAGTCGTAGTCGAGCAAAACCTGATTATGCCTCGTGCTCCTTACCTGGAGCCTAAGTTCTTCTGTTTTGGTTTTTTTTTGTTGCCTCATCCAACACTGCCTTCCCTACTGCGCACTTTTTTGTGCAGTAATTATATGACGCTAACAGCGTTTCATTTACGGCGTGTCGTCCTCATCCAGGCTTTCTCACATATCTATCCCAATGGTTAATGCTGCGCGCGGTGTTTGATTCCCAGAAACGTGTTCCACAATGGTCTCAAGGAAGGCGCCCCTGTTCCACATGCATTTTTCTACTATACTGTTCTGTTCAGCAGTGTTTATATGGACATTGATTCTTCGCTCCTTTCTTCCAAAGTTGCTGCAATTTTTTTTATTGTCTTTCATTGGTTTTATTTTATTTTTCTATACGTTTCATTTTTGTTGTTTTTTTGCATTGCATTGCCATGCCACCGCGCCTGGTTGTTTATATTCCTATTGGGTCGCGTCTTATCGCGTTGTTGCGCTTGTTGTCGTCCGCTTGTGAAACGTGTGACTTTATGCATCTGCTACACACTACTGTGTATGGTTTTAATGACGACGACAATCAGGGTAGACGGGGTGTGTGACGTTGTACCTGACCGGACGCCTATCATAAGTCGGTTGCTTTTAGGCCCACTGCAGCAGCTAGCTCCAGCGCAGCGTGTGCAACTTGCCTGTTGAACTTTGATATGTGGTGTCATCGCGGGACTGATGTGTGTATACCTTGTGCCGGTGTGGTGTGAAGAGTGCACTGCACGGTGGCACTGACGCGGCATCATTAAGAAACTATGTAATTCTTAGTCAAGCGTTTGAAATTTTTATGATCTTGCAGTCTTTTGTTTCCAGGATGACGGACTATTTGGGATTTGCAAGGGTGATGAAGCGCCATTAAAATTGAAAAAAAAACAGACGGGCGTCGAAGGTTTTTAATTATAAAAATAGCTAGAAACTCTTGCCATTGATTTTAATTTAAAAAGACGGGATTACAGCCGTGAAGAATGCTCCGCAACATCTTGATATGGAATTTGTTATCCAGCTGAAACTGGAGACGTCAACGAACTAAATTCATTAAGTCAGTACCCTTTATATACATATCTTATGTAGTTTAAGGATTCAAAATTTATTTTAAAGTCACTGACAGACGGGTGAATGAAATCAAATTAGTTATACATACATCTTCAGAACTTTTTTTATTGGTTTACCTGGTTTTTCAAAAACACAGATGTTTTCTTTATTTACAAAGTGTTATACAAAGTTCTCCTAACGGATACTTTAATATGTTTGAATGATCATTTAACATTCAACATGAACAGTTAATATGAATTTAGTTCAGACGATTAATACCTATAAAAGGTAATGCTGAAGCTCACTCGTAGATTGAAAAAAAGTAACTTACAATTTGTATGTATTTATTTCACATCTTCTGTCAAATAAAAATACTTTATTTTTTTAACTAGTAAAGATTTCAATTTCATCTTTGAATAAATAAAGGTTTGCAAGTAATATGAAAATTTGAATTAGTTTGGTATTTCCAAAATAAAAAAAAGTTTCGTGCTGCGTATGATTGGAAGTACATTACTTCTCATTTGTTATTTTTGTTTCCTTTTTTAGTAATTTTTGACAACTTGCTATTATTATTATTATACTCAATGAAAATTTTCATTCGAATTGAAAATCTGAATGCTTTGATGAATTGCATTAATTGCACTTTTATTCCTCAACCCTGTTAATAAATATATCAGCACCCTTTGTTAGTCATCATCAAAAAAAAAAATAACACAAAACACACCAATATAATCGGTGCAATCAATCTAACGATAATAAAACATTGCAAATTGAATGCCATTAAAACGTGTTGTAAATCAAAGGCACAGTAGGAGTCCCCACAGATGGACACTCTATATATACGAGCACAACCAACAACTCTCGCCTACGGGGATAAAGGGGCGGAGAGTAAATTATTATTATTATTATTTTTTGCACTAAGTATTCATCGGTTGTTGTGGTTGCTGCCGCTACTGCAGTATTCTGCGATGCCATGAGCATAATTAAATGCTTTCTGCTGACGTGTGACGTATTAGTAATTTTTTACATCTACCGGACTATGTCCGTGACTGAGCGCACACAACAGAACCCCAGCAACACACACACTGTATTTCGGAATAAAATTTCAATTTATTTAGAAACCTACGCGATCGACCTTAAAACTCAAACCTGCCAATATATGAACAGTGACACTTTTGAAACGCATTAATCCACTAGCCAGAGGTGCCCCCAGGGGTGCGTTTCAGCGACATTTCATATACCGTCAAAATATACATAGATTTTATGTGTTTTATTGTTTATATGCAATTTCAATTAAAATCAAATTTTTTGCAGTTACTGTAAAGGTAAACATGAATCCGTGGTATGACGAACGATATAATTGAGATAATTATTGCTAGCAAACTGCCCTTGCCAATGAGTCTTGTCCAACCCTAACAATTTTTAATTACAGAAGGAAAGGTATTGCCAAAGCGCATGCGAATTGAATGAATATTTGGGGGAAGGGGCGAGCATTATAAGGGTAAAGCCAACACACAAACTCACGCAACTTACCAGAAGACACATTTTGCACTCTTTAATTTTTAATGAAACTTCATTCGGAATAAAATTCAAATCAATGAAATTCCACGAAAAGCCTAAGTAAGACAAGAAAATAGTTTTATATTTTAATTCAGGAAAAGAACAGTTTATATTACTTTACGAGGGCGGGTCAATAAGTTCCTGAAAATTTTCACTTATCACCTTGCAATGTCAAATCCAAAAATCAGGTTATCATAAAGGATATTTCAAATGAATGCCCTGAAATTTGTATTCAGATCTGTCAATTAGTTTTGTTGTTATAGCGGTTTTAGTCAAAAGCAGTCGAAAAGTTAAAAAAAATGTAAAAATCCGAGTTGCGCTTGCTGATAAAATATTATTTTTTGCGCAAAAAATCCATTACGGAAACAAAACAAAGCTCCTTAAATATTATGGGGACTCTTCTCCATCTATTGGAACAATCCACAGTTGGTTTACCCTATTTCGCTGCGGACGCTCCAGCACAAATGACGCAGAACACTCTTGTCGCCCGATTGGAGTTGCCACACCGGAAATGGTCGATAAAATACACGGTCTAATATTGGACGATCGGCGAGGGAACTCGAGGAGTCTACAGGCTTGTCACACGGCTCGGTAATTATAATTTTATAAGAAGGTTTTATAATACAAATGCTATATACTACTGAATTAAATCAGCTAAGTAGAAGACTTTTAGCATTAAGGATTGGACTTGTTGAATTACTGATTCAAAATAGCTTTTTATGGCCTTTTGTCCTACACATTGGCGTTTCGTTCGGCTTACTCACTTGAACTCATCAGTGATATAGTGAGGGCTTTGTCATACGCAATTTGTGTTAAGTTAGTTCAACTTACATGAATTTTTCAACGAAAATCCACTGTAAACTATATCCAACAAGATTAGAATTCTTAATCATTAAGCTGGAAGTTTTTTTGCCCGGGGCCAGGCATAGTTTCTATATAAGAAGGTTTTATAATACAAATTCTATATACTACTGAATTAAATCAGCCAAGTAGAAGACTAAGCATTAAGTATTGGACTTGTTGAATTATTGATTCAAAATAGCTTTTTATGGCCTTTAGTCCTACAAATTGGCGTTTCGTTACAATTTTGCACAAATATTTAGATATGAGAAAGCTTTCCGGAAGATGGGTGCCGCGTTTGCTCTCAATCGATAACAAACGAAACCGTTTAAACATTTCAGAGGAGTGTTTGGCTATCTTCAACCGGAATCCAAGTGAGTTCTTGCGCCAATTTGTGACTGTGGCTGAAACATCGATTCATCACCAAACACCAGAGACAAAACAGTCTCAACAGTGGACTTCTCCAGGTGAATCCAAGCCAAAGACAGCCAAAGCAGGATTATCGGCAAACAAGGTGAAGGGGACAGTTTTTTGGGATGCGCAAGGTGTCATCCATATCGATTACCTTGAGAAAGGAAAGACGATTACCGGTGCTTATTATGCTGACCTGTTGGAGCAATTCGACGCTGATTTAAGGAGAAAAAGATTCGAAAAAATCTATTTTATGGAGGAAATTCAAAAATTAGAACAACGTTGGATGAAGTATATCCAGCTTAAAAGAGATTATGTCGAAAATTAAAGTTTTTTTTTCTGAAAAAAAAGCGTTACTTCTTTCAATTTTCAGGGTTTATTGACCCGCCCTCGTATTTCGTTATTATTCGTAAGAGTACACGAAATACCCCTATACGCCAACAAGCTACAAACTTCTTGCACATTAAGCTTTTCTTAAAAGGAAAATATACGATACATTTATATTCTTGTATTATTCGGCTTGTGTATAGCTTGTTGTAAGTCACACTATTTCCAATAGGCAGTTGCAAACATTAATAATTATTTCTTACAAAATAAATAATTTAGTGGTAAAATGTACTTATATAAGTTTCCAATTTATTAGGAAAGCTATTAAAAATTTGTATTTGTTTATAAAATAACATATTTTGTGTTCTACTATTTCTAAAATGGGTAAGTTCAAATTGTTATTACTTCTTAGATAATGTGAACGCATTTCACTTATAGGTATCAATCTTCTTTGCAAATAAATAGACATTAACTTATTTTTTACTTTGAAAATAAACATTACAGTTCATTATAATTCTTTATTTCACAGAAAACCAATTTGAAGAATTTAACATAGTTCTTACAGATGTATATTGATTGGAAGATAATATAGATCTCATTCTCTTGTTTTGTAAAATTTGAAGTTTATTATTGATCATTAATTCATTTATCAATAATAATATTGTAGGACAATATTCAAAATGGGGTTGTATAATGGAGTTATACATTTTAATTGCCATATTCGTATTCTTCCAAAAAACCCAAATTGTTTAGCAATTTTTTTAGTTATCATTTCAAAATGTTTTTTAATTCAAATAACAGTCAAGGATTACTCCTTAGCATTTGGCTTCTTGGTATACATTCAAATTCATTTATTTTATAAATTCTTTTAATTTTTGGAGCATATTATTTTAGTTTTTTTTTGTGCTTGATGCCTTGAATTCAAATCTGACCTTAGTTTTTTAAGATTAAAAAAAAAAAACATTTTTTCGCTTTCTAATTCGCTTCATTTCCATCAGTTAATTATTTATTCGGTTTTTCCCGAATATGCAAAACTTATAAATTTATAGCATTTAAAAATTAATAAAAATCCTATTGTAAAAAGGAGTACTTGTTATTGCCAACATGTTTAGTTTTCAAAACACCCATATTACTTAAAAAGTTTACTGATGGTAGAGTAAATAATCCAACTTCGTTATTATTTCTGCCTTCAGCAGTTTTCTTAACAAATTCTTTTATGCTTACAGTAATAAATGCCATTAAATCAATTCAATTACGCTGCACAAATAAGAAAGTATATCAATATTTTAATTATCTCCACTAGGTAGAAAAATATTTTTCTGATTCATTAACTATACTGGAGAATCGGAACTGTCAACAGCAGGTCATGAAGGTATGTGTACTTAATGCATACCTAATTTTGTTCATATGATTCATTTTGATAAAAATAAGTTATGGTTTAACTTAAATCAATTCTGATTTATAGAGAAAAAATAAGCACAGTTACACACGTTCTGTATATATGATTGATAATAGTTCAAGAAGTTCTATTTATTTTCAATAAATTTAGTATAGTAAAGTCAACAAAAACAGCAAATATATTTAAACTCGGCTTTGAATTCTTTGGAATTGTTGAAATAATAAATATGTATGTCATTCATAAAGGTACATATGTATATACTTATGGTTTCAAATAGATATGTAACTATGCAATGTATGTAAAGCTGGCCATACACGACCGAGCCATCCGATCCATTTCGCTCGGTTGGATTTCAGATTGGCTGAAAATCCAAATGGATCGGCGGCCGGTTTTGGATCGGCGCTGGGCTGTTTGGCTCGTTGGCTCTGTGTTGCGTTCTTTTTCTAACTATAGTTAACTATTGTTGATATGTCAAAAAAAAGTTGTTGATGTGTCATTGTTAGACTTTGTTAAGATTGGGTACGTTCGGACGACCCAAGGGACTAGAAATTAAGGCAAGTTTCTAGTCTCTGATTGGTCAGCTGCCAAAATATTGCTTTCCAATTAAGGCAACTTTATTGGAAAGTTGACTGGAAAGTAAGTCAAGAAAAATCTCCCTTAATATCTAGTCAAGTGCACTTGTGTCAGAATATCAGCTGATTATATTTGGTCACTAAACAGAAAGCTGAACTTTATTGTTTTCTGATTTATTAATTTTTTTGCACGTTCATTTTTACCAATTTGTGGGGAGATTCTTTATCAAATACGAAAAAGAAAATTATTAACTGCATATAAGTAAAAAAATATAAGTTTTGTATGAGATTTGTTAACTTTATGTTTGGTTTCCTAGTACAAAAATCCAAGTCTTGAAAAATTTTTCTTCAAAAAGCTTGTTTATTACAACTCGTTTAGGGTTTATTACAGGTGGAGGTTTTTCTTAGAAAAAAATACAATCGGTACTTTCTTCACTATCAACTGAAGGTAAATGTTTGAAGTATAGTTCCAAGTTTGACATTTCAAAAAAACCTAGTTACCTTGGTCAAATTTGCGTTGAACGAATGCAGTTGACTGAATATCAAGTCCCTTGGGTCGTCTGAACGTACCCATTGTTACAACTTCATTTAGGAACGATTCGTTGTTAGATATTGTTATTGTGTCAAATGAATGAATGAAAAAAAATTATTTGCATTATTATAGCATAAAATCGTATAATTTTCTAATATAAATTCTCCTTTATCGCTTACAATCGGCACAAATGCTATTTCAATTTTGTTTTTTCACTGAACTTTATCAAAATCAACAAAAATTTGGTTTGTTTTGTTCACTTTGACAGATCAACACTTTCAACTCATGTCCTAGACATGAGTTGGAAATAGTTACAAATCGTAACTATTTGACACTCCAAAATGCATTTAGGAACGATAAAAGTCAACAATTGTTAACAATAGTTAACTATTGTTAGAAAAAGAACGGACCACTGTCGTGCATGGCCAGCTTAAGACCTACATATGATATTTTCAAATCCAACAATAAAATAACTCTTTTACGTACAGTGTAAATAGGTAATAAAAGAAAATTTGTATTCTCGTTTTATTGTTAATTTATATTTTTTATTTATTTCGAGATTTTAGTTTGCGGGATTTTGTAATTACAAAATTGCAAAAGAAGGATATTGTTATTGCGAGATTATGAAAAGCAGCAGTTTGTAGTTATGAGATTTTGTGAGATTATGCGATAGTTTCGAGAGTTTAATATTTAACTTATAACGAGTAATTTCTTCATATAGTCCTATCGTTGCGTTCGTACGGGTTTCAGTTCTTTTGTTGAAAGTCCATCAGTGTCTCCCATTTCTTTACACAGAAAATTGTGAATAATTTTGGACTTAGTACCGGTACACACAAAAAAGCTACCAATATATTGCAGGAGCAATACATACGACATAGCCATGTACTTCATCGATTTGTGTAGAATAATTATTGTTATATTTACATATTTTTCTATTTATCTAGTTTTCATGTTACCCGCAATTGAATGTTGCGCATTCCATAGCCCACAAATTACAAAAGCAAAACATTAAAAATCAAAATGTAATTGCTTTTGGAGCAATACTAAGCTTGTTCGTTGAGCTGAAGTTACGCTGGGGTCGCTCTAAAGCGTTTTTTTGAAAACCCTGAACTCACACTAGTCACCAAATTCTGTGCTATTTGAGACCTAGGGTCGCCCTGAACGCAACCTGATTTAGATCTAGGTTTTTTTTGCTGGGGCGAGTTGAGGTAGAGAATAAACTGTCAAAATGGCATGAGCGCTGAAAACTGTGATTTGTTTTTATTAATTTTTAAAGCTAATTTAGCTTCTTTTAGCTTTATCTGGCACAATGGAGGAACCTTTGGTGTTTTTTTTTTTTGAGAACCGAAAAACACAGGTTTTTTTTTACAATTCTTGGGGGTGTCAAGAAAACCTGGGTCCACCCTGCGTTAACTTCAACGGACGAATTTACTTCTTTGAAAAGTACGGGCCATTTCTTAATTTTGAGTTCAAAAATGTACTCAAATTAAAACAAAGATCTTAAATAGTTCCAGAACTAGAAACTTTCATTTTGTCTTTGGAATTTTGTGTAAAAATGTTCAGAACTCGGCCATGAATGTATTTCTAATCATTTTCTTATAATCTTAGAACAAAAAACAATTTATTTCAATGGCTATTGGTCAGAGAGAAAAGTGTGCATTGCATACAATAAATATTTCCATGGCGGTCGTGAAGAACCAGGTAAGTCGAGATACCTGAAGTGATTTTTTATGTTTTTAAAAATTCTTAAAAAAATATTTAACAATATTTAACAATATTTTACCCACATCTAATACTCTCCTAAAATATTTGACATTACATGATGAACATTTTGTGATTGTTATTAAACATAGACCCCGACCTTCTAATATTTTTTAGTGTTTGGGTTATCTGGTTCTTCACGACCGCCTCGGATTTAGCTTGCAATTTTGTCCACCTAGGGAATCATCATCAAAATGTAAGGTTTTATTAAAACCTGGAGTTCGATTTAGTTTACGAATGCAAAACTTGACATCAGTACCAATTCAAAAATCGCAAGTAGTAAATAAGAACTAAAAAAAAATAAGTTTGGAAGAGCATTCTTGAGCTCGATTAAATCACTCTCAGTGCCGATGCAGAGTTGCGAATTTAAAGAGGGAATCTACCTACTTCTTTATGGAAAATATCAACATCTGAACAATCTACTTATATGGTTCTTGCTGTAAATAAAATGTTTCAGTCTTTAATCACTGTACTCGATTGCAACGCGGCAAATTCATTGCGAGTTTTTTTTTTTCTTTTCAGACATCTGACTCAGCCAACTACGTAGGTAGAAGTATCTTGGGTTCACATGTGAGTCAACAATAAAATCCATGTTTGTATATTTTGCACAAAAACAAACTGCGGAAGTGGCAGCAAACACAATAATTTAGCTATCAATAGTGCGCCTTCGAAGTGACAAATTCAAAACAACAACAAAAAGCCCACAAGTTTGCACAGAGATAAGAAAATTTATAATTTTGATATGAGTGCAACAAGTTTTAGGATTAGGGATGGATAAGAACAGACAGTTTGGCGATTTACAAAAATTAACCTAAGAAATAAACGAGGTGCTCTCTGCCTAAATTACGAATTATTCTTGGAATCAATCGTTACTTAATCAAAAGCGATTAAGTTTACAAAAAGCTATCTATAAAGCGGCGGCTACGGCAGTGATTCTTTGTGCTGAACAAATGAGTTATTGAGTTTGTTTATATGTGATCGATGCGTTATCGTGTCCCAGAACTTAATTAATGGGCCTGGTTTCTATCGAGAAAAAGAAAAAGATTTATCAAGTAACATCTTCATGATTGCATATAAAAGAGGTTTTAAACTAAAAACTTAAAAAACAGACGAACTTAATATCGAAAATCTAATCACAGCCAGGAATAAAATAAATTATGGAATATAATAAAAGAATCTTCCTTCTTGTTCATTGCACAGCACTGTGCAACATTCTTTTTTTGCTTCTTTTCATTTTATTTCATAGGCGACTTGATGTCTGTGCACCGAAATGTATCAAATTTTCAGGTCAAAACTAATAAATATGTTGAAATTTTACTCACATTAAAATTATTAGATATTTTCGCAACGAATCGAATTAGTTTTTCTTATTTATTTGCACTGAAAATAGTTGAAAATCACACAAATTGTTGTTTATCACTAGGACACAAGAGAGGAGGAAAAGCTTCTTCCAACAATTTTTCTACACAAGTATTCCAAATCAATAAATGCCAGTTTTAAGATGGAGTTGAAGTAGGACGACTATAAGTGATAATCGTATGGTGTCGCATGTGTTAAAGAGAGATAACGATATTAAATTTTTGAATTTGACGTCTAGGTGACCACAAAAAGTACCATTTCGTGAAAGTGCTGCCAGAAGCTTATTTGTTTTGGGGTATTTTGCTTGATAGTAAAGTAATTTCTTGTTTTGAAAAACGTTGGTCTGTTAAGTGCCTTTCACATGAGCTGCGAACTGCGAATGCGAATAAATTTGTTTAGGCAATTCCAAGCGCAAAAATCAACAAATTAGTGTTTTAACTTTTTGACAAAGTGAATAAATGACCCCATCTACAATTTTAAAAAGAAAATACGAAAAAAAATTAGTTTAAAGGCTCTCCCAAACCAACGCGAATTCGTAGCGAATCATTCGCAAAGGCGATTTTTTGTTGTTGTTTGGCATTATGTATCTTTCACATTTTGTATTATTGTGAATGATTTCGCATCGAGGGCGAATGATTCGCGTTGGTTTGGGGGAGCCTTAAAGGCTCTCCCAAACCAACGCGAAATCATAGCGAATCATTCGCAAAGTCAGTTTTTTGTTGTTGTTTAGCATTGTGTATCTTTCATATTTTGTTTTATTGTAAATGACTTCGCGTCGTTGGCGAATGCTTCGCGTTGGTTTGGGGGAGCCTTAAAGGCTTTCGCCAACGTGAAATCATAGCGAATCATTCGCAAAGGCGTTCTTTTGTTGTTGTATAGAATTGTGTATCTTTCATATTTTGTACTATTGTGAATGATTTCGCGTCGTCAGCGAATGATTCGCGTTGGTTTGGGAGAGCCTTAAATTGTTAAATTTAGTATTTTTATATTTTCTACGTGACCAATGAGATATTTTCCGCGAACTGACAAACACTTATTCGCAATCCACAACATCAGGACGCATTCCACAATTCTGCGAACGAAAAGTTCGCTGGTTAAAAAAATTTTACTGGTTTATTTTGTTGACAATTCGCACCTGTCGGCGACCACTCATGTGAAATAAACGTCAAAACTTGCGACCATTCGCAATTCGCAGTTCGCTATTCGCAGCTCATATGAATGGCACTTTAAGGCTCTCCCAAACCAAAGCGAAATCATAGCGAAGCATTCGCAAAGACAGTTTTTTGTTGATATTTAGCATTGTGTATCTTTCATATTTTGTATTATTGTGAATGATTTTGCGTCGTTGGCGAATGTTTCGCGTTGGTTTGGGAGAGCCTTTAAAGGCTCTCCCAAACCAAGGCGAAATCATAGCGAATCATTCGCAAAGATAGTTTTTTGTTGTTGTTTAGCATTGTGTATCTTTCATATTTTGTGTTATTGTGAATGATTTCACGTCGTTGGCGAATGTTTCGCGTTGGTTTGGGAGAGCCTTAAAGGCTCCCCCGATATCTTTCATATTTTGTGTTATTATAAATGATTTCGCCTCGTCGGCCAATGTTTCGCGTCGATTTCGAAGTGCCTTATGCTATGTTCCCACCAAATGAATCCGATTTCGGTTGAAAACTTTTGATATTTCAAGTTGATGGAAGAAGATTTCATGGAAATTTCAACGAAATCTCAAAGAAAACTCTAGATTTCATCGAAATCCTAATGAAATCCCGCTCCACCAAGTCGAGAACTCCAATTTTTTCAGCTGAAATCTCAGATTTCGTTTTGGTGGGAACATAGTATTAAGGCTCTCCCAAACCAACGCGAAATCATAGCGAATCATTCGCATAGACAGATTTTTGTTGTTGTAAGCATTCAGTATCTTTCATATTTTTTGTTATTGTGAATGATTTCGCGTCGTCGGCGAATGTTTCGCGTTGGTTTGGGAGAGCCTAAAGGCTCTCCCAAACCAACGCGAAATCATAGCGAATCATTCGCAAAGACAGTTTTTTGTTGTTGTATAGCATTGTGTATCTTTCATATTTTGTATTATTGTGAATGATTTCGCGTCGTCAGCGAATATTTCGCGCTGGTTTGGGGGAGCCTTAAGGATCTCCAAAACCAATGCGAATTCACAGCGAATCATTCACAATAGTAAAAAATATGACAAATACACAACGCTAAACAACAATAAAAAAAACTGTCGTTGGCGAATGTTTCGCGTTGGTTTGGGAGAGCATAACGACAATCGCAGTTTGACATTACCGTTTTTATCGGGACAAAAGTAAACTCCAGTTTATTATCACGGCTTAGCTAACTCTATATGACGGTGTCCACATTGGGTATGAAAAAGTGGATTTTTAATGACTTTTCAGTATTCACATCTCACTTCAATGAAGGAGTGGGAGCGAGACATGAATACTGAAGTCATTAAAAATCCACTTTTTCATACCCAATGTGGACACCGTCTATGGACATAGTTGTTGTGGTATTTAACATGTAAATTGTTTCGCTTTGTTGCCGTTTTTTCACACAATTTTATTTGGACATGCAAAAAAACACAACTGAATTGTGACAGATTTACAAAGTAACTTTACTACGCTAACGATGGCCTTACGCTGTTGTATGAGTACACTTCTTATTTTATGATTTAAATTTTCATTTCAACTCCTATGTGGGACATTCCATGCCAAATCACAAAGTTTTTCAAAGGGTTTTTTAGAAGGGTTTTATATAGTAGTTTCAAAAAAAAAAATATTTGAAGAAATTATTAACCAGTGTTGCAATCAAAATTTGCAAAAAGTACGACCCCTACGATTTGTTCTTAAATTTTACAAAAAGATGTCTGACCACGGTCACAATTTTTCCATTTTTTTCGAATATTGAATTTTTTTCTGATGGTCATTTCTTTATTTATAATATCACTTTCTTTCTTGGTATTTTTTGAGTATCTCATTATAAAAACGATTCTTTTGGAATTTTTGGGGCTAGGAAAGAGCCGCCATGTTAAAAAAGAGACTGGGTTTAATTTTTAAATAACCATTTTACATTTTCCCAACCCAAACAGAAATGTTTTTCATGAGTTACTGCCTTTTGCCAGGAACTGACAAATTATCCGAAAGTATCTGTTGTCATGAAAAAGTGCTTCTTATCTAGCCGTTTGGATTCGGCAAAAAATTGTAGGTCCCCTCCATTCGCTGCCAACAGCACGCACATGGAATGGTTGAGAGTTGTAAGTCACTAGACCCTGGTTCTCTTCGATCGTTACGCCACCACACGATTTTGTAGGTAGACATTTGGTCGATAGGTTCGCTGTGATCGCCTTACCGAGATCCCTTAACAAAAATTAGTATGACATTTGGACGCACAGATGGCCACGAGGTTTTTTTCTTCATGAGAATACTATAGAATTTATATACAATGACTTCGATCCAAAAGTTTTCACACCTCATTAATTGATTTTTTTAAAGAGACTAGGGCTCTAGGGCAAAAATAGAGCCGAACCTTTTGCGACACAGAGATCGTTCTCTTGGCTTAGGCCGAGATGGTTGCTGAAACTCTATTCTAATTATCGGCCACGTATTGTGTGATCAATCAAATTCTTTTTGCTGTCGATTAATCTTTTCAATTTAAAATAAGAGCGCATTACTTGTTGCACCACAGTCGTGATGGATATTTATTTAATAAAACCATAATCGATTATGAGAAAACATTAGTCTTAATACTAAATTAAATAATTTATAATACTTCCCTCGTGAGATTTTTCTCAAACTCATTTAAGGCATCCCATTTAAATCCTAAACATTTCGGTCCCACCTCCAGATGGTGCCATCATCACAAACACAGACAAGCACCCTCCCATCTTTCGAAAATGCGGTTTGTCTAATTGCAGTTGCGCATTTAGGATGGACTAAAGTGCTACATTTAGTTGCATCCGGATCTGAGTTGTCCAATTCCCAAACATAAGTTTTTCCATGTTGATTCCCTAGCGCCAGTATTCTCTGCCAGTTGTTGAAAGCAAATCGAATAAACCAAATCTCACACTCTTTGTAATCAAAGTGATGAATTATTGTAGTTGAAGATTCTGGTGGCGTCTTAATGTTAGCTTGGTCCAACTTTCCAGGCCTCCAGCAAACAATGGAATTCTCACAAGATTTCGAAAGGACAAAATCACCAAACCACTGGACACAGTCAACGTAGTTGCGGTGGATATCACGAGTGCTAAAATCTGGAAAGTGCTCCTTAATTGTGGGAAAAGGACCAACGCATTTAGTAGCATTAAAAGTGCCACTCTTTTCGATGGCATCCTTGATCTCCGGCTTGTCCAGTCGCCAGAGCTTGAGTGAATGATCCATTCCACTGGACATAATGCGGTCACCATTCAAATCAAAGTCCAGACTCAAAACTTCATCTCTGTGACCCTCGACGCCACCGAATATAGCCACGCATGTGTCGGTTTGAATGTTCCACAGACGCAAAGAGTGATCCTTACTGCCGGAGAGCAGAATCGTCGGTTTCTTTGGATGAAACTTGAGTTCATTTATAGCGTGCCCATGACCAATGTAGTGTTTTGTGCAAATATGCTTCGAAGGATCAAAGATTCGTATAACACCACGATACCCAGCAGCTGCAAGCACAGGATCACCAGTTTCTGGATCATAGGACCAAGCGCAAGTATAGAAGTTTTCGTCAGCCTGTAAGAGAAAAGAAGTAACATAAACGTTACATGATTCTGGCACCTACATCCGGATCAGCATAGCACTGCAAAAGTTTCATTCCACCTTCTAGTGGACACTCATAAATAGACAGTCTATCTTTGCCCACCGATGCAAATATCGCTTGTTCTTTACTGAGATAGTGATTGAACTGGGCTCCGAAAATAGGCTGACCATGGTCCTCACGCAGATGGCAGCTTTATTAAATGAATTTTACTTTTGGTAAATAAGAACCTGGTTGAAGAATAAATCATTTACCTGTAGGAATAAGATGGCTTTGATGATTTGGAGTGCTTATGCTTCTTTTTGGATTTGGGTTTTCTACCCGATGGAGACTTGCTTCGAGAGGTATTTGTAGTGGCTGAGCTCACAACACTGGCCGCATCGTCCTGAAATAATTCAGAAATACCTTCATGTTAATACTGAGAATGGTTGAAATATGAGATTACTTTTTCATCGTCGGATCCTTCACTTTCTACAATAATTGGACTTGTGTTTTCATCTTGGGAAATTATTTTCATTTTAACTTCCTAAAGGTTTTATTTTCGAATTCTAAACAAATAAAAATAAAATGCAATTGCAACCGGTGATACTTTCCGATTTTGGTCTGTCAAATTTCGGTTGTCATTTTTTGGTCACTACCTTACCACTTAAATAAGTTCTGTTTGCTTGAACAATTGTAAAATGCTTGCTTATAGGCTTTTCACACCAAACCATTGTATACCCAATCTATAGTATTCTCATGAAACACGATTTTGTAGGAAGACATTTGGTCGATAGGTTCGCTGTGATCGCCTTACCGAGATCCCTAAACAAAAATTAGTATTATGCTTAGAGTACACGGCATGTAAAATGCCGCATGCACATGTGGCACTGACGTCACCAAAAACTGCTACATATGTGCCGCATGCTTGGAACATGTGGAAGTGACTTCATGCGCAAAAAAATGCTGAGTACACGACATGCAAAATCTGTCCCAAAAGCCGCATGTTTGCATGCGGCAACATTGGTTACATGAACTGTCGCCGCATGCATATGCGAAGGAAAAATATGCCGAGTACATGAATTGTGACAAATTGCTTGCATGTAACAAGCACATGAGCAAAACCTGGCATGTGCATGTCGCTTGCGAGTACACGAAATGCGAAAAAGCCGCATATTAACACATACACTTGAAATATTCTGTTTTCCTGCATTGGACTTTTGGACTTTTTTATATCATCTTCTATTGAAAGGAGGTTTCAGGGCAATTGGGTGACATTTGGATCAAAATACACATTTTTCGTCAAAATATTGTTCGTCCTCCATCTGTCAAGTCATCAATTCTCAAATTCCATTGAAGGATGGCTACGATGATGTCAATGGATTAAAGAACACCTAAAGTCGCGTCCAGATAAATAATAATTTACGTTGTACGCCGTGGCGCCTTGAGTTTTGTGTTCGCCACAAATATTTTCGCCGAAAACTCAAATTAATTTGGAAATAAATTTTTGCGTAGTGTGCCGTGCGGCAGTGCTCAGTTTGCATTAGAATGTTTTATGTCATCCACATCAAAGCACCTGTGCGCCGCAAATTTTTTCGTGTGCGTCGAAAATCCATCGGAATCGGATAACGTGCGTTGAATGTGACACAAAAATTTGTGTGTGTCCGGACGTCCACATTGACGTTTTTTTTGCATTCACATAAATATTTGCGCCGAATACGGCTCACAACGCAAATTTTTATTGATCTGGACGCGGTTTAAGAAATCTGAAATATGTTCAGATTTTTAACTGCTGTGATTTTAGGGCAAGTGGGTAACATTTGAATTGAAATATATACCTCTTTTTTCCGCAAAATATTGTTCGTGACACTTTTTCAGCTATACACTGGGTCACTGATGGGTGGCATGAAATCAATATTATTCCCGTCATCACCATCACCCCTCTATACCCTCTCCGAATCGTCAAACAACGAATCCTCAAAATGTTCTTTATTCATAATTCACTGCATGGTGCACACAACATGAATGAATTAATAAAAATTAAAAAAAAAATCGATTGAAACAAGAAATAATATATAAAAATACAAAATACAGGCTCCGACTTACCAGAATTCGTTCTACATGCAAAAACATGCGACAGCAGAAACTCGCGCTGGCGCATGTTTGGGACATGCCGCATATGCATGCGTTAATTGAAAAAATGTCGCATGTATTCACATTCTGCATGTGCTGAGCGAGTACACGACATGCGAAAATACCACATGTTAACATGCAGCATTGTTGTCGCATGTGCATGTCCATTACATGCGGCTGTCACAAACATGCCGATTACACGGCATACGGCAATTGGGACGCATATCTGACGTAATAATGACGTCACTGCGCATGCACATGTGGCATTTTACATGCCGTGTACTCTTAGCATTACATTTGGACGCATAGATGGCCACGAGCTTTTTTTCTTCATGAGAATACTATAGAATTTATATACAATGACCAAACCCCAAAACCGGTTTTCGGCGAAAACTTTTCAAAAACTCGAAAACCATTCACACTGAACATTACACGTTTTCGTTTGACATTCCAGTTTTTTCTACACAAACCACGCACAATTTTTTTATTTTCTTCCAATTTTTTTGAAATTAAAGCAGTAATTTATCATATAAAGAGGATCCTATGAACAATTTGACATACCACAAACAATTATTTATCAATTTTAAATAAATTATTTAATTAGTGTGTTCGCGTATCTCCCAAAACTACGAATTTCTACGAATTTAGCCCATAGTTCTGTCAAAGCTCATATAAAAAAAATAAAATTCGTAGAAATTCGTAGTTTTCGGAAGTACACGAACAGACAGGTCAGCTGTTTTCAATTTCTTTTGAACGCATCCCATCAGTTTCTTTTTTGACACTTCAATAGGCGCTGAACTTATTAAAAGGTATGTTTGTTTTGTTCATCTCTGAATTCCAACATGTTTTCGACTGGTTTTATATAAAACTTGTGTTTTACGAAAACCTGAAGCTACAAAAAATGTATGACAAAATTTGTGTTTTCGATTAGGTTTTTCTCCAAAACCGATATTTTCGCGAAAACCGCGTTTTGGGTTCGGTGTGAAAAGGCTATTACACATGAAGAACGAAAGTGTTCAGATGTGAAGAAAATTATTCTGCAGATTTTGTTCTCCTCTTTGTGTTTTTCGTATTTTCATAATGAAAGACACGATTTGATTTGTTGGATTGGATATGAAAAGCAACACAAAAGAGAACGTCAATTTTCTACACCGAATATTTTCAAATATTTTAAAATATTTCATCCGCCTCCCTTTTCTGCAAGTTACCCAGCTCACCGTCACAAATCGCAGAAAATGCTTGAATTTCTTCAAGTGTGATCAGGGACAAAGTGCACAAAATTTCTTTTTTTAATGACGGCACTCATTACCCTGAGGCCACACGAGCCAGTACTGGCTAGCCAGTTGGCTACACAGACTAACTGTCAAATTCCTATTCGTGTATATGCTGTGACGTAGGCGGCATGCCACATTGGATTCTCTACTGACCAGTGTTCCAAATGGAGTAAATCTACTCCGATTTTAAGGAAAGAAATTTAACTACTACGATTTACCACATTTTCAAGATTGAAGATGGAACCACTTCATTCTATCTTCTGTGTGGCATTGACCCCATGCAACATCACTAGCATAAAACAACAAAAGCCAAAGCTTAGTTGTCAATACTAATGTGTCGCGTTGGTTTTTGAGAGCCTAAACTTATTTTTATCACAAAATAATATTTATCGTAAGAAACCTTGTTTTATTTTTCGTGTGCAGGGATACAAAATACAACAGCTACTTGTACACAAACATGCAAATTAACAGACCATAATGCTTAATCTGTAAAACCAACTCCACCACCCAGGTTTTTCGTCAGAGATCCCCCCACTTCTCTTGTCCAGAAACAGCCGTGTGACCGGTCTCAATCTTCCCAATCTTAACACCGTTAAAATGACGTTAAAATGAGTATTTTTGGTACTCAAAAACACGCCTACTGTTACAGTTAGTGTGAATGGGGCTTTTCAGGACTCCATAACACAAACAAAACAAACGGACCTATAATCTTCCTTATCGACTTTTAAGAAAACTGCATTTTGTAAAACTTCAAGTTCAATTTAAAAAACGAAAACAAATATTTTTTCTTGCTCTGTGGTTTTTTTCATTTTTCGGTTTATCTTGATAAAAATGGCTGATTTTACTGAAAATACTCGTATAATTAATGCCGAAAACCAAGAACAACTAATCGAAGCAAGAGATTCGGAAGTTGAGAAGGTAGAAAAGCTAAAATTCCTTTTGAATTTGCTTAAAAATGCAAATCTCCGTCAAGTAGATATACCCGACAAAGAAGGCGTCCAAAAAGCCATCAAGATTTTGAGAATTCAAGATTATCTACGTTTGGATGATGCTTCCTCCAGCTTAGGTAAACTGTTAATATTATTTTATTGCTTCTTGAACTACATTCAAAGTTAAAATTTACAGATCTACATGATTGTAAGGCTGTTTCCATTACATACACTGAGCGCAAGGCAATGAGAAATTATCTTATTCGAAAAGTTTCAGAAGACTGCGATCCAATAGCGAAATTTGCCCAGAAAATCAAAGAAGAACTCCCAGAAGTATATGGATTGAGTGATAAAAACAAACAAATTCTAGAATTGGAGACAAAGAGACGTGAATTACAGTTGAAACTAGCCGAAGTTAAAAACAAGAAATGTGCAGTGCTCAAGGCAGCTGCAGATCTCAAAATGGGACCATACTTGAAGAATGAATTGGAGCTTATGTTGGCCGAGCACAGATTAAATCAAATGAAGACATCCGTTTTACAAGGATATATCTTGAGCACTTTGTTTTCCCCTAAATATACTCGAACTGATCAACCTGTGACCACAAAGGCAATCAAGGAGGCTGAAACGTTCGTTGATGCCGCACTGGAGGCAGAAGAATAATGATGAATAGGGATTTTGTTACGAATAAGGATTTCATTGTAAAATATAGATCTAAGCAGGAGTTTTTTTTTATGTAAGTTTATAAAAATGTAATAAAACCCAGTACCTATGTATATCTATATTTCGTTTAGGGACGGTAATAATCATATATTTATTAATATTATTATTTCAAAGGTTTTCGGTTTAGTTCGAGTGGTTATGACCTTTCTGTTCCCGATTGCAGGGCGTTTCGGTTTCCACTTCAACGAATTCGATCAACTGCATACCTATAAGTAAATTTTCTTCTGCACAAAATGGTTGTTTAGGAAAATTTAAAAAAAAATGTTGCTGATACCCATCGACGTTTCTTTTTTTAGTCGTGAAGCTGAGCGTTTACGATAGCATTGGCTCCCAGTAGAATCTTTCGATAAGGCCATACTCCTGATTGCTCACCTTCAGATCGGCAATTATGCATACCTACTTGCTTTCTAAACCAAATAACCAAATGAATATCAAAATCGGTAGTAGGATATGGGCTTAATTTCGATTTCATATTGAATTAAACAAGTTAGTGACAAGTGCATACATATGTAGGTCGGTTGCTTCTGGAAGTATTCTCCAACCCCAGGATGCGTCGAAAGCTTCCTAGCCTTATGGTAATCCACCTAGAAATAAAAAAGGAAACGATACAAATTATAGGGATAGATAATTGGACTGTACTTGAATTAATTTAACGAAGTATGGTTCAACAGCGATAGTAAGGACTTGGTTTAGCTTTAGGAGACAGGGCCGAACGAGTTCCAAGTTGAGTGGGGAATTGCCGTTTTGCACCAATAGTCATGTGGTGGCTAAGTTTCCTTTTTTTCTGGCATGTTTTAATTTTGAAATAGGTGAGGTCTAGCTACGGAGGCAACAAGATCCCCTCCTTATCCGTTGAGTAAAGTCAATCGTCGCGAGCATGCTATCGCCTCCGTAACGGACATTCAAATCCCATCCCATTCCCTATTCTTAACCTGTCCATATCCTCGTTTCTTTTTAGTGATTTCCTCATCACTTCGTATCCAAATATTAACAACAATCCAAACCTATAGGGTATTCATACAACAGCGTAAGGTCGTCGTAAACGTTGTAAACTTTAAAACTTCGTAATTCTGTCAGAATTTGTATGGAAGATTTGACGGATTTACGAAGTTTACAACTTTACTACGATTACGACGACCTAACGCTTTTGCGTGAATACCCTTACTCATTTAAAAGTAATACATAAACCATAATTCCAAACCAATGCGAAACATTCGCCGACGGCAGTGTTTAGTTATTAGGCGTTTTCCTTTGTCTGCTATTACACGATGAAACTAGACGCGTGCAACTTTTCGAACACCATAAGTGCAAAAGAGAACAAAATAATCGAAAAGATGAGACGGAGAAAAACTGCCCTGTGTCGCGTCACAGTACACATATTAAAGGTAATATATTGCGCATGTTGTCAAAAATCGGTTGTCAGATACTGAACAAAAAAAACAAATTAATTCTCAGAGACCTTGTCAAATTGACAATGGGTACATTCAATGCCTCAATTTCAATACTGAATTTTCAGATTTCTGAATTCTGGCCAATCAGAGGCTTGGAAAATTGAGAAAACTGAAAATCTAAATGTAAAATTTGGAAAGTGTTGAACATGCCCCAGTACACACACAATGAACTGACAGGGGTCTCTGAGATTTTGACACATGCGCGAACTTGAACGAAAATGAAAACTCGGAAGATATTAGGTGTGTTCCATGCCGACTTTCAAACAGTTTGAAACCGCCAGATTTAGTCCGAAGTCGTTCCACACTTGAAAGTTTGTACTCATTGACCTATTATATATGGACTGCTAGTTGGGTATCATTTCCATACAAGACCTGCAAAGAAAGTGGTTCCCCACTTTGAAAGCGATACTAGCCCTCGATAACCCTTTACCGACAAAAATAATAAACATTATTAGCGCCATCTTTTGCATACTGGCCCTAGCATGCATTTTTATTCAAAGAAACTGAGGACATCTATTGGTATTGCTGATCAGAAACACTGCCACCTATAGTAATAACAAGTTAAAGATTCAGATAGTGATGGGGGATCATAAAAAAAATCCCTTTTCGAATATTTTATAAAAAACGTTTGTTTTTGTGGATATATTTGAAATAAGAAGAAATAAAATGCATTATAGCCTTGTTGCTTTCAATGCATTTTTACCTCCACTTAACAAATATTCCAATGGAAAATACAACAACAATCTAGGATAATTTCCCACTGTTGTTATACTTAACATGAAATTTTTCTAAGCGAAGATTCAAATTCACTAAAAAAGAAAGCTATAATGTATGTATGACCTCAAGGCCACACGGGCAAGTACTGGCAAGCAAGTGTGTATAGTGTATTTATTGCAACTTGCTTGCCAGTACTTGCTCGTGTGGCCTCGGGGTGAGAGAATTATTTATTACTTACAAATCTAACTTTCAGAAGCAATGGGCCAATGGAACCTTTCCGGGTTGGCCTGAGGAAACTGAATCGGTTTTGGCAAACACTGGTGGCCCCTAAACCTTTCCGCCTTCTCCAGTTGGATAACTTTTCGTTTCGTTGGCCCTTGTTCGTCTTGAGTCAGCTCTAATGGCTCTTGATTGCAAGTGTGGAGGTATGTATGTATGTAAACTTAAGGAACAAGCGACCAAAGTTAAGACAAATCTTGATTCATCACTTATAGCCAAGAAGATCAGATATAGCTCTGCTTAAGGCGATGTTGAAACGCTGTGAGTTTGTGTCTGAGCATTAAAGCGCCACCAAGGAGAAAGTGCAATAGAAGCAAGCGCGTATCTAATGATAAAGCAAGCGAACCGAGAACGAAGGAGAAGATGCTGCCATTGAGACACCGATTGGGTAAACCGATTCCTTATTAGCTCTATAAACTACATGGTTTAAACATAAATTACAATTGGGAGATTTGTAATAATTATATTTACAGGAGACCGAAAGCACTCGAGACATTTTTCTGAGTGGGTACACCCTCAAGGAATGCAATGTGTGGGGGGAATACCAAGTACGGCTGATTTTTTGATTTTCTTGTAAGTTATTTTTAGATTTTTATATTGTTGACAATAATGCAAATATTTTTTTAAACTTTATAGTGTGGGAGAAACTTAACTCGCAAAAACAAAGTGATGGATTGTTAAGAAGAGGAATTCGAAGATTCTTTAGGAAATGCCGTAAATTAAAAAGCACAAAACGGCGACGACTGCTATATTGTTTTTTATTTTCAATAACATAACATTATATAACATACATAGCATAACACAATCTATTTACTAATAATAATTATTTATAGTACCTATTTACATATGTTTCTGTTTTTGAAACTTCGATGGCACAGATATTTTATTCGTTTAGTATGTGTGTTAAATAGTTTTGATTTTCAAACTTGTGTTGAAATGCAATCTTCGTCGATTGAGATCATAGTGTTGTCCAACCATTCTAAGCAAGATTGTTAGTTACTTTTACTAGTATATGCTTCAACTCTTTCTAAATATATATCTGGGATCGTGCTAAAATGAGCTTCATTCGACTCAATTGCACTCGGGGAGCGAAGTCGAAGTTTACTAGAAGAGAATTTGGCAAAAACGCCAGTTTTAACACGAGCATTATTGAAGCCATATTCTTAGTTGTGATCCGGTTTAAATTCACGACCAAGATGCAGCGCAACTTTACTATGGGCATCTCATTCAACAAGTAGTTAACTATCAAGCAATTATAAATGCAGTCGGTAGATAATCGATTCCAGTATTCTGCATTCAATGTGCATTATTTCTAATTTAATTAAATTTATATACAATTATTCTTAAGGGCCAAACGCATCAGGAAAATTTTTTCAAATGGATTATTTACTTGTTTTCAACGGACTTGAAACACAAATGCTACACGAATCAATGACAAAACACTCAAAGAATTTTTTTAGCAAATAAAAAGTGTATCTTAACTATGTATTTATTTCCCTGATGCAAATTAATTGTTCGTATTAGAAAATTTATTTACTTCAGGAAAATACATACACACATACATAGTTAGAATACATTTTTTAGAAAAAATAATTATTCAATTGAAAGTTTTTATTTTCATTGATTCGTGTAGCACTTGTGTTTCAAACATATAAAAACTCGTATTAAGAAAAAACTTTTATTAAATACAATAAGAAACAATATGATCAAAGCCAAGTTTTTTTTTTTACTACACATTTAAAAGTGTAAACATAAATTCTTAAATATAAACAAAGAACTTAGAACATTTATAACAGGACAGTTATTTTAAAATAACTAAAAGATGTGTTCTTGAAGCTAAATAAGAAGATTAAGTCGATGTTAAGTCTAGGAAAGTTTATTAATTCACCCGAGTCTTCTACTGTTCCTTTCTCTGCCAATGGTACTGCTGTCTCTTGGGCTGCAATCGTCTCCTTTGGTTCCGATGAATCAGCTTTTGCTTCGCCGTTTGTTAAAGTTTCAGTTTCATTTCTTTTGATCTTTTGTTTTTCGGTGGTTTGGCTTTCTGATTCTTCTTAGGAGCCTCTTTGACTTCAGCAGATAGACCATCAGCTACCAAAAAAATACTATGTAATCCTCCGCAATAGGCTTAAAGAATCTTCTTGCCTTTCGTGAGTGTTTGCTTTCAATAAGCGTTGGCACTAGGGCATCATCTTCTTGGCCAGTGCCCAGCTGCAGACCGCAGTCTAACAATATCTTTGTTGCTAAATGCTTTGATGAGTTGCAGCTCTGTAACGTCTTCAAGGGCACTGCCTAGCCCCATATGACCGAAATCTTTGCGCCTAATCGCATAGCAGCACTCATCGTTTTACCAAAGTGTGATGTTGACCTCCGGCAATTATTTTGACATCCTCAAAACGTGTGTTGATGGGATTTATGATAACTGACACATCCTCCGGATACCCCAATTGCTCATAATTGTTCAATCCAAGTGCCAAGATGGTAGAAGTTCCCGATTCTCTAACGAATGCGCTATATGAAGCGGCCCATATGGCCTCAATTGGTTTACCCCTCTTGATTATGACGAGACCAGGACGAAGAAGTTCTGTCTTTCCGAGAGGGCTTTCGCCGGAGGCTGAACGACTGAAACCCGTTTGAGTCATCCCTGCTCTGCACATCCCATGGTGTACACTTTTCCACTACATGATAGTCTCCTCTTACATCTAGTACCATTGTCTCTGAATTGGCACTGATTGAGCTGGATTCGTATTTCATTGAAAGGGATAACAGTTTTTCATAAAATTATTATTTTGTCTGTATACTGTGCACATTGCATGAAAAGACTTTAATTAAATTGGATTTGGATTCAAAATATAGATTTATTAGATCAGCTGGAAAAAAAATCCTCAAAAAAACCCTTGGCGCAAGTGTCAAAAATCATATCCATATTTGCCGCCAGGCGGAAATCGAGGGCTAGTGTCGTAAAGCTAGAAGTGGAACAGTAGTGAAGTTGGCTCCTAGCAGTCCATATATAATAGGTCAATGTTTGTACTGTTTCGGACCAAAAAGAGCTGTCATAAAATTTCCCCTCTTTACCAGATTTGGTCCGAGAAATTTCTGGTGGCTGTTTTGTACTAGCTGTCAAATATGCCAAGTTGACGTAATTTAGACGTTTGTTGCATTCAAATTAAAAAAAACCAAACCTTTATTAAGGGTTACCCAAGTGCAACTTTTATTTCTATTTTTATGTTCATTTTAATAAGTGTGTATATTCTTTAATTTTGTTTTTCTTTAAAATAATCAAATGATATTTATAAAATTATTGCACTCAGCAAAACTGTTTGAAAGAACACATTTGTAGTACATTTTGGCAATTTAGTATTTCTTGTATATTTCAGTATTATTTCTTAAAAAGAGAAGAGATTTAAGCATTATGATTTACCACCGTGTAGGTAAGTATTTAGGACACTACTTTTTTAAGCGAAGATAAAAATGCACTAAAAAACAGGGCTAAAGTAGGTATGCTCATTTTATACACTCAACATCTTGGGGTTTTGTGACGTCACAATCTTTTTTAACCAACTTTTATTATTAATCAAACGATTGGTTTAAAAGGAGCAATCAAATTACTTTATTTTTTTGCTATTTTCCGAAAAAAATCAGAGATGATTATGACGTCACACATCGTGACAAAAGCAAAAAACCATTGAATATTTGCTTAAAAGAGATAAAGCGAAGCAACTGGATGCAGCATAATTATGAAAGATGAAAAGGTAGGCATAAATGAATTGTAAAAGATATGAAACAAAACTCCATTTTGGTTTGTGGTGCTCTTATGTTTTAAATGCAGAAATTTGTTCGTTTCATTAATATCCACGCCAGGGGTTTTCATGAATCATATTACAACTCCATTTTAAAATCACAAATTTTTCCTTCAAACAAAGGCAATTTATGAATATTTTTTGTTCTTTATTTTAATAAACTTGAAATTTTTATTAACTTTTATTTTTTGAGTTGTTATTCTTGAAAATGTGTTTTGAGATTTATGATTAATGTACGGCAACTCTAGCCGAGTATGTCGTTTGACGTTTAGTCCGAATTAGTGCAAACTAGTGCCCAAGCCGTTCCACACATTTTGACAGTTTTTCTCCTCTCTGAGAGAAGAATGTCAAAATTTGACATTTAGTCCGAAACAGTGCGAAGAATCCAAGGAACAAACCTATTACCTTTAATATGTGTACTGTGGTGTCGCGTAGGTAAAACTTTCGGTGCAACTATTTGACGTTTCTCTTTTCTCTTGTCCGTTTCTTTAGTACTTGTTTCATATGATTTCGTGCGAGGAGCAGGGCTGTCGAAGTACTGCAATTGAAGTATTTGTACTGCTTTTTGAAACTCCGTACTGCCGTACTGCTAATACGACAAAAGTACTGCTTTTTTGAAAATTTGTTCACACAACATTTTCAAATCATAATCATATCCAAAAAGTTTTAGCCCTTTTTATCTAATATTTTCTTTTATAAACAAAACAGATACAATTGTAAAGAATACGCTCACTATGTATAAGATGTATTGAGAAAGATCTCGAGTTCCATTTTTAACGAGTGCATAGTTTGCAATATAGACATAGCCTGTATATCACAAGTACAAAATTCGTAATTCTGGAATTTTTCAGATTTTCTTTTCTGATCCGAAAAAAGGAAGTTTAAGGATATTTTGATGCCATTTAGAACGAAATATTCCACACACGTCGAAATGTAGTTTTTTCACCCAACTGTCAAAAGCAATGTTAAATTATACTAATGGACCATGAAATTTAGATTTTAACGTACTTCGACAAAACTACTACAAAGTTGAATTTTGGTGGGGCTTTGTTTTGACGTCTTGAGCAATTTCCAAAAGAATTTTTGGAGAAGTACAAAATTGTAAAGTTCAGTTTTTTGCAAATTTTTCGAAAACTATCAACAAGGTAAAAGTTGCAGCTTATTCAATTTTATAAAAAATACAATTTAAATGTTTTTTGATGTATTCAATAGTTTTAGAGTAAATCATGGAGCCAATTTATGGAGTGGCAAATTTTGTCAACAAAATTATTAAAATTGCATTAATCGATGAGCAATATTTTTTGTACTATATGCGCTAAATCTTCTCATTATAAACCAAGTTATTGTGGTGCCCAGGGTAAGTAAGGCCATCAACTGGAAAATTTATTGGCTTTAATTTATTTAACACGTTGACTGCCACCTGACCCGCCGGTGGGTCAGGTAATTTTTTCTCAAGAGGCCACATGTACCGCCGGTGGGTCAGGCGCTATGTGTTTCAAGACGTGCATTTCTTTCGTGGCCTGCTGGTAAAATGTTTTTATTTCTTCCTCGGCACCTAGTTAAAACCCCTCTCTTTGATCTACAGAAAAAAAGAACACAATATCGCGAATATTTTGGAAGTTATAAGCATTTTTATTTGAATTCTAAAAAATAGCGTACCGTTCTTATTAAATGCGCCTTACGAGCAAGAAAAGTCTTTTCTGAGGCAACGGACATGTTAACATATTCAGTCACCATAGTTCTACCTTTGTCAAGATAGTACTTCTCTAAGTTTTTCACTTTTTGGGTGCTATGTGACGCTTAGTCCGTTGGTATACCTCTTTGATTGAAACAGTTGATTTTTCCAGCATAAACAGAACTGGTTCAATTATGTATAACCACAAGGATCTTTTTCAAGCGTATTTGTGCAATTTTCCAGTTTTTACTTTTTTGGAAGCTTTTCTCCTGAGGGTCAAGTGGCACAAAACAAATCTTTGTATTACCAAAGTGCCACATGACCCGCCGGTAGTCATGCTTCTAAATTACTAAAATATAGCACAATTTTAATAAAAAACTATAAAACATTGATAAACATAAAACAAAATATACTTGAACACAAACGAAGACACTATGGCACTTTGGTAATGCTTTTTGATATGCACGTGGGCAGTCAACGTGTTACAATTTTGAGAAAAACGTGCACAAACACAACAATAGTTCTGTAGGTAATGAAACAATGAATACCACTATTGCAGTGCGCTAGAGTTAAATAGGTAATTGGCGGATATGTGATAATTTTTAATGAACAATATTTGCATTAAAGCACAATTAAATGCATTAACAATTATGTTGGTATATATTTTACTGCCGTACTGCAGTGTACTGCAATTTTTTTCCTCGAAGTACTGCTTTCTGTTAAATTGAAACGACAGCCCTGGCGAGGAGTAAACATCGACGCAACAAACAGTCAGGGTTACCACTTCTCTGAAAATTTTTCACATTAAATTTGCAAAAACAACTTTTTTCGCAGTAAACTTATATTTAGTCTTTTTTTTCAATGATAAAATAAATATAATTGTAAAAATGAAAAATATAAATAAAAATAATAAAAATTAGCTCAAATATTTTTAATAATATGCCTGTTCGCGTACTTCCCAAAACTATGAATTTAGCCCGCAAGTTCTATCAAAGCTCATATAAAAATTAAATTGTAATAAAATTTGTAGTTTTGGGAAGTAAATCTATAGGTATACCTACCTATCCGATTTTCACTTTATATACCTGCTAATTTATTATTGTTTGAAAAATCAAGCGCAGAAGATTTTATTAAGGCAGTAGATATATTCTGAGAAAAAAATTGCAATTGCAGTAAAGTGGCAACCTTGACACAGTCCAAGTCGGAAATGAAAAATAAAGAGAACTGTCAAATGTGTTCCATGAATCTGGTTTCAACGTGTAATAGCGCTTGAATCAGCGGACGAAAAAACAAAGAAGAATTCGAAGAAGGCGCATGCATCTAATTTCATCGTGTAATAGCAGACTTTGGAGGTGGACTTGCAACTACTTTGCTAGCTTTTTTCAATGGAACACACATCAAACTGCTTTCCCATGTATGTGAATGTATCTACTCGCACATGAGAGCATGTGCAGTTGGTAGTACTAGATTAGGGTTTTCATCTACTCATAAGTACTTTGCCACCTCCAAAGGAAAACGGCTATTGTTTAGTACTCTGTGCGTATATGTCGTATATTCAACCCGAAATTATAGCGAATTATTCGCAACGATACATATAATGTTCTATGTCAAGCAAATCGAAAAAAATGATTTTTATATATCGAAATTTTCGTCTCGTTTTCGGCTTTAAGGAAATGTATGTTTCATTTTTATTTTTGACTTAATGACTGCCTTACACCTCTAAGAAATATTAAATTTTTGAGGATTCTTAATATTGTTCAGAATTAAAATGTTCTAGGTTAACAGAGAACATATACATCTCATTCAAGCCCAATATCAGTATGCATACTTTTAATTTACATAGAACATTTTTGCATTTGAGTACAACATAGAACATTATAACATTGATTATTTAAGAAGAAAATAAAAATATTGTGACATACATAGAACATACTTGTTGAGTTTTTGGTTTCATATTGGTAAGGTGAAGTATTATTATCCAGTGTCCATAATAAGAATTTCTATTAAATATTTCTTAATAAAATACCAAAACTTGAAGTTATGTAAGCATAGTAAGTACTGACTATTAAAATTTGGTAGTTTTTTCAACATTTTTCTACTTTAAGCCATTCTATTCACGAAAGCTTTTGAGTTCGAATTCACAAAGAATTACTTGATTTTTCGTTATAAAACCACATTTATTCAAGTTTTCCACTATACCACCCTTAGCTATGGAAATATTAAACTCAAATCTAATTTTTTATTATTACAAAATCTTATTTTAAATATGTTTTAACGAAAAAAGCCGTATTAACATACCGTAATTGTTGAAAACAGACTAATTTCCTATATATTCATGTGTATCCCACTCAGTTCTATAATGTTCTATGTACGACATAGAACACAAAATTTACAAAAATGCCAACCAAATAAGAAAAGTGTTCTATGTTAAAATTAAAAAGTGTTAATTATTTCGCTATACAACACGAAAAATGGAAAGAAAGTCCTTAATTCAATAAAACTTGTAAATACAAATAATACTAAGGGTATTCATGCAAAAGCGTAAACTCGTCGTAATCGTTGTAAAGTTTTAAACTTTGTAAATCTGTCAAATTTTCCATACAAAATGTGACAAAATTATTTTTTATATATATATTTATTATTACATTTTTGAGAATACAGCGAACCATCTAAGATCTCTGAAATATTACTGTCTATACCTATGTGACTTCAGTGCCGAGATTCAGCTAATTCGAAGCCGCAGGGAGTGAGTGAGATGAGTCACTTTTTGTTGAAAATCGATTCAGTTAGCAAAAGGGAGTGAGTGAGCGAGTGAAATGAAATATGTCAGATTACTCGCCAGATATTTCCGCAGTGACTTGGTGTATGTGTTAGTAAATTTCCAGTTTTGGATAGGTATGTGTGCTTTTCACAAGAATTCCTATTCATGGATAGGAAACGAAATAAAAAACAACAACGTAGATAAAAACAACTTTTATTGATTCTTTAATTTTATTTTATTATCATATGCACATATATTAAATAAATTTATATTCTATTCACTTTCGACACTTTTAAACTTTTTATTTCTCAAGGGTGAAACTCACATTAAACTTTAATTATGACTAAACAAAATAATTGAAACAAAAGATACTCCAAACTCCATTATTAAAGATCCCAATGTTAACATTGAAGTATTATTTGTTGTTTCATTTCGTTTTGCGTAACGAGTGTGACAGAGGTAGAATTTAGCTCTTTTATATTTTTATTCTTTGTCTCATGTTCGAAACTAAATTCGAACTTACTCATTTCACTTAAATAGCTGAATCACTTTTGCGAGTGAAGTGAGATGAGTCGGCGAGTAAGGCGAGTCATCTCATCTCACTCGCTGAAATAGCTGAATCTCGGCACAGGACCCTATCATACGCATATGAAAAATGTCTAGCTTAGCGGAGTTTTCTACTTTAAGCTAGAAGTATAATGCTCGGAGGGGCACTTGAGTGGTCGGAAGAAAACAAGCGAATAACGGAAAGCATTTGACGCGGCTATAATCGCGGAGTGGAAGGTTTCGTCAAATTTCGTTCAACTTTGCTTACGGAAGTGATGTGCGTTCCCGAGCAACTACAGGTAGCGATAGAAAAAAAACGTCAATTTGTCAAAAAAAAAACACCTATACCTTATCCAATTGTTTGTTGTTGTCCTTTATTCATCACTTAATCACTTCGTTATTTCGTCAATAGTTTGTTTGGAAATTTCCAAATATTTCTGCGCTATCGAATCCAACAAATTTTGAGTACTACAAAGCTACATATCATTTTCATGAGATAGTTGGCCAGTTTATATTTCTGAGATCTCAGAGCGCTCAGAGGACTCTGAAATATGAACACGATTCCTCACAAAAATTTCTCACTTTTCCCCTTAAAAACTGAGACTGAAATTTTTTGGATTCGCTTGCTCAGATATTTTTTGTCGCAGTAAATTACATAGGAAGAAAAGAAAAAGAGAGTTGTTTTGACTTCTATGTAAAGAATTGTGTTTATATTTTATCCTCCTGCTCTGTCATAAAGCGGAGAAAAATTACTGAGCGCTCAAGAAATATAAACTGGCTAAGTGCATACTCAGCCCTAAGAAAATTCAAATTCTTATATCTTTTCTATCCACTGATTGCAGCGCCGTATTTTGATCTGGCAGTGCTGTAATTAGTAAAAATCAAAACGTTTAAAACGAGGTTAGGAACGACTCGTTTTCCTTTTTCCATTCTTTTTCCCTCAATAAATTTTCACAAGAAGAACAATTATTAATTATCATATATTCATTTGAACTATTTCCAATAAATCGAAATCATGGGCTCATCATCGAAAAAACATCGTAAAGATTCCAAAAAACATAAACATTCACGATCCGAATCAGAGTCTTCAGATGTTCGTGTTGTAAAAGATCGCGATTCATCTAGGCATCGTCATCGCCATAATCGGTCACGGAAAAATGAAGAATCTAGATCGCGTTCTGGATCTCCAATTCCTAAGAGCAGCAAATCGAGTGAAGATCGCCGCCACAAACATAAACATAAGCGACACAAGGAACGCCATCATGGAAAAGAAACCCGAAGAAAGGAGGAAGTTGTGGTTTCACTGGACAATTCTGATAGCGACAGTAAGTTGTGATCTGTTTTTTTTTTTTTGTATATTTTAGAGAATCTTCTTATTTGGTGCAGTTTTGGTTAGACAAAAATTGTTTAATTGCTTGTAGAGGATGATAAGAGGCCACATTAAAGAAAGCGATTTGAAATGTGATTTCTTTGACTCAGTTTCCTTTGTTTTCTATATTTTCGAAGCCAAGCCAAGCAATTTTTCAAAATCTGCACCCTCCTGGTGAGATCACGTTGAATTATCAATTTCTCTCTTTTTCTCTCCAATTGCAGGATAATAAGGATTATTGTTTGTATTCCTGAGGTGGGTCTTGGTTTGAACAAAAAAAAAAAAACTTTCCACAAACTTCATTGGATTAACCAATTTCTAAGAGAACGACGACGATTAAATCCAATCAACGCCAATGCTGACCTTTGTCCTTATTTCTTTTTTAGGTTCGGATTGTGTGGAAGTACCAGTCGATGCGGAAGCTGCAAATATCTCCAAACCTTCGAAAAAACCTTCAGAAATTATCAGAAATGATGAGGAGCAGATGGAGAGAGAATTGCGTGTTCGAGAGAGGGATCAACGAGATCGCGAAAAGGAGATTCGGGAGAGGGAAAAGCGAGAACGTGAAAGGGAGAAGGAGAAAGAACGTGAACGGGAGTTCCGTGAGCGGGAGCACCGAGAGAGGGAAATGGCCCGGGAGCGCGAACAAGCTCGAGACAGAGATAGGGAACGGGATCGGGATCGAGAGCGAGAGCAATATCGAGATCGTGAGCGGGATCGGGATCGCGAACAAGAACGGTATCAACATCAGTATCAGCGTGAATTCCAGGTGCAGAAACCTACCTCATCATCCAGAAGAGAACCCGAGAGGCGTAAAGAACGTTCGCCTTCACCAATTCCCGAAAACGGAGCCGGTGACTGCTTATCCATTGAAGAAACTAACAAGATTCGTCTAAAGTTGGGCCTAAAGCCGCTAGAAGTCGATTCGGGTCCGATTAAGCCGTCATCGGCTTCGGCAGAAAAGTCTTCCGCCGAAGAAAAAAGGAGTGGCGAAAATCTTGCCAGCTACAAAGACGAATGGGGAGAGTTCCTACACAAACCAGCTGACAATTTGAAAGACAAAGCGCAGGCAGAGAAGCTTCGCGAGAAGTTCAAGCAGAAAAAGGAAAAACGCATGCTGGAGGAGAAGCTAAAGCGTTTTAAAACGCTGGGCGAGTCTGACGATGAAGTAGATGATGTCGAGAAATGGGTGGACCGTAACAAGAAAAAGGAAGAAATGCGCAAAGAAGCTGATATGAGGGTAAGAGCTTCTTTTTTTCTTAAAACGATTTTTTATCTAACAGAAATTCCTCTTTTTCTCAGGCCAAGGCATTGGAAGAAATGGACGCAGAATTCGGAATCGATGAGTTGATGGAGAAGGAGAAATTAGAATCGCGTCGAAAAGCCTACAATGACAAGCACCTTCGTGGACTGCGTGTAGACCACGATATGGAAGATTTCTCTGAGGGAAAAACAGTTATCCTTACTTTAAAAGACAAAGATGTGTTGGATGAAGAAGATGACGCCTTGGTCAATGTCAATATGATGGACGACGAGCACTACCGCAAGAACGTAACCAACAAGAAAAAGAATCCACTCAGCTATGGTTATGACGTTTATGAGGAGCAGTACGATATGCTTGGCAACCCCATTGATCGTGGAATCCTCGGGAAGTATGACGAAGAGATTGAAGGGGCCCAAAAAAAGAAAAACTTTGTTATTGGAGAGAATCTCGAGGAAAGAAAGGAACAACAGCGAAAGCTGCTTGAAATCAAGACGAAATTGGCAGGAAAGCGTTTGGAAACTCTGGAGGACACGAGAATACAGCTGGCTTCAGATACCTATACCGAGGTTGAGTTGGCAAAATTCAAAAAGCCCAAGAAGAAAGTCAAAAAGATTCGACAGAAGTTGAAAGCTGATGATTTACTTCCATTGGCAGGGCAAACATCTGAACAGCATTTCGGCAGGCGAGGAAGAACTCGAGCAGAGGTTGACGACGATGTAGAGTTGGTTCTAGATGAGTCTGAGATGAAGCATAACATCGAAGAAGAAGATGATCTGCAGAAAGTTCTTTCGAAGGCTCGCAAGCTTAAGCAGAAGGAGTCACTCATAAAGAAGACTCTCCCAGTTGATGTTGTAGAAATGAAAGCTGAAGTAAAGGAGGAGCCGGAGGATGAAGACGAGCAGACCAATGGTTTGAAGGAGGGCCATATAACGCTAAATGCTACAGCGGAATTCTGTAGGACTTTGGGTGATATTCCGACCTATGGAATGGCTGGTAATCGTGATGAGGACTCAAACGATATGATGGACTATGAGGTTGAAGAACGTGTCAACGAAACGAAGCAAGAGGAACCAGAAGCAAGTACTGGAACATGGAACTCAGTAAATCCCGAAGATGTGATACGACCCATGGAAGACGATATATCGAATGATTTTGGAGATGTTGCCATCTTGGACGAGGAGCCGGATGTTGGAGCTGGTGTTGGAAATGCACTTAAATTGGCTCTATCAAAGGGGTATCTAGAAAAAGATGATAAAAATCGTCCGAGCAATTCGAAATTGTCCTACTTGCAGGCAAAGAATTATTCTATTGAAGACAAATCTGCTGGGTAAGTTACGAAAACTTGAAAAAATTGAAAATATGATTGATTTGACAATTTTTGAATAGGGACGACGATAAGTTTGGTCGAAGGGATCGCTTTCATTCGGGACCGATTATGGAATTCCGTGACAAAGAAACTTTCAAGCCGAATGTTAAGTTGGAATACATCGATGATAATGGTCGGATTTTGAATTTGAAGGAAGCCTTTAGATATTTATCGCACAAATTCCACGGTAAGGGACCTGGAAAGAATAAGATCGAGAAGAGACTGAAGAAAATGGAGCAGGATGGGGTAAGATTCAAGAAGCTTTTTTAATTCAGAATCAAATTTAATATGTTTTTTTTATCGTTCAGTTGATGAAAACCATGAGCTCAACAGATACACCATTAGGAACACTTACAATGCTGCAACAAAAGCAAAAAGAAACCAAAACACCCTATGTTGTGCTGAGTGGCGGTAAACAAGCAGCAACTGTTAGCAACACAACAATATCCAAATATAAATAAAAATACCATAGGATAGGAGTACGTTTTAAAAATGTACTATTAGTTTTAAATCTTATAATAAATGATAATCCTTTTTAATTTAAGATCTAACAAGATGCTTATTTATTTGAAGAACTTAAAAATTCGCTTAACTAACAGTCCCATCTGATTTTTTTTGGAAGAGTTCTTAATAGATAAAATGACTCATAAAATTTACAAAGTATTGAATGAAAAACACCGATTCACGTTAGTTTTGAATATCGGAACATCGCAAAGATTAAAGTAATGAATCAAATCAACTGTAAGTACTAACAAAAAAGTAAAACAGCAAAAAAACTACTGAAGTATGTTCTTTACTTTCAACATGCTCTAAGCAAAGAAAAAGGAATTTTTAAAATCAAAAAGAAGAAACAAATTCTGTAACTGTCAATGAAAATCCAGTTTTCCGGTGAGTTTGTCCACCTTTAATATGTATTAATTAAGTTAATTATTAGCGGTTCAAACACCTATAATAATGTTGCCAAGGTAGAAATTTGCACTTTGCTAATAAAATGTCCTCCTTTCTTATATATTTCGTTCAAAAAATGATGTAAAACCAAATAAACAAAATAGGCTCACAATATGCATAGCGAAATGAAATATAAACAACCGTTGTATCGTGTATACTGGCTTATTATGTCGAAATCTTTTGGCCTTATAAAAAATTACATACCATTAACCCCATTTGACATCAAGCATATTACAGTGACCATCCGTCCCGAGTTTCCCGGGATTGTCCCGTATTTGTATAGCCTGTCCCGGTTTATTTTTAAGAAACCCGGGACGTACAAGTGTCCCGTATTTAGTTATTTGTCCCCATTCTCTTGAGTTTAATTTAATTTAAATAAATAAATAAATAAATAAAAAATAAATAAATGAAAAAAAAAAATATATTTGAATGCCCTCTTAACGTATTCATTGATTCATTGATTTTCCAAAAGTCACTTCTGAAATAAAGATACATTGTAAAATTTGCTTAGTGTGCGTTTTTTTTTTAGCTGCAGGTATATAATTTACATTTAACTTATATGTATTATTTAAAAATTTAGGGTCAGTTTTTAAGTGCGATCTCATCCTAGCCTTGGGGTTAAATTTAATAAATAAAAAATAAATAATAAATTTAAGTCCTATGTTAACTCCGAGTAAATTAACCTAATTTGACAAGTTAACTCAGGAACTAAGCTCTCTGTTGTGGCACGATGGCGATTGCGATTGTGATATCCATGTATCGCACTGCCAATAGATTTTTGACAACTGATAGAATAAATTAGTCCTCAGCTAAATACCTACCTCGAAAATAACTCATGGTTAACTTATTTTCAGGACTAGCTAACTCTGAATTGATCTAGGGTTAGCTCGGCACTGAAAAACTGGCCCTTAATTGCTTTGTTAACAGAATACTAATTAATTTAATGAATAAATAAATAAATTGGGTGGTGCAAAAGCTCGTGGAGAACCAGGGCCTAGTGACTTACAACTCTCAACCATTCCTGTGTGCGTGTTGTTGGCAGGAATGGAATGGAATTTGCCGAGTCCGAACGACTAAATGAGAAGCACTTTTTCATGTCAAGTATATTCTTGCAGGATTTGTCAGTTCCTCGCAAGAGGCAGTACCTCGGATTAAACATTTCTGTTTTTAGGTGGCACGGCTGGGAATCGAACCCACACCTTCGGCATGACAGTCCTACGCACTAAACATCATCCCACGAGGTATTACTTTATTATTTTAATAATGAAATTAAAAATCTTAAGTTTTTGTTTTTGTTTATAGTTTGCTATGTTGTTAAGAGGTTATAATTTATTTTATTGTTCCTTTCTTTTTAAGAATTTCTTTTCGTTTGTTTTTCTGTAATTTTTAAATTTAATTTTTGATATTATTTGATAACAGCCCTGTTTTTTAGTGCATTTTTATCTTCGTTTACAAAAAAGTAGCATGTTAAATACAACAACAATACGGAGTTATACCAAATTGTTTTTGTATTTAACACACTTCTTTTTTTTTCAAGCGAAGATAATAATGCACTAAAAAACAGGGCTAATAATTATAGAAAAGTCTAATTTTTTCACTTTAAAAATTGTTCGATTTTTGTCCCGGGTTTTGCTCCCAGAAATATGGTCACCGTAAGCATAAGGCAAGTTAAGGGCTCTATCGGAATACCGCCAGAAATTTAGCTCCCCCCAATTTTTTCTCTGCTATGGAGAATGTTCTTATGATTTCTAATAAGAGAATCATCGTTTTTAACATTAGAAATGTTTAAACGGAGGCATACCTACTAACAATGTGAAAAAATCAACAGAATTCCAAAAATGTGAAACCCCGAGTAGACAAAGAGGGCGAAACGTCAGGGGTATAGACAAAATTATTGTGTACAAGCTTCACTTTGTTCATGCTGCTCTGCCGAAACAAAATACGAAGAAGATGATAAAACAGACACCAAAAAAAGGAGAAGTGTTCGTAGACTACACAGATTTGCATGTGGAGAAAAGAAAATATAAAAATGAATACCGAATATGGAATATAGGCATAACGACTTAGGAAAAAAACGCAAAAAGTACCACACAGGGAAAAGTGAGGGGATAGATAATATTGGGTTCGATTTCAAATTTGCTCTTGTGGTTATTTATTACTGTCTGCCTTTAGTCTGTTGGCGCATTGTATGTTGACTGTGTTGAATAGGGGGGTTCACATGGAACAACAATGTTGGACAACATTGCTTGATGGAATCGGAACAGTTTTCAAAATATTTTGAAAGTCATACAACAAAGTTAACAAAGTTGGACAACATGGTTGGTTATGCGTTTAAATGATCAAATAATAAATGTTACAAGAAATAAAAGGGACGATTAAATCGCTCAAACTTGCTGTTGTGCTTATGAAGGATGAGTAATAATAAGCTAGATAAAATGATAATTTCCACTTACTTGTTAAAAGCTTTACCGAATTTCATCAAAATGTTCTTAATGAGTAAGTCGAAAATAATTAAGTACAGTTAATTGTAGTTTTTATTATTTTTTTTTTTAATCGAAATGCAGACTAGGTATACACACAAATATTTGTATATCTACCTACTAATATTTAGGGAAAAATAGCCTTTTTCGAAATGGAAATGCCAGGTGCCGTTTTATTTTGGAGCTACAAATATTAATTTCGTCTCTATTGAATAAACAAAAAACCTTAGGTTCAAAATTTTAGAGAAGATGAAGATGTAGGTACCTAAAGCAAAAAAAAATAAAAAACAAATTGATACCGATTGGTAATATTTATATTTACTATGCATACCTACCAAAACAATAAAATTGGCTTCAGTCAAAGTTTTAAAATACATAAATGCTTTCTTTATTTCTAATGTACCTCAACTATGCTAGAATGGCAAATCGGGTAAATTTTTTATTATAAAAGAAAAACATATTTTAAGAAGGTTTTATAATACAAATTCTATATACTACTGAAATAAATCAGCCATGTAGAAGACTTACAGCCATATTATTCACTCAATTAATCCAGTTTTAAATTTACACCTTGGTTAAAAGTGAGTTAAGTCTCAAAAGTTCAATCCAAGCGCATAATATTCACTCTTTAAACTCGGTAATAAACCCTATTTATTGAACTTTGTCGCGTGTAACCCGATTCAATTTTAACTGCCCTCCAGGGAGCTGTTAAAGTAGTTTAACCCGGGTGTAAACTAGATTTTCAGTACATTCACTCATTTTAGCCTAGCAAAGTCATATTGGAAGTTTTTACGCAAAGACATTATTAAAGATAAAATAAAATAAAAGCAACAAAATAAGGCTTTTTAAATGAAATGGTGATGTCTTCGCCGTCAGAAAATGCATTTCTGGACCAGATGGAGAATCAACGGCGTTCTAGTCGAGTGTACCGCATGTACAAGCGGGCTTGCGCGATGATTAAATATTTAATGTTTTCGGTTTGGGAAAAACGTTTTCCTCTTTTTTATCATTTTCCCGCTCGGTTTTATTGCTTACATAACCATCACCTTTTATTTTGCGATTCGACATTTTTTGTATCAATTTATTAATTGAGAAAAAATTTAACTATTTTGATTTGTTTTTCAAACGCCAAATCAGGATTTTCAAATTTTGAACGATAAAATTTGAAATACAACAATAAACAGGAAACACATGCTTGCAAATGTCAAATTATTGACATTCCGTATATTTAAAATCGGTGTATAGTCAAGTTTAAGCAATTTTACATCCGGTTGTAATGTATTTTAAATCCACCGAGTTTAATGCTCGTTTTGAGTGAATATTATGAACAAAAGTTTAAATTGAAAAGTTTAAAAAAAATGCGAGTTAATAGGACAGGTTTAAAATTCATTTAAACCTTACTTACACCTGGAGTGAATAATATAGCTGTTAGCATTAAGGATTGGACTTGTTGAATTATTGATTCAAAATAGCTTTTTATGGCCTTTGCCTTTAGTCCTACAAATTGGCGTTTCGTTCGGCTTACTCACTTGAACTCATCAGTGACATAGTGAGGGCTTTGTCATACGCAATTTGTTTTAAGTTCAGTTCAACTTACATGAATTTTTCAACGTAAATCCACTGTAAACTATATCCAACAAGATTTGAATTCCTAATCATTAAGCTGGAAGTTGCGTATGACAAAGCCCTCACTATGTCACTGATGAGTTCAAGTGAGTAAGCCGAACGAAACGCCAATTTGTAGGACTAAAGGCCATAAAAAGCTATTTTGAATCAATAATTCAACAAGTCCAATCCTTAATGCTAAGTCTTCTACTTGGCTGATTTATTTCAGTAGTATATAGAATTTGTATTATAAAACCTTCTCATATAGAAACTATGCCTGGCCCCGGGCAAAAAAACTTCCAGCTTAATGATTAGGAATTCTAATCTTGTTGGATATAGTTTACAGTGAATTTTCGTTAAAAAATTCATGTAAGTTGAACTGAACTTAAAACAAATTGCATATGACAAAGCCCTCATTATGTCACTGATGAGTTCAAGTGAGTAAGCCGAACGAAACGCCAATTTGTAGGACTAAAGGCCATAAAAAGCTATTTTGAAAAAACATATTTTGTTATATCCGTTACAATAAATGTTTTATTTTAAGAAATATTTATAATCGATTTCCAAAACTGACGTTATTATGTTGCTTGCAGCTCTGCAAAGTTTTTCTTATCTCAAATGTAAATATTTACATCTGTTATATTTGCATTTATGTTGATATTTTTACAATACAAACACGTAGACATCACTTTCCAGTAAATCTAAATTGAAAAAGGTCAACGTCAGATTTTCTTATTAAACATAACAACACCTTTGCTACTTACACTCAACTCCTTTTGCCATCAAATTAACTCGATTTTTCTTGTCCTTTAAACTCAGTCTTTGTCCGGCTTTAATGTGATCAACCATTAAAGTAGGTTTGCTTGCTAGTTTTATTCTAAAAATTGATCCCTGGTATTTAATACCTAAGAAAGAAAGTTGGAAATATGTATAGTTTTACTTGTTACGTAATTATAATTCGAAAACAAGTGTAAATAATAAAATATTTCAATAAATTAAACAGTTTACAAATATTTGTTAACAGAAGTCCAGAATGTTTCTAGACATACTTTTTGGCGCTCATATCCGTCATCCATTTTCTGCAATCACCTCGTGTTTCGAGATGTTCCCTTTGAAAAATGAAAAAATAACTGTTTTCGCCATTTTCAGGTTATGTAACACGAGAGGTAATTTTTCCAATTAGATTTGTTATTATTCTTAAAAGTACTATTCCTCTTCTTCCAAATTCAATTTAAACCTTCCAATATATGTATTACATATGTATGTACATAATGTATGTGTTTAGCATATTATACTGTCTTCTTATAAAATTATGTATGTATGTAGGAGCAGGTGAAGACTTACAACTAACTAAGGATTTCTCGAAGACTAAACCAGATATTGAAAAGATTTAAATAGCATTTCATTATAAGTTCAGGATTCTTCAAATTTCGTTTTAAAAAAATACTGCTCTTTATTACATAACATCAAAAGTAACGAAAAACAGCAATTTTTCAATTTAATAACAGGTATATTTCAAAAACCAGAGCTGAAAGCGGAAAATGGGTGACGGATTTGACTTCGGCACCAAAAATTACCCTTAGAACCTACCCGTGTCAAAAACCATGTAAACTTGTTAAAATTGTATTTAATAATTTCTTTGTATATAAAAACATTATATACAAAGTAAATTTAATCTTTGTATATAAAAACCATAGTACTATCATGGGCAATTTTTTTTAGGAGGACGCACAGCCGTCGAAGGCGCCACATTCAACCGCAAATGTGTTGTCATGTTGTTGTGTAGACATGAAAAGAAGGGAAATGTCAAGAATCGAAGACAAGTAGTAAGAGCAAGGGGATTGTATTATTTCCATTCTGGTAAGAAATAAAGGGAGTAAGTGAGATAAGGAAATCAGCTGTCAAAAAGTAGAAAAATGGGAAGAAAATGACAAAATGTTTCTCGTCTCCTCTTTGAATTCTACTATTTGGTGTTTTGTATAGGAAATATATTTTGTATGCAGCCAGAGGAAGCAAGGAAAAATAGAACAAGAGGGTAAAAAAGATACCTGAGTGAGCTGCTTGCGTCGTCGCCTCTTCGGTGTCGTAGGTCATAGCAACGAGGATAAAAACTTTTGTATACAGATTTTGTTATAGAATAGACTGGAGACGATGCGAAAAGAAGCATACATACATAATGTAGGTATGAATGTAGTTATATTTTCTCATATTATTTAGGGTGGGTTTTGTTGTTGTGATTTGAGTAGCAATTTTCGACGATAGGTAGGTATGTATATATCTTTTGGTAGGTATTTAAATTGAAATTTTCTCATATTATGATTTCGATGGTTTTGGTGGGTATTATAATTTTAAATTGTTATCTATTTTTGCGAGGGTGGTTAGGTCGTAGGTATATCTTATGGTATTATTAATAAATTTTTGTTATTAATTATTTTGAGGATATGTAGTTTGGTAGGTTATTTAAATTAAATTTTCTTTTGCAAAATTCGGTTTTGGTGATCTTAAATCTTTTGGTAGTACCTACCTACCTAAGGTATTTTTGAAGATTTTAATGCAAAATTTGGGGGTGGGTTTTCGAATAGGTACACAAATAGGAAGATACATTATGTATGTATTTCTTTTCCTTGGTTGGTACCTAGGTAGGTATTTAAATTAAAGTTTTGATTTGAAAAATTCTAAGTGCGTATTTCTTTGAGTACTCATTTGACCTATATTTTAATTTAAATAATTTATTTTAGTTAGAAAAGTAAAGAAAGAATTTAGTGAAATCTTTGTAATTTTTCAGTGTCTGTAAGTGGGAATCCCTATGCTTTTAGATGTGTATACATAAATGTATACATACCTACATAATAAACTTTTTATCTAAATAACTTTACAGATTTATTTTGAATAAGTTGGTAGGTAGGTAGGCAATAACGGTACTTCAAAAAATTTGTTTGCAAACAAACAAACATTTGTGAACCATCTATTTTTGAACTTTGAACAATCATTAATATCTCACTTTGTTTGCAACAAACAAACATTTGTGAACCATCTATTTTTGAACTTTGAACAATCATTAATATCTCAGTTTGTAGATTTTTTGAAATTTCAAAATAAATGTACAAAATTGTTATATTAAACTTAACCATCGATAAACAAAAAAAATATTACTCTGGCACATCTCATTTGTGTTTTTTTTTTTTGTTCGACCATTTCACATAAAAACCATATTTTAAATTCCTTACAGCTCGAATTTAAAAAAAAAAAAACCGTCATATTGCACCTCTACATTATTTTCTTATCATAAACATTTTTCAAAAAATTTCCAACGCTTAGATTTAGTTTTAGAAGCACAATGCACTGCTGTGTGCTGACTGCACTAGCTCTTGCATTTTATAATTATAGCAATTTGTATAGTTAAAACTTTTTTGTTCTTTTTAGAAGCACCAACCAAAAATTCAACCGTACCCTCCCTATCCGCCTGCAATCATCTTCTATACATATTTGTTCATTCCAAAATGAATGGTAACACCACCAAAAATTCGATCTTACCCCCCATATACGCCAGCGTTCATCTCAAATACACCTTTGTTCACTTTATTCATTTTAGTAACACCATAATTTACTCAAAACGACCCTATAAACATTTTCAATGTTAAAAACACCTACATTTGTACAAACTAACCCACATATATGAGAATATAGAACCTACCCTTCCTCTTCCACCGCAAAACCCAAAAATCCAACACACTTTCCTATGTTTACGTACCCCTTCCTCATGCAACAGAAAAAAATCCTACAAGCCAAAGAGAATATCCAAAATTGTTTTCTTTTGTGTCTCTTGGCTTTATCTTCATATTAAAAAAATGTAAACAAAACCAATAACAACCCAAAGCAAAATTGAATATTTTCTTCATTGTGTTCTTTATCAAGTCCTTCATTATATCAATATACTATTGAAATAATGCCTTCTACCTGAATCAGTCACACTCTCATAAATTTTCAATACGTCTTTCCAGTTCTAATCATAATCTGACGTTTCTGATTCTCAGCCATTCGCTGTAGTCTCCAAAAATGCTCCCAACGAATTCGTTCTCTCCACAACGGGTTCCGCGTATTTTGCGTAGATGTCGCCCCCTTCGTAGGCGACGATAATAGTACTATGGTTTTTATATACAAAGATTTAATTGAAATTATCCGGATCTTTGTATTTACAAAGATAACAATTTATTATTGTGAATGATGGTTTAAGTATTTGCTGTGAAAAAACTAGTTGTTTCTAGTTCAAGACAGGTGTCGCACATCTGTTTTGTTCACTGTGAATTGTATTCACTTCCGCTGATGTGGATTTGTATAGGAACCGGAAGTTGACGTTATTTTTAAATACTTTAATAGTTGTAGGCTATTGAATAGACCTGAATATGAAATGAGGGGTATAAAGGAAGCATTACATGGTAGGGTTTTTATTAAGAACTGACATACCCATACCATACCATACCCATACAAACTTTACCATTTCTTATAATTGTTTGTAGCTTTGAAAGCCTTTTTTCCGGTACTTCGTGGCAAAATTCACATTTTGATGAAATATGAATTATCATTATTGAGAATATTTACAAAGTAGGTAAGCCCGTAATTTTATTTTCCAGCTGTTTTTAAATGCTTCCAGGCCTACAAACTGAACGGCTTAACTTAGTACTAGGTGCAAGGATTGTAAAATTTGTCATAAAGTATATTGAAAACAGGGTTTCGGACAAAAAATGCAAAAAAATGATAAGAAATGGTAAAGTTTGAATGGCTACATCTCTGCAATGTTAAATACAAATTATGGGCCAAAACAAACATATTCAGTAATAAAGGACATATTCAATGGCCTATTACCGCAGGCTATGTATTTCAATACATTTTCAATGAAATTAAGCATCTTTCGTTGTAGTAAATAAGTTATTTAGAAATAACTTAGTTTTTTAAACACAACAACTTGTTTTACAAAGATAATGGCTGGATGCTTTTATAAAAAATGGCCAAACAATCTCAAACAGCAAAGCATTTATGATTTGTATTCAAACTTCTACTTACCTGAAATGATCGAACTTTTTGTTTCAGGTAAAACAGTTGGTTTCTTTATTTCCATTCGATCTAAATGGAATCGAATTCCACCATAGCCGTTTGTGATAGCTTGTAAAAATCCTCCAATACCCGTGATGAAATTTGCTGCACCTTCTTTGCCTTTTATAACTTCACTCCAGACCTTGAAGTAAATACATATTGATATTTCCCATCAGTTCCACAATCATAGTAAACAAACGAAAAATGTACCTTAAATGGTTCTCGAACATAATCTTTATAACCTTTTTCAAAGAGCTCATCGGCCTTAAGCTGATTATGTTGATCCAAATGACCTATAGCATACATTGACCATGTCATTGCTGGACCAGTTGGTCTTGTGACGTTTTCATAGATTCTCAAATTATTTGATAAAGTTGATCTGTGTAAGAACAAACAAAAATCAATTCCAAGGCTTCCTGGATTATTAAAATAGAATTTACATATTCATAGGATGTAACATGGGGTATGCGAGAAGTACAGCATCAGCTTGTTTAATTGTTATATTTGGAGTATAGCCGTCATATTGAGGATGGTAGTCTAATTCAATATCATATGGAATTTTTAACTTTTCAGCAATGTTTAGGCATTTCTCCACAAAAAGTGGATCTGTTTCACAAATGATTTCTGAATCTCTAGGTAAAAGAAAATGTTACTTTAAAGCACTTCAAAACAATCAGGGATCTACTTACTTAATAAATTGTAGCGAGTGTTGAACTACAACATTAGTATAGGCATTGTTAGTCACATTTTCATGATCCTCGTCTGGACCCATCACATCTTGAAAAAACAAAATATTCTTCATTAAGTATTTTTTTTCTTAATTTTTAAATTATTTATATTTATAGCGAAAGGGAGTTATTATTGAAATTACCTACAGTATACTTTTAAGTCATATGTTTTGTAAAATAATTTGTTGTTAAAGCAGAGTGTACAGTTCCATGCGACAAAAAAAAATCAAATTTTCAAATAAATTTTCGACCTATTCTGTGCATAATATTGTAAAATATTTAGGGCGAAAAATGTTCGCTTTGTTCTAAGCCGCCCATTGAGTCATTGTTGTGCCATATAAAATAAAATATTGAAAATTGACAAGAGTTGCTCTCAAAAATGCATTTAGTAGCATTTAGTGTTTCAAGTAAACTAACTTACGTTCCATACAAACATATTAAAAAATAATAAAACATTTTGAGCGAAATTGTACCTTACTATTTCAGCCTATTTCACTAACAGCGAAATTGTAAGTAAAAAGGGCAAATTGCAGCGATCTGCGAAAAAATGGAAAAGCAGCATGGAATAGTTAGACAAAATTTGTGTTTGTAGGTATTTAAAGGAACACACTTTTAAGCTGCATAATTAATTTAAAATTCTGTTGAAAGTAACCATATCAGTAAGGAACTGCATTGCGAGATATTTCTATCGTTATACATAATGTACTCGTATAAAGGATTCAAGTCACTTGTTCGATATTAATTTGTATTTAATTAAAAAACACAACTGTACCAACTTGGTAACAATTACCAACAGAAAAACTCACCCTTTATATAATACTGGTTTGTTATTTCATTCCAACTGACACGACTAATCCAAAACTCAGCGATGCGTTTCGAGAGCTCACACCCCTTCTGTCTCATCCATTGTGTGTCATTTGTGACAATTAAGTAGTGTCGCACAGCAAAAGCAATGTCCGCAGTAATATGAAATTGATGCAAAGCAACCTCAGGACAGCAAGGATTCGTTACTTCTGTTCCAGTTAGTGCACTTTCCCAGGGAAATCTATCGAATATATTTTTGTTGTATGAGGCTTGATATGTTTTCCATCGACAAGCTTACCTAGCTCCAGCATAGCCCGTTTGGTTGGCATGATCCTCTGCAGCTTTAAGCATACGAAACCTATAATCTAGAAGATCCCTCGTCCAGTTGGTTGATAATTGAGTTACCGCAGGAAGCATCCAAATTTCAGTATCCCAGAAATTATGTCCTTGATAATCGTTTTCAAGGTTTCCTCTACCCAAACCAGTTGGACTGAGTCCGTAATAAGGAGGGGACTTTTGAAAAGTTGCAGGCGAAGGCAATGAGCTGGCAAGATAGAAAATTCCACAATTTATTGTGCGTGATAGTTCTAAATTGCCATCCAAATCTATGTGAAATTCTTTCCAGAAATTGTTCCACTGCTGAGAGTGCGATAGAAGAAGAGATTCCTGTGAAGTACCCAAAACTACAAGTAAAGAAACAAAGAATAAAACCCCCAACTCATTAATCCCTTTATCATAAGCTTACTTTTATTGAGTTCTTTAACAGCGATCACTGATGTTTCCCCAATTGCAACAACAATGCGCTTGTAAAAGCTTGTTTGATTCGGAAGCAATTCAACGTGTTCTGGCCAAATATGCATTGCCAGACAAACATATGGTTTGAAACTTTGAAAGTCATCGTTTTCTTTTTCTTTTGTATATTGACAAAATACCACTGTATTTTCAGATGATTGAGCCGATGGTGCTGGGTTGAAGTCCTCAGAATAAGGTCCAGGTTGCATTTCAATGAATAGTTTTAACAGTGGTGAAATACCTGTTTTGAGTGTAAAATAAAATAATTACTAAACTTATCACCTCACCCTCTAAAAGTACTTGAGAGTGCTAGGACGCCATATGGCCCTAGGCTCAATGATAGGAAAATCCCTATGCACACCTCCGCGTGGTAGAGGGCGGGTAACGCTAACGTGCAGGGGGACCGAATGGATGCCGGGATAAGCAGACAACCCAGCGTTGCTGGTCAGGGCACAAACTTGTCCTTGGGATGGTTAAAAGCCCCCTTAAGACGGATGAACTGCAGGTAGCGGTCAACGGCATGATAGTCTGGTGGCGGAGGAGCTTTTTTGGTAAAAGGCCAACGGCAGCAGCAGGTAGCGTCTGTAACCCATATTGGGCGGCTACAAAAGGCGTCTGTTTTCCCATAGTGGGCGGCCTCGAGCAGTTATGTGTTTGACCATACAAAAGGCGGGTGTGCCTGTCAAATCTGAGCTTATGTATGTTATTAATCATATCTCGGAAAACACCATGGTGGAAGGATATAAGCAAATACATGAATTATGACAACAAATGGAAATGAGTCCCCAAGAGGTAATCTTTTTATAGAAAATCCTTCTGTAGCTTCGGTTGCAGTAAACCGCACATCGGATTTGGGGGTGCGGCATCTTTCATGTACGAGCGTCAATCAAGACGCCATAATAATAAGTGAATCGTTGACAAATAGAAGAAGTCTTTCAAGAAGCGCAAATGTTACTTTTGGCTACCGCATACGTACGAAAATCGGAGCATGGAACGTTCGATCCTTGTACAGCGATGGTAGATACGAGCAGGTTGAGCGTGAAATGCTTCGTCTAAACATCAGTATCCTGGGCATAAGCGAAACTAAGTGGAGAGGAAGAGCTGAATACAGATCAGACACTGGACAGACGAGAATGCTGTATTCCGGGGAAGATGAAAGAGAGGGTGGCCAAAGACTGCATGGTGTCGGAATTATGTTGAACGAAGAAGCGAGGCGTAGTTTGATCTCCTGGGCGCCCATTTCTGCGAGATTAATGACAGCAAGGTTTCGTTCAAAAATTCGTAACGTCACAATTATTCAGTGCTACGCCCCCACAAATGAAGCGACCGAGGAAGACAAAACCGCGTTCTACACTCATCTTAACTCGGTTTACAGTAGTGTTCCGAGAGCCGACATCATAGTCGTTATGGGAGACCTCAATGCCCAAGTCGGTTCAGACAATTACGGACTGGAACGCGTGATGGGAAGAAATGGCTTGGGGTCACGGAATGAAAATGGTGACTTGCTTGTCGACTTTTGTAACGCGAATCGTCTTGTGATAGGTGGGACTGTATTTAAGCATAAGACGTGCAACAAAATTACCTGGGTGCATCCGGATGGTCAAACCGAAAACCAAATTGATCATATCATGATTCAGCAGCGATGGAGGAAGTCTATGTGTGATGTCCGGAGTATAAGAAATGCCGATGTGGGAAGCGACCACCATTTGGTTCTGATGAGTCTCAAACTACGAACCGCTGCCGTACAAAAACCAGCGCAGGATGCAGCAAGGAGCTCAAAATTCATTACGAATGCTTTAAATGACCCCAACATATGTCGAAACTATGTCACCACCCTTAACGACAGAGCCTCGTCATTAAACGGAATCCAGAATTCAACAATTGATGAGATGTGGGGTGAAATTAAAAGTGTTTTTATGGAGGCTGGATCCGAAACTGTACCCAAGCGAACGAGACGTAGAGACTCTTGGATATCCCAAGACACCTGGGATAAGATCGAACTTCGCAAATCGTTGAAAATCCAAATAAATGCTGAAGCAGATGTTCAACGAAAGGCTGACTTGCGAAGAGAGTACCGCATTGCACATAAGATGGTCTATCGCTGTGTGAGACGTGACAAGAGGGTGAAGGTAGATGGACTCGCAGATAATGCGGAAATCGCTGCCAGAAGGGGAGATATCCGGGAATTGTACCAAATAGCCAAAGATGTTATCGGGAAAAAAAGCAACACCAATCATCCTGTAATGGATGTGGATGGCACACTTTTGGTATCAATTGAGGATCAGCTTCGTAGATGGAAGGACCATTTTTGTGCCCTGCTAAATGAGGATTCAGTTGAGCAGAGTGCTGAAGTGCCCCAACTAAACGAGATGCGCAGGTCCTATAGGGGTATTGACATCGAACCCCCGTCAGAATCGGAAATCCAGGCATCAATAAATCTCCTCAAAAACAACAAGGCAGCTGGACTGGACGGAATTCCAGCTGAATTCCTGAAAGCCGATCCCGTAACAGCGGCTAGTATTTTACATCCGTTGATAAAAAACATTTGGGAAAACGAAAGCTATCCCAGGGATTGGAAGGATGGTGTGATTGTTAAGTTGCCAAAGAAAGGTGACTTAAAGAATTGCAACAATTGGCGTGGTATCACCGTTTTGTCCGTTTTCCCAAAACTAATGGCAACCATCATTCTCGAGCGAATAAAGGATAGAATCGAGTCAACACTCAAGAGGCATCAAGCTGGCTTCCGCAGTGGTCGATCGTGTGTCGACCATATCAACACCCTGCGTATCGTCCTCGAGCAGTCGATGGAATTTCAATCACCGCTTTACCTCATGTTCGTGGATTTTGAGAAAGCCTTTGATCGAGTTAACCGAGAATGTATATGGAAATCGTTGCTTGGTAGAGGAATTCCACCAAAAATAGTTGCCATTATTAAAGAGTCCTACAACAACGCAAGGTGTTTTGTTTTGCACAATGGGCAGCTATCCGACTCCTTTGTAGTGCAACAGGGTGTGAGACAAGGGGATGTTCTATCGCCAATTCTCTTCCTGCTGGCGATGGACGACGTATTGACGGCCAGTGTAGGTACAGCAGAGCGACAGGGCATTCAATGGAGACCGTTCGAAAGGCTCAGTCATTTAGACTATGCCGATGACATATGTCTACTGGCAAATAACATCAGTGGGCTGAACGGGATGTGCCAAACACTGCAAGTGAAGGGAGAGTCGAGTGGTCTAAGAATAAACAGCAAAAAGACAAAAATAATGCTCACAGGCCGCTCCACACAGCAGCGTATTATTCTACAGGAGACGCCAGTTGACGTAGTGGAACAGTTCAACTACCTTGGCAGTATTGTCTCTGCAAACGGTGGTACGGATCTGGACGTTAAAAGTAGAATAAATAAAGCTCGTGCTGCCTTCGGTACTCTGTCCCCAATCTGGAAATCAAGTCAAATCTCCTTACGCACTAAGTTGAGATTCTTCGAATCCAATGTCAAATCCGTGCTGTTATATGCTTGTGAAACCTGGAAAGTCACGTCTATCATTTCGAAGAAATTGCTGGCTTTTGTGAATCGCTGTCTTCGCCACATCCTAAAGATTCGCTGGCCACAAATAATATCAAATGAGGAATTGTGGCGCAGGACAAGTCAAGAGCGGCTGGACGTCGACATAAGAAAGCGTAAATGGCGTTGGATTGGTCACACACTGAGGAAACCAAACAATGAAATTGCAAAGCAGTCCTTTGAATGGAATCCTCAGGGTGCACGGCGGGTTGGAAGACCAAGAACAACATGGAAATCAACTGTCTTAGCGGAAGCAGAATCCCAGAGAAAGACGTGGCCACAGCTAAAGTACCTTGCAGCAGACCGTGAAGGATGGAGACGTTTTGTTGACGCCCTATGCCCCAGCCGGGGTTACAGGACACGATGATGATGAAACTTATCACCTACAGAGGTTTAAAATATTTGCCAGCCATCTTCTCAAAAAAATTTCAACTTAACGAAATAAATGCGAAGTGTAATCAAATTTGGATGAGCCGTTTGTATGTCAACTGATTTTTTAAACTATTCTCTTATATATTTTAAATAAAAAGATTCAAAAATTACTTTTCTTTAAGCTTCATCGGATTGGCTGACATTTGGAACATTTAACGTTTCCCAAAGGCTCTTTACAATACCTCTAGAAACAGGACTGGCCTTTAAAATTGAGTTAAAGTTTATTTAAAAAAGATAAGACTTCCTTTTGCAATTAAACAACTGCACATTTTATTTGTCAATTATTCTGCATGCAGCTATTAACATCTCTTTTTAACAAACGAGTCAAATACACACTTTTTGAGAATTTCAAATCTGCACTCCTAAACAACATCACTCCTTACTTAATCCGGACCAAAACAACAATCCATACTTGTCGCCATGACTGCTACTTCCAACGAATCCATGATGGCTTCTTAATCAACAAGAATTCACACAGGGTTCTGACATAGTCATAGTTCCCCATGGGAGCATCCCATCCCATTCAAGTTTGATTACGAGATCTAAGCATTTGAAAAACCCACGTGCAATTGAAAGATCATTTGATACCCTCTCACTGTCGTCGACGCGTCGTAGTAGTTGAAGCTACGATGTGCACGCACATTTTGTATAGATATGCTGCTTTTGGTCTTCGCTAGAACATCATAGAACAAAAGCCCAGATCGATTGGACTTAATTGACATACTTGTATAGATATTTCTAAAAGTAAGTCTATAAGAGCACATCTTCAAAGGAGCTCACGGAAGCCAACCAACCAGCCAGTCAGGCAGTTAAGCGGACAAAGCCAATGCCCAACTGAGAAGTCATTATCACATATTGCTGTCATGTCGTCAACGGGCACATCATTTGGCAGTTCTTGGTGTGAGATAAAGGTGAAGAGTCTTGAAAAGAGGTACGATTGGTATTACATTTATATCTTTGGAGTAGAACTTCTAATCTCTAATGATGTGCTAGAGATCATTAGAGCAGGCCGGGTGGTGGACAATTTCAATATAAACTATTCAGGTACACACGGAAGCAAGATCGAATCTGTATGATGTGATTTTTGATCTAATCTTGGGTCTCTGATGATGAAGCTCTTTGTAAGAAAAATGTTAACATGAATATCTTTGTATAACCATGCAAGCTTTTTAAGCCGGAAATCATGATGATGGTATAGTAATTATTTTGTGTATGGGATGTCGAAGGAGAGAAGATTCACTTAGAGACACAAAAATTTTGGGGCCGAACTTCGATAGTTTGTGAAACTATTTCCTGTTTTGTTTTAAAATACAAACCTGAAGTGTTATTCCTCCGCTGCACGAAAATTTCGTTAATTATAGCTCGATTGTAGAACCTATGGGGATAGGTCCGGATAGTTGTTTCAATTTCCGAGTTAGATTGTTTCCGCTCGAAGATGCCATTATAGAGATCTAATTTGTATGATTCTTTTGTGTAGCCTTTTCCACTTCCTACCTGGGTCACTGAAATGTTTCCAACATTTTGTATTCGTGCACGATGGCTGTTGCCACCCTTGCCATTGTATATTCCGTTGACAAAAATAGAGTCTCCAAAAATAGTGAATCCTAAGTGCCCATTGCCTAGAGTTGGCATGAAGTTTATATCCTCTGGAATGCTGGTGAGAAAAATACATGCAATTAAAATATGAGCAAACAATGTACACCAAAAACTTGATTTACCTATTAGATTCAATGATATACTGTGATCCAGGTTTATCTTCATGATCAATAGCTACCGCACAGCCAAGAAAAGTAAATAAAATTAACAATCCTAGTATATGCATCTTATTCTGGCAAAGTGATTTCGTCGAATCTCATTCAAAACACAAACACGATTTTTATATTACTTTCAGCTGGAAATCGTATCACAATGAGCCATTAAGTGGTTTTGATAAGATTTCACTTTTGTTGTACATAATATGTATATTATACATATTTATAAATTAGCGATATACATACATATGTACATATTTCTGAAGGCAATGCATGTGATTTGATCAATTAACGCAAACAACAGTCTAAAGACTAATTACTTGATTTTATATGATGACAAAATTGTGTGACAAAGCAAAGAAGATTATTATACAAACTTCGTGCTCAACTACCAATAACCGTGAATAACAAATTACGCATAGTCATGTTTTAAAAGAATTTTGTGAGAATTTAACAAAGTAAAAACCGCTCTGAGTTTGAAACTGGAAAGGCTTAACGTTTTGATGCTAAAACAAATCAAAATCGAGAATTTTAATATTGAAAAAAAAAAACAATTTTTTTTTTCAAATTCAGGTAATGTGTAATTGAACTGATGCACCCGCAAAAAATCCTGTTAGCCGATTAGTACGACAAAGCTTAAGGAGAAATAGGCAATTATTTTTAGTAGGTACCTTTGACTTTTTTAACACTTTTTCGTTAAGAATGTAACAGTTGTAATAATAATAAACAAATATTTTATATTTCCAAGACAAGACCGATTTCGTGCGATTCAGTCGTGCGTTTTATTTTAAAACTCATTTGTTATTGTTTATCATCGACTCCAACGAACTCTTGAACAAAATAAATTGATTTGAACGATGGAAATATTCAAAGAGAACAAAAAAAAACGCGAACACTGTAGGTAACTGCTTTCATAAAAACTTTGTTTTTTTTTTCACAAAAACTTGGTATGTATGTATGTATGTGGAGAATAAGTATCAAATGTTATGGAATTAATTTTTATTGTAAGTTTTTCTTTTAAAATTTACTATAGTCCATTCAATAAAAACAAAGGGGGCATAATTGGGAAGAATACATTTCTAAAAACAGCTGATTTTAGGAAGGACTTTATTTGTTATGTTATTTTAGACCAGAGTATAAGTTGAGGGGGGGATTTGATTTTTTCTCCACAAAAGAAAAATTTCGACTTAGGGAGAGTTGGCCGGATATGGCAAAAAAAAATTGAAGTCGAGATTTTGTTCAAACTTGATTGATAGGGAAGATGAAGCAAGTGTGTCTCGCCATATTCTGTTTTTCTTCCTATCCGGTGAGCTACAGCGTAAACAGCTTAATCGATTTTCTCCAAACTTATTATTTAGCGTTTTTTGACCATGCCCTCCACACGTTTTTTTTTTTTTATTTACTTTAGAATTAAAAATAACAGTACCTGCCATACATTTTTTTAGCAATTTTATATAATCGTATTTTTCAAAAAATGGCTGCACAACTTTATCTTAAAAAAAATCAAATAAATTACTTTTAGTAATGGCTGCCTTTGGGTGAAAAACAATTTAAAAAAAAAATGGTTATTCTTTCATTCATGGTTGAATTTTTTTAAATTCGACTTTTTTGAAAATCCATGGTAGAATCTTTTTCTTTTATTTTCGATTTCTTTGGAAACGGTTGATTTTATTAATTTCTTCTTAATTTAAAAAGTAGATTTTACCACAATTTTCCAAAAACATATTGAAAAAAAAAACATTTCAATTTTTCTTAAGGCTTATGGGGGGTTGGGGTCGAAGCGCGCGCTTTTTAATATTTTCCAAACCTTCTTTTTATTATTGGCAGAATGTAGTAAAGCAATTTTCTCATACTTGTCTCATCATAAGATAGGGAACACTTCTTGTAGCTATTAAGTTTTTTATTTTTGCTGCTCTTTTGCCTAAGACAATAATTGTAGGTATGAACATAGTTTACAGTTCCGTGCGCAAAAAAAATCAAAACTTTGTAAGCAATATGCCTGTCCGCGTACCTCCCAAAACTACGAATTTCTACGAATTTATTCCAATTTTCTATCAAAGCTCATATAAAAAAAAATAAAATTCGTAGTTTTGGGAAGTACACGAACAGACATAATTATGCACCTATTCTGTGCAAAAATTTTATAATATTCTAGACGAAAAATGTTTGCCTTATTGGCCTTAGCCACGCATTGAGTCATTAACTTACACTTAATTAATAAACTATAGCCCTAAAATTGGAAAACAATTATTTTTGGATGATAAAATCATTTGCATGCAAAAACTGCTGTAAGCTGAATATATTATTTTTTTTTCGAAGTGTAAACCAACCATAAAAAAAACTTATTATTCACCACACTATTTTTCGCACGCAAAACAACTGTCGACCAATCATTTTGCATGAAATTCCATGACAGCAATGGTTTTATTTAGCATGAAACTGTTAACTAATATAATTTTTTACCTGAATCAAACTTAAAACTAGGCTTTACTCAGCTTTTGCACTTACAGCTTCATTAACCCGTTAAAGTACAAAATAAAGTGAGATATAAGTTGTGCGTGGATAGTTCGTTGTAGAAAAATATGTGCAGCAATCAAATAACATAAATAAATGAAGTGAGTAAGTAAGAACGTTGCACCGAATTGTCTAACAATAAAGTTGAAAAATCACTTTTTTTTCCGTCTTTGAGAAAAACCACAATTAGCAGAATTTTATTGCTTAAAATTTTATAATACAGAATTTTGAAAAACAGAATTTTGAAAAGCAGAATTTAGAAAGACAGAACTGAAAAAAACAGGATTTTGAAAATAGAATTTTCGTGCAAAAAACAGAATTTTGAAAAGCAGAATTTTGAAACCAGAGTTTTGACCCGCTCCCGCTTATGGGCTATTGAATGAGGGGTATTCTTAAAAGCGGTTTTTTTTTTTAAATAATTTTTTATATAAAAAACTTTAGTAACAAAAAAAAAAAAAAAAATAGGATGAACATTTTTAGAAAATAAAATATGTCAATTTAAAACCGTAGTTTTAAAAAAATTTATCAACCCGTTTTTGAAATATTGAATTTTCAAAAAAAAATTTAATGTTTTCTTAAGAAATCCAAAATTTATTTTTTTTTCGAAATGTTGATATGCAATTTTATTGACATTTTAAAGAAGCTTTTTTATAAAAATTTTGATTGAAATCCGTTATTCCGTTTATGAGAAAAGAGAAAATATAAAAAACATTATATGACAGGTACCGTTAGTAACAGTTCTAAGCAATTTTTCTACCAAAATGTACATAATACCATAACTACAATAACGCACTGCTTTTTTTTTTTATCAAAATCGTTGTAGCCGTTTTTGAGATAAATAAGCTTTTTCTTAACGATTGTATGGCAAGTACTATTATTTTTGCAGCTAAAAAAAGGTTTCAATTTCCCCTCTGGAGAGTTGCAAAAAAACTTGATTTGAAAAAAATCGCATCATTGGCTTAGGCTGTAGATCCAGATACAAACAGACAGGCAGATAGACAGACAGAACTGTGCCGACCACTTTTTTCGTGTTCTGTATCATCTTTATGTCATGTTTGATTGTTATCTCAACATTTTCTTTGCAAGAATCCAAAAGTTGCCCCATAGTACCTTCATATATCGGAAGTAAAAATTTAACGACGCAACTGAACGACGCAACTGAAATGTTCACAGATAATAATTAATGACTTATTAACGGCAGATTATGAAGCAATTTAAAATTTTCAAAGAAGTAGGTACTTCGTTAACTTTATGTCGAGTTAGCAAAGCGTCAAAACAAAACTGAAAACATTGATTATTAATATTAACGAGTAATTAATGGCAAATTACGCAATAAACAATTCAATATATGAAGTTTTTACTACTTTTCGAGAAAGCGCTTTGCTTTCTTGAAATCAAGTTAGCAAAACAGCAAAAGAAAAAGATCAGACCAAAATTAATGACCAAATATAAACTGTCAAAACTAATTTTCGACTAATTAAGTGCAAATTATCCACCTGTTCACCTTTTGATCGGTGAATATTTCTGGTTTAATTTGACATTCATACAATTATGTTTTTGAAGAGTAAAAAAGAAAATGGGGATATAAAACGTTGCTACCTCCAAAATAACAAAAGCCAAGTTAACAATGTCTTGCGATTGGGTGGCGATATTTTCTAAGGGTTTCGTTAATCAACTGATTTTTAGTTAAAACTATTAAATTATTATCTATGTTTCCGTAAGGTGCGTTTTAAGACAATAACCTACCAAAAAGCAGACAACTTTTATGACCATGAGAAAATAATCCTGAAATCTTTAATGCGGGAAACCATTTCTAGCCTCTTTGTGACACTGAATACTTATGTTTTTCTAGGATTCTGTCTATAATATAGCCATTAAAACAAAGACATCATTCATAAAATCTCAAAAAAAAAAAAAATTGTGTAACTCTACCACCCAGTAGTTAGAAAACCATCATCTTTGAAAAGTCATAAAAACTGAAAACAAAAAAAATGAGCATACATAATATAACATACAAATTCTCATTAAACGTCCTCTCTTACTGGTATGTTCTTCCATGAAATCAACCGTTTTTTGTAAGAAAGTCTGAAGTTGGTACTCAGATTGCTCTACTTGCTTGTCCGTGCCATAGTAACTCCAATGAGCTACCTGATATTTCCTAAGGGCAATTATACATCAAACGCTTGATTATAACATGTCTAGTTTTTTTTGTTCATGGCCCCACTCAATCATATCGGCGAATACCAAAGAATATGTACTCCTAATAGCCCTTTTAATATAACTTTTGTACCTTTTTTGTAAGAAATAAAAATTCCATAAAAGATAGAATCTTTATGAGAAAATATAATGACCATCTTCATCACTTTCTGGCAAAGATTCATTTCTTATAAAGATCAAAAGTATCATCATAATAAATTTAAGAACAAAAAAAGTTAAAGTTTATAAAAAAAACAAGGTTTAATAATAGAAATTAAATCAAATTCAGGCTAATTGTGAGTTGCAATTACTAACTCGGTGGAGAAAAAAAAAAGGTTTAGAAATTAATTTCAAAGAGAAAAAAAAATTTTTAATTCATTGACTTCATTTTTTAAAAATAATTTTCTTTTCAATTAAAACTCGTCATAACCACAGAACTGCTTAACCCCGTTTATCGTTTTTAAAAGCTTCTCAGCAGTATTATATTATTATAATTATTATAACGAATTATTTTTACGAATCCAAACTTTTCGTAAGTTTTTTTGGCAGGTCAAAAACTTTGTCTACCTACTTCATATAGAATTTTCAGACTCCAAGCTGAATCATTTTTTTATGATGGGAAATTGTTGCAAAATTATTCAAATGACTACCACACTACGAACTATAGGTCAAGTTGCTAGGTTGTGGTTAAATATTCAAAAGTTTACAACTTAATCAAACTAAAGCGGATGTGATGTAGTCCAATAAATTAAGAACAAAAAGGTAAATGTTGGTCTTCGCTGAAGCAAACCGAAAATAAAAGCTATATGGAACTTTCATCTTGTGGATTGTGAGTCAGTGTTTTATTTTTTGGTTTGTTTCTATGGAGTAAAAGTTAAAACCTTCTAAACGGAATAGAAAATTAATTAGTTGGCTCATTTTGCCTTTGAAATGTATTTTTTTTTTTTAATTTTTTTGTGTTGGGTTCATTAATCAAAACTTAAGATAAGCTTTGTTAATGAGAGCGGAACTCGCATGAGAATCTGTCTTTCTTCTGGATATTCTTATTCTATCTCTGAATAGAGTGAGTATACAATGGAGGCGCAGCTGCAAGTGAAACTAGACAAAAATTGTATATTTTTGTTTAATGGGCGTTTTAAGAAGGTTATAAGTACCGCTACCTACCACCTGATTGATCCAATCAATCCATGTAACCAATAAATCTTAAAAATCAATCGAAAGATTAAGTATCTTTATATTTTAATGGCTGCACTTAAATATATGAGCGAGTTATTTCTTTGTTCATTATTTTTTATTATTATGTAGAGGTTGGAGCGTGCCGGGAAGTCAAGTGAGTTATTATAGAGTTCAGGCCCCTTTTTAGTACACGAAGGATAGACTTTTTTAAGAAACGAAATAAACCTAATAGGACGGCCGATTTTTCATAGATGGAAGAGCTATTGGCTTAAGTCCAGATTGTTAGGACGCCATACTAATGGTGAAATCCCTTATTTTGGAAAACGCAAATTGATCTAAAACTCCGAAACCATTGGTCTTAGCTGATAATTTGTTCAGACCAAAGTTGTTGGAAATAAATTATTTTTTTATTTGTACCTATTTTTATTTCTGCGCGAGCAATATTTTTGATGTAATGTCATTTTTATTTTTGTTTTTATTTAAGTTACACATATTTTTATAGGTAATTACTCTTATAGTTGTTTACAAACATAAAGAAGCTTATGGTTCTAAAAATAAAGTGAATTGGCTGCCATTTTGTTTTTTCTTTTCACTGAAAGTTTGTTTGAAGGTGTAAAATTGATGACATTTAGTTAAAAATATTTAATCAGCCTGAAATAGCACGAAAGTAGAAAGTAGATCTAGGTTTTTGCTGTGAACAGATGAGGTAAAGAATAAACTCTTAAATTGGCATGAGTTGTGGTGAAGCACTTAGAAGGTACGACTTGCTCTAATGTTCAAGTTGCTTGGAACCTATAAGAACTCTTGAAAATATGCAAGTAATTACAGGAAAATGAAAGAAAAAAATATGAAATTCATTTTTTTAATTTTTTAAAGAACTCTTAAAATAACTTGAAGCTCAAAAACAAGAATGTCATTTGATTACTTGAAAAAATATTAATACATACAAAAAATTTTAATTGGTTGGAGCGGTTTTCGATAAAACTAAACATACATATGTATGTATAGGTATAAAATGTTGGTAAAATTAAAACAAAAAACAATTTTGGTATGTGAATTTTGAGTATTTATTTATACAGATACATTTCAAAAAAATTCATCGACCCGTTTTTGAAGTATGGAATTTTCAAAAAAAAAATGTATATATTATTTTTTTAAATTTGTTTCATTTCAAAATTTTGATATGCAATATTATTGACATTTTAAAAGAACTTTTGCATACAAATTTTGATTGAAACCGTTTGAGCCGTTAAAAAAAAAATTATTTGTTTGTAGGTATGGTGTACTTTTTGCTAAATATAAATTACTTTTACTAACGGTACCTGCCATTACCGTTTATTTACGGTACCTGGCATTACAGTTAATAAAAGTTTTTTGTAATTTATTTTTTTGCAAAAATGTACACAATATCTACTATACTGCCGTCATAAAGAAAAAGGGCGTATCCCCATTTTAATATTTTTGAGATAAATGAATTTCAATGATTTTGCTTGTCTCGCCTTCTAATTAAATAATTTTGAAAATATTTAAGAACGATTTCTTACTAAAAAATTATGTTATTTTACTATCCGCATAAGTTATATTAATTTTATTGATGATTCAGAAAAACCAATTTGCGACTTTTAAGCTTAGTAAGGCACATAAGCAACTTGCTTGAAACCTTCAATGAAATTAGCGTTTGTGATTTTAAGCCATTTTCAGGTTTCAGCTGAAAATATGATTTTTAAACTTTTCAAAATAATAATAAACTATTTAACGTTTCAAATTATGGTACCTACTCAATTTTTGATTTTCGGAGCTTACGGCCTTTTTTCTTAGGACGGCCGGCGGTATAATACACTGATTTTTTTATCAAAATCATAAAAGCCATTTTTGAGATAAATAAGCCATTCCTTAACGGTTGCATGGGAAACTGTTATTTTATGAACTACAAAAAATTTCAATTTCCCAGAGGATATTACAAAAACATCAAGTTCAAAATTTGAAAAATTTGCTTCAGCGCCTTAGGCTGTAGGACGAATTATAGACATTGACATTTTAAGGCATGTGCCTGGTGGACGTAAGTCTACGCAAGCCTACGCAAGTCCACGCAAGCCTAAGGAACTCCGCACAAGCTAAAGGAAGTCCACGCAGTCCTACAAACGTCTCCGTAAGTCTACCTAAGTCCAACTTCAACTTCACTTCACGTCTTCGCAAGTGATTTTTGAGCCGAAAAGCAGTGCTTTTTTGAAAGCTCTTGGGGTTGTCAAGTTAAAATCTAGGGCAACCTTGGGTGAAGTTCAAAGAACGAAACTTTTACGTACATACATACATATGTATGATTGGTTGCTGGAAGTGAATCCGAAAAAATAATGAGTTCTAACATGATTGTTCTAGGAGCGGTACGATATCCCTCAAACCAATATCTCGAATAACGAAATCTCGGATTTTTTTTTTTTAAATCTCGAATAACGAAATTTCGGAAATTCAAAACCTTGTTTTTCATAATCTTGCAATTACAAAATCTCGCTTTTAACAATTTTGTATTCACATTTCGCACCGAAAAATCTCGCAAATTTCAACCAAAATCTCGTGAACTAAAATCTCGCAATTTAAAACATCTTAAATCAAAATCTCACAGATTCGAATCTCACAGCAACGTATTGCTCTGGGTTTTGCATTGGAAAATAAAAATCCTGGTAATGAAAAATAAAAACTGGAAAATGAAAAACTTTTATTCAACAAAAATTATTTTTACAATAAAAATATGTGATTAACAACTTATTTCTTTATTAAAAAAAAGTAAAACAAAATATAAACTGTTTAAAAAAAAATAAAAGATTTATTTCTTATTTTTGGTAAACTAAATAAATTTTATTATTAAGCAAAGGAAATGTGTTAAGTTATGCTTCGCAAAGTATTAAATTTTTGACATGTGCATGTCTTGTTAAAAATATTTTCCCAAAATGTATGTATGGAACTCAAAATATTTTCAAGGCCAAATACCAAAATGAATGCAATTTAAACGTGACATATTACTAATTTACAACTGGTTATACAATCTCTTTGTTCTCTCTTATTCTCTTGACAATAATTGAAAAATAAACAATAAAGGCTCTCCCAACTGAACGCGAAACATTCACTCACAGACGGCAGTTTTTGTTGTTGTTCAGCATTGGGTATCTACCATATTTGTATAGTTGCGAATGATTCGCTATGATTTGCGAGATTTTGATTAAAAATTGTATTTGTTGTAATCCAATTTAATTTTTTCTAGATTTTGATTTCTGAAGTTTAAGTTTGTGGGATTTCGTTATTGCGAGACTATAAAAAGCGGGATTTTGTTATTGCGAGATTATGAAAAGTGGGATTTTGTAATTTCGAGATTTCGCTATGCGAGATTTCGAAAGCAAGATTTTAATCTGTGAGATTTTAATTTAAAAACCAACCCTATATTGTTCTTTGTTCTGAGTGTTGACGTTGAGTCTCATTTCCATTTGCCTGGTTACATAAAAAAAACAAAGCTCTTGCGGTCGGTTTTCCAAGAACCAATGCAAAATGATAGCATAACCTTTCTGTTTGCAAAATACCACTTTTCAGGTTCCAAAAATGTGTGTTCAATGACATTTCGTCAACATTTATTTAGTTTTATTTTAGCGAGATGCCTTTCAATCAACTATTTCTTCTATCGTGGGACACAAGTCTTGAATAGTGAAGTTTTATTTTGTCAAACTTTTCCAAACAACCAAAAGATTCAATTATAGATACATACCAATATTTAATTTGTCCCAATTATACTTACAATCAAACCATTATTTCTTGTCATTCATATTTTTTTTGTTTTGTATTTTCAACTTCACATTAAGAAAACAACAAAATTAAAATAATATTCCCAACCAACTTTACAAATATAATTAACAAACTTAAAAAAAACAACTCCTTCTTGGTAGGGTTGCTCGGACAATAAACCGAACGAAAAAATTCCCACAGACTTATCAAACTTATTGTAGCGCCCCAACCACAAAGTTACCACTTTCTCAAAACTCTTCATAAAACTGACGGACGGTTGTTGGTCGATAGTGATGTAGACGGTATTTCGGTGCTGCGACGGAGACGTGTGCATATAGTGAAACAACTTTTCCAAAACATGACCCTTTTCACCAGAATTCCTACCAAGTAAAATAAAAAAACAAAAAAAAAAAAAAACAAATAAGTCTTTAATGGGTTCAAAAAGTCGCAGTCAGTCCCTATAATCGAGAAGCAGCCAAAGACGAAGAGTCCGAAAAAGTGTCACAACAGTAGCCAAGTACACTGTTGTTTGTTACTTTTAGCTTCTGGTCACTATGCTGCCTCCGAGTTAATTGCGGGCTTCCTAGTTGTTGTAGCTGTACCTATACTCATACGAATATAAACCTTTTTATGTGAGTTAACAAGAATTGGTAGTTTTGCTTGATTGTTGGGTTTTAGATTGCTTGTTGATGGTATATAGAGTCTCAAGAAACGGAAGGAGTATATTGTGCTCTTTTGCTTCATACTCGGTGATGTCAATGAAATGGCGGCTTCTTTAGAAACTAACCCAAAAAACCATTACAATTAAAATACCGAAAAAGAGTAAAACCTGAATTTCGGTGGGAGAGCTAGGTAAATATATGTACAATTACTTAGAACAATTAGCAGTTCCAGTTAGCATTTACAAATTTACTTCCGTTTAATTGAGGCAACTTTTTCGCTCAAGAAAAATTGTGAAATGTCTTTTGCTAAAAGCCAGACTTGTAAGTTTGGTGTTTTTAATTTTTGCATAATTGTTGTAGGTAGTAAGTGTATGTATTTCGTTATAAGGTTTTTTAGGGTTTACAAAAAAAAAAAACAGATTTTCCATCCATTTTGTAAAAAAATACATTCTACAATCATTCTTTAAGCCCAGACACATAAGCATGGCGGTAATGAAGGGTCTCGCATTATACTACTAGAGTGTCAACTGTGTTCGTAGTGGATTTGTGTTTAAATTCATTTCAATTATAGAATTTGTTGTTGTTGAACTAACTACATACTATCAATTCTTGAATTATTTAACCATTTTCTATGAAGCTTATGCAGATACTCATCTGTCGTGAAGAAATGTGATCAAAAAATGTTTTTTCGTTCTACGTTTATAAAATGTATGCTTGGCAGCCAAAAAAGAATTACTTTTGTTTTGCAGTTCGGGATTTTAACACTTTCCCATAGCTTTTAGACCATCAGCTCATGAGGCTTGGTTCTTCTTAATCTTCGAACATTGCTTCGTACATTTAGGACGGTCTCCATTTCAGAGTTTGTATGACTTTGCAGTCGCTGATTGTGTGATACAGCGTGTTTTTTAAACACTTCTGTAACCATTTCAATTTGAAGGTCACGATGTAGATCGCTATTTCTTATACATACCAAGGGGCATCAATTATTCCACGAAGGACCTTGCTTTGGAATTTTTGGATGGGTTCAGCATTTGTTTTCTTTGTACAGTTGGATGCCATATGTCCAAACGGGTTTCAATACTTGCTTATATAACATTAGTTTATGCTGGATAGATATGTCAGAGTTCTTTCCTAGTAACCAGTAAATTTTTCTGTACTTCAAGTTTAGTTCTTCTCTTTTCTTTTTGATGTGCTCTTTCCATTTAAGCTTTGCATCCAAAGTCATTCCAAGGTATTTGGCGGTATTGAAGTAAGGTACTGCTGTACTGTTTTTATAAATTGGAACATTGTTTATGTTTTTATTTGTAAAGTTTATATGCGTCGATTTTGTTTCATTTAGTTTGATGCGCCATATCTGCGTCCAATCACTAACTTTATCGACTGCATTTTGCAATTTTTGTGTAGCCTTCGTAACGGATTTATCTGGCACCAATATTGCAGTATCATCAGCAAAGGTGGCCATGATAGCGTTGATGTCCACTGAAATATCCCTTGTATATAACAGATACAGGGTCGGTCCTAGGACACTTCCTTGTGGTACACCGGCTTCAATTGTCTTTAGTTCCGAGTAATTTTGGTCGTACCGTACTCTAAAGAGTCGGTTCGTAACGTAGGATTTCAGTATTTCGTAGTACTGCCTGGGAAGGTCCCTATGCAGTTTGTACTCAAGTCCCAAGTGCCAAACCTTGTCAAAGGCTTGAGCAACATCTAAGAATATAGCCGAGCATACTTGTTTTTCTAGGAATGCAGATGATGTTTTCGAAACTGTGACTTTAGCAAACTGCACACAATGCAAATGCAGTAAAACTTGTATTTAAATTTTCGAACAGAATACTTTTCCAGTTTGCATTTGAGAATTGAGGACATTCGGCAAATTAATTTTTGACGCAGATGATATTTTTGAAAATGGTGTTTAACTGGTAATTGGCTAAATTGTCTTGTCCCATCTAAAGCAGAAGCTGAAACTTTCACTCAGGACTTCATGTAGGAACATAGCGATATTTTTCAAAATTCGAGTTACGAAGATTCAGAGGGAGTTAAGAAACTCTGCAAAGACGCCATGTTACACCCATGAAATGCATAACTTAATATCGCCAAGTTCCAAAATAACCACTGTTCGTGTCACTACGGCAGTTTTGAAAGAGATAATTGATTTCTTCACATATCACATACTCATCCACTCACATCGCTCTTTGTGTTTCCAGGTGTGGTGATCAGTATGAAGGTGTACTCCAATTTTCTGTAGACCTCAAGATTGTGAAATCTCTGGAAACAATTTCGCAGTGGGGCGTGACCCCAGCACAGATAGCAAGGCTACACGAAAATTGCTCCCCCCCCCCCCTGAACGAAATCCTGGATCCACGCCGGCCGTAATGAATATGGTACGGTAGTTTGGGAATTAATTATACAGATCATTCTATGGTGTCATTTATTGAAGAACGTATGCACTAATGGGAACTCTAGTTGTAAAACATTGGAAATCAGATATTGCGAGTTACAATACAATAATCGTCCCATCATATGTATTTGAAATAGCTGAATTCCATTCAGTGTGCAATCATCTATTGCTATTTCGAAACTCGTAACAGTACTGAACTGAGTTGTTTACTGTCGCTCGTTACCTACCTGTAATTATGAATAAGGAAGCATTTTGCGAGCGAAGTTAATTTAAGTAAAAAAAATAGTAGATATTTTAGTGTTCTCTTTTGGAGTTATAGATCATAGAGTACGCTTTCATAAAATATTCCTACTGTATTCTAGAGAGTACCTACGGTTGGCAGCCCTGCTTCCAAGACCGCGCAAACATGATGAACGCATTCAGCCGACTCCCCTTTTTTTCTATCTTTTAAAGAGAAAACCAGATAGAAGCACCAAAAATCGAACGAATCCATTTCGAAATTGTAAATATTAATAAATAAAAAGAACACTTGTTATTAAAAGATCCACAGTATATTTTTATATATAAATTTATTTGTTTTCTGATGATGTCTTCATAGGACGAAACGCGTCGAAATTTTATTTAATAAAAACAAATAAATTTATATATTAAAATATACTGTGGATCTTTTAATAACAAGTGTTCCTTTTTTTTTTTATTAACATGACATCAAGATACCACCAAGTGCCATCCAAAGACTCCATAGAGTCTATCAAAATTGTAAAACCATTTTATTTTAGGAAGCAGTCGATATTTCATCTTTTACAATAAAAGGCGTTTTTTCTTTTAGTTCAGAGCGAAGCCTAACCTGTAAAAAAATTGTGTTTCTTTTTAAGCTCAGAGAACGTTCAGAGTTTCAAATTTTTGTTTCTTCTTTAGTTCTGAACATGTTCAGAGCGCGCTCCATGAGCTCAGAATTTTTAATTTAATTTAATAGAGTAAATCGACTAAAATGCTGAACACAGTGCTCAAGTATGTTTCATTATTAAATCGGAGAGCTCTGATCATACTCTGCTCAGAGCTCAGCTCAGATCTAAAAAAGAAAAACACCTAATAAAGTTAAAATTATGTCGAGCAATAAGCCATTCTCAAAAAGAGTAAAAATATCTAGCAGACGGGGAATGTCAACCGCGCTTCTTTGGGTAATAATTGTATTCGAAACTACCACCTGTCTGTCTGGGAATTTGGACCTGAACAGGCCACCTGTCTGTCAGTTCGGAAATCAGCTGTCACCCGCACCTCTTGTGTTTTTTTTGGGTACATTCTAACACAGACCGCCAGTCTGTTGTTTTGTGGGATAGTGGTTTGCTCTTCCAATTTAAGAGCCAGTTACGTCGATTATCTGGTTTCTTAAAGTTACTGCGATAGGGCACTAATGTCTGATGCACCATTGTTTTCCTATATTGAAGGGAACACCTGTAGAAAAAGTAGGGATAGAACGACAGGAATAAGAATTTTGGAATTTGGAAAGAACAGTTTTTGTTGCAGTAAAATTCACCGTGACAAAAAATAATGTTGAAATGTCATTGTTACGACTGTTTGAAATATTTCATTTATGGGGTTTATGTATAGGGTCATTGGTAAAATTAATTAATTTTTGATTTGGATTTGCCAAAAAGCTGATTTCGACAACTTTTGCATTCCCTAGGTAAAAATGTTTTTTTTTTTTTATTTTTTAACTTAAAATCAATTTTGCAGATCAAAATTTTTCGGTAGATTTATCCCTCCCTGTACCAATATCAAAACAATTTTGAGCTCTCCAGTTTGCAAATGTGATTATCATGAAGTTTCTAATTGATCCAGAGTTCGATCTTAATATAATTTATGACATCTCACATATAAAGGGTCCGCCAAATAACTTTTTTTTTTTGAAAATGCTACTTCTACATGGAGTGTAGCTTCGGCTGTGTGGCACGTAGTGCCGCGCCGTCCTGTTGAAACCAAATGTTACCAATATCCTCGTCTTCAATTTTTGTGAACAAAAATTCGTTCAACATGGCCCGATAACGTTCGCCATTGACTGTAACGGCCACTCGAAGAAAAATGGCCCAATTATGCCTCTGGACCAAAATCCGCACCAAACAGTGACTCGTTTTGGGTGTATCGGCTTTTCAATGACGTGCGGGTTTTCTGTGCCCTAAATGCGACAATTTTGCTTGTTTACATACCCGCCAAGATCAAAATGAGCTTCATCTGAAAAGATGATTTTTTTTGGCAAAATCGGCATCTTCTCCAAGTCGATCGCAGGCCCACTTAGCGAAGCAGCCATTTGAATGAAATTATTTTTCATTATTAACCGGAAGGATTGTACTTTCAAATAAAAAAAGAAATTTAAGAAAATATTCTGTATTTTTTTTATAGCATTTAAAAAAAAAAAGGTTTTTTGGCGGACCCTTTATCAGAAAATATGTGTTGTGCAATGCTCCTTCTTCAATTGGCATTTCTAGCTTGTTTTTTTTTTATCTGTAAGAAATCAAAAACAAACTGTGGTAGGTAGGGAATAACTTGCAAACAATGGCACATAAATATATTTCCTAATACGAAATGAAGGTTTCATCACTTTGAAGAAATATAAAAGTATGTGCAATAGGATATCTACAATATAGCTTCTGCTTTGAAGCTTTGAAAATCTTCGAAGCGAAAAGCTGCCTCATCTTCAGAAGATCTTTGTATTTTTTTCTGCTTCTTAATCAAAAAGAAATCGCAACACGATTTAATGACACGCTATATTCCAGCGACTTGCCAAATAAGGGAGAACCTCACCCTTTGCTGAAGCCCTCTTCCTACTTTGTTGATTCTTCTATTTTTTTTTATTTTTTTTTTTGCACTTTACTTTGCTGTCTGGAAATGGCAATAATAATTTTTCATTTCATCGTACCTATAGTCGTATTGTAGTCATTCAACCTGTTGAATTGTTTATGCTGCTAAAATACACTAACACAAAATTAAACCATCCAGGGGGAGCTAAGAATAACCAAATTAAAATTATGCTAGGTAATTCACCTCCGTGTCGTTGTCGGTTGATTCTGCCGATATAAAGTGATAGTGATGGTAGTGGTGGATGATAGGGGAGAAACACACCGCTATATATTAAAAAACGTTGAAAACGCAGAGGATTCAAACCGATCCAATTGAAAAAAAAAGCCAAAGCGAAAATTATCTCGATGGCTAGGCTATGCGATGCGTGACGAATGCGGACGTTGAGGTGATGCCAGCATGAAGAAGCAACGACGCGGCACCAATGAGTTTCCGCTTAGTCAGCAAAAAAAAAAAAACAAAAAAAAAAAACGCCAAGCAAAACATTTTATAAAAAAAAAACATTCACAATAATAATTCAAAACAACAAGGGTTTACCTGAACGAAGAGCAACCTGTAGATGATTTGAACTCTGCTCTGAAAAAAGTTCGTCGACTCATAATTTTATATGTACCTATGCTTTGTTCAAAATATATTCAAAGGTTACCATCCGATTAAATAAGGACAACAATTTTTTAGAGATTGGATTTTGTACATTGTTTAGCAAAAAGGTTTTAAAGTCAACAACTAACACAAACCATTAAAGCAAGTATCAGATGCAAGATGTCTCTAAGCAAATTGCTTTCTGGAATTCTTTCCTGAATTTGAAAAGATACAAATTCAATAAAAGAAATATAATTTATTATAACATCAAAAGCGATTTAAATACCCTTCATCATAGCCATAACTAACTTCATTAAAAATACCTCAGCTGAACCAAAACGCACCCTAAATAACTATCTTTTCTTCGCAAAGGCAATCATAATAAATATAGACATAATAATATTTGCCCTTAGGATGATTGAGCTTGATATAACCTCAAGCTTAAAATTCCATTAACAATTGCAACTTGTTAGCCCTGCCATAAATAGCATACCTACCTTTTATTAGCCAACTAATCGTGAGTCGGTAGTAACTTTTATCAAACAGCCCCTGAAAATAAAACTATCGGTGAATTTTTCGAACAATTTACCACTCGAACTTCAATCTAATAAAAACTGTTGCTGTTTTTTGTTTCTGTTGCAATACCGGTTCAACCAGTTCCTTCTATCAGCCATCAATCTCAATCGACATGACCGAACACAAATCCAACAACTATTACTCCATTACATCAAGCAAAGAGTGTATAGCTGAATGAACTCACATTACAACCCATCATCGTACAGCGGCGTATAGGTACGAAGTACGATGTACGAATGAATTCAATCGCAATACATGACATTTGGAGTTCCTATCTAATTAATTACCCATTGATCCGGTGTGTAACTGATCTGTCACGCTATGGATTCGCATTTCATGTTTAGCACATGTAGAAGACCAATGGAAGTTGTGATGGGATATAGCGATGTGTGAAACAGCTACTGTTCTTATACAAATATCAACTCGGTCACTGACGGATTCCGATTCCGATTGTGCGACCGGCTTTGTCATAGAAGTTTCCACTGCGCTTAAACAAACTCGCTCTTCACACTGAATTCGAATTGATTCGATCGTCAAAGCGCATTCCTGATTGAGATTCCGATCGTGCAGACATCATAATTCTTTTCATTTTTTTTTCGGACTCTATCTGTGTGCAGGCATCTAAATGACTCCCAATATCCGGCTGATAATGGCAGAACTTGCAGCCATGTACATTGCTTCTGGCCAGTGGCAAGTCATCTCCTGGATGGCAATTAAAAAGACATTTTAATTTAATAGGGCGGTTAGGTATTAACAGGAGCTTGCTTGCTCACTGAGCATCATCGTTGTTGTCATCGATTAAAACCGGCCTTCCAGTTCCAGCAGTCCGTCCTGTCTTTGAATTGTGAATGGGATCCCGAACCTCATCCTGATGAGATGAGGTGCGAGAAATTAATTCCAAACGACTTTCTTGTAAAATGTGTGGCACTACAGGGAGTCGCACAGTTGCTTTGCATAATCTCGTCAATTTATATTAAGATAATCCGAAGATTCTGAAACATGTGGAGCACGATGCAGCACTTACTATGGTATAGCATGTGCGGTGCGTTGTGTATACTTTCGTCAACGGCTATATTCTATTGAAATGGAGTAATGGCGACAGGCAAACAAGACAATCAGTGGTTTCTGATGGTGTTTGAAATGATGGGTTTATTTGGAATATATCAACTGTTATTGGAAGTAGTAATGTTTTAAAATCTATTAAAGCTTCTATTCGTAAGAATACATTTTTTATTTTTTTATTTTTGTATTTATTTATAAATTGAATTCATTACTATCGCAGGCAGCCATTATATTCTTTGAGGGAGGGCAGGAGGTACTTGCGTGGAGAATATAGAAAAAAATAATATTTATTTTTGAGTTTCCTCCAATTATCATGCCTATTCCATACATTTTATTCAATTCAATTTCTAACTATCTTTGGTTATGACTTCTATTCAAGATTTTAATAGCTTAAGGAAAATAGGAAATGAGTTAAAAGAGCTAAAAGGAGATACCGATAAACCTGCACAATGCACATTGGTTTCAGGGTTGTCAGATTGGGTTATTTAACAAATATTGGGATATCTTTTTCCTAATACAAGATTTTGAAAATGTAGCCCAATTTCATATAACTTCTATATGACTTTTTAGGAAATTTCGTTCCATAAGTCCAACAATATATTAAAATTCGTCCAGATTTTTAGGTTTGCCTCAGAAATGATTAAAAAAAAACAAGAAGAACTTGGAATTTGTCAGTAATTCAAGATTTTTAAAATGAGATTGGGCTAGTTTTTGGGCTACATTTAGGACAGTGATTTTGGGCTACAAGAATTCTGAAATGTGGCTACACAAGTGCTTCTTGACCTATCAACCCTGATTGGTTTTATATTTCTGACTTTCCTTAAAGAGCTAGTATGACGCTTTTCTTAGTAAAAATAATTTTGAAAAGAATATTAAAATCTAAGAGTACCATCATCTGCAAAACATATACATTGATCAGATCTTGATGAGAAAAAAGTGTAGGATACAAAATGCAGCCCTGAGGTACACCAGCTTAATTTTTTTTCAATTCCAGACTTGAAACCATTTAATAATGCACACTGTGAATGGACCATAACGCTCCAGTCAAGAGAATCTTAGAATCCCAGCAGCAGCACCCAGGTTCGAGCGAGCGAAGGAGACCGAACCTCCAGTTGAAAGACCAAGCTCATCGCGGATGTCTCCGATCCCGTTATCGATCTTACTTTTTTCCCTCGAAAATTTAATCGTTATCGATCCGTCATCGATCGAAGTGTCTTCGATCCGACTCTGATCGTACTGCGATCCATCTCCATTCCGTCTCCGGTGTGCGCTCGATCTTTCTTTGATCCTTCTTTGGTCCGTCATCAATCCGTCATCGATCCGTCGTATATTTATGTTCTCGTTAAAGTTTCCATTCCTTTTTCCTTAATTTAGAATTTACTAAAAAATAAAATGTTCAATTATTTCGTTTTATTAGAACTTTACTAACTTAACAGGCTCCCGACCCGTGAAGCGTCTTAGCCTGAGGCACGGAAAGATTCCATCTTCCTCAATCCAGGCCACGCTGCTTCCAGCCACCGAAACAATGTGCTCTGGGATCCGCAATGGCTTAGTCTCTAAAAAAACGGAGGTTCGGTCTTTCTTCTTTTCGAACCCGAGGGTTGGGATTGTATTGAACAAATTGTTGCCTTGGCTCGGCAATCCGACAAATTAGTTTCGGTGGTTCGGTTTGGTGTAATGGATATGGTCAGTGCCTAAGACTACCATCCGATGAAGTGGAAAACCCACCCCAGGTTATGCCTTGTAATCATTAAATGCATACCATCTTTGCCGTTCGTATTCTCCAACAAATATTGGCTACCATTCTTCCGAATATTTTTCACCCTAAAATTGATCTTCTTTCGGGCAAATTTCTTTCCACTACGATTTGCACAAATTTTTAAACGTTATTACTTTAATGATTTTTTCGACGGAACTGGGATAGATACCAGTCACTGAGGCAATTCCTAGTTTTGTTTTTGTGATTTTACAAATTTAACCAAAATACCTTCAACATCCCTTGGGCATTAAATTAGTAGGTACTATTACTCTTCACCTAAAGAGCTTCTGAAAATAATTCCGAGGTCAAAGTAACAACGACCGACGCGACGCACGGTCAAAGTCTCTGAAGTGTATTAACCATTCAGTACTGGTCATAAAACAAAGATGCGAACAGAGGAGTCATAATCTTAAGCACAAGAAGATTAGGATGAATTAGGTACAACATAAATCCCATTTGGCTAATTAGAAAATTTATTCAAAACATTAATTCCTTAAAGTACTTGTTCCACGATTTCAGTGTCAATGTACTTAAACAAATATTCACTGTGGTAAGAGCAAGCTTATACGAGTATTATTATTTGCCATTTCAGGCATTTTTTCCGCTAGTCAAAGGTCGGAAACAATGTGAGACTTGTAATTTGTCCCTTCTAAGTGAGAAGATTTCTGAAGAAAAACTCCAACAATAAAAATATATAACCATCCTTTAGGTGGTGTTTTTTCATGTTTTTTTTGCTGTTTTGTTTTTTTTTGCTATGTCCTCAACACTTTCGGATTCCCAATGTTTTGTTATTCCAAGCGATTCCCAGCAGCCACTGTTCACTTTTTCTTTTGCCCTCTCAACATCATGGCCAAAGGCACCAAGGAAAGATTTTTAAACACCTTCCTTAGGAGTTCCGATATACACAACAGGCCCAACCTCAAACTTTTTTTTGTTTACATATCCCCAAGAACTTATGACACACTGAGAGGCAGTGGCTGTTGGATGATTTATGTCCAACATTTAACATTCTGTAAAGGAAGACGAACATTCTGATGGAGCATCGTTTTCATCATCAACTTTGTCGACTGCTTGTGCTCTTGGTCTTGGTCGTCAACGTTGTCGTAGTCGTTGTTGTCGTCGGTCGGTCGGTTTGCCTCTTAAATTCGCATTACTCCTGCAAAACTGCAAATAGCCTGCAGCCACAAGGAAGGCTTATCCACTCTTCACATATGTATACGTAACCTCCATATGTGTCCAGAGCCAGGGTCTATTGCTGAAGCTGCCGCCACGGCCGATGCCGATGCCATGCGTCGCCGCCCGCCATCACAACAGTGTGATGAAGAGCGATGTGCCATGAATTATTTTTGTTGACACCACAGATGACTTCTTCTTGCTGCGGATGAATGGCGGGATATGCGCAACTTATCGGAAAGATTGAAAGTTCAAATGGCACTTGCGCTGCATAGTACATTATCTGATATCTTTCTCCTGCCTACGCCCGTGATTTTTTTCATTCATTATAAATACGAGTAGTGTGTGCGTTGCATGAATTGATGAATGCAAAGGTGAAGGAGTAAGACAGAGGCGATATAATCTTTCCTTTTTCTTACGTTCAACCAGTGAGAGGGATATAGGGTGTTCGTGATGAAAATGCGTCAAAGTTACTCGAACATAAGAAGTTCTTTTTATAAATTTACTTAAGGCTAAAAAGAGATTGGATCAATCATAATTTATTTTGACTTATGAAACAACAGCCACCAAACATTCGAAACAAAACGCATTTTCTTATGAATCAAAATGTTTTAACTGCTTCAGCATGTTTTCTGCCTTAATCCTTAAGAATTTGTTTTACTTTAGCGTTTTAAACGAAAGAATGTTAGCTAGCGCAGTAAGATTTCATTCGGTACCTAAACAACAACAAAACCAAAGTAATGTCTATAAAGAAACTAGCAATACATTGTTTTTTTTTTTAAGTTTATCAAGTACAGCGCTAGCTACGTATTTTCCAATAAAACATGCCTTTTGATGTTTTACGAAATTTCTGTACAATTCTGACAAAAATATTATTCTTCAAAAAATCTGCAATTTTCAAGCTTTTAACCACATACATAAACTATTTCTACTTAAATTAGAAATAGATGATCAAAGTTCTAATTTTTTGCAGTAGAACTAGATTTTAGTAATTTTCAGAGATTGAATATTTAAACCAAACCTAGCTTCATACAAATATTTTTTGAATTAACATACCTTATTTTTGTTAATCTTTGTTAAGTGATACCTAATGGATTAAAAAAAAAACGACTTGAATCACCTGTGTGATCTCGCCCCATAGCACTATTTATTAAAAGTAATATTCAAATCAAAGAAGAAATAAATTCTTTTTAACTCGAGTCACCCTTTAATTTATTTTCGACATCGAAAACAAATAAAGATTCAATCAGTTTGTTTAATAAATTAAGATCTCAGAATGTTTGCTTAACGGTAAATAATCCTGGAAGGTTTATTTTCTTTGTATTTGTGTTCATTAATTCCCAACGGGAACGATCAATATTTTCAGTAGGTACTCAGTGAAGTATTATGCTGGATTTACACGATTGGAAAACTGCCAGTATAATGACAAAAGCAACAACAAAAGAATGGACGAATTCATTCTTTTTGTCATTATACTGGCAGCTTTCCATTCGTGTAAATCCGGCATTAAACTGGATAATGGAACTGGATTAAGCTAGCCCTAAACGACGAACATGCTCGCCGAACTTGTTCGTGCTCGCTATATATTCGTCGTGTAGGGGATGGTTCGCGAACGGCTCGCTGTTGGCGAAAAATTTCGATTTTGTCGTGTTTGTTGGCTTCGGTGTTCGCCATGTAGGGCCATGTTCGCGAGCAAACCTCATTTTTGCTGTGAAATTACAACAACGCAACGACTTGCGCTTCTTTATCGCACATGCTTACGCTTTGAAGAATCAACACGAAATGAATGTTCGCCAAATGTGTTCGTCGTGTAGGGGATAACGCAAAAGAACAAGTTCGGCGAGCATGTTCGTCGTTTAGCGCTACCTTTATGGGTTAATTTATCTTTTTTCATATATGCAAACATACATAACATAATTGTATAAGTATGCTCCCAAAAAGTTGAAACCAAGTGTTAATACAATCTTAGTTGTATATTATTTGTGTGTCTGAAAGTTATTTCCAATGAGGAATTAATTAAATTGTTCCATAAACTCCTCAAACTTTTAAGATACCTTGAGTTGTTTTTGTATAAGCTGACATTAACTGTTTTTCACATGGGACTCCAACAATACAAACAAATCCGGATCGCTTTGGATACGCAGTCGAAAGTGCCCACCGAAAATATTCACTTTTTTTTTTAAGTTTCATCAACCCTGAGGCCACATAAGCTTGCCAGGCTTCAAGGTAAAATCATTTTTGCTAGAATTTGCGTTCAAAAATCTCTGCAGGAATCGTTGAACTTCTAAGACTTCTAGATGCCCAATGATTCTAAACATAAGAAAGCTTCAACAGGTGTCTAAAGGTATCAATATCAACTTGGCCTCCTCGTACAGCTTTTTCCTTCCACACAGGCGCGGTTTATCTTTGAAACGGAAGCTGTTGATCAGAGGGTTTTTGTAAATAATCGTCAGCAGGAGAACAAAAATATTTGATAACATCTAAAGTACGAAGTTGGTACTTTGTCGCTTCTGCTGGTTTTTGGAGTTACCAGTTAGGTTGATGTCCATCACTTTTCCTGGAGAAGTGAAAATATCAGTCAGTACTATAGCTATCTGTTGAAAAGCTGAATGGGTAATACTATCGATGTTCGATGGTAGCTGATATTTTTATTTATGTATTTAGGTACTAACTATATAGTAAGTTATGCATTCCAAAAAAAATCGAACTCGAGATTTTGATCACACTTGTCATTACGATGAAAGGAAATATGAAAAAAAAGTGGGTCTCACAATTCTGCCTGTCAGTCTGTTTGTAAAGCTACAACCTAAAGGACTGGATCGATTGTTTTAAAACTTGTTACACACGTTTTTTTATTTCTATTTGGCAGCAAAAATAACGGCCTATACCTGCCATACAATTGTTATGAGCAATTTTACATAGTGGTATTTTTCTAAAAAACTGCTTCACAACAGTTACAGCTAAAAACCGCTAACGAGAATATTTGTATTCAAAACGCTTCCTAAAATTTTGATAAAGCTTTTCCGTATCATATAATTAGTGCAAACAAAAATTATAAATATTTACACTAAGCAACTGTTAATATTACCTCCCATAGAATGTTTTTTTGTATCTTGAATTTTCTCATTATCAGCTGAACGGACTTAAATTATTTTTTTTTATATACAAATTTCAAAAAAGTTCAAATAATATTGCATATCAAAATTTTCAAACAACAATTTTTTTAATTTTTAAAAAAAGTTACAATTTTTTTGAAAATTCGATATCTCAAAAACGGATTGACAATTTTTTTTTGAAATTTTATTTTCATATGCACATAAATAAATATTTATGATTTGCATACCAAAATTTGTTCTTTAAAATTATTATTTTTTTTAAACCGCACCAACGATTGTAATTTTTTTTTCCATGCAATCATATTCAAACAATAATTAAGATGGCGTTCTTTTTTTTCACCTCAAACTATTGAAGGAGTTGTTTTAGCTAATTTTAATATCGTTTAGCATTCTTTTAAACATTTTTCTCTTATACTTTCCATATATTTATGTATCTACAATTTTCAAAAACCCTCAGCCTTTTGAACATAAGAGCAAGTTCGTGCGACCCAGTCGTGCATTTTAATTCATATCGGTTTTCTACAAAAAGTAGTAATTTTTCTTTAAACCCCAAATTGGTCTTCTTATCAAAAATTTCTTATCTTTGTATTGTTTGTATTCAAATTTTATCTCTAGCTGCGTTTTATTAGGCGTGTTTTGTTGACTTCCTTATTGTAAACATTATGAAATGCTTAACATTAAGACAAATTTTCATGTGCAAATTCCAACATCAACAAGTGTACTCCACATTTCAACTCTATGGCTGAATGTGGAACGTATCTTAATGTTCACATTAAGGAGTTCAGCAAAACACACATATTTATTATATCTGGGTCGAGGTTATATTTTAACACGTATTACAAAAAACGAGATCCAGGTTTCTATTGGGGGTTATTTCAATAGTCCAGTTACAAATTTTTACTCTGACTGGTAGATGGCTATAACCTATTGTGAATTCAGCAGTGTCAAGAAAGAAGACAATCAATACTTGAAAAATAAGCAGTAAGGGAAAAAAGAGATGGGCACTGTTGTCACACTAACCGTATCCCATATCGTTTTATTTCCAAGAGATTATAATGGGCTATGAGCGTTAATTAAAACACGTCTTCTGTTATATAATCTTTGATTTGGCATTTTATCTTTGGAGATTCAGACAAAATTACCGAAGTTTTGACTTTTATTTAGCCATTTTCCAAGAAAACCATGGGAGTGGTACGAAATCCCACAAAGCAGAATCTCGCATAACAAAATCTCGCATAACAAAATCTCGAAATTTTTTAAAAATCTCGAAAAACAAAATCTCGAAAATTAATAATCCTACTTTTCATCATCTCGCAATTACAAAATCCCGCTTCAAAAAAAATCGCATTTAAGTCTCGCAGCGAAAAATCTCGCAAATATCAACCAAAATCTCGCAAATTAAAATCCAAAATCTCGCAGAGTCAAATAAATTACGTTAGGCTAAGAGGGACGTGCACAGCACAGAGGCTGTTGCGTACACGGGGGCCTATTGGTCCATTGTGATCCCCTTATGAAAGAAGGCAGATATGCACCCAAACTAATGGTTCACATAGACTGGTTCGTTTGCGAACCAGCCTGTGCTTTCTATGAATTTTCTCATGTTTGCCATTGAAACCTGCGCTAGATCGTCCAGTTCTCCAACAAACCTGTTTCCAAAATAACGAAGTCGATTTGTTTGGAGGTTTGGACAATTACAGAGCAGGTGTTTAATGGTTTCTATTTCTTCTACGTCCTGACAGCTTTTGCAGAAATCGGGTGCGAATGCACCCAGTCAATGGCGCAATGGCCCGTTAGTACACCTATCAAGATTCTAATATTCTTTTTACTCAGTGATAAAATATACCGAGATTTCTTTTCATTAATTCTAGGCCATAAACTTCTAGAGATAACGCTGTCGTTCCTAGTCTTCCAGGATTCATTGATTTGCTCTTTTGTTATTAGGTCTATTTTCGTTTTAATCACGCCGATCGGGATGTTTAGTCCCACATCGAATTGTCAAATAGATTAATTTTCCTTTGAGGTAGCATAGTGGTCAAATGACTTTAAATGTTAACAATTTTTATAAATATGTTTGATTTATGTAAATTTATCCGATATTAAGGGCGATGCTTCATTAAAAGATAGGAATTCTCGCAAAATTTAATTGCAAGATATCTTATCCAACCAAAAAATAATAGGCTGTGTTTGGCTACTTGAACAGTGCAATGAAATTTGACACATCAGATTTGAAATATCTTGATAAAAATGTATAATAATAAACATAGGCTTTATCTGCTATCCATAATTTCTTTTTGCAAAAGTTTTCTTTGGGTTATAGTAGAGGACTGAATTCTCTGAAGCCTGATTTTCAAATACATAATGTAGTTCCACCAAGTTTTAGTTTCAGTTGGATGGTCAAAAACACTACGACTATAATAAATTTTCTGTTATGATGTCACATAACTATTGTGTCATATCATTAAGAATTGTATTTGTCAAGTCAAGCAGTGTCATACTATCGTTCACATCATGCTATTCATAATGTCACGCCAGTGATGGCATCGTGATGCTTACGGTGCAGCTCTGTTTTTTATACTCGTAATTGAATATGGGTATTAATGTATAAAAGATAATATTTTAATATTTTTTTTAAGGACTTCTCTGACAGTACTGACATTCTAACAAATTGTTGCCAGTAGAATCAAACCCACATGACAAATTTTCTTACAAAAGTCAGAACTATGTGACTCAGCGCATTTAAGTGTTTATCTTAACGAGCATGCTTTGTAAGACTCTGACAGCCTTAAATGATCTCAACTACTCACATAGGTATTATAATTATTATTTCAGTTAACTTGAGCTTATTCAATTATTATAGTCAACAATATAGAGTGGGAAGCTTATGTTATGATAAACGTGGCAAACCGACCAGTAAATAATTCACATATCTTATTTCGTACATCGAACACTATTATGCTACCTACCTACCCCTTATGAGCGGGCAATTTACGTATCTAAAATTGGTTTATGACTTAGCGATTGAACTTTACCTGCAGCAGCAGCAGCTCCCATAATCTTTACCAGAATTTATTGATTTTCAATAAGCACAATAATAGCCCACGTTAGTAGTGACTAGCAAGTAACAACTAGCAACAACCAACAGCAGCTAACAGCGCACCTGGAATTAAATTGGCAAATGTATATGAATGATTTTATTCATTTATTTTTCTATTTGCTCACGTGCGAAATTCCATGAAATCCAGTTTGCTGCACAGCAATTATTCTGCAGTATAACACCGACTTTTAACTGAAACAATACACCTAATAGATTCCGTTTCGATGCTGGCTTCTTCGAACTAGGTATGGTATATGTACAACGACGACGAAGACAGCGGAATTTCTTCAATTTGCTGTCTGATCGATATGCCAGGCGCACGTAAACACTATTTTTCTCACCTTGCATCAATGCCAAGGGAAACGCGCGCAGTCTATAGTAAAATTACAACAAACCAATCACTCTCGGTCTAGTCGGTGAGGGTCGGTTTGGTGTGGCGACCAGCGCAGCGCGGTGTGTCAGACACCTGCGTTAAGTGAATCCCATTTGAAGAGCTGATTGGGTTTCACGATAAGACTCGCTACGATTTGCCTACATTCACTGATCACTGGATCACGCGCTCCTTCCTTGTTTTGGAAACATTTGTAAAGCCTTATTGGATGACGACCATACGCCGGATAGTAAGACGTTACCATATTGATGTTTAAATTCGCTGTATATACAAAAATCGATGATATAAATTGGTTTTTATACGGTCAATCGGTTAACATACACAATACATAGTCTCATCGTGTTCCTACTTTTTCTATAAGTGGTTCTTTTATACTGTCAAATGCAAAATTTAAAAGTCCGAAAATCTTAATTGGTGTTAAAAAAAAAAAGTTACATGGGCAAAATGATTTTATGTCATACATCGATCGTGCAAAGGCTACATTCCTCGATTACTGGACATTCAATTTCGATATTCAATGTTCTCATGCCTAGATTAAGTCTTGAAGAGGCCCCTATAAGCAATGTAAGCTTAGAGGCCTCTCTCTATATAATTTTGAAAGCTTCTTCGAAATCCGATCATTTTAACTTTTTATATTTTTTTCCGGGAAGAGTGGATTTTCAGAGCTTTTGGTTTATATTTGAAACGAAGTAAACTTTATCCGTAAAAAATACATTTAAAACCCTGTCAAGCTATAAATTGTCATGATGATTACGATGATGATACGTTAATCAACACTTAAGGTTTTTTGGTAATCGATGCCTAGGAATTTTGAAAAAAAGAAGAAATTTTGGATTTTTGAAAATTTAATATTTCAAAAACGTTGAACTTTTTTCAAACTACATACTTAGGTTTTTAAATTAGCAGTCAAAACTGTTCTAACCCCTTGAGGACATTCATTCCATAACTTTTAAGAATACGTTTTTTAGTTCGGTACACCGTACACTACACATTTCGATTGGAATAGCGTTTATATTTTAAGATATCTCAAACATAATTGGGTCTTGTGAATAAAAAAAAACTAAAGCTCAAACTTGAATTTTTAAGTTAAAGCTTGGTTTTTGCGTAAATAAAAAAAGCTGAAGCTAGCAAATAAGAGATGTCTTGAAATTTTAAAATAGACAAGCTTTAGCTGGTAGGTTTTGCTTAAGCTCCAATTTGTGTGATAAAAATAGTTTTAGCAAAAATATTGTAGTAAAAGCTACATTTATATTTTAAGTTTGGCGATTCGGCGTTTTTAAACCCTGTTCATGAGACTGAGAGATCTCGCAGATCGAATAAAAAATGTACCTACGCAAATTTTACACATGTTCGACACGTGTTTGGGTAGGCAGACAAACAGTTATTGGTTCAACACCTCAAAGGTTATTATTGATATGACTTACAATGTTACGCAAATGACTTGACTTTTTATAAATATCATAACCGTTGTATTGGAGCTACTCATCGTAGATGAGCTACCACAAGAGTTCGAACATTTCGCCTAAGAAATGACTGAACAAAATTTGAAGCAATTCAGTCCATCCGTTTAGACTCCAGCTCGCTGTACAGTAGAATTATAGTCTCATTCACTAACGGACTTTAAGATAAAAACTGTTTTGGACTTATTTTTCAATCACGGTCATGTTATGTATGATTTACATTTTTACATGACACAATACTGTAACGAAGTTTTACACTTTTCACTTTCCCCCCACACCAAGCGTTCAAAAATTAATCACCGATCCGCCACCGTCCATTTTCAAATACACCCACCGCCAGCAACATCAGCTATCAGCACCGTACATCACCATTAAACCGCCATAGACCAGATATCAGCACCCTACAACCTACATCAACTTCCAGCATTTATACACACCATCACCATACATAACGGAACCACCAAATAATCACATCAATATCAATATACGCCCGCCACCACCCACCAAACGAACAACAGCCACAGCACACAGAATGCCATTGTATACACTCTGATAAGCAACAACAACTGCACATTGCATTCGGTGCTGCCGACGCCATTCGATTTTACATTTGACCTTCTTACAATTCACACTGTCTTGTGGCACAAAATTCATAATGAGGAGGTGCAAATTTCCGAGAAAGTTGAAGCTTGTTACCTCAAATTAATTCCCAATTATTAATTAATTTCCAATTTTAAGAGAGTTGAGTTTCCAGCGGTTCATCGTTTATAGCAACCTTGATAAGCTTAGGTTCTTTACTTGGTGCATCCATGTATCATTTAAGCAAAACTTTTTTGGCATCCGCCGTTAAAAACCCGTTGTTCTCCCTTGGACTAGCCTTGGGCTGGAATCAGATTCCTACCGTTGTTCTCCTTGCCTGCTCTTTGAAGTTGGTTCAGGGCCTTACCCGCTGTTCTCCCTTGGGCTGAAATCAGATTCCTACCGTTTTTCTCCCTGCCCTGCCTGCTCTTCGGAGTTGGTTCAGGGCTATACCCGTTGTTCTCCCTTGGGCTAGCCTTAGGCTGGAATCAGATTCCTACCGTTTAATCCCCGGTTTGCTTCTTCAAAGTGGATTTTGTGGGCAGAGTCTACTTCTGTAGCTCTACAACACCGAGCCTAGATTTATATGAAATACCGTGTTGGTTATCATAAGACAAAACAACCAAAATTGTAAGATTTATATGAAATACCGTTTTAGTTACCTTAAGACAAAAAGAACCAAAGTTGTAAGATTGTAAACCTCTTCTTATTAATAAAGAGAAAATATTATTAAGCTAGTGTTTAACCCGAGTTCTTTCCTTCTTAACCCGAGTTTTATCTGCTTTTCATCGGGAAAACCCTGGACTGCGACGAGCCTACCTCAGCCTCGAATAAACAGCATCACAATACTTGTCATATAAAGGAAGTACCTAAACAGTTTCGGCAAAACAAAATTCAAAATCCACTTGCTTTGCTTTTCAGTCCCGAAAATAACAGTTTTAGCTTAAGCTTCTAGGCCGAAATATTTGAATAAACAAGCAAAAGCTAAAAATAACTGGAAGCTGATTAGCGTAATCTTTTTATTCATTCACATAAAACAAAGCTTAATCTAGAACTATCTAGCTTTAGCTACTAGTAATAGCTAGCTTAGCTTCTTCCAAAAATAGCATTCACTTTTCTTATTCACAAGGCCCAATGTTCGAAAAGACCAAACTAGCAGTGACTGTTTCCAGCGTCTTAAAATTAATGAGGGCATTGTACCAACTTTCTTTAATTTTCCTCAAGAACTTGCTCGGGAAATGATATTTGTTGCCAAAATTGAACAACTCTCTAATGTCGTTTTGGTATCATTTGGTGATATATGTCACTTCTAATCGTATACCTATTTCCCACATAACCGACGACCGATTATCCGCTTTTTTGGGTTATGAAACGTGAAACGGTTTGTTTTCAGTTGATCTTAAACCATCTTATTTCCAAGTTTACATAAAAAGTGTTGTCATACGGAGTAGGTGTATTTTTTGACAGCTCCTTACATTTCTGAATTTGCTATTAGAGTTGTTACCTGCTAACACAAAACCTTAGGGGTTTCGATAAGCTTTTCTCTGGGTGATGAGTGTATAAGTCTTGATAGAGTAAAGCACCATATAAGTATGTACTGATAATAATAATGATGTTCATTTCAATCATTATTGAATCACCAGAGTTTTGAGAAGCAGAACTTTACAAAACCGAATGGCAAAACAACAGAATTGTATGTAGGAAGGCAGAATCCTAAAAGGCAGGATTTAAAAACCAGAATTTCGACCCATTTAGTAGATACTCTGAATGTTGTTTGGAAATTTTCAATAAAATTAACTCATTTTCGCCGTTCAGCGAAGTCTTTCAAAATAAAAACGGACTTTTATGCCTTAAAGAATTTTATAAAATGATAATGATAGTCACACAGTTTTTACAACATTGTAAAAATTCAGAAAATTCAGCAAAGGAACAACTTTAAATTTCAAAATTTAGCCTAGAGAAAATGTAAAAAGATTAAGCTACCGCTTGTAATAACCAGATGCTCTATAAAACTGTTTTGCTAACAAGAAAATCCTGGCATCTGGCATTGCCGCCTCTAGGCATCGATAGCAGGCAGCATCATTTACTGGTTATCCTAGGATTAACGCATTCAGCTGACAAGTTAATGTAGATTCTAAATTTAGATAACCAAGTATCTATAAAGATCGATCTTTGATAGATCACGATCTCAAGAATCGTTCCTAGAACGCATCACTATATAATATAAGAACTAAATCGGGTAACAGGTGTAGTAATTGAAATCTTCCTCATTGAACACCATAAGGCCCATGACGACGATGATGATGATGTTGATGATGATTCCTATAATACAAATCGACAAGATTATAATCACTTTCTGCTTAGTTCGCTCAGAAGATTGTGTGTTCCGTTTCGGATGGTAAAAAGGGGAGCAAGCAAATGCTAGATTATTACAATGATCAGGCACTATGAAGGGATTACTGTCGCCGCCGCGCGCCACCGCTGCTGATTATGTAGTTGATGATGATTCACGGCAGCAGAAGCCGACATTGTAATATTCATAATGATTACCTTCTAACACAAAACCTTAGGGGTTTCGATAAGCTTTTCTCTGGATGATGACTATAAGTCTTGATAGAGTAAAGCACCATATATGAAAGTACTGATGATGATGATAATGATGTTGGAAAGAAGTTCCTTGACTTCTCTGCGCATCGCTGGATCGGATGGAATCTATTCACCGGAGCAGAAAATCAGACAGCGGCAGAACACCAAGACAATCATCAAAACAGGAAAAGATAACACGAGCGCGAAGAAGAAAAATTCATAATCTCTGATCACAACAAGTGCGGAATCGGACAAAAGCATAGCACTGAACTGATGGCTTCAATGTTGGGTATGTTTCCAATGTTGTTATGAGAGAATTTTTAATAATGTTTTTGGATTGTTTTTTTTTTCTCCTGTTGATGTTGTTGTTTGCTTTTATTTTTCTACGTTTGACTTCTTTTCTAGCACAGAATTAAGACCGAACGCTGATAATTTTCCCCCTTTTTGCGATATTACTGGAAATTGGACTTCTTAATGAGGTAGAGAAAATTTTTTTCTTTCTACATATTTTTCTTTATTTTTGTAAAGTAATTTAAAGGGGCTCAGCTCAAGCATGGAAGAAGGTGATATATTCATAAACTTGCTAGTTTTACAACTTTGTTTTGTAGTTTGAAATTTCTTAGTCAACTCACAAATTTGTTGAGTCCAAAAATTGTAATGCTTTGTTGCAGTAATGTATTAAATATTCTTACAAATTCGTTGACTAAGTGAAATATTAAACAAAATTAGTTGATTGACAAAATTCCTAACGTATTACTCAACTTTTTAATTGAATGTATGACTCCATTAAATGATTGTAGAGCGCACTCATTGTTCAGTGTCAGTGTGAAGTTAATTACATGATTTAATAATACAAATAGAAATAAAAGTGCTTTTTCGTCTTTGTTGATATATAATGATATCCAGGGATGTTAGAGGAGATTTCGTGAAAGGAAAGTAATTCACAGATGGAAATTTCTTTGGTGACAAAAATGATTTCTTTAATCAGAAATTTATTTTAAAATATTAGTCAGGTTTTTACTTGAAATTTTTAAGGTGGAGCTCCGATTTTGTTGTTTTCTTAGCTAAATGTTTGTTTTCATTCATTTTATTGATTCGGAAACGCTCCTGTTTCCTGTATGATTTCCGGTTTTTTTTTCAATAATATTTCGTCTACTTTTAAAGAAAATTGCCTCTACTCCCTAAACGAAAGGAAAGGCCTCCTCCTCAGCAGTTTCTTTCTTCTTTTAATTTAATCTATATAACATCCACTAGATTTGAACGTCCTGAATTCGATTCCGAACTCAGAACTGCTCCATCACGTCAGGTTTTCTAACCTTATTATTGAAAATCCCTTTTTTTCGTGCTTATTTCGCCTCCTGTTCATCTGAACGAAAAAATTATTCAATAGCTTCTTGTAGAGGCACTTAATTTCCTACATTTTAGCGTATTTAGAAATTATATGAGAAATTCCCAATAAAACGCATCGGCAGCTGCCTATATTTTCGTATTTCCAATATGGTACCCCTGAATAGCTGTCGCAACACAAAAATGTGAATTTTATGAAATTTTAAAGTAGAAATAAACCAAAACTACTAACAAAAACTAACTTATGTTGACGTAAAATATGAAATATTACTATATATGAGGCTATGAAAGCCATAGTGGCCTAACTGCATTTTTCATTATTTTCAGTAGAGCAAAAATAAGGAACAAATTATTTTCAAACAATTTTAGTTTTAAAAAATTGCAAATACTTGCCGTTTTGAAATAAAGAAACATAGCTTTGATTTTTTTTTGCAATATGATCAAAAAATAAATGGTTTTTGATTTTGTATTAATGATTTTTCAAAAAACCGTTATAACTGACCAAATAGGCCACTCTTGCACTGAAGCTTTAAATCTTTTTTTGGTTGGCCTCTCAATACAAAACACCCTATAACTATGGTATGGAGCCGTCAATTAAAAAAATTTAAATGCAGGAATATTGCTTAATAAATACAGATTCAATTTTCGTAAGAAACTCAATTTCGATAAAATTGCAGTTAGGCCACTATGGTTGTCATGGCCTCATATTTATATAGTATATGATTTAAATTGAATGTTTTTGTCTCTTTCTTCTTTGTTTCCCATTTTCAGATTCGAAAATTGATTTTCAGCTTTAAAATATAAAAAAATGTGTAGGGGAACATGTTTGTGGACTATGGTCAAAGTAAAAAAGTCGTCATTTAGTCTGCTATTATACGAGGACTTTTTAGTCAATTTTTTTTCGAAATTAAATGAGTGCGAGGTGAAATCAGATATTTTTTTATTTGCACTCATTTAATTTTGAAAAAAGTCATTACTCAAAAGTTGTAACGGGTGATTTTTTAGCTGGTTTGGTTTTGGCAACACTGGTTTTGACAGCTGACGTGTGTTTAGTACCTTGTGTCACTGTCAAACAGCTTCAGTTTGGTTTGCAATTTAACCATGGATCGTCTTACAAATGAACAACGCTTGCAAATTATTGAATTTTACTATCAAAATTCGTGCTCGGTTCGAAATGTTCATCGCGCGCTGCTTCCATTTTATGGTCGGCATTCTCGACCTTCTGAGCAGTCTATTCGGAAGATTGTGACCAAATTTCGCACCAAATTTACTTTGTTGGACATTAAACCACCAACACGTTTACGTACTGTGCGTAGTGAAGAAAATATTGCGGCCGTATCAGCTAGTGTGACAGAAGACCGCGAAATGTCGATTCGGCGCCGTTCCCAGCAGTTAGGCCTTTGTTACAGCATTACGTGGAAATTTTTTTTTGCCCGAAATGGAAGTTCTTGACTTGCATGATATGTGGTTTCAACAAGACGGTGCCACATGCCACACAGCACGCGAAACAATGGCGCAATTGCGAGGCGAGTTTGGTGAACAGTTAATTTCACGTTTCGGGCCGGTCAATTGGCCGCCTAGATCGTGCGATTTGACACCATTAGATTATTTTTTGTGGGGGTATGTCAAGGCTAATGTCTATAGGGACAAGCCCGCTTCGATTGACGCACTGGAAGCCAACATCCATGCATTCATTCGTGAGATACCGGCCGATATGTGTGAAAGAGTATGCCAAAATTGGACTCAGCGGATGGGCTACCTGAGACGCAGCCGCGGTCAACATTTGCATGAAATTATCTTTAAACATTAAATTGCAAGGTTCAAACTATCGATTCAAATAAATATTTCATTCATTTTTTCGAATTTTTTGTGTTTTTTTTTTTTTTTTAAGTTCTAAACCTCTTAAAAAATCACCCGTTATTTTTTTACTTGCACTCATTTAATTTTGAAAAAAGTCATTACTCAAAAGATGTATTATAATAGCGGACTTATTACAAATGGAGTAGATGACGTTATTAGTGATAATTTAGTAATCATTATAATAAGGACACGATTGTATTGCGACTTTTAATGTATGACCTAGTTTTCCATTGATAATTTTAGCTCACCAATTTAAGCGGATTACCTGAGGTTCAACGATAGTTCAAGTATGTGCTAGTAGCAAAATATGCTTGCTAGTACTATTTGTATAAACGTGATTAAAAATTTGATCGGTGGTTCAGCATTTTTGACTCATCGATTTCGGTGGATCTACTGACTTTCAACGATGGTTCAAGTTCAAGTTTGTTGTAATAACTAGGGCTAGGATTCTCATGCACTTAAAAATCGGAAATATGCACTTAAAACGACCATTTTTCCGAAAAATAAAATTAACAAATAATTTTTCTTTTAGTTTTTATTAATACAAATTTAATTCAGTCTTAAATAACAAAATAAAGGTAACATTGAAAGTTAAATAAAAAACAAACAATAAATATTTGTATTAGAAACGTTAACAATACATATCTCTCAAAAATGAAAAAAATTAACTTAAACGTACACTTTTTCATTTGTTTCATTCACATACGTAGAGGTAAATAAGAAAACTATGTTTACAGATTTTAAAAACAAAACATTACCTACTTGGCCTTTGAAAACTTTTGTAAAAAGAAAAAGACAGTGGGGCATTTCACGTGAAGCGGACAACGAAAAAAAGGTCAGGTCTTGAAATTCGTTCAATTTTGGGTCACTTGTACTTCTTTTGATACTTAACATAAATGCAGAAGGGTTTTGAATTTGAGGCCTGGTGCCGGAGTTATGGGCTCGTGAAGTTTAGGCAAGCCATTGAGTTTGAAAGAAAAATGTTTATAAATTAAGTGAAGGGATAGGAAAATTATTTGAGTACTGGAGTAAATGGAAAATTACATGTTCTTTTCATTAATGAAATCTAAACCGGAAATCGATTTTTTTTAAAAGTAGAAAACCGGAAGTTAACATTTCAAATCAGATTTTAAGAAACCATTTTAATTTTTTTTGTTTAGGTCTCAAAATTTAGCTTATACAATAAAAAAAACTACATTCCAAGCTTCAGAGTGGGATCTCAATTCGTTTAGAAGATACATAATTTTTAGTGCGTGGCTCTCATTCAAAAAATTGATTTTTGTATAGAAAACCAGAAATATAGGCCAGGAGCCGAGTTTTTTTTGTCTTCAATTTTCTATTGAACTGATTTTCTTAGTGCAATATGTTCAGGGGTGTCCTCCATATGTTAATCCAAGTTGGCGGACCGGGGTGGTGGGAGAGTCAGCCGCCATCTTGGAAAACACGTTTTATCAAATATGTCGTGATCCGTGCATCGGACGAATGTAATAGTAATTTTTTCGAAAGCTTATATTCCATTCTCTTATTTACTTTTTAAATCAAGTTGTTTTAGTGAATACTTTTTGAGCAATTAAATTTTAAAGTCAATATTTGTGAAATTTTTTGTTTTAAGTTAAAAATGCTTCTTAGTTTTTGAGAAATTAAAAAACAAAAGGTACTTTTTCTTATTTCTTGTTTGTCTATGAGGCAAAAAAAGTACAATTGATAAATAGAACTTTTGTTTTTTTTTTAATTTTTCAAGAACTAAGAAACATTTTTTAATTTTATTTTCAATATTTGACTAAAAATTAAAAAAAAATGAGTGTTTTTCAACAAATTTCAATGAAATAGCTTTCGTTATTGTTGCTCAGATTTAATGCATTATTTACGCTTTTCACTGTAGAAGAGCCTTCGTTTTTTTTTCAAAAACAGTCTTTTTTTATAACTGCAAAAATAACGGTACCTTCCATGCAAATATTAAAAAACTTAAGAAGATATCTCATTTTTCTCGAAAACGACGTTTACGATTTCAATAAAATATTTTCTGTTTACTAAAATTAAAATCGTCTGCACTTTAAAATATAAAAGAAATTTGCACCTGGCAACTATTAACAGTACTTTTCCTAGAAATCTATTTTGGATTTTGAAGTTTTTTTTTATGATTGGCTGCTCAGATTCAAATATTTTTCTTATGAAAAACTTCCAAGAAGCATAAATAATGTTTCATACAAAAAATTTCCAAAATATATTTTTGATTTTATTTCAAAATTCGATATTCCAAAATCAGGTTGTATATTTTTTTGGAAATTCAATTTTTATCTGCATATTTATAAAAATATGTTCTTTAAAAATGTTTTTAAAAATTTCATGAATTTTTAAAAATACCGCTCCAACGATCTTATATCGTAATTTTTTTTGTATAAATTCATATCCATCCAAGAATTCCAAATAACATTCTTTTTAAACCGCAAGCTTTAAAATATTTTCCTCTCGCAATTTCTATGTCCTTATATACAATTTTTAAAACCATAAAGCCTCTTGAACATAAGAGCAAGGACGTTTGACCCAGTAGTACATTTTATTTCTTGACGTTGCAAGCTCTCATATTATACTACTATGCGAAACTAATTGATACCAAATTAAGATTTCTCCGAGAAAACAAATATTGGAATAATTCGAAATTGGTTTTCAGGTACCCGTACCGTCATTATTATTTTTTAAGAAAAATATTTTCCTGTGCAGCCTATGCTGGTACTTTTCGATATGAATATTTCAAAAACCTGACCCGATGGAGAATTTCTGTAGTCATTTTTGAATTCAGATTCGAATTCAGGACATCAAAAACCTTTGAAAAAGTTTACCCTGATTCTTATGACCGAAAAAAAGTTAAATTTTGTCGACCTCTTAAATAATTTAAAGCTTAAACCTTGTGGACAAAATTTTTGATCATCAAAATTTTTATTGTAATTGTTGCTTCCCCTTCCAGAATGTTTGTTTGATGAAAATAAAGTTTTAGCAAAAAGCCAGCACCTTTAAAGTTCGAAGTATAAATCTTTAAGCTAGCCATACACGCCCGAGCCATCCGATGCATTTGGCTCGGTTGGATTTGAAAATCCAAATAGATCGGAGGCTTTCGCCTCTTTCGTGTGTGGCCAGCTTTACTGACTCGACTTTATACCTATCCAAAAATTATCTATAAAAGATCTTCAACTACAAAGCTCAGCCAAACACTTTAAATTCTATCTTTATTCAACCTGCGGTAATGATTGACACTCTTGAGTAACGATGAAGTTTATGATTTTCTCCAACCGCGTACTATATGCCTCTGATACCGCGCACTCTAAGTACATCTCGACCCCTTTCTTTTCCATTATTATTATTCGTTAAATAGACCAACTGGGTATAGCAACATGAAAATGATTGTTATTACCCAAGACTCCCCCTTTAAAGAAAAGCCAAATGTAACATCAAGACGATAGGCGATGCCTATCTTCCTTCATATGAAGATACACCTGAAAGAATAATGCAATCGGCCCTCTTTTCTTTTTTTTGTATAATGTGGTGGCTTACCATTTGCACCATCCTATTGCGTTCGTTTATAGTCAAATTCTAGACACTCTTAAATCAAACGATCTTTCCATTTTAATTCCATCGCTGCCACCTGGGGTTGAATATGAGAGAAGATCGGTTTATCTGATGATGGAAGTCATCGATGTGAGACCTCGCGATGTTAACTCCGCAATTATTGTCGGATGGGACATTAAAAAGTCGTCATAGTTTGGTTTGACTGTACACCAACCAACTAAAAACTATACAAAATACACTATATAAGCTATCATCATTATAATTTATAGTATATGTTTATGTTTATGTTTATGTATGTACTGTACCTACATAGAAACTTAAATGCTAATATAATTATTTTTATTTTGTTGTGTTTTATTTTTATTTTCCTGTGACATTAGATAGGTAATTAACAAAAATTCACAGAATTCAAAATTATTATTTTAGTGAATTAGAAAAAAACAAAAAGAGCACAACGACCGCCACGTCAATTTTGAGTGAGTGATGCCATCACACCAAACAAATTTGTCAGATCGGATCACAGAGTTTTTTTTTTTTTTAACAAAATTTGAGGTGGTACTTTTTGGCTGGTAAAATTGGATAGTTGATGAACAAAAAATGTAACCAGTCATTATTATTAATTTAATTTTAATTTAAATAAAAAAAATAAATAAGTCTAAGATTGTGTGCTGGAAAACACTGGCTTGTATACTAGAAAAGGTTACATCATTAAACTATAAAAAATCAGGATTATCAGTTGATGATTCATGTCCAAAACAAATATAGACACGCTAGAAACTTCGCATATATAAGGTTACAAATCAATAAAAAAATTTTAAAGACGGGGTTTTTTCAAAAAAGGGGAATAATTCCTCAACTGTTTATCAGTCTTTTGACTGATTTGGTCTTCCTCTATATCTTATTATTGATAAGGAGGACCAAACATATCGTCTGCTTAGGATGAAAAATCGGCTTTTTTTGATCAGATCATTTCAAAAATTGCTAACAAAAAAACAAAAATCTATGTAATATTTTCAATTTCACTGAATTAAACGATAACGGGTGTAAAAAAATACTTAATGTACCTAGATACTTTTGGTTTTATTCAAATGATGGAAACACTTTTTTTTAAATAATTCTTTGCAGAAATGAAAACTCTAAGCCGAATTTTAATTCTGCGTGAAATTGAATTTGGTTTCGAACGGTTGTTTAAAGGTTTTTTTTAAATTGTTTGCCACAGCTTAGCCTTGGGTCGCGCTCAAGGACTCATGCACTATTATTTTTCCAACTATAAACACCTCATAATTAGTGTCACGCTGAAACAATTTCCTTCAGAAATTGAGGTTGAACACGCCGTTCATGCGGAAAAATACGACTAAATGTCATACAAGCCAGTGTGACACCATCAAATTAAAGATTAGGCTTTGACGGTTCTAACTTTAGTTTCGTTCGTTGAACTTTATTCAGGTGTGACTCAGATTTTCTTGATAGCCCGAGATTTTTCACTGCGTCTATCAGCATGTCAAAAAACACCCAACGGTTGTTACTTGTGTTTTTGACATTAGCAAGAAAAATAATAGCTGTGTTCTGATACTTAAAACAAACCTCAGTTTCCATTTTCTATTTCTTTTGATATTAAGGGTATTCATGCAACAGCGTAAAGTCGTCGTAAACGTGGTAAAGTTTTAAACTTCGTAAATCTGTCAAATTTTCCATACAAATTGTGACAGAATTACGAAGTTTTAAACTTTACAACGTTTACGACGACTTTACGCTGTTGCATGAATACCCATATTATTTAACTAAATTTTTGTATTCTTTTAAGCTTAATATTTCAAAAATAAACAATTTCCTGCTTAAGGCTAATTCACAACATAACAAATTCTTTACTTTGAGGGTTAATTCATTAAGCCTAGTAGGTACGCTGCTGATGCGAAACGAAATTTTTAGCTGGTCTCTGACAGAACAATTAATGGCTCACGAAAACGAAGCGAATAAACATTCATTGACAGTTGCACAAATTCAAAATTTAAAACAAATTCAAATCCGAATTAAAATCACAGGCATGTTGCAATGAAAGAAATAACAAAAATAAACACGAAAAGATACAAATATCATTTTTCCGCACACGATAAATGGTCTGGATAATGATTTGAGTGCGAAAAAAGAGTGTAGAGACTCTCCAAATAATCTGCCACAATTATCGGCCCTATCGAGGTAACCGTCGGAGCGGAATTTTTCTCCGATTTCCTACGAATCGGAGACATTTTGCTTCGAGGTAGTTCTCCGATCAGTTGATCGGAAATTCTCTCCGACGAAATCCAACGCATGCCATTTGTATGCGATGTAGTACTTCTTATGGTTTAATTTTTAACGGATACAAATACAAACACAATTTTTTCCGAAGTCCTCCGACAAGTTCTTGTTGCGGAAAGTGTTTTCTTTTTAAAGAAATATATAATTACCTAAAATGTAAGTTATAAAGAAATAAACTTTATTTATGTACGTTGACTTGTGGGCTTTTTGTTTTAGGCCGAACGAAAAAACAACTCTCCAGCAATATGAGCGGATGGTGAATCTGCTCAGCATATATCCCGATATTGCTGAAAATTATACAAAAAGGACACCAGAAGTTATGGCTGTATTTTGGGAAGATCTGGCCAATCAGCTTAATTTATTGGGACCAAAACAAAGGGATGTTGGTGGATGGAAAAAAGTACGTTCGTGATCTTTTGTTTTGTGTATTGATCCATTTCCATTGTGATTATTTATTATTATTTCGTGCCCTTAGCTCGTTGGATTCGGCGTCCAAAAATAATGCTACACTGTCCCATTTCTTGTTATTATTGCTTGTTTTAAGTTAAATAAATAAATAATTTGTGTTTCAAAAGTTTTTTTTTTCAGTTTATTCTTTTTTTGACACTTCAAACGGAAACAAAACATATGTTTGGAAATAGGGGACTTTATTCGATAGTTTTATTTAAAAATCGGTGCATTTAATTACATTTCTTAAAATCGCTAGCGCATTATCGTTGAAAAATTCCTTTTTATTAACAATAAATTACACTCTCTTACCGATTTTTCATGGTTTAAACGCTTATGGTATTTATTTAATAAAAAATTACGGAAAATATATCGCATTTTCGATATATCTGTTAATTTGCACATCTCTGCCTGGAATTTATATCCATCGCAATGCGTCGTCGCATTTCTGTAAAATTTCTTCCGATGAAAGCTACTTCGAACCGAAATTGAATTTCCGACGAAGGATGCTTTGCGGAGAAAATTCCGCTCCGACGCACGGTAACCTCGATAGGGCCGATTATTATCTATCGATTTCCCTCGTCTAACAGAGTACTGCAAAACGAAAAGTAGAACCAAATTTTTAGTTTATGATCTCGTTGTGCCATTTTTGTATGGGATTTTCCGTTTTTCAGTGATGCCAGATGAGCTTTTTTCAATCCCACTGAACTTGAAAAGTAAAAGTAAACTGAAAATAAGAAAAGTTTGAAGATTTGGCCCTATCGAGGTATCCGTCGGAGCGGAATTTTCTCCGATTTCCTACGAATCGGAGACATTTTGCTTCGAGGTAGTTCTCCGATCAGCTGGTCGGAAATTCTCTCCGACGAAATCCAACGCATGCCATTTGTATGCGATGTAGTGGTTCTAATGGTTTTATTTTTGACGCATACAAACACAATTTTTTCCGAAGTCCTCCGACAAGTTCTTGTTGCGGAAAGTGTTTTCTTTTTAAAGAAATATATAATTACCTAAAATGTAAGTAATAAAGAAAAAAACTTTATTAACGTTGACTTGTGGACTTTTTGTTTTAGGTCCAACGAAAATATAACTCCCCAGCAATATGAGCGGATGGTGAATCTGCTCAGCGGATATATCGATATTGCTCAAAATTATACAAAAAGGACAGCAAAAGTTTTGGCTGTGTTTTGGGAAGATCTGGCCAATCAGCTAAATTTATTGGGACCAAAACAAAGGGATGTTGGTGGATGCTACACTATCCATTTCTTGTTATAATTGCTTGTTTTAAGTTAAATAAATAAATACATAATTTGTGTTTCAAAAGTTTTTTTTCAATGTATTCTTTTTTTGACACTTCAAACGGAAACAAAACACATATGTTTGGAAATAGGGAGGGGACTTTATTCGATAGTTTGATTCAAAAATCGGTGCATCTTATTACATTTCTTTAAATCGCTAGCGTATTATAGTTGAAAAATTTACTTTTTATTGACAATAAATAACACTCTATCACCGGTTTTTCATGGTTTACGACGCTTATGGTGTTTATTTAATAAAAAAATATCGAAAATATATCGCATTTTCGATATATCTGTTAATTTGCACATCTCTGCCTGGAATTTATCTATCGCAATGCGTCGTCGCATTTCTGTAAAATTTCTTCCGATGAAAGCTACTTCGAACCGAAATTGAATTTCCGACGAAGGATGCTTTGCGGAGTAAATTCCGCTCCGACGGCTACCTCGATAGGGCCGAATAAAACACACTCAAGTTATTCTATTAACCATAGGTGCGTTTTATTGGTAATTATAGCTAGCACAGCAATGTAATCACCAATAAAACGCTATACTCACTTTTATATTCGATCCAAGAGCCGCCTAAGTTAAACTTAACGAAACTTTATCTCAACTTTAATATCCACTTCAATACTGCCTTATTTATCGACAATTTTGGGTTTTTTATTCCTTACCGAGGTTAACTGTGCTAGCTATAAATTTTTCCAATAAAATTTGGTGGCGCAATAGCTCGTGGAGAACCAGGGCCTAGTGACTTACAACTCTCAACCATTCCTGTGTGCGTTTTGTTGGCAGGAATGGAGGGGACGTACAATTTTTTTGCCGAGTCCGAATGACTTGATGAGAAGCACTTATTCATGACAACAAATTCTTTTGGAGGATTTGTCAGTTTCTCGCAGTACCTCGGAAAAAATCATTTCTGTTTTTAGGTGGCAGCGGCTGGAAATCGAGCCCAGACCTGCGACATGACAGTCCAACGAACTAACCATTATGCGAAAAGAAACTACAAAAAAAAATCTGCTTCGTCCTTCGTAGTTTGACAATGATATAGCAAATAGAAAAAAACGGGACTCAAAATCATTAAAATAAAATGAATACCTGAAAATGTCTTCTTGAGATTTTTGACTTAAAATTACCTCATTGACAGACAGTTGGAAATATTTTAATTTGGGATTAAGAGACCTTTTTCAGAACTTAATGATGTTTGATTGAATATTAGCGTATTTGCCAATATAGGCGTATTTGCCAGGAATACTTCACTTTCGTGAAAAAATAACAATTGAATGACAACAGTATAGACTTCATCGAAAAGTGCCCAACTCCTACTCATTTGGTTTCATAAACAAGTTCAATTTGCCCAAACTTGTCACTAAAAACTTAAATACTAACAGCATCCTTAAACGTCTCTAACCACCTTTTAACTCCAATCAGTGCAAGTATTTATTTACTATACTTTGTAGTGAATTTTTTCAGTTCCCCTGCCTGAGAGGTTTTTGTTTTTGTTTTTTTTTTAAACATCTTACAACAATCTTAACTTAACAATGGCATCAGAGACCATGCTTCAACTGATATACAATTTGGCTAAGTTCTCCTATATACCAGTGGAATCAACTGGACAAGCTAAATGCTCCATATAAGCGTTGTCTGTCTGGCTGTCTGGTATGTCTCTAGTCTGTCCGTGGCCGCAACCATCTATTTGATGGACTACATGCCCAAATATAAATCTAATCCACTCCGTGATCCATGAATTCCAATGTTGGCTTTAGTTTATTTTTGTGTACCTACTACGTAACGTAAGTAAAAAATAAAAAAGCCATCGTCACGACTTTGTGAGTCGTGTGAGTCTGACGTGGACTGACATTAGACCACGTTTTTTTTCTATCTCTATTTTTTTTTTGCCTGTCCAACCAACAGTCCAGAAGACTTTCCTTCACTTTTCTGTGGCAGAAATGAAAACTTTACAGCCACAAAAAAAAAAAACAACTATACAATCATTTGCTTTCGTTATCGCTGTTTCTGCGAATAATTGTAAATGTAGTTCAGCCAAACCAATGACTAAGCCCAGGCAAGCAACAAGTTCGGTGCAACCCCAACAGCACTTTACTCTCGAAACCTTTACCATAACTAGCTCCCTATACTTTTTTTGTAAGCGGGCTAATTGATAATCTATCGGGCCCGCATTTGAATGGTGTAATGAAGTCAGCGCCACATGCTGAATACAAATTAGAGCACAACTCTACACCATTTACCATTTTTAACTACCATACGAAATGCTTTATCCGTTTGCATCACTCGCAGAGTCGGAATCGGAGTCAGTGGAAATGCTCTAGAAATTGGATGCCCCAAAGCCAGACCCTTAGCACTTGAATCGATCATTGCTCAACAACGACGACGGACGACGACGACGGCAGCAACCATTTCCTGGTCCCATTAGAATCACCTAACCAGCAGGGTTCACCTGACTCTGACATTACAAATAAACATGTGTTGCAAGAGTTCTATTCGTTGGATTATTGGCTGTTCTTAATAGGGTATGTCTGATTTGTTATATTCTAACTTGCAATAAGAAAAATAATGAAAATTTCTTTGTAAAGAAATTTGAAAAGACCGTCTTTTGTGACAGGTCTTTCAACTTTTACAAAATATTTTAAGCTATTCGAACTTAAACTCAGGATAACCCTAAACGTAAGGCTTATGTGTTCTTTTCTAAGGTTTAAATCTGAATACTGAAGGTTGCAACAAAAATAAAAAGTCTTAATCATAGATTGTGTCATTTAAGTGCTTTAGACTAGTTTATACTAATAAAATCTACAATTCGAAAGATGTCGCTACTTGACGTTTTTTTCTTTATATACCAGTACCAGTTGGGCAACCATAGCGAATAGGGTAACATGTTTAACACCTTTCAATAAAAGTTTACCTATTGCTGCCTCATTATTTTTGCTTTGAATTGACTGATATCAAATCGTTGCAATTCGATTCTGTGTAACAGAAGTTGGCCAACCGATGTTGTTTCATGTTTTCGCCACCACCATTATACCAGTTTGTCTAAGCAGATTTTTTGATTTTTGTTCGCCCATCCGGTCGGTCTATGGTGGACGTTCGGACTTGAGACTTGGGACGTATCGGCCAATTCTATCGATGGATGGGAATAGTATATACCCAACTTAGTTAGATATGTTCCACACTGGTGAACTCTCAGAGTAGAACGAACTAGATTGATTTTTTTTTCACAAACTCCTCCCGCAGCCACTGCCGCCGAATTGATTGGATAGTTCATGTGCTCAGGAGAAGGAACGCGCGTGGACCAGCTCACCATCATCAGCATCCGCTATTAATTGGAGTCTGACGTTGTTGGCTGGTGATTGATTGAAAATGTCTGAATATGGTTTGGAAGGCATTTTATTTACAACACTATCGATGGATAGTACAGCACCAGCTTCAAGCACCTTCTTCTGTACTGGTGAAAGAAAAATAAAAAAAACCGGTAACGCAAAAGAGAGCGTAATTGGATTGATGGTGGTTTGGGTAATGCTGGTGGTAAAATAAGACAGGAAGTTTAGGTTGTGGTGTTAACTTTAAATTATGAGGTTACTTTTTTTTTTTTTTAAATAAGAAAATACAAAATGGAAGGCGGGAAAAAAGCTAAGGGTTAATAGGTGTTAGACACGAAACTGCGGGTTGGATATTGATGTTCAATCGAAAGGAATTTATAATTAAAAAAAAGGTGTATCGGACTAAATTACTGAACTAATGTGTAACATTATTCACTGATTTCTTTTACGTAACTGAACTTACTACCCAGGTTTTCACTGTACTGAGTTCAACCAGTGTAGCGTTTAAATTGTTCACAAAATAATTCTTTATTCCTGTTCAGCATGTCAAAAGGTTAACATTATGTTAACCTTCGCTAGGAAATGAAAATGTTTTTTTAAAGTTTTTATATTTTTATTTAAAAAAAAAGTTTACTTGAAAAATTGGATTAGATTCTTAAATTTGTCTCTACAAGGAGGTATTGAAACTCAAAATAGAGTTCATAGTTGGTGGTATGCTAGTGCATTTATTTTCTTTAAGAGTCCTTAAGAGTGTTCCGGACTGAAATGGTGATTTCATGAAAAAGATTGTGAAGTGTGTACTTGTCCGATCAAAACGATTAATGTGTTTATGGACAGATGAACTTGTTTTCTACGACATCATTGTAAAACGTTTTTAATTTTGTGCTCTTGTTTTTGGTAAAAGCCTCTAAAAGTACGAGAAAATTGCAAAAAATGTCTGTTTTTCAAAGCAAATGTAGCTTACACCATAGCATTTTTTGCAAAACAATGTTTAATAACATAAAATTCCATATTTTTACTATGCCACTATCGGAGAAATTTTTTAATTTTGTACCTAATTAAATTTTAATAGTGCAAAATAAAAATGCTTGTAAATTTTTAAAAAACTCATTTTTGACAGCCAATTTTTTATATCTAACGGTATTTTTTGACAATTTTTTTGCAGTGGATATAAATACAATTTATTTTCACAATTTTCATTAATTATATAATCATAATTGCATCATCTGATATTCAAATTTTTAATTCTTAAAAGGCACTTTTTGACAGAAAATTTATGTAAGTTTGGAAGTTAAAATCCGTTACTTTTACAAAATGTTTGTTTAGTACAATAAAACGCCTAAGAGTGACCAATTAGTAAAAATAAAAAGTTTTATAAAAAAAAGCATCTGATGAAAATAAAAAAAAACGGTCATACATACGCAAAATTAAAGTTAGCAAATGACTGGTTTTGTTCAGTTCGGAACAATCTTAACAAGTCATACTATAAAAATACCTTTTAAAAAGCTTTAAATATTTTACTTAAATTTCCCATGTTCTTCATGTTCAATGTTTTCAAATTTTTCTATTAAAACTCATAGACTAAGAGCTGGCTGCTTATTTTTGGTTTGAACGCATAGCGAAATAAAATGCACGACTGGATCGCACGTACTTGCTCTTATGTTCAAGTTGTGTGGGGTTTAAGAACTTTAAAAAATATTCAAGTTATTATAGAAAAAGTATAAAAAGCATTTAAATCGTTCTTTTAATTGTACTTATTACTTAGAGCTCAAAAAAAAGTATGCCATTTGATTACTTGAAAAAATATGAATATATGCAAAAAAAAAATTTTAAATCGTTGGAGCCGTTTTCTTAAAAAATAATTTTTTATATATAAAATTTTTGTAACATTTTTCAAAAAAAAATTTGGTATGCCAATTTTGAGTATATATTAATATACATTTAAAACTGAAATTTCAAAACAATTCATCAACCCGTTTTTGAAATATTGAATTTTCAAAAAAAAAATTTGAATCTTTTTTTAAAAATCCAAAATTTATTTCTTAAAAAATTTTGGTATGCAGTATTATTTATGTTCTAACAAAGCTTATGTGCAAAAAATTTTATTGAAATCGGATGAGCGGTTAATGAGAAAACCAAAAATTAAAAAAACGTTATATGGCAGGCACCGTTAATTAATGTTTTTGGTGATTTTTTTTCTTGCTAAAAGATATATCATATCTACAATAATACACTGATTTTTTTTATCAAAATCGTTGGAGCCGTATTTGAGATAAGTAAGCTTTTCCTTAACGGTTGTATGGCTAGTACCGTTATTTTTTGAAAATTTCAATTTCCCCTCTGGAGAGTTACAAAAAACCTGAAGTTCAAAATTTGAAGAAAATCGCTTCAGTGCCTTAGGCTGTAGGTTGAGGTACGGACAGACAGACAGACAGACAGACAGACAGACAGACAGACAGACAGACAGACAGAATTGTGCCACCCACTTTTTTCGTGTTCTCTATCATCGTAATGTCATGTTTGATTGTTATCTCGAAAGTTTTTTTTTTGCACGAATCCAAAACTTGCCCTATAGTACCTATATCGCAAGTAAAAATGAGCATGAGTGTCTGTAGGTGCATGCATCTTGACATCGAATACCAAAGTCTGGCAGGATTTTTTTGGCGTCCGTGGTAGGGATGAGGGGTTGAAAATAGCGGGTTTGAGACTATTGTGTAAGAGGCACATGTACTTCAATTCATGTATTAAAAGTAGGAAATATGAATATACTGTGAACTACCTAATTCGAAAAATCCCACAGTTTGCTTGCTAAGTGCCCTTTTGAGCTCAAAATGACTGGATTTTTCGAATTAGGTACTAAGACAAAAACTAACAATTTCTCGAAGATGAATGGAGGTATTTGAAAGATTCGAAAAGAATTTTGAAGTATCATGCTCATACTTCAGAGTGACCATAAACATTTTTTCGAAAAAAAAACTCCCTTGAGAAAAAATGTGACCCCAAATTTGCATAAAAAAATTCATTTTTTTTAAATTTTAAGATTCAAATATCTCAAAAACGTGATGTGCTACAGCAATTCCAAGGCCAGATTCGAATTCAGCGCATCAAAGACCATCAGAAATGTATATCCTAGTTCATGTTACTGACAAAAATTCAAACTTTGTACACAAAGTAATTTTTTAGTGCTTTCGAGTGGATTTTCGAAAACAGTAAAAATACGTGAATTTTCATCTAGCTGTTGAGCCCAAATGGGTTGTTGCAGAAATTGTGTATACTTTCAATGGTATTTTGATGTAATTCTCGAATAATTGGTAGTTTTCGAGCCATTAGCGAAAAACTCCCAAAAAATACATTTTTGCATCATTTTTTGCATTTTTTTTTTCATGTTGCGTCATGAAATTTTGTTGGCAAACCTCAGATTTGGATTAAGCACCCCCAAAAGCATAAAGGAGGGAACAAATCAAAACTACTCCACAATTTGCTCGCAAAGAGCCTTTTTGAGCACAAATTGACTGGACTAGTTATTTAAAAAAACATTTTGAGAATTTTTTAGAATTTTTTGAAAAATAGACTTTTTACTTCATTTCAAGTTAAAAACTGTGAAGAAAGTCGGTTCATTCGAATTTTATATTAATTTTGATGACGACTACGCAATGTTGAAAACTACACAAGTTGTTCCTTTAATTGGTGTGTAAGACTTTGAAAATGTGGAAAAATTTTCTAAAAATGTTGATGCAATAAAAGTCTTCAAATCTGCATACCATTGCAAGTCGTGCAATCGAAATTTAAAAAGTTATTTCTTAGTACTTTTCTTGAACTAACGGTGAAGGGTAAAATAATTTCTACAAAACCTAAAAAAAAAACCTTGTCAAACGCTTACTCAAATTTCCAAGACTGTCCTTGAATTTTTTATGACGTCATTATTTGCTGAGATATTGGTAATCAAAGCCAAAAGTATATTTTTTTATTCAAAGTCAGATAAACCATGCAAACAAAAACTGTACAAAAAAATTGAATTGAAGCATAATAAACAAGGTATCTGACCAGTAGATACATTTTATTTACTAAAAAAAATTATCTATACAATTGGGACTTAAAAAAAAAAAATATTAATAATAATTTTTGTGTCTCGTGTCATTTCTTGCAATAACGCATGGTACTTAAAAAAATGTTTGCAGACAAATCTCGAAAAAAATAAAGCTGTAGAATTCTTTTTCAACACAATACAACCACTCATCACAAAGATACAGCTCTTCAAAAACTACCAACAAAAATTGAAATTGACTACGAAAAGTATTGAAAACTGTACAAAATAATCCGTTTTTACCGAATTATTGTTACCAAGTTCTTGCAATCAGGGGAAGATATCGTCGGTTCAAAGGTAAAACTAACATTTTACACTTTTGAAGGAAATTAGACTGAAACATAGTTTTTGAAGCTGAAAATTCAATTTCCGAAAATTTTAAAATAAAGTTCCAGGGTATACCGTTCAATGTCCTTATAAAAAACGTGCAAAATGAGGCTTTTTGCATTCAAAAAATGCATTTCGTTCTCATTTTATTGAACTTTTTTTCTGCACTTAGTGAGATATACCTTTAAACCGACACGATATATAAAATAAGAATTAACGTATGACAGGGCATCGATATTGTAACGGAAAAAAACCAAAGAACAACGTCATTCAAAATTAAGTTTTATATTGTTCTGTATTAGTGTTACGCAGTTTGATTTTTGTTAAAAGTGTCATTATCCCATTTTTTCTCAAAATAGCAAATACTCTTTGTCCTAAAGAGACGTTATTTTAATTTAACTTTTTTTCTTTAGTTAGCAAATTCAGTTCACAATAATTATTTTAATGAAAAATGATAATAATCCCTTTTCATTCATCAAAACCTCAATATTTTTCATTTAATTAATGACCTTCAATTTTTCAGCAGGTAATTCTTTGCCCTTCATTTTTGAAATACCCACAAAATTCAACTTTTCTCTCCTTTGTATGCTGAGCATAAATACAAAACTCCTGGGAATACAGAATAATGAAATTCTCTCAGGATGACCAAAAGATCCTTTACACTTAAGTTGTTTAGTGTTAAAAAAAAACCAACTCTCATGTGACATATAATTAATAAATTCACCCTCGATTTGATTCGCAGGAATGCGCCCTAGATGCAATTATTAAAAATATTATATTCTTTTAAGGGTTGGTGACTACTGTGGATGTAGAGTGGTGGAGTTTTTTTTAACTAGTGATAATATATGTTTTCTTCTCACTGAAGGAATGTATTTATTTCAATGAGAATTATGCACCCTCTTTAGAAGTACCTATGTACATTTATGTACTTACAAATTTTTTTTTGTCTATTTTTTTTTCGTCAAGAACGGTGCCGATTACTTTATGTGCGGGGCACACCTGCTCACCTGCATAAATACGAACAAATTCACTTGTTTTCGTAATGATGATGGACTATTTTGAATAATTTGACTATTTTGCATTTGATCACCAGCATTTTATGTTTTTTCTATTTGAGAATGCTGAACTTGGAAAAAGAATTGTCAAATGTAGAATGACAGTTAGTATATTGGCCTTTTAAAGGCTTCGAAATTTTCTTATCATGAATTTATTCAAAAAAATTCACACGCATAATTTCATGTTAAAAGAATTTTACATTATTTATTTTTTTTAATAAATTTTGTTTCGAATAAAACTAGAGTCATTATTATTTTTATCACTGTTGATATAACAGGGATATTTTGTGTTAGCTGATAAAATCAACAGCTCCATTAATACTTACCACAATAATGAAAATATAATTTGAATACCTACTCATTCAAAATGATAATAAAATTCATGTGAATAAAATCAGCGGTGCGTATCGAATGATTTTTCTATTTGAACTGGTCCAAAAAATGCCGGAGGTATGGTTGTTAAAGAAAAAAAATTTTAATATAAACACGACCCTTTTGTAAAAAGAGTCTTAATTAAATCTGGCGTTAGTTTTGTGGGGTATATTTCATACTTTCATATGTTAATACTCAGTTTTAAATATTATTTATTACAAGAAATTATATCACTTACCATGCTTACTAGCATGATAAGAGATGTAACAAATGGAATGAGTCTCAAGAATTGAAAAGATTGAAACAATTATCATAGTGGCCCACAGGATTTTTCCCAGGGAGGGGCAACAAATTATTCTTAAAATGGCACAAAACTCTCCAAACCACAAGCTGTCATTCTATTGCACAAAAGAAATACAAAGAGCTATGTCGTAGGAAAAAGATAGAATATGATAACCAACAATCTCAAATATTAGAAGAAATACAAAACAGTAAGAATTTTTGGAGACAAGTTTGACTTATTAGCGGAAATACATTATCAAACAAAGTTGAACAAGAATCAGATGCATTTTATGATTACTTAGAGAAGCTAATGAATCCGGAAATAAATGTATGAAAATTCAGCTCAGAGAAATCATTTAGGGTAAGAAAACATGGACCTTGGCTTTTATCATACCTACACTTCACTTGGAGAAACATCTTTGGAATAAGTGATGAAGACCAAAGTGGTAATTAACATGACGTTGAAGAACTGCTTTAACAATATATTTGTAACCAATGCAGTAAAACACAAGATTTTCGAGGCAACTTCAAAGTCAGTCCTATTCTATGAATCGCAATACTGGGGCTACACAAAACTGGAACTGTTGATATCATTTTAACGGTTTACCTTAAACGATCTTTAAAACTCCGATGACCACAACCGCATACATGCTCTTCATACAAACTCTGAAGCTGCATGCAGACTATCTGCAGAACAATAGATATGAAAGAAGATTGATTGCCTAAAAGAATCACATAAATGACACTTTAATAAGTAAACTGGTTTCGGTATAGACCACCTGCTGCTACATTTTACTTTTCTCCCAAAACTCGTCAAAAATGCGAAGATTGGATCTAAAGATAGAAATCTGCGTCGCGGCTGAGTTCCAACCCTAAATTCGGGTGCCACCTTTCAAGTCTCGACACGCATCGCACTGAATATCGAATATGCAAGTTTTTACAAGTAACAGTCGCTGACCTTTTTAAAATATACTTTTTAAAATATACTTTATCAAAAAAATTAAGTGAGGTTTTAGAAAAAGGGAATTAATGTAAATAAACAGACTATCTGATCTTTATGCCAGACTAACTGAAAATTCTGAAAATTAGAATCTTAAAACTTAAAGTTTCAAAATGCTTTTTTTTTTAAGTCGCAGTACGACCACTTTTCACCGAAATACAGCTTGTCACAAATCACCGAAAAATTTGTGAATTTTTGTTGTTCCCTTAATTTTTTTGATTAGTGTAAGGTAATTCTGCCTTCATTGACAGATAAAGCCAAGACTACATTTTTGTTCTTTACTATCGAAACCAGATAAATTTTCCTGGACCCCCAATTAAAACTGTTTTTTTTTCATGTCAACGTATACCCCCAACGAATCTCCCGTGGACTCTGGGGGTCCACCTGGATCACTTTGGGAATCACTGGTATAAATAATGGAACAAGCTAGCGATTCAGTGTGGGAAAACCTTTCAACTCGACGTTTGGAAGCGTCAAGGTATCTCGAACAAATTCGAAATTGTCAGAGCTAATTAAAGACTAGTTAATGACAAATTATTAAGCCATAAAACATTCTGTATTATCAGTTTTTAGCCCTTTCTTAGGTGGTGCTTCACTAACTTGATATATTATTAAGGCATAAGACATTAAGTATAAAAAGTTTTTACCGCTTTTCGATTTATGTCAAGTTAAAACAGCACCCACAAAAGCATAGATAACATTAAATGTCAAATTCGAAGCTGTCACAACTAGTTAGCGACTAATTAATGAAAAAATATCCATTTACCCATTTGTCAAAGGTATGCTGCTATCTTGACACTAATAGAAAACATATAACCCAAAAACACATGCAAAACATCTCACGAAAAATTGATTTTTTCACAGCGAATTAACGGCAAATTATTAAGCACTAGAGTATTAAATTTTTGATGTTTTCACCCGTTAAAAAAAAACATAGAAAACATAGAACGACAAATAAGAAACTGTCACAACTTATTAACGATAAATTATGCACCTATCCATTTATCGATCCGTTAGAATTGCTTTGCTAGCTTGATATCAAGTTAGCAAAGCACCCAAAGAAACATAGAAAACATTGCACAATCAAATTGAATGTGTCACAACTAATTAGCGACTTATTAACAGAAAATTATCAAGCCATAAACCATCAGGTATAAGAAATTTTTACTGATTTTCGACAGGATGCTTTGCTAACTTGATACAAAAAAACATAGAAAATATTTAACGACAAATTCAAAATTTTCACATCTTATTTGGGCCTATTCGGCGTGATCTTTTATTCTGCTATTCTGTTATTCTGCTATGAATTTCCATACAAAAGTTTAAGCTGTCAAAAAATCTTTTATGAATTATGATTTTGGTATTCGGCATGCTCAATCTGTTACTAAATCTGCTACGAAATCTGTTATGATCTGTCAAACTTTCGACCTCAGAAGAAAATCTTTTAAAAATAGCATTTTTGGTATTCAGCATGCCAAAATCTTTTATTAAATCTGTTATAAATCATAAAAGAATAAAAGACAAACTTCTGTGACTTTTATCATAAAAGATTTCAATAAGAACACAGATATATCAAGTAAAAATGTATATTTCTTTAACAAAATCTTCTTAAAAGGAGACAAATGTAAGAAAATATATTAAAACAATAGTTTTATAAACAAATTAAAATAAAATTTTTTTGTAGAAGAAAGCGCAGAACACAGGAAAGCTCACTGCAATTAGATCAACAAGCCCCATCGGCTAAGCGGAGTCTATTGAATGTCCTAATAGCCCCAGTGTGTTTGGTTATTACACGCCGTTCAAATCAACTTGCAAAAATAATCGAGTCCTTGCAACGACTACTCGCAGAAGATTAGCATGACAAATTGGAAGCGCCAATAAACGACGATCGTCATCACGATAGCCCTAGCCACACAAAAACAACTTAATTAGAAACTATTTCTGTTTTATTTATTCAAGCTAAAATTAAACACTGAACTAAACACTAAACTATTCCTCTTGATCAACCAAATTGGATCCACTCCAACGGCACCATCATAACTTTATTTCCTGGCTGTTGGTGGTTTCTTCTAATCTCTAGATTCCTACGGTGTAGGGAAAGTCTCTTTTTAGCTGCAACACAGAAAATAAAAATGAAAATATGTTTACCCATTTTTGTCAACGAAATTCATAACAGAACAGCTGATTATGACAACTGATTTTAGGTCTGTTCATTAACTGATTTCGTTTTCGAAGTTTCATAACAGATTTTTATAAAAGTTCGAACACCTGAATAGAAATCATAAAAGATCTTTTATGCTGAAAATCTTTTATGATTCATAGCAGAAAATTCATAGCAGAATAACAGATGTGGCAGGATAGGCCTAATTATCGGAAAATTATCCACGTACCCATTTTTCGATTCAACAAAGTTGCTTTGCTAGCTTGACACTCACGGAGAAAAAATAACCCCAAAACACATAGAAAACATCGCACGACAAAATTAATTTTTTCACAACTAAGTAACGGAAAATTATTAAGCACTAAAATATTAAATTTTAGAAGTTTTCGCCACTTAAAAAAAAAACATAGAAAACATAGAATGAAAATTTCAAAATTGTCACAATTAATTAACGACAAATTATGCACCTATCCATTTTTAGATCCGTGAGATTTGACATTGCACGATCAAATTGAATGTGTCACAACTAACTAACGACTGATTAACAGCAAATTACTAAGCCATAAACCATCAGTGATAAGAAGTTTTTACTAATTTTCGACAGAATGCTTTGCTAACTTGATGTACACATATTTAAAATTGTTTGTGTAGCATATGTTTAAAGTTAATTAAAATCCAGATCCGGATCTCGATAGAAGATAATAAAACACAGCTAATATGACGGAAAACAAATTTGTAAAGAAATTTACATACGTCTTGAGTAATGTAGAAAAGTGTCACAACTAAAAGGAAATTTATAATGTTTTTCTTTCGTGAAACAGAAAAATACAAAACACTTGAAAAGCTCACAAATTCATTACAAGTAAAAATACAACTTTTAGTGAAACAAAAAAGGATTTTTCACAAATTTAGCTTGTAGATCACAAGTCCAATTTACAAAAAACTGGTAAATGAGATTTATCGATTCTTCCAAAAAATTTATGAAAAAAACACTTGTATTTACAATTTTGTACGGTGGCGAAATAGGGCCCAGGTCTTTCTGCACAATTTCAATCGAATATCACTCGTTTTCTATTCGTGAAGCTTTAGAAACATAAAATATTTTTTTTTCCCGAGTAGGGGTCATGATTGTGTATGTCCCAAAATTCGGGTTTCATAGTTCTTTATTTAAAATTCTGTAAATTAAAAATTTCGTATTAAATTTTTTTTAAATTATCATTGAAAGAAACAGTCCTAGTTATTTTATTTCTTTGAGACTAAGGGCCAGTTTGTTCACAATAAGTTAAATCTGTAAAAAGTTTTTTCACAGGCTCTGGTTGAATGAAGCTAATCAACCAATATTTGCTGATTAGCTATTTCGGTAGTTGACAACTCAAACTATGGATTCATTAATTAAAATTGTGATTAAAAAGCACATTTGGGGATTTAACGGTTACAATAATCATTGACAACAAACTGGCCTTAAGTTTTGTAATTTCTTTAAACTTTTCTTAAAAAAATAATCTCCTTCAGCAAAAAAACAAAGTTTATTTTAACATATCTATTAATTCTTACTGTGTAAACATTAAAATCAACAAACTGGCTAACACGTACAATTAATTCAACACAATGATTTTCCTTTTTAAGATTCATTACTTCTGCCAATTTGCAATTGTCCAAGATATACTTAATCCCCATATAGCAGGTATAGAGAATCAAATTAAGAGTTCGTTGTATCTTCTTGAAGTCACAAGAAGTTAATTCATCTAAAAAGAAAATAAAACAAGAAAAAAAAATTGTAACCATGTTTGTGTATTGGTTTGTTGGTGTACCATCAAGATCACTCAACAAAGCCAACAAAGTATCAAAAAAGGTACATCAACTCGTTCGTTGGTAAGTCGTAACATTATGTCACGGTCGGTCGGTCGGTTGGTTGGTAATTTACTCTGCGATCCATCAAGTCATTACCTGAGAAACAACATGGCACACCGTCTTCGTCATCATATTCGTCATTAATTTGACAACGAGAGTATAGAGTAACTCGCTCTTCCTTCCCATTTCATCCATAATAAAAGATATACTGAAGCAACAAAAAAATAAGATACTTTTACTCATTCATAAGGTTCTCGGTTGGTTCTCTCCATAACTACTATCTCACCTGTTAGAGTAGAACAAAAAGACTCTATAATCCCCCAGTGGTTATACACCTGAAAGTCTTTGCCGTATAATCGAGAAGATAGAACAGAATCGGAACAAGTGTGTGGTCGAGTGACGGTGACGACGACGAGCGACGTGCTAAGGCAAGCAGAACGGACCCCAATTCCCATGTGGGTTAAAAAGAGAGCCCTGTATGTGTCGAGTCCCTACAACAGGTACAACAAAAATTTTATAAAGAAAGGTGGAAAAAGGTATCTACCAGCAGAGTATAACCAGCGATCGCGCGCATAGATACAGATACGCGGTGAAGAGACCTCTCTCTATACCTTTTCGGTACACCTTATCCAGGTTACCTGTTCTCGAGTGCCACACGATCAGTTCAGTTTAGTACAAACGATCGTTGTGATCAGTTGGGTTAAAGATAATTTTTGTTTTTTTTTTCAAAAAATAATTAACTGTGTTCTAAGAAGACTTTGATTATAAATAAATTATATAATTCGCGGTTTAAATCTAAAAAAAAAAAACATAACTTGGACTTATGATCGATCAAAAGTGATCTTCAAAAGATACATTTTTATCTCTTTTTTTGAAATTGATTAAAGTGCTTATGTAGATAGCCTGACTTTGATGACGTTTTTTTTATCGCTTTATGTTCACATAAGAGATATCTCCGTCAGAGTTAGCGATATTTGCTGTTGAGAGAGCTCGATATATAAAAATTTATGAAAACCAATCATGAAGATCGGCATAAAATTGGTTATTGAACCTGAAAGTCCGAAATCGGAGGAGGCTCACCGGAGGCAGTTTTTATTTGCCTTAAAAGAAATAAAACATTAAAAAAAAAAAGAACCTTGAACAGAGTGTAAAATCGTTCGCATTTTATGGATATTTTGAGTAATTCGATATTATGCCGAAAAGTGATCGTGTAGCGATTTATTAAGTGTATATAAACGAAGTATTAATAAAAAAAAGAAATAATAAAAAAAAGAAACAAATCGTTAGAAGCGCCGATTGGAAGCAGCTTGAAATATGATCAAAGTTGAAAGAAGTTGGAATATGTGCGATGGACGACGTACATGCTGGCTATACTGAAAACAAGGTAATTTGCAAAAATTAATATTTATTAATTACATAGAAAACAAGAATTTATGAGGAGATGTAGTAAAAAGTTGACCAGGACAAGTACAGCTTAGATCTGGTATAGAGGTACCTTAGAAACCTTCCATTTTTTTTTGTAAAATCTATCGAGTGGCAAAAACTCATCTCAAAGCAACTAAATTAATTAAAAATAAAATAACAATAATTTATGCTAAACAAAGCTTTAGTATTAAGACAAAGTAACGTTATAATCGTTTCCACACCTTTGCTTAAAATTTGAACTTGATGTAACACGAAACAGATAAATTAAGACCGAGATCAAATACCATAAAGTCACGTGGACTGATAGGGTTTTATCTTTAAATAAGCTTTGAATTAAAAATGTTAATTTTATAAATTTAAATATTAATTTTATACCAACTACGTCAGTAAGAGTTTCTTGACCAGTTGAATCTATTCAATAATTTGAACTTTTCCAATCTCTTAAGAGCTAGATTTTCTATTGATATTAAAGGTAATCCTGTTGTTGTCTTTACTTGACTTGTAGGCCCTTCCACTGTTTTAATAGTACTTAGCTAAGCGGAAAACTATAGTTATTATCTAGCAACGAACAGTTAAACTTTCTAAAAATTAAAACAAAAAAAAAATAGCTTAGAGCTACCACAAAGATCCAATTAGAATTCGATTTTTGTGAGTTAATTTTTCTCATTTTTTATTTTAGCATGAAATTTTTATTTTTAAAATCTAAGTTTTTAAAAATATTTGTAATTCTAAGTGTTATTATTATGAAATATTTGTTCAATAGGGTTTGCAGAATCCCAAAAATGTCTAATAAAAATCTGGGTGAAACCCATTCAAACCGGTTTTTTACATCTTTTCGTTTATGAATACTTGGATACTTTATTGTCTTATGTCTTGTCTGTCAAGAATTATGCGAGGAGCCTTACACATTTTGTATTAATTATTTTTTGGTATTTTTTCAATTTAAAGTTTAATTTTAACTAAGACATATTTGACAATATTTTAAAAAATAAAAGGCCTGCCCTGAAACGCATGTCAACATTTCCTCAAAATATGATCAGGTTTATGATAATTTTCTGATGTCATTTACAGAACAGAACTTCGAGCTGACCAATTTGCTTCCGTACCCGGTAAACAAACTACCTCATAGTTTAATGTTAAATGTTAATACTTGTCAGGTGCACTAAGCGACACAAAAAAATCAATTTTAAAACCAAAATCAATCCCTAACCCTATGTCCATCCATTCATAAATTCAGGGAAAATTGATTTGGTTTAACAAATTGTCAAAACTTATCAAAAGTCAACAGCAATCTAAAAGAACTTCAAACTTTCTTAGGAATGAAATTCCCGTAGGACCCGTTGTAGGAAAACGTGGTTCAAATTTTGATCCGTGGTTCAAATATTTTAACTGGCTGATTTTGACGGAATTACTGAGGTTCAACGATGGTTCAAGGTTCAAGTATGCTATGGTCGTCAATTTAATGCCTGAACCATCGTTAAACCTCAGTCCATTCTCCAAAGTCGGTGAGTTAAAATTGCTGAACCACGAGTTAAATATTTGTTCAACTGGCCCTTAACAGAAAATCTTGGTAACTTTACCTTATTTTAAATGGTGTTCTTACACTCAGAAAAAAGACCTAAAATCATGAAAAACAATGTTAAAAAATTATTAGTTGACAAAAGTCGGAACATTTAAAAAAAAAGTGGAAAAATCTAAGAATTCTTTTTCCAATACAGCTTTGTGATAGTTTTCAGAATGTGCTAGCTTAAATAAAACCAAAAACAAACTTATTTACCAAAAAAAAAGAAATAAACTGAAAAGTAAATGACTTGCATTTGTAGGGTTTTATTTTCATATTCAGCCTTATTATGAGTTTCGCCCGGAAAATATTTCACCCGAAAAATTTTTGTTCCCCCGGAATTTTAAAAGCTATTATGAGTTTCGCCTGAACTTCTCTTGGCTTAAAATAAACAAAAAACTTGCGCAAAGCGCACCAGTACCACTTGTTTATCTTTTGTTCACCTCCAAAAGATAAGTGATAGTTTAAAATCTTAATTAAGCTACATTTTGTGCAAAAATAGTACTCACAAAAAAGAGGAATTTTTATTTTTCGGGTGAAACTCACAATAGGCGAAAAGTGAAATGTCAATTTTTCCGGGTGGAATGTTGTTCACGTGAAACTCATAATAACCCTGATTATTTATTTTTAGTTTTTCGGGTCTTGCAGCTGCTTTCTTTGTCATTCTGAAATGCTGGTATACATTTTTATTTTATTCCAAAAAACTCATTTTATTCTTTCTTTACGTAGTAAAGTTTTAAACTTTGTAGATCTTTAATGATGTAAATGGAAAATTAGACAGATTTATGCAGCTTACAACTTAACTACATCTTACGATGATTTTACGCCATTGTATGAATATCCTTATTGTTTCGGCTTGTTTCAATAATGAATAACTATACATCAAGGTTGCCTGGAACTTAATATAAGACAAGATTTCATATTAAGATTGAGCAACTATAAACAATATATTTCTGAACTCAAATTTAGTTTTTTTTTTTTCTTAAAGCATAGTTTACTGTTCCCATGCGAAGAAAAATCAAATCTGTGCACCAAATTGTATAATATTCAAGGCGAAAAATGTTTGCCTTTCCCTAAGCCAGCCATTGATACACTAATTTACCCTTTATTAATAAACTATAGGACTAAAAATGGAAAACAATTATTTTTGGATGCAAAAACCATTTGCATGCAAATAGTGCCTTGAGAAAAATATTTTTTTTTTTTGAAGTGTAAACCCACCATACAAAAAAATATTTTATTCACCACACTTTTTTCGCATGCGAAACAATTGCCGGTTCATTGTTTTGCATGACGTTCCATGACAGCATTACAGCAATGAATCTGTAAACCAATCATGCAAACATGTAATTTTTCATTTCACCGAGAATTAATTTGGCCTGCGAGAATATTTTCAAAGCTTTTTTTTTGTGCACGGGAACTCTAAACCAAGGTTAATTCAAGAATTTGAAGCTTGTTTTTAGATTTTCGTTATTGGATGTCATTTTAAGATCAAGCAAATTAGATTTGAAAATAATTGAAATAAGCCCAAACGTACTGGCTTCCGATTTTTCTCTGAGTGTACAGTCTAAAAAGACTCTTCTTTTAAAAAATAGAGCCTTCCAGTAAACCCGGTAAGCTGCATCAATTTTCGTACACCAAATTGGTTTAGGCTTCCAAATAGGGTTTATCAGTGGCTTTGTCCATTAGAGGTTCCGCTAAAGACTTGTCATTTTTGATGATTTATCGCCAAACAAGCGATTTTAAATTTTATTTATTTTTTCAAAAGAAGTGTATACTTAGCTTAAGCCTTGCCTGCTAACAAATTTTGCATTGCTGTTTGCTGAATGGAGCATCGGAATATTAGATCTGAGCGTTCCCCAAAAATTAAAGTCGATATCTTTCTCATCCATAAAATAATTGACGTACGTCAAACGTCAAACCAAATAACTTTGAGCCTGATTACACGATTTGTATTTTCGGTTGATTCGTGCTTCGTCTACCCTCGTGATTACACGTTTCGTCAAAAAACGAAAAAAAAGGCTATTCGTGATTTTGGCTGACTCTGAACGAAGCGTGTTCGGAGCGTTCTGAATTATTTTTGAAACACACCTGAACCCTAGCTGTCAAATGTTTGTGTGTTCAGCATTTAACTCTGCCTGCACAGTTATTTTATTCTGAATTAATAGAGTGCGCTCTAAACACACTCAGAACATACTAAGAACTAAAAAAGAAATACAAAGTTTTAGCTCTGAACGCTCTTTTCTTTAATTTCTTAAGATTTTGTTTAAATTATTGTTTAAAATATTGTCTAAAATATTGTTTAAAATATTGTTTTATAATAATATAGGTTAAAGTTCTTTCTATGTATGAATTGTTTTTGTTTTTTTTTTAAGTTTTTCCTCATGTAAAAATTACGATTCGGTGACTTTTTGAAGATTTATATTTTGGTGATTTTGCTTTTTAAGCCTGACAACTCTGCTATTTGGGTCGGTGGGGGACTGTCCGTGCCCTTCACCATTTCCAGGCCTCTTAGATATGTACTGTATTTTCAGTTTTTTACTAGGTTGACCTTTAGCTCGTTAAGTTCTTCTATTTTATTTTGAAGAACTAAAACAGAATCTTAAGGGCCAGTTTGTTCACAACTTATCATCTTTAATCAATGATTATTTCGGACAGGTAAATAAATCCGCGAATGTGCTTAGTTACTACAATTTTCGTCAATGAATCAATAGTTTGAGTTGTTAATTATATGGAAATAGCTTATCAGCCAATATTGTTTAATAAGCTCCATTCAAACAGAGCATGTAAAAAACTGATATCAGATGTAACCCAATATGAACAAACTGACCCTTAGTCTTTTTGTGAATATGTATTTCCTTTTCTAAGATTATTTTTTGTTTGTATCCTAAAGTTGTTTGGTATATTATGTACCAAGTTCATTTTGTCTAATATCATTAATATCGATTCATTACCTATACCTGTTTTCACACTCACGTCATATAACAAAAATATAACCTCAAATTTCAAAGCCAATTTACAAAATGTAAAAAATCTATCCTTTCCCCTTCTTAAATTATACATTTTTTCAAGTATAATTTCCCACCACCTAACTAATGAACTCTACTAATATCAAGTTTAGAAATAAAACGAAAATAATTCCCATGAATCATTCATTCTCCATCAATATAATAAGGTTACTCCAATCTCACTGAATATTATAAAAAAAATATAGGAACTCACTAGGTATACAAACGATAGAAAGTCAAAAGTCAAACCAATAAATTTTTGCTAAAATATAGCCACCATTGTCGCCTGGCCAGGCTCCCTAGGTGGCATAAGTTGAAAGACACAATCTGAAGTTTGCAATCTTTTTATGTATTGTGTTGAATGTGTCTCTCAAATTATTACTCTAAAAATGTCCCGCCATTGAAGTTTTGCATGGATACAAAAAAAAAATATTAAAACAATGACAAAAAAATAAAATAAAACAAAAACAAAAAAACAATTGATAGTAAATATAAAATTTTAAACGTTTAAACATAAAATAAAATAATTTATATTTTTTATTATTTCACCACGTTTTTATATTTTTTCTATGTACCTATACTGCTGGCGCTGTGATTGTGCGATTTGGTGTAGTAAATCAATTTTGCAATGGTGACAGTGTTATGACTAATTGACGTTAGAAATAAAAAAAAAAAAAATAAAACACCAGACAACAACTGACGGTAATAAACTTTGCAAATAATAGCACACATACGACACACGAGTATATTATATTAAAACACCTGAATTTAACGTCAACAAAAATCGTGGCAATTCTATATGGTGGAGTTGAACCTTCATGCGAAAATTAGTTTAAATTATCATTATAAACCGCGCGCCGCCGTGCCGCACCGCGGTGATAATTAATGTTTTTTGAAAAAAAAAAAAAAAATAAAAACTCAGAAATTTGACTTAAGGTGAAATTACTTTTATATATTTCTTTCTTAAGTCGTTTTTTGTTTTAGTTTTATGTACATGAAGAGTTGGATATTTCCGATAACTAGATTGTATCTCAGATTGAATTGGGAATGATATTGTATCTTCTTAATCGGCTGCCTTTCACTTTTATGTGAAACCTTTTTAAAATACCTAGTCTACATGTAACATTAACAAATGTCCGATCTCTTATAGATAAATGGGTAAAGATTAGATATTTTTTTTTGATATGCAGTTGCAAAATTTACAATTAAGGTTACCTATACCTTATAGATACGATTTTTTTTTTCTGAACAGATCATGACGTCCATGTGTTTTATATGAGTCAAGTTAAAACTTTTACCCACCTCTTTATTGCAAAAACAATAAATGTGTTTGAACAAGTGAATTCGTGGTGAATTATATATTTTTTTTCATGACGGTTGACATTTGAAGTGTATCAGGGGAACAGATAGAAAGATTGCAGAGGGACTGCGAACTGGAAAGATAATAATTATCAGGTACAAATACAAATGTAAAGGGTGTTTTTTTTTAGAGCAGAGACATTCAATAAAATACAGATATAGAAAAGATAATAATTGTCTGCAATTATTGTATGAAAATAATTTCGGGAATATGGGCACAAGGGCTTGTTCAAACGTAGCTCAATTTGGAAGTCCAATGCTCGACGACTTATTCTCGAGACTCTGTGGCCGTATTTTGACGGTTAAAATATGTTCTGACGTAAGAAATGGCAAAATATACTGAGCACCAATGAGGCCGTCAGTGATATTGTGGCCTAACTGTACTTTTATTAAGGTGGAGCTTATTACGAAAATTGAGTCTGTATGTATTCAACAAAATTTCTGCATTTAAATTTCATGCCATAGTTACAGGACTTTTTGTACATAGGCCAAACCCAAACAAATTAAAAGCTTGAATGCAAGAGTGGTATCTGACTTTAAAATCATTTATAACGGTATTTTGAAGGATTATGAATACAAAATCTAAAACATATTAAGATATTGCGAATAAAAAAATCAAAACTATATTTCTTTATTTCAAAACATAAATGTTTGAAAATACCTGTTTCTTAACCTGTTACTTGTAACTTGTTTCTTATTTAAAATCCACTGAAAATTCCGAAAAAGTCAGTTAAGCAACTCTGCCTCTCGTGGCCTCGAATCTGTCTGTCTGTCAGTTGTCAAATTTACTGTCATTAGGAACAGTGTTGCCTATTTAAAACCAGATCTCTATACGAAAAAACACCCCTTTTTGTTACCCCATAGCCTTGGAGATCAATAACGATTGAAAATTCGACTATTTATGAATGAAGTTCTACAGATGAGCTTAGCAAAGAATTCTAATTGCTTAATTCGATTTGATGATGATGGTTAAATATTTTTCTTATGATGAAAAAGCTGGTGAATCGTTAAATGTTAAAATAAAGTTCGTCCTCCACCTGTCAAACCATTAATTGTCAAATTCTATTGATGGATGGCTACGATGTTGATGCATAAAATAGAAGCTCTAAAAAATCAGAAATTTTTAATTTCTTACTGCTCTGGAAAATTGTAATTTTAGGGCAATTTTTTGACATTTGTATATTTTTAAAACAGGGTGTTTCAAAAATATTTCATTGAAATCGCTCAAGGAACAAAGAAGTTGACATTTTTGTTGAAAATATTTGTGTGTTTTAATTTCTTTGAAATCACTCGAGGAACAACGAAGTTCAGAGGTTTTTGAAATGTTTTGCTTTCGAGACTTTGTCCTTCGATACTTTATCTTGATTAACTTTGGCTTTTCGAAATTTTTTCCTTTCGTAAAATTATATTTTTCTTTGTTATTTGAACGATTCGTGAATGGATCTTCAATAGTTAGGGAACGAACCATATTTTACAAATTCTAGCAGATTTTATAAGATTGTAAAAACGAATTTTACTTTAAGGATCCAAAAACTAAGATTCTACGAACCTTGCAAAAAACATATTTTCTTTGTTTTAGCTCAATCTTAAGGATATTTTTTGAAATGTTAAATCATAAAAAATAAGCAACAATAATAAATTAAGTACATTATGTACGCACAACTATTGAAATAACCGGAAATTCAGGGATACAACGAACAATTGCTTTCAAGGGTGTTATCATTTTACACCTATATTTCTTTGGCACTTGACTATTATAGGCTCAATTCAATGCTCCTGCTATAAACACAAGATGACTCTGGTCACTTTTCAGGATTTTTGATTTTTAGTCCATAAAGCATTGAGCTCATCCTTTTGAATCTGATATTTTTTCATGTTTTCATTTTTGAACTCGCAAACTATGTAAAAAGAACAGACTTTATGTCTAGGTGAAGCTTGTTTTAGTTTGACAGAACTTCGCTTTTATGAAATTAGTTTTAGTTAAACGGAGTCGACTGCTTACTGAAAAATTATGTACCGAATAGGACTATTGACTACTTTTCTCAAATTGTTGTGTAACAACTACTCGTTCTGGATAAGCTTAGACAAAAATTCAAATGGGAAATTCTAGGGAATTACATAAAAATGCTCTGCATCAAATTTGAATTAAATGTGTCCACCCGTGTAAGCTCTGCCTCGATGAACAGTGAACGTATACTGACGCAAAGACGTATACACGTATAGGTAGACCCAAAGACGTCATCATCATCATCATCAAGTCCTGTAACCCCGGTTGGGGCATAGGGCGCCAACAAATCGTTTCCATCCTTCTCGGTCTGCAGATAGATATTTTAACTGTGGCCACGTCTTTCTCTGGGAGTCTGCTTCTGCTAGAACTGTTGATTTCCATGTTGTTCTTGGTCTTCCAACCCGCCGTGCACCCTGAGGATTCCATTCAAATGACTGCTTTGCAATTTCATCGTTTGGTTTCCTCAGTGTGTGACCAATCCATTGCCATTTACGCTTTCTTATGTCAACGTCCAGCCGCTCCTGGCTTGTCCTGCGCCACAATTCCTCGTTTGATATAATTTGTGGCCAGCGAATTTTTAAAATATGGCGTAGACAACGGTTCACAAAAGCCTGCAATTTCTTTGAGATGGTAGTCGTGACTTTCCAGGTTTCGCAAGCATATAACAGCACGGATTTGACATTGGATTCGAAGAATCTCAACTTTGTGCGCAAGGAGATTTGACATGAGTTCCAAATTTGGGAGAGAGAACCGAAGGCTGCGCGAGCTTTATTTATTCTACTTTGAACGTCCAGATCAGTACCACCATTTGCTGAAACAATACTTCCAAGGTAGTTAAATTGTTCAACCTCTTCAACTGGCGTCTCCTGTATTAAAATACGCTGATGTGTGGAGCGGCCTGTGAGCATTATTTTTGTCTTTTTGCTATTTATTTTAAGACCACTCGCTTCTCCTTTTAACTTCAGAGCTTGACACATTCCGTTCAGCCCGCTGATGTTATTTGCCAAGAGACATATATCATCGGCATAGTCTAAGTGGCTAAGCCTTTCAAACGGTCTCCATTGAATGCCCTGCCTCTCTGATGTTCCAACGCTGGCCGTCAAGACATCGTCAATCGCCAGTAGAAAGAGAATTGGCGATAGAACATCTCCCTGTCTCACACCCTGCCGCACTTCGAAAGAGTCGGATAGCTGCCCATTGTGTAAAACAAAGCATCTTGCGTTGTTATAGGACTCTCTTATAATGGCAACAATTTTTGGGGGAATTCCTCTACCAAGAAGTGATCTCCATATACATTCACGGTTGACTCGGTCAAAGGCCTTCTCAAAATCCACGAACATGAGGTAAAGCGGTGATTGAAACTCCGCAGACTGCTCAAGAACAATACGCAGAGTGTTGATAAGGTCGACACAAGACCGCCCACTGCGGAAACCAGCTTGATGCCTCTTGAGTGTAGACTCGATTCTAACCTTTATCCGCTCCAGAATGATGGTTGCCATTAATTTTGGAAAAACGGACAAAACTGTAATACCTCGCCAATTGTTGCAATTCTTAAGATCACCTTTCTTTGGCAACTTAACAATTACACCATCCTTCCAGTCGCTGGGATAGATTTCATTTTCCCACACAGCTTGTATCAAGGGGTGTAGAATACTAGCCGTTCTAACAGGGTCAGCTTTCAGGAACTCGGCTGGTATACCATCAAGTCCAGCTGCTTTGTTGTTTTTGAGAAGATTTATCGAAGATTGAATTTCCAGTACTGTAGGGGGCTCGATGTCAATACCCCTATATGATCTACGCATCTCGTTAAGCTGGGGCACTTCAGCACTCTGCTCGACAGAATCCTCATTAAGCAAGGCACAAAAGTGCTCCTTCCACCTGCGCAGCTGATCCTCGATTGATACCAAAAGTGTACCATCCACATCCATTACAGGATGATTGGTGTTGGTTTTCTTCCCGACAACTTCCTTGGATATTTGGTACAATTCCCTCATGTTTCCTCTTCTTGCAGCGTTTTCCGCATTTTCTGCGAGACCGTCTAACCTCACCCTCTTGTCTCGTCTCACACAGCGATAGACCGTCTTATGTGCTAAGCGATACTCTCTTCGCAATTCAGCCTTTCGTTGAGCATCTGCTTCGGCATTTATTTGCATCTTCAACGATTTGCGAAGCTCGATTTTATCCCAGGTGTCTTGGGATATCCAAGACCCAAAGACGTACAGACGCAAAAACAATTAGATCGGTTTACGTCATGAAATTAAATCCCTTTTTTAGACTTCTCCGTCAACGCAATGTTAGATTTGAACTAAACCTCGAAATTTTTGTTTGACGGAAACCGATACTTGCCCAAGAGCAATACAAAATCTCTTTTCCTACATCGTATGGCTAGAAACTCACTTTCTGAAAATTGTTTTGGTTTTTTCTTGCGCATTTCTCTAATCCTCATACATTCTTTGCCTTTAAAGTCCAAACTTTTGGCATAAAACTAAAACAGGTGGCTTAAGTAGTATGTTGCGCTTAATTATTGATAGCATCTTGCATGGAAATTTAAAAATCGAATATTTGTTGATTGAGAGTTTCTATTTTTCATGGACTGCTTCATAAGAGTCTTGATTCAAATTTTTTTTAAAAAAGCTTGAAACTTAAAAACCTTTTTTCTTTTTGGAAATCTAATAAATATTCATTGACACATTTTATTTGCCTATAAGGCCAAGAGCAATAAGTTTTTGACATATGTTCGGCCCTATTTTCAGAATTCCCTCGTGACTTATGGTTTTTCTTGATATTAGAAAGCCTTTTGAAATTGTTGATATTTGTATAACACAAAGCAATTTGATTAACTGCAGAATATTTTCTACAAGTTTCAGGTTAAAACTCAAGTTTTCGAACTTGGATTTGTTCGAAAATCAAATCAAATTTGTCTATACCAAAATAGGTATATACAGGCATTTCCGAAAAATAAACTATCACCAACTCACCTCCTAGCCTGATAATGTAGTCAATGACACTTCCAATAAATTTCATGCCAAACACTCAAGTATCAGATAATTGAATCGCACTAATAAAGACTTAAAGGTATTTGCGCGGTATTTTCAGCAGCTTAAAAATGACTAACTATCTGACTACCAACTAAATTACTACCAATCTATAAAATTCCATTTGATTAAAATTGAACAAACCGAAATCATATCATTCGACATGACATATGCTGCCGATAACATGCCTCCGATAGTCAGCACGCCACTTAAGCGATCGTCTAACAACACATTCGCTCGCCGACTGTCGCGTCGCCGGCTAACAACAACAACAAAAACAACAACAAGCACAGATTGTTGTCAATTTGGAGGCACATTCCATGTCAGTCGCGCTCCGATAGAGACAGAAACCGACCACAGTTCCAATTGACATAATAGCCTGGCCATGTACACCCAACCATTCTTTGATTGTCAAGCTCTTTGGTTGGAACGTAAATATTCACCGATTCACCGATCGCTAAACCCTGATCAGATGGCCGATTCAAGTATCTGAATTTGTCTCACAAAAAGACAAAACGAAAAAAAAAATGAAATGGAAGAGCGAGGTGAGCCCCCCAATAAATCTCTTCCCATTGAAATCAGTCAACTGAACTGGAGGCCCATGTGGGCTTTTTGCAGAACCCGAACCGGCTTGCGCGACACTCAAACTTATGGCACTGATCGGCTACTAAAGATTTCACCAAAGCAGCGAGGTAAAATAAAACCGCACACTCACAGAATTTCCATCATCATGAGCAAAAAGAATCCCTTGAATGAAATTTCTGTCATGCGGATGAGAGGTACCAGGCTTATACTAGTACTTTCCTACCTCTATATTGCAGCTAAAAAGGGCCACCAGTTGTCGTAATTATGCCTCGAAACCTGGGCTTCTGCGATTGTTGTCTGATGTGCTGTTGGTTGCTGGATGATGTTCCCAAACTCCAGGTGCAGCTTACAACAAGAGTAATAACAGCCGAAGCAATTGCTTCGGTACATGCATACCTTTCCTCCGTTTTGGCCTGACATCATCGTCATCATCCATCCTGTTGTTGTTGGAGCTATTACATTGGGACAGGGATCGCATATGAATCCGGGAGGACGACGACACACGGCAAAGGAAGTGAAATGCAATTCAGCGCAAGAAAACGAAGAGGAATCAATGAAAAAACACAAAACCGCAACGTTGTGTTATTTAATACCTCCTCTGTGCCATTGGAATTCCATCGCACTCTTATAATATTGGTGTAGGTAAACCTTCTCTCACTCTTTTGACAGTGAAGTGACCCTAGGGAAGGACTCCCAACCCAACTTCAAAAATTCAGGTTAGGGTGAAGTATAGAGAACGATGAAATAAGAAAGAAATTGATGAACTTCAGTGAGATTTCATATTATGTACGAGTGTGTATGTAGGTACGAATGGGAACGAAAAAGAAGATTTTTTTTTATTAGGTCAACGGACTTTTATGTTGAAACGGATGTGGAATGTCTTTGCCAGGTCAGTCAGAGATACGTTTCCTTTCTTCTTTTAGTTTTTTTGTTGTTTTTTTTTCTTTGCTTTTCAAAAGATCCTTTGGGAATGAATTTATATTTACGGTTTGTCGGATTTTTGAAGTGAAAAATTGCCAAAGGTATTTTAATTGTAAAACATTACACACAAATTGGAACATTTCTTTAAGTAAGCAGGCGCCTCCCGTTTTAACGGAATTTGAAGTAACTAAAAAGTAAAAGAACGAAAGCATGGGAATGCTCATTTTTCTGTTTTTTTCGCAAAATGTTGGATAATTTCGAATTTCCTGTGAATTAATTTGATTTAATTAAAATAGTTTTAAGGCTTGCTTAAACTTAGGACTTTGGATTTACGTTTTTCCTCCGGTGATAGTTTTTCAAATTTCAAATTCTTTTCCGGATATTACCTTAAAGGATTTAGCACTTGAAAAGTTTTGTTCATTATAATAAAGGGACTACAAAAGTCAGCTAAATTGTATCCAACAAATATTTTAAAGGTGATCTGCAGGAGCCAATCAATAGTTTCACTTAAAAATTGGTTAGAAGCACTTAGGTGATTAACCACTTAGAGGGACATATCAAAGACATATAGGCTAATAATTTTAGTAACACGCCATCTTGTACTGTTTCTAAAAATATATTTGAGCTTCCAGAATCTGAGACTCCTTCCTGACAGTTCTGAGCCAAATTTCCCTTTGGTCTCAGTTCTTCTGCCATCGCCCATCCCATTTCGTTTTCGGCGTAGAGTTTTCTCAATGCGCCTCACTGTAAAGTTCGACCAATCTACTGCAACTTCCGGCTGCGTATAATGATTTTGGGAGGTTTTTGAAATGTTCTTCAATTAAGTTCTTGGATATAGTTTTTGACTTGGGGATGTAGTTTTCGACTTGGGGATGTAGTTTTCGACTTGGGGATGTTTCGAAGAAATTTATTTACAAAATGGTGGATCCTTTTTGGTAAAGCGGTAGTCAATTTCCTTATACCAAAAACAACCATATTTGGCAGCTTATTTTCTACTTGTAAACGTTGCTCTTCCAACTCATACCAGAAGCAGCTTTTGGTCTTTCAATTCGACAGTTAACATCCTTATCTGTGCCTCCACCTTCTTTATGACAATACTTAATAGGTACAGAAAGCTTTAAACTGGTTCTTCTAGCTGTCCTTCAACGTTTACTAAAGACAGTGTTTCCAGAAATGTTGAAGAACTTCGTTTTTTTCAAGAGCTGATCCAACTCTTTCGAGATGACTAGAAAAAGTCCAACTTCTACAAGATCTTGGGAAGGAAAATCAGTTAAAAACCAAGTTTTTTTTTCCATGAATCTGCGATAGATGCTGAGAACAAAATCTAACGCAGAACATCAAACGCACAGTGAAATATTTTTTTTCTTGATTCCGTTACTTCCGTTGCAAGTCTTCTTTTTAAAACATGCAAATCATTAGCCATCCGATGCATTGTCCTGTATTATCGTATTTTAATTTTTTTGTATGCTTTTATGTATCTAACCAACAACAAAGACCTCATCAATTCTGTTGTTTTTTCTTCACATTTTAAAGCGCAAAATGAGATTGTCCGTTAATTTCCTCAGGGCTACCGTTCGTTCACAAGTTAAGCTCAAGGCAATTAGTTAACCAAGTATCTTTTTTACAAGTTTCTTACCTGAAAAAAAAAATGTACAAAATACAAATAGGTACTCACAGAAATTAAACGAAGATGAGAAACAAAACAACAATTTCACACGACACAGAGAGACCACCACCATTGCTCGATAAGAATCAGTAAATACACAGAAAAAATTTAAGACAACCGAAGCAGGAGCGAAACAACACCATCTCCCCGGGACAATACAACACCTGGGAATGATTTTCATCACCTGCAAAAAAAAAAGCAAGTGCTATGGAATAAAGGTAAAAACATCAACAACAACAACGAATTAAATGGTGTGAAAACCGCAAAAAACGATTAGAATCACAACACCTAACACTACAACACTATACATGAGCTGAGCCAGGCAGTAGATATGTAGCAGCAGTAAGCAAGGAGCATTAAAAGAAAAACCAAACGTTGGTAATTACATTTCAGGAAGTCAACCAGCCATATCCCAGCCTTATACCTACTTGCACTTCTAGTAGAGGGTATATATGGTTGAACTTTAATTGCTCCAAAACAACCGGGACTTTTCTAGGAAGAATAAAAGAAACCATCATCACCATCTCATGATGGTTCACATCAAAATCAGAACATAGTTTTTGTTAAGTTTTTTTTTTTAATGGCATTTTAACACGCTTTCATAATTACTCTTAAGGATTCCAAAAGTTCGAAAAAAAGAGAGGTGAACTGGTGTAGTAGTTTAGAGGACATTAAGAATTAATTGGCCTGTATGCTAAGCACATTTAACTAACAGGACCTGAACTCTACGGATAAATAAAATAAAATGTTTGTATAGACCAAGAGCTACAAAACGTTGTATTTTCTTACCTCATTTCGAAGCCAGATTGTCTTACACTCTGATGGTTTCCGTTTCCGTAATGAGGTCTTCATTTTTAGCCTGGAAAGTGTTAAAAAAAAACGATTGTAATTTGTATTTAATTGTAAGGACAATTTATGTAAATATGTAGTTTAAAAAAAAGTTATTTTTGAACTTAATTTTTGTAAGAACAAAAATTTACCAAATAAGTTTGCTCGTTTACTTGCAAAAATTTTCCAAAGTTTGCGAACTCAATAAGTTTAAGAAAAAAAATAAATTGTAAAATTTGGTATAGGTTATAGGTAGAAGGGCTGACAGTTGATCTTCTTACCGTTAGATCTATGTAGATCCGTTGGGTTGTGATACCCTAGGAAGTTGTATTCCACTTAATGTAAACCTGTGATGAAGTTCAGAAGGCAATAAGCCGAAGTTCTAGAAAGGTCCTCTGACTCGCCATAGAAATGACTCCCTAGGTGTTTCTTTCTTAAATGACAGGACAGTGACAAAGGAAGTGTGAGGTATCCTCATGTGCTTCTTCATTGTTGCACCCTTTTCAAAGGTCATCGGTACTTAGCCCCATTGTCTTTTTTTGGTATCTCAGTAGGTTGTGTCCGGTGATTATGCTGACAAAGAAACGATGATGTATCTTGTTCATTTGCATAATTTTGTCTGTCCTCTGCTTATTGAAACTTGGCCATAACTTTCTAGTTGTGCCTCAAGTTTCTAGCAGGTTTTATCTCTCATTGGTTTTTTCTAATAATTTGTTACCAATATCCTGTTTGATGCTACAGGTTTGTACTCTAATATGTGGTTCGGCTTAACTTGGATCAAGCGACGATACCGTTCTTGCCAGCTCATACTGCCCATAATCTCGTAAAGGGCCTAACTACAATTTTCATACTTCTGGGTTATAAGGGAAAAAAATACATTTCTGTTGAAATATAACGTGATCCTGTGACACAATCAATACTTCAATGAGGAAAAAAGGTTGCGGCGATCAATTTTTTTACAAAAAACCTTTGATTGCTGACTGCAATCGGAATTTTTTTTTAGATAGGGCCTTTACGAGATTATGGGCAGATCCAGCTCTTTCGTTTTCCTGTACATCACTGTGACCAAGAACCCAGCAGAGTCTCATGTTTTGCTGCATGCCAAGAACACTAACGTCTTTGTGACAGCAAGTTACAAGCTTCGAGTGTATCTCGGTGGCAGAAATTGCTTTTATTGCTGCTTGGCTATCATTAAAGAGTGTGATATCAGCTCGTGGCCACCATTGATATTTGCTTAGCTGCTTCGGTCACTGCCAAGCCCTTAGCTTGGAAGACGCTGCAAAAGTCTGGAGGTCTGAAAGAGCTCGCTAGTCCCAGAGTTTCCGAGAAAATTCTTGCACCAACTCCAGTGTTTATCTTAGATCCCTTAGCAAAGACAGACAGATGGGGAGTTATCTAGTCTGTGCCAACAGTCCCGCTGTGTACCTACGCATGCTAATCTTTGAACTTTTGCCAAAGTTTTCAGGTTTGTTATGCTTTCTCAGTCGCGTTCCACCAAACTAGATTACCGTAGGTTAGTATCGGTCTAACTATTGCCGTGTACATCCACCTGATAATTTTTGGGTTCGATCCCCAGGCTTTTCCAACAATCCTGTTGTAGGAATAGAACGCGACCATAGTTTTCTTTGCTCTTTCTTCAGTGTTGAGACTCCAGTTCAGTTTCTTATCTGGTATCACACTAAGGTATCTGGCCTTTTCCGAGATTTTGAGTGGAGTCCCTACGATTAATGGTACTCTTAAAAAAAAATTTGATATAAATTAGCACTTTTTGGCAGTACCTACGCGAACAGAGAAAATATTTTTTTTTTCAACTTAATATATTTAAGTGTTATTTTTGGCTCGAGATCTTAATACTCTTAATAGTTTCTTTGAGTTTTAAAAAACCAGATGCCTTTAATTGTTTTAGTTTTTGAAAAAAAACCTTGAAAGCACAAGACTGAAAAAAAGTTAGCATCAGTTGCTATTTTGTGATTAATTTCATGTGACACCTATTTAAGTGTGTTTTTTGGTTGTTTTTTCACTCTCTGTCACTATTATTTTTTGTCTAATTTTGAGATTTGGAAATATGTATGGTCATAACTTACCCAACCCAATACTGTAGAATTAACTTTTCATAACAAAACAGAATGTTTGCAAATTTTGGTCGTAAGAACCATTTTTAATTTCCTTTTATGACAGTTTCTTGTTTTTTTTTGTCCGTGGTTAGGTATTAAACCTTCGAAGGCTCTAAGAGGACCGAAAAACGTGTGCTCCTAGGTGTGTGAGATTCTTACTGCACTCAAAGCACCTCCAACTTCTGATTGCAACTAGGATGAAACTTATCTACAATTTATGTTAATTAGGTTAATTAACGTGTCGTAGGTAACTTTCCGATGAAAGTTCCGGCTTATTCCGCTATTCGAAAGCGGGTTTCCTTTCACCGCACAAAGTCAGAAGGTTTAGTTCTTTGCAGGTGGGGTACTCAATTCGATTCGTCAAGAATGTCAGTACACAATCGTTAAATAGGCGTGTTCTAAAGGCGCAGTATCATCAGCAAACGTGGCTTTAATATTGTCTTCTGTTTGAGGTATATCGCGTTAAAATAAATGGTAAAGAACTGGACCTAGTACACTTCCTTGTGGTACCCCAGCTGGTTCTGTTTTCTGTTTTTATAAACTTATTAAGGCAGAATTTGTCTTAATTTGAATTTGAGGCCTTCGTGACACACTTTGTCAAACGTTTGCCACACAACTAAAAAAACAGTCGAACAAATTTTCTTATCTCCAAAAGCTCTCTCGATTACATTAATCATTAAATTCTTTCTCCTAAATCTGATATGATGTAGAGGCATTAATAGTTTCTCTTCTATTATTAGCCTATTGAATAGACCGGAAAATGAGAGGTATAAAGGAACAATTACGTGCAAGGGTTTTTATTACTGAATATGTTTGTTTGGCCCATAAGCATGCTTAAAACCAAAAATGCTACTAAATTCACCTATGCGTTTCTGAGAGAATGGTCACACTGGCCACTTTTCAGTATTTTTGGTATAACTCGAAAACTAAGCTGAATTTGACAATTTTACATATAATACTTTTTGTTCAAAATTAAATTTTCTATTGGAATGGATAGTTCAAAAAATTTTACGAACAAATTTAAGCAGGAAAAGTTAACAAAAACCAACTTAAAAAAAATCAAAAAATCAAGGATATCTAAATTTTTTAATAAATTGTGCATAACTTTTTTTGGAGCAAAGATAGGGTCAAGACATGCATAACCAAAACAAAGTAGAGACTAAAGGCCTTAATATGGCATGTTCAAAAATTAATATTTGTTCAAAATTGACGGAGATACCCCCATTCAAACCTTATCATTTCTTATAATTTTTCTCAGTTTTGGCCCGAAAGTCCCTTTTTCGGTACAATTTGGCAAATTTCACATTCGTAAAAATGTTCGAAATCAAAATTTTTGATTTAATATGACATTAGAACTATAGAGAATTTATAAAAAGGATGTAAGTTCGCAATTTCGTTTTTCGGCTGTTTTTAAATGCGTTCAGACCTACAGACCGAACGGCTGGTCCGATTAACATAAGATTTGAAACTAGGTGCTAAGAACGTTAAATTTGTCATAAAGTACCAAAAAATAGGCTTTCGGGCAAAAAGTGCGGAAAATGATAAGAAATGGTAAAGTTTGAATGGTTATATCTCTGTCAATTTTTAAATAATATGGCTTTTTTAACATGTCATATTAAAGCCGTAAGACTCCAATTTACTTTGTTTATGAACATCTTGAGCGTATCTTTGCTCTGAAAAAAGTTATGCGCAACTTAGAAAAAAATTTAAAAATCTTAGATTTTTCGATTTTTTTTATGTTGGTTTTGTAACTTTTCCTGCTTAAATTTTTTCGTAAAATTTTTTGAACTATCCATTCCAATAGAAAATTTAATTTTGAACAAAAAGTATTATACGTAAAATTTTCAAATTCGGCTTAGTTTTCGAGTTATACCAAAAATACTGAAAAGTGGCCAGTTTGACCATTCTCTCAGAAACGCATGGGTGAATTTAGTAGCATTTTTGGTTTTAAACATGCTTATGGGCCAAACAAACATATTCAATAATAAAAACCCTTGCACGTAATTGTTCCTTTTTAGAAGGTCTATTCAATAGGCTATATAAGCTGTAAGGCGCAGAAGTAATAATCTCTCAAAAACTGTTCAGATTACTGGAAGAAGCGAAATGGGCCTGTAAGAATTTTTTCATATGATGGTTTACAAGGGTTCATAACCATTATAACTTCCAAAAAAGCCGAAGGACCGGCTTGACTGATTTCAATAACATTTGCAACGCAGAAGTTTATTATTAATAAGTTTAATCAAATCAAAATATTTAAAAGAAAAAACAATTTCTGTAATTTTTTTTTAATTCAGTGTTTCGAAAAGTGGGTTTATGATTTTTTTAAAGAAGAAGATTTAAAATTTTCATTCAAAAGTCCTTTTAATTTAATTTAATTTAATTTATTAAAATTATTTAAAACCATAAGTTGAAATGTTTTCCTAAAAATTCATATATTTATTAAATAAGATCAAGTACGTGCGACCCAGTCGTGCTTTATATTTTAATTTTTTGATTTAAAAAACAACCAAAATGTTCTCTCAAAGTTGGAAATGCATCAGTCTTGCTCGTATAGCCTACACAATGAGGTGTAGTTTATAGCATATAGGTATCACGGAAAAAGTACACCATAGAATTCCAAACAACTGTACTCCCACTTCCCACACCCCACTCTTGTCAAATTGCATTTGGCCCGGGTCCTTTTCAATGAACTAGTTATTTTTGGGAACTCGCTACGAGTACCAGGAGTTCAGCAAAATTAGAAAACAGCATCCCATAGTATTTTAGAATTTCAAACAACATCCCATAGTGTTTTAGATGTGAGGTACTATATGTATTTTGTGTACGAAAATGATGTTTGGCGTATAACACAACGGTGCAGATACATCTATGTCTTTCTACATCTAGTTTTTGGCTTTCAATTCTCAAAGTGAAAATTTAATTTTACTTTTATAGATTTTCAAAGTTACAGGGTGTTCAATAGATTTTCGTTCAAAAAATTAAAATATTCAATACCAAAATTGAATTTGTTCGTTGATCGAATATCGACCAAAATCGTTTATCGAAAGCAACTGATACTTTTGTAATAAGGGCTTATACTTAATCGCTTAAGCACTCGTCCAACTTTAAAAGCAGCAAAACATTAATTTTTCACTTAAAAGTATACTTTATCTGAATAGTTGACAAAAGCCACCACAAAAAAAAAGTTATCACAATGTTTTCGGAACTTTGTTTAATCTTTTGAAAATGTTAAGTTCTAAAAAAAAAAACATTAAAATGCGAGCCAATCCATTCGAAAAGCTCGATGATCTTAAATTTAAGTTCAACATTTCAACATAACCAAATTGTGTTTGTTTTTAGAAACGGGGATATAAATTTCTTCTTCACCCAAAATAAACAGGGTTTCCATCTCCGGAAAAGACCAGACCCGAGTATTTTCTAAATCCTTATTCCGACAGTACCACAAAACCGGTTTTTCACTTATTTTTCAGTGGCAAACAAAAGAAATACAGCTGGTACTGGGGCCCTTCGGGCAAGTTTTTTATTTATAAAAAAAAATAAAATGTAATAAAAATCAATAGAGTCCATTTCGGGAAAAGTAAGGTTTTCCGTAAACGTTTCCAAGACAGGCGTCACCGTTAATTTCAGGTCTTCAAAAAAAATTTGAGTATCGTCCAGTCATTTGAGCTTTTTGCTTCGAAAAATATGGCGGATTATAGTAGATAACATCCGCATGACATTCTTAGGAAACTTTTAAAAGTCCTCATCGATATGAGCGCCGCTAACAATTAAACGGGGGTCAGAGGCGCCCCTAAACGTTTTTTAAGGAATATTTCCCGAACGGTAACTCTTACAGAAAAAATTTCAGACTGGATTGTTGCTTAGAAAATTTCCTACACAAACTGTTGAGAAGCTTTTTTTTCATAAGAGTAACCGTTTTCGAAATAATTCAATCGGTAGAGTAACGAATTTTATGTTTCTGTATAAAATTTACTCTTTTATACACCACCTTTGAGGTTGGGCACAAGATAAGTTTTCCTTGCGTGGTATCTCCCAGGAAATTTTGAAAACAGTTCTAGAAAATATATACGGGTCAATATTTCAAAATATTAATATTTCAGTCTCCTTCATTTTTGGACCGAAGTACAAAATTTTACTATAAGTTTGTTAATTGGATGGCTTGAAACAAACGGGCTCTAATATTCGCTCTAGAAAAAAAAAAAGTTAAAAAAATAACCATACCCGCTCTCTCCATTTAAACACCCAAAATGTCATTCCCCTGACGTGTCCCCAGGCCTACTTACCACACTGCCTGAATTTTAGCAACGAAACTAAAAACGATACAACAAATTTAATGATGTAGTCTTTTTAGTAATATATGCATTCTAACTAAAAAATATTTAAATGATTTTTAGTTGCTTTATTTTTTTAAATAGGAGCTATTAAGTAAGTGTCCCCCATAAATTGATCATTTCTATCCCACAAATGGAAATTAAAAAAAAAATATATAGGCTCAAAATAGAAAACTGATTTTTTTGTTGTTTAACGGTACCGAATTGCTCTTTATGAAAATTGAAGTAAAAGTTTCAAAAAAACGTTGTTGTCTTTTTTATTTCAAGTTAAGGCAACGATTTTGTTTTTCGTCAAGCGAAACTGTCATTCCTCTAACGCGTGTTTTTTACTAAACCTTGTGGTATAAAAATTTTACAAGCTTACTTGTCTGTTTCTTTTACAAGGACCTACATGATAAATAATATAAAACACCTAATTTTCTTACAACTTCGAGATAATTCTCATAAAACACCCTTCGCAGTCATTCCCCTAACATCATTTTTTGTGTCATTCCCCTGACTTTCAAGTTTTCATTATAATGATTGATTGAGTTTTAGAACTTCTGGAAGGATCAATAACATTGCATTTAAACATATTTTCAGTATTTTTAGTTGTTTTCAATTTTTAAACATTTTCTCGTTCAAAATATCATAAAATAATGTAATTATTGCTAAAAAATGTCTACTCTCGCAAAAACCTTGAACCACAAGAGCAAGTTCGTGCGACATAGTCGTGGATACTAATTTTAATGGTAGTATTTGTTCTCTTTTTTCTTAATCCTCCTGAAACCATCCGCAAGATTAAATATCTATCAAATCACCGGAGTTAATATACATTTTTGTCATTCCCCTGTACAAATGTCATTTCCCTGACTTAAAAAACCGTTAGAATTAATCAGATACTATGACCCCTTGTTTTAAAGTGGTTATTAAAGAGTTATTAAGAGATATAATTGTTATTCTAGCAAAATAGGTTGTTTTGAGCAAGGGTCCAATTTGGATTGAAAAATATTAATGTTTTGAAATATTGACCCATACAGGGATTTATCTAAAGTTTTTGTGAAAGTTCCCCATCGATTCGGGCTCCACTTCATTTATCATACGGGGTCGAAGGTACATATAAAATGTGACAAAGAGCTAGAGCGTATAGGGTGGGTTCAGAAAAGAAAAAAATCGTATGGGAGGGAGGGTTCTATGTATTCTCCCCCGTTTAGCCAGGAGGGGTCTTTGAACCCCCGTAAAATTGTTAGCGGTGCTCATAACGATGGGGACTTCTTAAAATTTCCCTAGAATGCCATTGGGATGCTTTGTACCAAAATCCAGCTCTCTACTATTTGTTCCGTAATTTTGCTGATTTTAAGGCTAATATGACTGGACTTGTTGCTAATTTTGCTCTTAATTGAAAAGAAAGGGATGGGTACCTGTACCTAGCTCGTATTCAGTTGTGTATTGGGCATCTTAATCAATTCATCATCACTAGAGGATTCAATTTCGAACCCTTTAGCCCTATACAATTTACATCGTATTATCTAATTATAATAATCTGTAATTAATTTCTCTTCATGAACACTATGCCTGTTTGTTTCCGGAAATAGTGAAATCATGTTCAATGTTCTAACTCTATCATCATTTAATTATATCGCTGAAACATTATCAATTGATGAGTGAGATCGATCAAGTACGAACAAAAAATGACTTGAGCGTGATGCAAATGACAATGTTTAATTTTTGTTGTTCTCAATTCTTCTATATAAACTCTGATTATATATTTTTTTTGTTTTGATCAAGTCATCTCAGCCTGTAAACATCAATTTACCAAATCTATAGGTTATGTCACGTTATAACAATCTATAAAACGTGATCGTGCACCAAGACAAAAAAAAAAAAATCTAAATTATAACTCATCCCGCTGACTAACAAAAAACAAACAAACAATGCGAAATATCAAACAAAATCCAATTTACAAGTAAAATAATTTTATTTATCCAACCGTAACGAGAAAACAAAAAATATTACGCAATGTTGGCAGCAAAAAAATAAAAAAAAGAAGAACATAAGGAAGCTCAGCCAAAATGTCCAAATATGGCAAAAACAGGTCCTTTTTCGGACTATTGAACACATGACGCTTAACAAAAAAAAAACAACAAAAAAAAGATAAAAATAAGAGGAACAGAATGCATTCCCACTTGCATCCTGTGTAAAACAAAAGAGCAACAAAGCGAACAAGAATGAGGTCAGTAATCAAACACATTTAACTTTATTCCTTTTTTTTGTTGTTGAGATTATTTTTTGCCCTAACTTTATCCAAAATACAGAAAATAAAAATTCAATCGAAGAAGAAAACAACAACAAAAAAAAGGGAAAGGTGTGTAAGAAATGATTAAAACAATCGGCAACAATGATTTCAGAGTTTTGTAGCAACAAAAGAACGCAATCCATAAAATGCTACCAAAAACACATGTGAACATTAAACACACATGAAAACGTAGGATGGATGGATGAAAACAAAAAAAACAAATCCAATAAGAAGCCAAGTGAATGTTTTAACAAAACACGAGCAAAAAAAAAGAAACACAAAATAAACCCTCAGAACAAGAAACAAAAGTGTAAAAACAAGTTTTTTGCTTTCACCCTCTCTTTGCCTCTTAAAATTCTGAAAACGAAGTGCCGCAGGGTTCACATAAAAGGCCAATAATTTTATTTTTTATTTCATTTCTGTTTCGTTTCTTTTTCGATTTGTGTCTTATTTTTTGTTTGCTGCTGCTGCTGCTGCCTACACTGGCCATTTTGGCACACACCTTACCAGTTCTAAAGATGGCCTTATGATGATGATGATGATGATGGCGACGTGGATGCTCAGCTTAGGTACATACATGCTGGATGTGACCATTGAATATTAATGGCAATGTTCATCATCGCCTTTTCTGTGTGGAATATGAGTGGATTTTAAATGTTAATGTTTTATCAGGCCAAGGTTAGGAAATGAAGGAAATATTGGATTTTGAATTCAATTCTCTTTTAGTAATAGAGAACTCAGGGAGACAAATTTAATGCCACCAAAAATCAAGTTGAGGGAAAGTGGCATCACTAACACTCAAATATCGTCTTCATCTGTTCTCTTCTGACTAAGGTAAGAAAAGCAGTGATCACTCTTTCTAAACAATCAAAAGAACTGCAGACAATTGAAAGACAAGTCAGTACTAAATATTCAAAGCCTTAAGTACTAAAAATTTCCTATGGATTCGAACTTATTTTGCTATAGTAGCAAAATATTGATGCAGATATTGAAGGACACTCCCGGTCATTATGTCTCATCATCTGCAGAACGCAACTTTTTTCAACAATTTGTTTTAATTAATTTCGGTCTTTTCTTGAGCCTTTAATGCCTCATCTATCCCAAATCCAGACCTGTAGTCCACGTATGGCCGGGTCCATTGCATCTCTCTTCATCGTCTTCTTACCTTATCCTATGGAGAAAATATGAATTGACAGGTTGCGATTGGGATGGAGAGGTTTCAATTGAGGTACGAAATTGAAATATGACTTAATGATGTCATAATAATGGAACATAATTTGTGCCTTTCTTCTTGTTCATCGCAGGAGTCTTCAGCTCCAATCGACCAACACCAACAAACATGCGGGCCCTGATTAATTTGAAAGAACATAATTTATTATAGTCTTAGCTAAGAGAGAAGGTAGTACAATATGCAAATTACGATATGATATGGCAGAGCCCACGTTATAGTATTTGAGAAAAAAAAATATAAAAAATAAAAAACATTTTGAGGGCAGTCATGGAGTATAGAGTAAAATAAATTGATTTCTTTTTGCTGCCAACATAATATTATGGCAGTGAGTTGGTGGTATTGTTTTCGTCCCAAATGATGATGGTGTCATAGAAGGATAGATTGTATGATGATTGAGGTTTATTATAAAGATGTCAATGAGATGAAATATTTTGCAGGAGAAAAATCTGAAAAGGTTCAGAACTTAAATTGTAAAAGAAAAAAACAGGTTTTTGACATTCCGTGTACATATGGATGATGGCCAAGTAAAACTGGTATTTTATTTCCTTCGTCCATGTAACGTGTCGGCACAGGCACACTCGGTATGATCGTCGAAGAAGAAGTCTAAGAAAAAGAGAGAATTAAGATATGACAGGAATATCAATTGACTTCCTGATGATGGCCAGGATATTATTTATACAGCGATTATATTTTATTGAATTTCTTGAATGAAATTACATCTTATCTTCATTGTATACGAGTATTAGAGGTTCTTAACGCAGTAAATTAACTAAGAAGTATCGTGTGGACATTTAGGTGTTTTTGAGGGAATGTTTATGGCTATAATCGCAAAAACGTGCACAATTTTTAAGATCAAACTCAATTCTTCGATGTAGGGACTATTTCTTTTTAACGTGGTTTGAGTTGAGTTTAATTTTAAATTGTTTTACAGATCACCTTACCACGGAGTAATGATAATAAGTGGACTATAACAATCGTTTTCATTTTGAGTTTATAGTTCTGAAATTTTCTTTTTTTTGGCTTTTTTAATAGCATTCATTTTTTACTAACCGGAATTATTCATCGTCTCGACTGGCTTCTTCAGTTCAAAAATTAAGAAACAAATTTAAGATTTTAACATTTTTAGCTTTTTTTGTATATAATTTAATTTTAATTAAAATAAAATAAAATAAAATAAAATAAAATAAAATTGGTGATTGCGAACTAGTTTGAAGTTCCGGTAGAGGTTCATACAAATTGTACTAACCGAATATCACTTTTAACGATATCGCCTATAACGAATTATCGCTTATGACGAATTATCGCTTATAACGAACAGAAAATAAATATATTAAAAAATATCGAATAATTAAATAAAATTAAGCAGAAGTTGCAAACTTCTTGCATTTCAAATAATAAATTATGTGGATTTCCTTTTTGCTGTTTCTTATAAGTGATTCGCATTCGTATTCGCATTCTACTTTTGAGAGGAACTGGAGCTATCAAATTTTGTATCAAGAATGGTTAAAATTGTTATTTTTTTTGGAAATTAGTTCAAAACGTGGATTTTTACTAAAGAAAAAAAATAACAACATTTTCAAGGCTCGTAGCTGGTGAATTCAATAAAAATTTTACTAAATTATAGAATAAAGTTTATTCACTTTTTAATGAAGAACACAAAATGGAAAATCGTTTATTACGAAACACCGGGTATGTCGAACAAATTCTCCAGACCCCTCAAGTTCCTTCGGTTATATTCGATTTTGACTGTATATTAAATAAATAAAAGAAATAAAATATAAATTTATTCATTAAAATAAATGAATTTAATAAAACAAATAAATAAATAACATAAATATTAAAATTAATTAAAACAGATAAAATAAAAATAAAATAAAATAACTAAAATAAAATTAAAATAAGAAAATATTTCAAATAATTTAAATGAACAAAATAAGTAACCTGAATGAGATAAATTAAATAAATTCATTAGGTATATAAAATAAATTTAAAAATTAGGTTAACTTTAGCTCAACCCGAATATATCAATCTTATATAAATGAAGTATTTGAATGGAGTATTTGATGAGCTTTAAGATTAAAAACTTGAAATTTTTTTTTCTGAAATTTATTGTGTTTTTGAAGAGATGTATCTTTGTCGGAAAATTAAAGAAAATATGTTATGAAAATGGCTTAGCAAAATATTTTTTGGAATACAAAGCGGAGTCATAATAAAAAATGCGTAAACAAAATTTTCCTATCAATTCAAGTCTTGCTACCAGACCTCTGACTTTATATGGAACAATTTTTGTGTACTCTCATCACTGCATTGATTTGAGCAAAAGAATGTTAAACAAAAATGATTTCTTACTATTATGACTAAGCGGTCTGCTGATTAAATAAGAAAAGAAACAATTGTAATAAACAAAAGATATTCGTAAGCATTATTTAGTCATCATTACATTAAAAAAAATTTACTTTTCTCAGAATTTGTAACTTTCTAGTGGAGATTACCCAACAAAAAAGCCCAACGTCGATCAAGTTAAAACATACATATATGGATCCAAAGTGTCAAATTTGCTTGAGACTCGATCAGATTAGGTCTAAAAATTAGTTTAAATACAAAATTTTTGAAAGAATAGCACTAGAATTAATTCCATTCTCAAAAGAGAATTGAGCAAAATTTTTGACTATGCCTAGTTTCTAAATTTGGTACAAATCTCTATTGAATTCACTTTCATGTATATGTAGGTACACATTCAAGCACATATTTTAAGACATTTAAGACATAAACCTGACTTAATTTCCGACTTGCACAGGGCTTTTTTTGAAATTCTGAAATTTGAAACCAAGTTCCGACCTAAATTGTGAGGCCCCTGTTTGAAGTAAAAAATTTAGGCACTATCACTGAATTCAGCATCCCCAAACCATTAGGTGTACCAAGTTTCAATAACTTTCGCCTAGAATTGGCGCGGGAAATGATTTTTGTCGCCGAAAATCGACAAACGGACCACTGTACGGTGGATCTAGTAGTCCATTTATTTGTCAACTGTCAAAATGTCATGTGATTACGTGTTATTTGAGAAACTCTTAAATAGGTCTTTTTAATTGCTGACAGTTTCAATGTTGACAACCTGGGCCTATATTATGAACCTATATTACTAGTGGGCACTGTGGCGAATACTTACTTTTTATTAAGGATACCTATTTGAGTTTTTGCAATTTTAGGAATCAACATTTTTATAACGGTTGTGACCGCTAACTTCCAGCAATCTATTATTATTTTCAGAGAAAAAAGCGGAGTGCTCCGAAAAGTATAATGATTATAAGTATTAAAAAATTTTCACGACTGCCAAATGCTAACATTTCTACCATATTTCAGACATTTATTTCCATAATCGTGCATCATACCAAACAGAGCAAATGACAGAAATAATAACGATTTGTTAGTCGTCCAGCATATGAGTTAAAGATTTGTTGGTTTCTTGCTGCTTTTAATGTTTTCAACTGTCTTATTCAAAATTTACAAAAAAGCTTTTAAATGGTCTTTTTGTATCAACTGGGATTTACAAATTTTATTAAATAAATCCATTGAGTGGTTTAAAGAAGAACCATAAAAATATGCGTTTTTCTCAGCTTGTGAAATATGAGGTTAAGTAAATTAAATTTCAAGGAAGAAGCAAAATAAAAAAAGCGAGAAAATTGCAAAGAAAATAGAAAGTAGTTTATAAACAAAAACCAAAGTATCCCACTTAATCAATGCAATTTGATAATCCACCATCAATACATTGCATCTCATGTCATACTCGAACATTTTAAAATGCAATAAATAACACTTAACTCAACACATAAGCTCTTCGAACTCTCGTGTTCCAAACCAAATCAATTACAAAAGTAAACAATGAACAATTAACAAACAATTTCAAGTAATTTCAAATCCAACAATTTAACCAAACACCACAAGACAGCATGACATCTCCTTCCGACCAATAATACGGGTGGAGGGAAGTAGGAAAGAAAAACATTCAACATTGAAAACACCCAACTACCTACTATCTACGAGTCACCAGCAGCTTTAGGAGTGTGAGTAAATGTCAATAAATTCTCTGCGAGATCGTGATTTTTCGTTCTAGCTCATGGAGGTAAACCAATAAAACTTAAAGACTATGGTTACTCGTATAAACAGCACCAAACCAGTGATGACTCCTAAATGTAACTAATCCAAGAGTGTTCACACGATACTATGTTGGAAAACTTCTCGCCCCAAAAAATGCCAAGAAATAACCATTCACTTCTTTCAAGTCCACAAACAGACAGACAGCATAAGAATCCAAACAAGTGCTTAAGTTTTTTTTTTTGTTTTTGTTCTGTTTTGGATTGTGGGTGCTCCCTCAAAAATAGAGTGAATAACAATCCCGCACTGATTGTACTTTTTGCTTACGCGAGGAGTATTTATTATATTTTGAGCTAGAGATCTGACTTTCTCAAGCCCCCGTCGGTCGTGGAGTGTTTGGTGTATATGTTTGCCTTTTGATTCCCTTTTAATTTTCTATGCACAATACCAAGTTGTGTTACAAATTACGATACGCGCCAAGACTCCACCATATAACATCCACGACGAAGTAGAAATTCGTGTTCCAATCAATTGAAGGAGGGCTTGGCATTTGTTTGAACACAAAAGGTAGGCCCCTCTTTCTCTCTCTCAAGAACATGGTGTTCAATCATGTTCAGCTTAAAGTAGCAACGCGCGGTATAAGAGTTTTCGTTTTTAGGTTTTTTTTTTTTTTTATTTTCAAAAAGGTTGTGGCTTTATGGTTTTTTGTGGGTCATGCCGGAAAAAGGCTCAACAAAAAATGTTTGTTTTGTATGAACAATCGAAGATAACAATAAATTCATTAATGAATTACAAGCACAAAAGTTGAAATTTTGAAACTTTTTTGTTATCTAGGTTCTAAGCCACTCTTGTCAAATGAAAAAAAATCAATATTTACCATCATTCATTTTTGTTTTTTTTTTTTGCACTAGCCTAGCGCAGCGTTTGAATTAGTAGAAGGCATGCGAAAAAATGTGTCTATTTCTAAATGGGCGCTGCTGGTGACCTTATATGAAGTTTTCATTTCATTTTGCTACGAATTGTGTAGTGGCATTGAAAAAATGTGTAGGTTTGGAAAATACATCACCAAAAATCTTAATTTTCTTTCTGATATTTTTTAAGATTTCGTTTATTTCTTAGTTCTTTAGGTTTTCAATTTTGTTGCCTAATTCGTTTACACCGTACTTTGTTGAGTTCCTTAGGTACACAGGCTTACAATATCATTAAAATGAAACTCATAAATTTTTATTTTTTATCGTTTCAGACACTACCAATGAGCATTCATGGACAAACACAACCCGTAAGTACAAAAATCTATCATTATTTAAAAAAAAATAACTGCTGACTTATTTAGCTTCTGGGCTTTGAACAAAACCCCACTTTCGCACGGATAGAGATTAATTTGGACTACCATATAACTATAGCCTGTCAATTCACTTAATTCTTCACAAAACGCAACACAGTAATTCAAATGACAATATAATCGTGTGTGCCTGAAGTCTGGAAGTTATGGAGCCAGGCTTCTATGTCATAATTCTTAATCTAAAGTCTGAGCTCCTATATTGCTATCTCACGCCAAGCTGCCGATAGCTAAATGCAATTTTCAGAGCACACGAATCCGCGTGCTTCCCGCCCACCAAGAATCATTTACAACGTCAAAAAAGTATAGTTGGTTGGTCGTATAGCGTCGTCAGTCGTCGTGGTCGGATTGTTTGGTGTTGTTGTTGTTGTGTCTAGAATTGAAACCTTAAGGCAAATCTTGTAGATTTCTATTACTTTCAGCTTGTTTTTTTTTGTTGTATAGTTAGTTTAATAAAGCTTCTGTTGTAATGTTTTCATTAAGTCATTTTCATTTAGAGTCTATGAGCCTATCTCTAAACCTTAACTATGTTGAAGTATACCTTCATATAGATAGATATTTTTGCATCTTTGTCACAGAATATTATTATGCGATATTCATGGTTAGCTGACGACGACGACGACGATAAAAACAACGACAACGAATGATGAAGGAAGCAGACAAGCCATATAAACCGGCAATGACTTCAGTAGCGTAAAGCTAGTGAAAGCGTGTGAACTGAACTTGAGCAATGACTCGAACTCTGTCACAGATCTGTGGTTTTGAAACTAAAAATAGACATGAAACGGTCTAAGTCTGCTGAGAGAAAAGAAAAAAAAACTATAAAGATAAATCTGAACCTGCCCGCCAGAAGCTGTAAATATAGATTAAGTGTACATGTTATACCTACCTATAGCCTCCGTGAGGTTAGCGAGGATAAGATGAAGAAAAAATAAAAATAGTGTGTAATTTAAGATCCCTTTGTCGATTTCATAGATAGTCAGACGTATCTGTCTCTTTGGGGCTTTTGACAGCGCCACTGAAAGAAGATATACATACTTAACGTCAACTATACAGTAGGGCTCACAAAAAACTGAAAGAATTTTGTGAAGCTTAAAAGTCCCTTAATGGCTTAATATGTATATTGAACCTAAAAAACTTTAAAAATAGACAAATGCAAAAAAAAAATAAATAACTGGTTTTCTCAGGCAAGCAAATTTGTATTTGCCTGCCAAGAAGTTTGAATTGATATTCACGTTTAGTTCACAAACGATTGAGTTAATCGAAAGATATTATAATTTATGTAGATTTAGTACGTTAATCGATTGGTTTAAAATTGATTTAAGAAAGTTTTTTTTCTTTAATTATAGTTAAATTAATTGCAAATTTAATATATGTACATATTGTGGGGAGAGTATGAATTTATAATTTTAGTCGGAAGTCTTATTTTTTTTGTATAAATTGTTGAAATACCAGATTTTATAGTAAAAAGCAGATCTAGGTTCGGAAAAATTTTTTTTCATAGTTAAAACTCCTATGTGTTGTATGTTTAATAAAGTCCTTTCACCATATCACGTAAAATTGCATTATAACCCATATGGTTCACCTCGTGATAATAAAACGATAGTGGCTTATATCGATCTCTTTTTTCCTGAAAATTGTTCATTGCTCTTGTAAGACCTGTCTCTTTTCCGAACACTACTGAAAAATCGCTGATTCACAATGGTAAATAGTAACCTGCCCGTCAGAGTGGTCAGAGTGAAAATTTGTATTTGGGTTATTGAAATAAACCCCGATAGAAACCTGGATACCATGTTGTTTTTGTAGCCAGAAAAAAAGTATGTAAAATAATAATTATGAAGTTTTTAACAAGAGATCTGACAGCTCATTTTACATAATTTGGAATCTGCGTATACATCTGAAGGTTTCTAGGTTAAAAAATGAGTGAGTAAGATTTTGGAATATGTATACAGTAGACGCTCGATTTAGTCAATCTCGAAACAGTGAACTATCCACAATAGTGAACACACAAAATTTTATATAAGAACGTATTTTGTATAAAAATTTCGCGCAAGCATTTAACATAGCTTGAGAGCTCTGAGGAATTGTTTCTACTTTTCGTTTGAACCTGAGTGAAAGCCTTGTTTAATGCTTAATTAAAATTAAAAATATTCACATCGAAAGAAATGTGTATTTTGGATCAAATTCGCCTTTAGAAAGCCCTAAAAAACTCCCGCTCGAAAAAGTGAACAATCTCGAAACAGTGAACAGGCCTGGTTTTTATTACTTCACTATATCGAGTGTCTACTGTACTTATGTACTTAAGAAAGCTTAAATAGCCAAAACAGTTCTTGAACCCAAGCAAATTGAATAAAATTAAAAAATAGATGGGGTAGACTTTAGAACACATTATTTTTCCAAGTCACAATAGATCCTAGTACTATTCTCTGCTGAAGTCAAAATGAACGCATTCCAAATCTTCTAAAATGGCTTTGTTCATGAGAGACGAAATGCAAATTGTGAATGGTCCGGAATTTTGACATTTCATTCACATGAGTAGATGACGGTTTCGAAAAAAAACCCTTGATATTTGCTGTTTTTGAAAACGTCAAATTAACGTCTATTTGATCGTTGAATTATTGTCATTTCTTGACGTAAATATTGCTATCGTCAAATATGGTCCTCTTTGCTTATCTGATCAACGTCAATCAATTTTCTTGCAAACGTATTCGAAGTATAAAAAAACGCTCTTTGGCTTTTCAATATTTTCGTCGTCAACTCGTTTTTTTTACTGCAGAGTTGCAGCTCAAATGACAACAGATGACTTAATCAAACTGCGTTATCGACATCAATGCTTTTACACAAATTTCGCTTTGGGTTTTCGGACAGTTGGTGTTTGCAGTTTACAGTTTACTTTTGAGAACATCTTGCAATTACGTTTTCGAAAACAGTTATTTCCTCTGAAAATTTCATTGCTTAGAAAAAGATTTATATTCACATTCGCTGGTCACGGCGCTAAGTCGCGATATTTTAAAATTTTGAGCGTTGTTTCATTTCATTTGATGTGAAGTTAGAAATCTGATGCTGAGGATTGCAAAAGAACAACACAATCTTGAGCACAACACAGTCAATTTCTTGGCGTTCATTTTGTTTTAAAATAGAGCCTTTAGAATTTCTTTTGTTGTCAGCTTTATCAGATGCAGAAATCAGTATACTGCCTTATGTCTATAGCTATTGGATTAGTGAAGAAAACGATTCCGAGGTTTTAATCAAACTTAACATTAGGATGGAGGATAAAAGTCCGAACAAAGGGCTTTCGCCATACCGCCAATAAGTCGGTACGTCTATGTATCTCTACGTCCACTGTTTATCAAACGGGCTTATTTTTACTTAATATCTTGAAGAGAATTTCGAATTTTTGTTTAAGTCGTCTAGAACGGGTAACTTCCTTGCAACGACTTCAGTTTTTTCAAATTTTCTTAAAAACACATTCCACGATTTTAATCAAATTCAAATTTTTACTCAAGACCCCTTTTTCAGAATAAAGCCACTTACAGCTTGGAAGCGGTTACGGACAGTCCGTGCATTCAAGCGGGTTAAATTACAGACAGATTATTGAGATTATTGAATCAAAAATGTGTTGGAAAATATAGGCGTCCAACTTTGGCACGATTTTGCGATTATTGCGTGTAGTGTTTTGCCTCTGTATAGAATGCATCGTTTCAAAATCAAACTGATTTGATGTTTCCCGCAAGAATATGACAACTCGAAAATTTGTTGATAAAGCAACTAGGTATTACCAACGCATATCGTGTTGTTATTTGACAATTCCTGCATTCTGCGGAAACAAATGCGATGCATTTTGGCACTTAATTAACCGCAGAATTACACTCGTATTTACGCTGGATGAAATGGGTTAAGGTTTTAACATTCCCTTTGTACTTTATTTGTGTATACAGTCAACTCTGCTGAACTGAAAACATAGGTTATGTGAAACAAGACATTTTGCATTTTCTGAACTACTTTTAAATAAAAACTGCTGTTGGAACAAAAATGTTGTTTGCATAAAAAGAAAAGATTTATCGATGGGAACCTTCAGGCCTTAAAATTTCATCCAAATTCTTATTACGATGTTAATATTGTGGATTGTTAATAACCCAACTTACTTGCAGTTCAGACTGTTTCTCGTGTGATCTTCCAGCAATGCATACAAACATTTCTCGAAATACGATGCCACATCGCGAAAAATAATCATCAGCGTCACATTATATGCCTTAGACTTTTCATATGTATAAAATTCCAATGTGCAAACTTACTCTCAAGTCACAATTGCTAATTGCTGTCAGACTGTGGCCTATAAAGTCATTGAACCAGGTGAACCTACACGCAGTCATTTAAGGTTTCCATCATCGCACAGCACGAGTGTGGGTTTCAAATAACACAATGTCGTCGTAAATTTCGTAAAAAAAAATAATAAGAAAAACAAAACAAATTACAACACCCAGCAAATCCGTTGGATTGCGCTATGTCTGCGCATTTTTAACAGGTGCGCGTAAATAATTTTTATTTTGAACTGACTTACTCATACTCCCTGTGACAGTTCAATGACCAAAATTCTAAGTACTCGAATTCGAAGTACTCGAAAAAAGAATCTCAATTTTATTGTGGGAGGATGAACACAGGTGGGTTGAACCTATAGAGAGGCTTCACCATAATCACAATTCATCTCAGATGACTTCGTCGTCGGTCGTTGTCGTCGCATCGTTGAATGTTGAGTGTATCAACATCTCATATACACAACATGACACTTCTCCAGCTGAGGCAAACATCCACGGTTGTTTGATCATCAATCAAAATGACTCTGGAAGGAAACTCGACTACTTGAGAGAGTTCCCTTTAAAAGGAGCTTGTCCAGAGGCGCCATTCACTGCCACACCACTTGCGGGTTAAGCGATTTTAAGATCTCTTTTTGTTGGCTTCTGTAGCCATTTCCAGAGAACCCGCATGGTTGTCATCATCAACATCATCATTGTCGTGTCTTCATCATCACAAGAATCGCCTTCCTTTATATGTAGTTATAAGGCAGCTCACTTTACCTAATTCTGACTAACTTGTATATCTATCTGTAATAATATTTTATTTTTATATAAAAAAAAAAAAAATTTTGCACATTGCAGCTCCCATCTATCCTTGAGACAGACCATGGAGACTTCTATTGCATTTTTAGAGGTCGCACATGTTTGGCTTGGATTTTTTTTCTATTTTTTTGTTTAATATAGTTTTTATTACTTTTCTTTTTAAGCTTGCAGCAGCACGTCTGCTAGTAAAAATCTTTATTTTTTTTCCTTATACAAAACCATATATGACTTTTAAGATAAATAGTTGAATGTAAATGAGATTGAACTGGCTTGCAATATAGCTTTTACGGTGGTTGAGGCTGAATTTTTAAAATGGACCATAGCAAAAGGCTAACTGGTAAGACAAAATGTATAAATGTAGGTTTATATTACCGTCCATCGTCATCGTTGTTGTTGTTGTCGTCGTAGTCGTCCCCGATTGGAGTTACACACATGGGGCATGTTTAATGAAGTGAGCTTGATAATAGTTAGAGATTAGGCTTTGAACTGTACCTGGTCAGGTTGCAGATTTTAGTAGTTTTTATCAAAAAAAATAAAAAAAAAAAAAATAAAAAGAGGAAATAAAAAAGGGTAATTTTGCTTAGGCATGCGCCGAGTTTGTATATATTGGCCTTTGTAGAGCATTGCTTTCCTTAAATGGCATTACGAAATAGAAGAATTTGAGGAGTGTTTTGTAAAAGGTTTGTTTCTCTATATAAGATTAGATTCCTTGTGTTGCTGAGAGTTGTGCAATAATGTTATATATGATGATAAATGTACACTGAAAGAAATTATGTATTTTTCAAGTTGAGGTTCAACTTTTTTATTTTTCTAGAGGTCAACAATGTGACTAGTTCTTAGAAAGTTATTTTTTTGAAGTGGTGGCGGTAAACTGCCTCAACTTACCTACAATTAGTTTTTTTTTTAATTACTGAGCCATTTACAAATTAACAAAATGCAATGTGTGTGTTAGACCAATTTATACCAATCTCAAATTTCTTTTTTGGATTATGATCCAATCTCTCTTCATTTTGAACTAATTAAATTAGTAAAAATTAATGAAATAATTACAAAGAAAATTAATACTGTATGTATTAGACCAGTTTATACCAATTTCTTATAGGTATGGTTTTGGCTCATGGCTTTTATTTATTAATGTTGCTCTCACTTTGTGGAACTCAGTAAATGTATAGGAATTGCTAAAAAAGTAACAAACTAACAACATACTATGAGCGTAAGACCAACTTTTACTTCCTAATTCATATATTTTTGGTTTTTACTCATAAATGTTATTAACTGAACGGCTACTCCGTCCTCAAATTCATCTCAGTTAATCAATGTAAATAAATTAAATATAAACAAAGAAACAAAAAACTAAGATGCACTAGAGACTAGACCATCTAGATCCTATACTACCTCATGAACAACTCAGTAAATTTTTAGAAATAAATGAAAGAAAAAATAAAAAAATTCTATGCGCTTTAGACTAATTTATACCAATTACTTATTTTTTGTTGGTTTTGACTCTTATTAAGAACAATCGATCTCACCTTATGTTTAAGTCAGTAATTTATAAAAATTAATGAAAAAGCAGCAAAATAACAAAGTTATATGTGTTTTAGACCATATACATAATACTATAGTTTTTATTTTTTGGGTTTTTATAGACGTGTGATCCCAGGCCATGTGTTCAGTTCAAATTAATACGCTACTAGCTACTTCACATGTTGGAAAGACCTTTTTTTAAAATACATTTTCCATCCTCATTAGACCAAATTATACCAATTAGGGAACTAATAATAATAATAAAATGTTTATACAGTTTTCGTTTGCATTTCACTTGTTTGTCTAGATTTTTTGTGTACAAAGGGATCAAATAATACTTTCAAAACCTATTAATTTTTGGCAGCTCTGGTAAAGGAAGTTTTTTGTTATACCAGTCAGACGCAATAATCTTGGTAGATAATTTGTCTTTTCGATTGCTCGATTAATAGAAATATATTCATTCCGAATTATTAGCAATGCTGAATTTGCAGCAATGTGTTCCTTATCCTCCCTACTCATTTGTCGAGAAAAGGAAATAGAACACTGCCTGATTCGCAGCGAATAATAAATAATAAATACATAGTGGCGCAACAGCTCTTGGAGAACCAGAGCCTTGTGACCTACAATTTTCAACCATTCCATTGTTCGTGTTGTTAGCAAGAATGGAGATTACCTTAAATTGTTTGCCGAGTCCGAACGGCTAAATGAGAAGCACTTACTCAACAACAGATATTCTTGAAGAAATAATGACATCCTCGCAAGAGGCAGTACCTCGGAAGTTTTTGGGTGGTAGTGGCTGGGAATCAACTTTGGCATGACAGTCCAACACACTAACCAGTAACCAATACCTATGCCACTACATTCACTGCGATTACATTATTGAGAATATATTGTAGACTTCAAAAATAGTTAGTTGGAAGATAGGAAATTGGATTTGCTTAATGCAAGCAGTACAAAGAAAAAACTCCAAATAGTAAAAATGTACTTTTTATTGGGTCAATACAACCTATCAAATCGACATATTCTCTAAATAAACCGTTAACCTGTAGTAAATAAAGATAATTATAATTTTGTATGAACATTTTTCCGCCATAAGTGACGATTATAAGAAATGATAATTTTATTGCTCTTGATAAAAAAAAATACAGTGATACAGTATTTGAAAATAAAAACCACCACACCATAATTTTTGAATCTTATAAAAAGCAAACATAGTTTTTCCGCTCGGCCTCTAAGCTCGTGAAAGGTTTTTATTTGTAGTTTTATTATATTTCCAGCTTTATTTTCTTAACAATATTGACACAAAACAGCTGTGACTATAAAAACTAATAGAATAGGTTTTTAACACTTGTTGTTTTCCTTTTTATACCTTTAGATATTGTGACTGCAGATATATATAATTATTTTTTATATTTTAAAGTGAACACGCAGTTTTATTTTGTTCATAATTTATATCACATATTCATATAGGTTTGGTATCGGTATGATATTATTCTTAATTTATTACAAACGAAAAATAGTTCTTGTAATTACTTTCTCGAAAATAGCTCTAACAATTTGAATGACATTTTCACAGTTTTTCTCTTTAGCAGAGAGACAATGATTTAGATTAGAACCACCCCTGCCACGCCCATTTTTCTTATGCTTGGTTTATCTGAAACTAACGATTTGGATGAAAATTGCAGACATGGTTCTTTTTAGCAGGAGACTTTCTCCTTAAATGAAATCCACCCACTGCCACGCCTACTAGGTCTTATATCTTGGTTTCTCTAAATGGCGCCAATGACTTTTGCAACAATTAAAAAGAAATCATTCTTATAATAACGTATACAATGATAGAAGCGTTTTTTTTCGATTTGTTAATGAATTTCTCTATTAATACGAATCAAACTTTTCAACGTCTGAGAAAAGTTCTAATCACTATTGAATATGTAACACAATGAATCTTGAGACAGAGTCATAGTCAACATGTAAACAAATTTAATTTTATGAATTACAACTCATTCAAATGGATGAGTACCTAGTTGTGTATTGCTTTCCTATGACCTAGCTTTAAATTTTCTAATTTCTTAAAAATCTAAGAAAGGTTTTTACATTTGGTTTTCGCCAAAGTTTTCGGTATTTAACTAAGAACTGGTAAGGACATACAAAATATCGAATACAAAAATTGCATTTAGGTAAATACGCAAAATTTTGAAAAAATATCAACTTGAAAAAAAAAATTAATTGTTTTTTTTTTCTTCAAAAATTTTGACTTTTTTTCAAAAACCATTCACCTAAACCACTTGATTTAAACAACAAATAGTAGAATAGCTTTTGAAAAAGCTATAGCTATAGCACATTATGGTATGTGTTTTTGTTGGTTTTAAATACTTTTTTTGGATATCAAGTCAATTGTTCACCCCCCTAAAGTTTTTTTCTTAGAATATAACCAAAAATCATGCCTTAAAATATTATTGACTAATAAAGGGACATCCTGTATTTTAGACAGACTTTCCTTTGCACTTTTTTATGAATTAGATAGCGGGATTAAGTCCTGGAAACTTAATATCGTCGAATAAAACTGAACGTCTGATGGCCATTTTAAAATCATCCATACGCCAGAAAAACGCCTGCAAATTAAGTAAAGTCCATTTTAACTCATATATTTAAAGTTTGTTTGTAGTTTTTATATTGGCTATAAACTTTCTAATGACAACAATAAATTTCACAGTTAAGAGATCACTTCTGTTCTGTTTATTTTTTCAATAGACTAAAGGGAAGTGGCGTATCCTGTTGAGAGCAAAAAGACTGCAAGCAACTCTCAACCATCTTTCGAAATTTCAACTTCAAGTGAACACGACACAGTCATGAAATAAGCTCATAGAGGGGTAAACAGCTATGTATCCCAGAGTCACTTTCAAGAGTTTTGTAGTGATCGTACTCTCATATGGAAAAGTACCTCTTAATAAAACTTTCAGATTGCACTCCATTTATGAAGACAGCCACGGCACCCAAATGCCCGAAATAATTTTCAAGCACTGCAGCCAGAAAATAATATTTTTAATAAAGGCAAACTATATGGCCATTTCCATTATTTGTATGCATTTAATTTTATTTTAAAGTTCTACACTTCTAAAAAAAAACATTTTTATTTTTATTATTTTTTTTTTTTCAAATACAAAATTTTAATTTTAATTCATGAACTTCTTTATCGAAATCATAAATCTTTTTATAAATAAATTTTGCTTAAGATTTAATCTGAAATACATTAAGTCACATTTCTGTCAACTAAATACAAGAAAATCCTCTTAAATGCTGATGCTGCTCCTTCAATATTTTGTTCGACTTGTGTCGGCTTCGACATCGACATCATCGTATCTAATAAAAAACTACTTACAATCATAATTCCAAGTCGATAAATGTATAATTTTTTGTTGCCACTTTAATTTGACGTGAAGACTAAATTACTCATCAAATTCCCCTTTTTTGCTGCCAAAGTCATACCACTTATACCTCACGCTATTTAGATCATTAACTAACAATTATCGAAACCAGTTCAAATGTAGAAATGCATCAGTGAACTTGTTTCGTTCGCGCCACGGCAACGATGTCCTTATCCCTTTTTTTTTTATATTTGTGTTGCTATCGAATCGGATCAGAAAAACGACCCAACCGATCTTGTCATAGATCAGAAATTTTATGATTTACTTGAGAATTTGAGATGCCAATTCAATGATAGGACAGACAACATCAATGTAACAAAAAAAAAAGAAGAATCGAACAGCCAGCTAACACTTGTTGAATGTGTTTTGTGTTTTTTGTTTTATTTTTATTCAACTTGTTTCTTCTGGAAAACCTATCCCCTGTGTTTAAGAGATATCCTGCTGCTGTCCCTCCCGCTTCTCGAGTTCCGATGAGGTATGATGATGGGAGATGGGAGTAGTTAATGCCTTGAGGTATTTTTCTATATCTAGGAATTGTGTGTGCAAAAATATCTTTTATGCTGTTTCCATTTAATTAGATAAATACCTAACCTCGAGTGCAAAAAAAGGTTGGGACTCACGTATAAGAGCCATTTATCGAAAGAGGTGCAGAGAAGTATTAAATTGAGCTTTTATTAAGTCGTCACTGGACACAAAACAGAAATAGGGGTGTCTTTATATTTTTCTAGTGGGATGGGTTTTTTTCCTTTTTGATTTCTTGTTTTGCGTTTTTTTTTTGTTGCCTCAGTCACATTTCATTCATCTTATGAATCTAATAATATATTTTTTGTTGTTGGTTTTTTTTTCATTCTTTGTGTCTTTTTGTATCTTTCAGGAAAACATTCATTTCAAGCATCAGCAGCTGTCGCATGCCATCGACATGAACATTGATGTCAATCAGAGAGTTCTGGACATGGCAAAAAAAAAGAAGGAGTGAAATGAATGGTGAGTTGAAAAAAGAATCAAACAGGAACTACTATGAGGACGAGAGGATCTGGAAGTGCACATTCTTGAAGGATTTATAGCTTCTGGTTGTAAGTTGAGGTTGACAAAAAACAAACATACACACAAACGTTAAAACACTATCTTGGAAAACTAGATTGACTTTAGATTGATTTGAGCGCAAATTTATTTATTGATTTATTTATGCTATAGTTCTGTTTTATGAAAATTTAATGACTTTGGAAATAGATAAGTTTAAAAGAATTTATCGCTAGCATATTGATATAAAAAAAAAATGAATTAAATACGAGTATTTCCAACTATCTGTATATTGACAACTCTCGTTTAAGATAGTTTGAGATACATCGAACAGCGTAACATGTTGAATAATTAACCGGCTCTTGAAATTAATTGATATTATATATTAATCAAGCTGGCCTGTGTGTCCGTGCGACTCTGCGTCTATACGTCTTGTACGTCCACTGTGTGTACACTGAGCAAGAGCCTTAATGGGTGGACCGATTTGCTTCAAATTTGGTATAGATTATTTTCATACAATTCCCTAAAGAATTCATGGCCAAGGAGCAATAAAAGCGATTTCTTAATCAGGCAGAAACAACAGTTCACCCACCCGACCACGACAGGTCAAAAGATATTAAAATGGTCCAGGACTTCACCTCACCTCGGCTGTACACCAGCGATTTTCGCTCCTTCGGTATTGCGTTACTGAGGCCACATTTCCCTGAGATTGGTAAAATGCTATTGAAGAAAGGGTCAGCCCCTTCGCAAGGGCGTACACAAGAGGGGCAGAAAGGGGCAATTTGTCTTCTTCTGATAGCATTTTAAAACATGCTTTCTATACCAAAACTATTTTTTAATGAGTTTTGGGTTATTACCATATATTTTATTCATGGCTCAACACATTGCAATAAGCGGAGAAGGGAGGGGGGGGGGAGCATAAAGTTTATGAGTAGCATCAGTGATAAAATAGACGAGTAAGCACTTCAAACTATTGTTTACTAGATTGCTCGAAATGTGAGCGGTAATGGCAAACTCACATAATTCAGTCACGTTTTACTCGCAAACTGATACGGAAATTTGGCCCCTGCTCATATTCCCTCGTTAGTAAAATAAATCTGAATAATTTCATATTAATACCTACCATTGGGCTCTGCATCAAATTACTTATTTGAATAAGTTTAAAGTTAATTGATAATAATCGTTTCAATCTCAATATTTACCATCAATAAACTCACACTGTCTAATGTCTATTCCAGGTGTTTGAAAAAAAAGTGCACCTCAATTAAACCGGAAATATGAACAAAAAATAATATCAGACTATGTTTTTCATTTATGCGCCATAATAATAGTGTCATACGATATTTGTTTAAATTATCTTAATACCATTTTCTGTCATTTACAATCTAGTTTTTTTTGTTTTGTTAGATTCAATTACTGTCAGATTGCATTATAGGCAATAATAATATTCGCATTGCAACTGGATATATTGAACAATTAAATTTTAATGACCTAACATTTCAATAAGTTATTATTTTTTTTATCAAACAGTCCATTGAACACATTTGCCAGTTCAATGCAGTTAAAGTAATTAAAGCTTCTTATCTTAAAATAGAAGTGGTTATTGAAGATATAATGATGATAAAAATGTGTTTTTTCATATTTTCAACATTCAGGTTTATTTGAATGATTCATTTTTTGAGATGTGTATTTTTATTTATACTATAAACGAGAGTTAGATATGTATCTATTTTAAACAAGAATACAAATTTAAATTTGTAGCTATTTAAAAAAAAAATCAATATTATTGCAAAATATCGACCCATTTGACAACGAGTAAAGATATTGTTAGTCAGAATCTATTTTTTATGTTTTTTTAATTAAAAATAATAAATAATTTTCGCATTAACAGGGGGCTAAATTGATATCTTAAAACATTGAATGACATTATTTAAAAAGTGAGATAAGGCAATAAGAGTGTGTTTTTTTTTAGATTCTAAAATTTTGAATTTTGAATGTGAAGATTCAAATTGATGGGTTGTTTTGTGCTCCTCCTCAATAGTTGTCTAGCAAAATCAAGCAATGTGCAAGGAGTAACCCCCGCCATTTTTGATTTAAAAAAAAAGGGATTTTGCCGAAATGTGCCCAACTTGTGCTGTCAAGTACCGTATTTAAAAAAAATCGTACTAAGGTTATGGTTTGTAGAAGGTACCTCCCCAATTTTTTACCGTGAAGTTAGCACAGCCATTTTCGATAAAAAAGTTGTCTTGTATTGTGCTCAGTTTGTGTTGCCTTGTGCTGCCATATGCCAAAGGAATAACAAAAAACTCGCATATTTGCAACTTTTACGGCCAAAAAACAATTTTGCGAAGCGTGAAGTTAGCACCCCCACGTAAATTTGTTGAAATTTTGTAAGAAGAAAATTGTGCTGTTTAGAGCTCAGTTTGTGCTGCCACATACCGAACAAAAATAGCGTATATGCAAATTTTTACGTCCAAAAAACAGTCTTGCGAAGCGTAAAGTTTGCACCGCCATTTTCAATTTTCCAAAAAAAAAATTACTTGCTGTGTTTTGCTTAACTTGTGCTGCCTTGTGCACCAAAAAAGCACAATTTTCATTTTTACAAAATTGCAAAGTTTCAAAAAAAATTTCTACGTCAAATTTACGATTTTTTTTAAAATATCTGTGGCATATGGCAGCACAAGTTGAACACAATACAGCACAACTTTTTTTTTGAAAATTGAAAATGGCGTGGCCAAATTCAAGCTTTAAAAATTGTTTTTTAGCCGTTAAAGCTGCAAATATGTAAACTTCTTATCTCTTTGTCATACGGCAGCACAAACTGAGCACAAGGCAGCACAGTTTTTATTTTTTTTAAATTTCACACGCAAAAATTGCGAATTAGCGGATTTTTTTAATGTATTTTAACGGCACAAGGCAGACAAAGTTGAACACAATACAGCACAATTTTTTTTTTGAAAATCGAAAATGACCGTGCTTACTTCACGCTTAGCAAAATTGTTTTTGACCGTAAAAGTAGAAAATATGCACAGCTCAATTTTTTAAGAAAAAGGTAAAACTTATAAGAGAACCATAAATTTGTTTTTGGGCTAAGAGTTGCCTTCATTCGAATAGTTTTATCTTTTCGGTGCATGGCAGCATAAATTAAGCAGAAAATAAGACAACTTTCATTTTCAACAAATTGCGAATTTTTAAAAATATAAGATTTGAAAATTTGCGAATTTATTTTTTAATATTTACGGCACAACTTGAGCAGAATACAGCAAGACTTTATTTTTTGAAAATTGAATTTGGCGGTGCTAAATTCAATTCGCAAAACTGTTTTTTAGCCGTTAAAGCTGCAAACATGTAAACTTTCTTATCTCTTTGGCATATGGCAGCACAAACTGAGCACAAGACATCACAATTTTCATTTTTAAAAATTTCCACAAATTTTCATACGTACAATTTGCGAATTTGCGGATTTTTTGTGTATATTTACGGCACGAGGCAGAAAAAGTTGAGCACAACTTTTTTTTGAAAATCGAAAATGAAAATGTTTTTGGCCGTTAGTATTGCAAATATGCACAGTAAAGTTTTTTAAGAAAAATGTAAAACTTAGAAGAAAACCGAAAATTTGTTTTTGGGCTAAGAGTTGCAATCATTTGAATTGTTTTATTTTTTTCGGCAGCACAACTTGAGCAGAAAATAGCACACCTTTCATTTTTAACAAATTGCGATATTAAAAAAAATATAAAATTTGCAAATCAGAATATAGCAAAACTTTGTTCTTTTACTTGAAAATGGCGGTGCTTACTTCACGCATAAGTTGAAATTATGTGATTTTTTAATCTCCTTGGCGCTTAGCAGCATAATGTGAGGACTAAACTGCCCAACTTTATTTTTAAGAAATGTCAATGTCACTATGCTTAGGGGGTGAAAAAATGATTCGTTCAGGGTTTGTGGATTTTGTGGTAGAGTAGCAAATAATGAAGAAGTAATTTCAAGAAAATTAGTAAAATTTGATTTTTTTAACATATACGGCACAAGACAGCACAAGTTGTTCACCATACCGCACAACTTTTTTTTTCGAAAATCGAAATTTTGTGGTGCTAACTTCACGCAAAAAAATTGGAAAACATCTAAAAATTATACCCTTAGCACGATTTTTTAAAATACGGCATATGGCAGCACTTGTTGGGCACATTATAACACAATTTTTTTTTTTATCGAAAATTTCGGTGCTAACTTCACGCATATAATCGATCCTGACATTTGAGCTTTCATTTATGAGCTTGAAGATTCAACTTACAGAACCGATGTAATAATTTTTCAAATCCCAAAAATTTTATTCATAAAAGAGGTTTTTAATAAGGAATCTAATTTTCAAATTTTTAATATTGAACTTGTTCTAGGGCAAACATTGGTATCGAGTTAGAAAACAATTTCGAAGTTGTAATCAAATACTACATTAAGTTGATGGAGAACTCTAACAAATAAGTTTCCATCATGCCGTACGTCAATGCGTTTTGTACGTCTGTGGATCTATCCAACTAGTGAATAGAACCTCCAAAAGTAGTGAAAGTGTGAATAAATGGCACATAATAGAAAGTTAAGTTCTATGTCTTAACGTCCATCACTAGGTGGCAGTATCTTCGTCATTAATTTAGTCCGTGTGAAGCTTAAAAACTTAAACAAAGACCTGCCCTTCACTTGAATTTAATAATATCTTCTATTAATTTAAAATAAGTCTTCCAATTTAAAAACATCGCTATCATAAATCTTAGACAAAAAAATCATTTACTAATTTCTTGGCGCCCGCCGCACAGTGGGCAGAAATCGTTAATTGAGTGGCCAAAAATCTATAACTTTTGAACCAGTTGATATTTTTTTATGATTTTTTTTGTATTAATAATTTCATTTAAATACCAATTGATTTACATTGCCTTATTTTTAAAATATTTCTCAATTTTATTTTAAAATTAATAACAAAATGAGTTTGTTTTTTCGAAATAAAAAAGTTAAAATACAATACTTTAAAAATTTTATTTTTGAACATATTTAAAGAAAAAATTGTTTTGGAGAGCAGGTTTTTATCCCCCCGTTTATTAGTGACAGGTTATTTTCAAAAAAATTGACTTTGTAGAACATTATTAAAAAAAAACTGCAATAACACTTACAATACTTATAGTTCTATTTTATAAAAAATAACGTAAAATAAATAGCTTGTAAAAAAAAATATTTTCAAACTCAACATTTTGATAAAAAAGAATACATTCTTGCAGACTTGATGCGCCCGAAGTTTCTGAAACATTCCCGTTTGATGGAACGCAGTTTTTTTTTGTCTGACTTATCGAAAGTACTAAGTGCAAAAAATTGCTAAAGCTTCCTCTGCTGAAAACCTTGTGGTTTCAGTTTCTATCGAAAATATATCGCTACGCATTCTATCCATATCTTCTTTATTTGCTCTTTCTACAGCATATACAATTTCTGCCTTTTTAGGTTGGTAATTTTTTTTTAATTAGGCGTGTATTTTTCTTAACATCAGATCTCAGACAATTAGCGTCAAATTCATGTCTTTTTCGTCTTTTTGATCTATCAATATAGTGTTTTTGGTCTTCCTCTTGTGGACATTTTTGTTCTTCTGACTCCAATTCGCTTTTTACTCCAAAAGACTTTTGAAGTTATTCAATTTTTTTTTTAAGATGGGCACAGTTGGTATTTTTTCTTTATTTGGTTGAATATTCTATCTAAGCTTATATTTAAAGCTTTTACTTACTATAAGGTCAAACTTACTGGACATTTTTTTTTAAGTCTTCGGCATCTACCTTCGGGTCTTCACAACGACAATCAAAAAGAAGTTTGCAGGTCCACATTATAATAATTACAATGCTTTCAAGCCACCAATTTGCTTATCAAAAATTTAGTTGCAAATAACTGTAAATCAGTCTTGCAACAATCTATTACTAGGGAAGAGTAACGGAATAAAATAATGAGTTGATGAGAGCAGGAACTCAGTTTTGGTAGGGTCAGAGAAAACTAGTAAAAGCTAACTTTTAATGTTTTACTGGACTATATAAAAACAATAAGCTAAGCTTAAGTAAAATTTTGCGAACAAAAAAGTCACTATACAGACTTTTGTTCGCTCTAACTCCTAAAGTCGGATTCATGCGGGTATGATTTTTTGAAATTTCGATAGAGAACATATTTCTCTTTCAATACATACATAAATAAAGGTTGTGAAAAGTTGTGAATTTTTGTACCACTTTAATGAACCTGAAAAATTGGTTTTAAGCAAGATTGGTTTTACCAAATCGAACGGTCCTATCCGGCTTACCGTTTTTTAATTTTTTTTCCACGTTATAATAGACAAATATCTAGAAAAACTTGCTATAATAAAACCGATCGTTTTCCAAAAGGGTTTTCTTAAAAAATCGTGGTTTTTAACCATGCTAGAAAATGTCTTTTACATGAATAAATTTTTTTTCTAAGTCTGAGGTGCTTTTTCACTTAGCCTGGACATATTTAGGAAACTTTTTTTTTACATATTTCACGTATGAGTATTTTTCTACTGACTTATAATGAAACTTGAGTATTTTGAAGACATGAAAAATTTGATTTTTGGCCACCAAATCGACTATTTTTGCCCATTGTGCGCCGGCTGAATATAATTATGTTATAAATTAATCATTTAGAAGAGAAAAAAAATAAAACAAAAACTCCTACCTACAACTCTATCACATTACAATTTTGATAAATTGAAAACAAATTTAACAACAAACAATATCTACTATTTCTCATTGATTTAGGTTTCCCAATCTCCAATATAACATATTTATTTCATATAAATTGAAATTAGCAATAAATCACAAGATCACAAATGAATAACGATGATATCTTAGTGTTTCGGCTACCGCTCTCTCTCTCTCTCTCTCTCTCTTCATATATTTATTCGTTGACAGTCAAATTTTATTTTTTATATTTTTCCAGTAAAAAGAGAGATAATAATTTGCATATCCGTCGTTCCAATTAAAAATCCATAGTGTGCGGCATTTGTGTCATACACAAATTCAGCTGAAAAAAAGTTTAAAAATTTCCTAATCTTTCCCCGAAAAGTTAAAAAAAAAATAATCTTCCATTCTCTTCATTTTCGTCTTGTTCTAAGACCAGTAGTTATTGGATTATACCGTTCCACATGGTGACAGTTGTGTTTAATCAAACGAAATCCAAAACCAATAAATAGATTTATACTGAATTTGTAAATTTTGACATCTTCTTTCTTCAGATAGTAATTAAATACATCGAAAGAGCAATAAATACATAAAATAACCCGAAGTATCTGCATATCAATGACGTCGATCAATTAACGATTTCTCTTTATAGCTTTGTATGTATGTATATCTGACATAATTCTGTGACGAATGGAAATAACGGGACTTTATTTGCTTTTTTGATGACAGTTGTGGTCATATATTCTGATTTTTGTCCCCAAATATCAGCGGGAAACAAGATTTATATTATGTGCCGCAGGGCTGCACAGCTGGACCAATATTTTTTTTTTTGTTACCACTTTAATGAAAGCCAAAGTAAGTAACTCACGCACCGCTGCGCTACTTTTGCGTGTGTCGTTGTTGAGTGAATTTGGAAAGTAATATTCACTTAAAAACTACAAAGTCGCATGCAGCAAAATAAATCGCACACTGTAGCTTGTAGGAAAGGCAAAACGATAATAGTTGTTTCTATGTTGATTCATCGCACGATCACCAATTACATCCGGTAATTTTCTGTAATTTACTACGGTTTCTCGCTTAAAGTTATCTGAAGTTGGGAATGGATTTGTGTGTTTTTTTTTTGGTGATTCGCTGATCAGAGGTTCAGTTATATAGATACATAAGTTCTACATTATATAACACTTCATGATTTTCTCACGAATGTGATATCAAGAAAAAGACACAGTTCTTGGTCACTTTTTTGTGAATTCGCACCATTGAAAATTAAAATATCGATTCTAATTTATGGTCGATAAGTTAATAGGTTATAGTTTTTTGTTTTTGTATCTTGTCATGTGCATGTACTTTTTTCTTACACGATATAGAATTGCAGGCTATGTAGCTGATTTGGAGCTATTATCTTGTTACGGAGTAAGATACGACGACGAAGCCGACGACCGACGGAGACGTCATTTAAATTGTTGTTTGAGGGTTTTTTCCACTTCAGTTGTTTTTTTTTTTTAGCTAAAAACTTAGTATGACTACAGTATGAGAGTTGGCAGTAAAATAACAAAATAGTGCTAATGGACTCAGGATTTTTTTTCTCTATCCAAGTTTAGTGTTGTTTTTTGTTGTGTTGCTATCGGGTTTTATGCTGAGATAGGTACTAAAAAAAAAAAAACAATTAATGAAGTTAATTAACCTGCAATTTGTTGTTGACGCCAATTGTGAGAATTTATGTTAAAGTTAATAATTTACTGAGCTATGAGTTTGTGGTAGGAAAAACAATGATGGAGCTAACCCCGATCAAACAAACTATACTTGTTTAAAAGTTGAACATGATTGAGTCATGAGAACTTTGTCATTTATTATTTAAAATTATGATTGCCACTTAGGGAAAATTAATCTACCAAAATGAGCAAACAAAAAAACCTTCTTTAATGAAAGAACTGTAAATTTTGACAAAAATGAAATAAAACAATTAATTTAAAAAATATTGTTAAACATGTAAAGTAAGATGGAACCATTCAAAACTAGTCGCTTAGTGCGATCCTTTTGTTTAAGATTGGCATACAAAATCATTTCATTTCCCACGCCAATTGTTGACAAGAATTAATGATGATGAATGAATGAATGGAAGAGTTATTGATTTTTGTACTCTGAATGGAGTGTCAATGCCCTAACTAAATTTGTCATAATAGTAACTTCAAAATATAGGCCATTATAAGTTTCTTATTTGGATTATAGTTGTTGTGCATCTTTCAACTGCCAACTGAATAAACAAGTCAATGTTTTTTAGATTCGTCCAGTTCTGGTCAATAAGATCTCAAACATTTTTTTAATCAATAAAGTTAACCAAAATTATTGAAATTACTTAAAAGTGAATCCAAAATGTCGGAAATTACTAAAATTCCTAAGATTAAGCCTGTTCAGGTTTCTGAGATCTTAGCAATCTAAGAAATTTGTACGCATTTCCTCATTAAATTTCCTCACTTTTTCTGTCAAAAAACTGAGTCTGAAATTTTTTGGAGATTTCTTCACTATCCTATGGTGGATTTGATGAATATATAGAAACGGAGATTGCTTTTGACATCGCCATCGTTGGGAAACATATTCTTTAGATTTCTTCTATTGTTGAATCAAATTGATGGAGAGATCTGAGATCTCAATAACGGGACTGCCAACTGTAAAATTACAAAAATTACAATTTTTTGTAAAATCTAAAATAGGATAATCTCTGAATTATTTTTAATAGAAAATACATATATCAAAATAATAACTCAAAAATCAATATTTTATATCCTTTACGAATTTTGGGCTTGCTTTTATGCACAAAAGTATCGATATATAAATATATACTAGCTGACCCGCCCCGGCTCTGCTCGGGTAGGAATTTTTGAGGCCCGATTTCGGATGCAGCTGTACAGCGCCGGTTACCTCAAGCACAACGACAACGGGGATAACTTATTCGCCGTTTAGCATAGATTTCTAAGGTTTTCAATGTTTAATCAAAGCCCGAGCAGCCATCAGTTTTCGACATTTCAATGACATTTCCCAGTGTGTCCAAGGGCAGGGAACATCGACCAAACCTATTAACGTGAAGTGTCGCGACACTTTTCATTCTTCGTTTGTTATGTATAACTTGGCTAACGTTGTTCTGACACATTTTTAAATAAATCGATCATAAGCATTGTCAAACCTTAACGTATTTGCTCGTTATCCAAGCAAAATATATCTTCAACAGCGAATAAATTCTGCCCACAGTAAAATTCTTATGACTTATTTTTGATTCTGTTAAATTTGAAATTATGCATATTACTCGTATGTTATTGGTGCTAGGAGCGTAAAAAACACTTAACATCCTATTCTAATTACTACCAAATATATAAACAAAATTTCATAAAAATCGGTGCAGCCGTTTCGGAAGAGTTTGACGACAAACACCGTGACACGAGATTTTTAAATATTAGATTTTGAAGTGTACCGAAGCTCCAACACAGATTAATTTGATGAAAAAGCTTATCAACTAGTTCCTTAAACCTTTAAACTGTGCTTTAGACTTACTTTTGTTCACAATTTTTCCGCGTCTCAAAAAGTTTGAGTTTAGACTTCCATGTCACGAGTTTCTAAGCTAATTGCTTTTACTTCAGGACACAAATATAGTTTCAAGGTTTATGTTTAATTGCAATTTTCACTTATGTAACTTTTTTTAAATTAAATTTTATAACAAAGTTTCTACGTCGTGTTTAACTTTTTTTGTAAATAAATAAAAATCCTCTTAATAAATTACTAATGAAAAAAAATATATTACTTCAATCTCAACTCAACTACATTATTATTTTTTTTTCTTCAAAATCCTCCATAACTCTTAACATCAATTCAGAACAATCGACATCTCTGCAACAACGCGACACTGCTGTGCTGCTGCCTTATTTAAGATACACGATTAGAATGAAATGTTGTAATTACCCGTGTTGAACATTTATTACACCAAACAGCCAACCATATATCGGTGCATCATTTAGCTTGAAGCTTCTTTTCCGTGTGTGGTATCAGATCATCGTATATCCTCATGTTTGAAAAAAAAAAAATAACAAATCCTGCACTTACAAAAAATAGAAAAAAAAAGATTTCAACTCAATACAGTATAATACAACATTATGTATGGTTATTGATTTCAATATGTAATACGGAACATGTATTCGTGTAGGTTGCACTCTCGACTGTCTTCACTCATGCAGATTTATCTCTATTCTGAGATGTGAAACAAGTACAACAAAAATAAAGAAGAAGAAAAAACATCATTGATTCCGGTCGGTTGAGTTTCATCCAGTATTCTCATCGAACTTAACAACCAAGAACCAACAGTGGGATGTAAGAAGGTTTAACTATTTTTTAATACAGGGCCGCAATTGGCAAAAAACAGGCCATTCGGTGCGAAATTATTATACTCATTATAAAGACTTACCCAATGATCAGAGGAAATAAAAAAGAAATGAATTAAAAATACAAACTACAATCCAATGAACAATGATTAAGTTAGTTTGAGTGATTTTTCAGACAATTGTGATTGTTTTAATTCATTTGAAAGTAACGGAATTTGTTTTTTATGAAAAAAAATCTTTTACAGAACAGCTTGTCTAGTCTAGAAACACGTTCAATAGTTCTCTTTTCAACAGGGCGTCAAGGTCGACCAATATTACACTTCTTCAATAGTCCTAAATATCAGATGAAAATTGAAAAATGTACTTTTAGAACTTTTTCAAATTTATTTTGAATTATCAATCAATTATTGCTGTTCATATTTCATTTAAACATGTAATCGGTGGTTTTTACAAAAAAAATTTGTTATCTCTAACAATAATACAGTAAAACCAGCTTATACTCAAATGAAGAAGACTGCTAAAAAAGTGTGACAGTAAGCATTTTTAATTAGTGTTTGAAATTTCATGAAATATTCAACAGATTTTTAGTAAGATTTGCTCTCAAGCGATGTGATTGTAAGCAAGTCTTATAAACTAGGTATCAGACACTATAAACAGAACTATAAAATCTGCGCCCAAAGTGTTTTCTTTGCAAATTCGTACCTGAACAGAAAGATGAATGGACTTTAGCTTCTTTTCTCTAAGTTCACGATTATTTTTCTCTGTCTGAAATTTCTGGACATATAATGGAAATACTTGAAAACACAAATTCAGATCATGATTTACCAATTATTATTATTATTCCCAAGCCTCTATGAAAATTGCACAAAATTAGGTTCCAACATTTGTATGTGGGTGGGAATTTGAAAATTGCACAGACACCTGGGACAGCAAAATTAGAAGAAAAAACTCTTAACTAAACAGTGATTGCTCTAAGATTGCTAATGTTGCAGAAATCTTCAAAGCCCCTCAGCCATCTACTTATTTTTTCTACCTCAACGTTCAAGTTTCATGAGGCGCCATTCTGATGCAATTATATATATAAGTTCCCTGCATAGATATATGTTCTTCGAACTAATTTATGTGTAATGACACAGATCTTAACGCAAAATGAAAATGAATATGTTTGCAAACGCACGATACGATGGCGATGGCATCAATTACTTACCAACACTTGTATCAGTGTCACTGAAAAGGATCGCGGCATTAAAAAAAAAGAAGAAAATAATAAAAAAATAAAAGAATTATCATCGACATGGAATCGTTTTAGATGTATATGAAATCCACAGATGTGCAGACCAGAGAAAAGATGGAGAACGATGATCATTGTGAACACAGCAAAAAAAAAGAAAATAAATACGAACAAAAAAAATGAAATGCGGAGCGGAATTGGTTCGAACCTTCTTTCTGGCATTGTGTAGTCCAATCACGCACGCATGTGGCACGTTTTTATTGCGCTACATGGTGTATATTGATTAACCCAGCAAAACCGGCAGGCGAGTTTGTCAAGTTTACTGGAGCAACTCCTCAATATCTCACCGAGTGCATCCAACCAGATGGATAGTAATTTTTGAAGCTTGAATATACTTTTGCGTGGACCGTTGTATTGATGCCGATGCCGACCAATGATGTTGGTTGATGTGTATGATGATGATGATGATGATGATCAGTTGGTTTTGTGTGGTGATGCACGAGGAGGAATAAAAGGCGCGTGATTCTTTTGCCCACCTCATGGTTAATTTATGAGCTCGAACAGAGTTTCTGGTTCGGGTGCCAACTGGATCATTGGGTTGTCCGCGATGTTTATTGATTCGTAGTCAAGTCATCGTAGTTACACTACGTTGGCTTCGGCTTCGATGTTACTTTTGTTGTGCGCTAACTTGATTAAAATTATAAGCAAGTGCCCACAATACAGTCTTTAATAAGAAGATATGCATCGCTGTCGTCGTATTAGGGTGAGTGTTTTATTTGGGTCATTACGAGATCGAATTCATGTTCTGCGTGTGCCGTTTTGTCTGCACACTATACAAAAAAAAAAACACCAGAGGGAACTCATAGATGAAGATAGAGAAAAATCAATCCACGTTCTGTCTACGTTCCAAGGAATCCGATACAAATAATTTTAATTCTTGTAAATATCCTTTAGTGGTAGATATAAATCGATTGGCTTTTTATTTTTTTTGTGTATTCAACGCTTGCAACTTAATTGGAATCTGAATCACAAATGGTATCATAAATTGAATGAATACATTGTAAGTTCAAGAATACAATTATAAAGTAGCGTGAAAAAAAGCTAATCAAGTCTAAAGAGTTTCAAATTAATTAGTTATACATTTTCTTATAATTTGTCTTGTTTGTACATAATAGGTAGAGATGTTGAAGTGAAACTGAGAGGTGCCTACTTAACATTTCTACTGCAATACTTATATTTAATTCTTATCTTAACCAATATGTAGTTGCCACTTTCTTTACTTTAGCCCTATTTAGATGGAGAAAACTAAGTCTAGACTGATGAGTGATGACCCTCAATTCCTACATGGATGTTTTAATTTTTTGAAGGATTGTATTTGTTTTTAATGAAAAGAAAACTTTTTTCAGAACAGCTTGTCTAATCTGGGAATACGTTTAATAGTTGTTTTTAATAAAGATTGTAAAGTCTGGACAGAATTACGCTTCTTCGAAATAATCAAGAAAACACAAAAAGTCACATTTGTGTATTTTCTTGGTTCTTCACTAAAGATGTAAGCTAATACGTTTCTAATACTTAAACTATCGTGTTAACGAACTAAAATTTTCCAATCTAATCATGCATTTTAGTATTTTGTACTGAATTTTGATCCCAAAAAATTTATGAATTATTTTTAAATTGGCCTAGAATTTAAAAACTTGTAAAATGTTTTCCTAAAAAATTTAGGTCAGTCAGACAGCCTCAGTCACCGCAAACTCTCTAATAAAAAAAACACATCTTCTGATATAAATAGATATAGAAATGTGGAATGAGAATTGAGATGATGCTCGATCTGGCCAGAAGCTCTCTAACTAAGGAAGTGAAGATGACATTTTGACCAGAAAGGTCTGCTGAAATCATTCTTGCAGTTCAGTAGCTTCTAAATTTCTACTTAATGGGAATTTTCGAATTGGCAACACAACGCTGTGTCATGGCTCTTAATTACATTTTCTTAACAAGTCAGTGTTTAACAAATTCTTCATCCAGCACATCTTCGGCATCAGAAATCATCAAAGTGTAATGATTAAAGCAATGCCTCTCTAACCAAAATTTTACGAGATAAAATCGAAACGACAAATTCAAAGTGAAAATCAGAAAAACAAACGTCCTGTAAGTATAATAGGGTATTGATGCTTTGCCCAAGAATTCCATACAAAATGTGAGGTCTTACCATGGGAAATTGGACTTCACCTTTTGGTATTTGAAGCTCCTTAAAAGAAAGTCGAACGGTAACCAACTTGTTGTTTCCTACAGATAATGCTTTTCAGATACTTTGCATAATTGAATTTAATAATATTACGCTTGTTTTTTTCTTATTTTCACAGTTCTTTAACTTGTGCCCCTCTTATTCTTTGAAACAGTCTTATATCATATCAACCATCACGAAAGCTAAAACAGTAAACTAAAACCAACAATTGACGTCGCAGGCACTAGTATTTTCACAGCCTGACGGAACAGAACCAAGCCTCCATCATGGATCATCTTTCAACTTCTTCCATCAACTCAAATGTATCTTCACAATTTCAAACTCTTAGACGTTGGTAAGTATTTAATGTATAGCTAGTTACACTTGTTCAAATATAATGTGAAATTTACAAACAAAATTGCACATTAAACTCGAGTTAGCATTCTGCCATACCGCAGACAACAACAACAACAAAAAGAAAACAGTCTCTGTACAGGGAATGGCACTGGAAGAATTCACGGGATTACTTTAAATATCTCCCGTGATCTCTTAGTGGCATCACTGGTGCGAGTCAAACCATCATTCTTCTTTAAAAAAGAAGAACTTAAAAAAAAAAAAATGCTAACTCATTGTGTGTGTGCTGTGCATCTGAAAGTGCATAGATAGAATTATTGTATCTTGAGAAATGTTAATTATTTGAGAAATTAGTCATGAGAATCAATTTGTAATGTGCTCCACCACTACTTGGTGCGTGTCTCTGTCCGGCTAGGCTTGGAAATGTTTCTACATCCATATTTACCTGGGGCACCTTGGATTTTTAGTTGCCGTTAAATTGTGAGTGCCGTTGCAAGGTGTTTGTTCAGAAATGAAAACACGTATGAGCTATTTTGTATAATAGTTGTGCTCTCTGCGTATATTGTGGACTCCTTTAGAACGTATTCTTAATATAGACTTCCGGAAAACGGAATCTAGTAATGAGATAGATGTGGTGATAACCAAAGATACCACATACATTTTATTCAGCTGGAGCAATTGTTTAAAACGGATTGTGCTGGAACAACGATCTGTGAAGATGAGAATGTTGTTGAATAAATTTCGAATTAAAATTAATGTTGAAATACGTTTGCGTGTTCTGAACCTATTACACGTTGGAGTATAATAAATTGCAAAAAAATTAAAACAAAATGTGAAGGGTTACAAGGAATATAGGTATAGAAGATAATGGTAGGTATAACTATATCTACCTTCATTAATTTTAAAAGCAACTTCAGATATAATAGGGGCATACACATATAGTCATAGCTCATGTCAGTTTCACAGGTGAGTATAGTAAATACAATACACAACTATAAAAATATATACTTTATCTACATATTATAGGAACGACTGAACACAGTGTGTTATCGCGTTGAAACCCCCTATTTTATATACAAAAAAATACACACAGACTACATATATCTATTTCGGCGTGGAGAAAAAAAAAACTGATAAATAAGCAACGAATCATCCAACTCCAGCTTTAGAGGAAATTAAACTTTTCACCTTGAATTCAACTTCACGCTTCGTGAACAACACTGACAGCACTAAAAAAAATTAATTCCATTGTTACGATATGTGAGACAATTGCCAAACGTGAAACAAACATGCCGGCCGGTGTGAATGATCTCACAATCATCATCAATTTCGGATATAATAGTTTTTATTAGAAAGATTTTTTTTTGTTGCTGTTAAACAAATTAAATACGATTTAAGTTCGTGATATTTAAATTAAATGAATTGTATAAAATTTTAAAATTATTTAGAAATGAAAGGATGCCTGCGCAACTGTAACAATTTAAATTTATTTCGAAAAATCCGAGTTATATTTAAATATTATTCACATATTAAGATAAATTAATTGCAGGAATACCTGGATTGAATGAAAAATTTTACATTTTGTCTAAAGTTTTCATTAGGGTATTCTTTTTTTTCAGTTGAATCTCCTTGGTAGTTAAACTAATAATTTTCATGATTTGGCACCCAATCAAATACGAAATGTGACCAACATCAACACCCAGCTTATTAGGTACTTTATTTCCCAATACAAAAATATTCGGTTCACCTAAATGATTTTTTCTAAAATTTCGAATTTGGACCTCGATTTAAAAATATATTTGCACAGACTTATGGTTTATGGCAAACATTCCTAAAATTTTTTTGTAAGTGTAAGTTTTTTTTAAGTAAAATAAAAATAAAAATAAAAATTAAAACCCGTTCTTCCTAAACGGGGAGAAATGGATAACACTCTCTTGGAAAAAAATGCTTGTTACTTGAACCTCTTTAGAAATATAAACCACTATTATTTTGCGGGGCCTTTGGTATCGTACTTTAAGGTTTTAAGTATGTACATAACATACATACATACAAACATACATATGTACATATAAAAACATCGCTGTACTTGCATATACATAAATGTTCATAGCATGAAATTCGTTCTTAAAGTTTCTTAACGTACCTACTTCTAAAATTTCTAACAAAAAAGGAGCTCTTTCACCAAAAATGTTTATCAAAATTGTTGAAATGGCTAATAGCCTATTGAATAGACCTTTTAAAAAGGAACAATTACGTGCAAGGGTTTTTATTATTGAATATGTTTGTTTGGCCCATAAGCATGCTTTAAACCGAAAATGCTACTAAATTCACCCATGCGATTCTGAGAGAATGGTCACACTGGCCACTTTTCAGTATTTTTGGTATAACTCGAAAACTAAGCCGAATTTGACAATTTTACATATAATACTTTATCAAATTTAAAATTAAATTTTCTATCGAAATGGATAGTTTGGAAAATTTCTTAAAAAATTTAAGCAGGAAAAGTAAACAAATCCCAAAATAAAAAAATCGAAAAATCAAAGATTTTTAAATTTTTTCTAAACTGCGCATAACTTTTTTCTGAGCAAAGATACGCTCAAGACATGCATGAACAAAGTAAATTGGAGTCTTACGACTTTAATATAACATGTTAAAAAAGCTATATTATTTAAAAATTGACAGAGATATAGCCATTCAAACTTTACCATATCTTATCATTTTTCGCAGTTTTTGCCCGAAAGCCTTTTTTTTGGTACTTTATGACAAATTTTACGTTCCCAGCACCTAGTACCAAATCTTATGTTAATCAGACCAGCCGTTCGGTCTGTAGGTCTGAAAGCATTTAAAAATAGCCGAAAAACGAAATTGCGAACATATATCCTTTTTATAAATTCTCTATAGTTCAAATGTCATATTATATCAAAATTTTGATTTGGAACATTTTTACGGAAGTGAAATTTGCCATATTGTACCGAAAAAGGGACTTTCGGGCCAAAACTGCGAAAAATTATAAGAAATGATAAGGTTTGAATGGGAATATCTCTGTCAATTTTGAACAAATATTAATTTTTGAACATGCCATATTAAGGCCTTTAGTCTCTACTTTATTTTGTCAATGCATGACTTTACCCTATCTTTGCCTCAAAAAAAGTTATGCACAATTTATTAACAAATTTAGATATCCTTGATTTTTAATTTTTTTAGGTTGTTTTTTGTTAACTTTTCCTGCTTAAATTTTTTCGTAAAATTTTTTGAACTATCCATTCAAATAGAAAATTTAATTTTGAACAAAAAGTATCATATGTAAAATTGTCAAATTTGGCTTAGTTTTCAAGTTACACCAATAATATTAAAAGTGGCCAGTGTGACCATTCTCTCAGAAACGCATGGGTGAATTTAGTAGCATTTTCGGTTTTAAGCATGCTTATGGGCCAAACAAACATGTTCAATAATAAAAACCCTTGCACGTAATTGTTCCTTTATACCCCTCATTTTCCGGTCTATTCAATAGGCTATAACGTACGTACCGGTTTATAACAGTTTTTGGTAAAAAATTATCTGAAAACTCCCTCAGTGCCTCAGTCCATTTATTTGGAATCGTAGATATCTCCAATATCACATAAATATTAGCACAGGGTAATAAGTCCAAAATTCATAATGATTATCCACCTGAGTGGGTTATAAATTCACAAACTATTTTTTTTTAATTCTGAAAATTTAAACATTGAAAAAATTCATATGTTTTTGATTATAACTTTTTTATTTATAACTTTAGGGTAAAAAGTGCATTAACATAAATTGAGGAGAATTGAATTTGCTACAAATTTGTACCAAATTTTTTTTTCTAAGACTAATTAAATTTAAGTTGCCACGGAAAACTTTTCAGAACTCGTTTTTCAATATGGTGGCCAAATGGTGAGGCTTTCAATACCTAAAATCGAGTTTTATACTTGCACTGAACCCCCTTACACATCAAAAGAGAAAATCTGTGTCCAACCCAAATCGGGAGGTTATTTTAACATTTTAGTAGACATTTTGCGAAAATGTTAAAAGCTGCTTTATTAGATGGTTGACAAATTTTCATGTTATTTTGTTAATACACAAGCAAGTGTTATACCATTTTGGAAAGTGCATTAAATGGAAAACTTTTTTTTATTTATTGGCCATTTATGTTCTCATACAATTTTAATTTTTAGAGGCGGTCAAACTTTTTTGAAAATAAATTTGTGTACTGAAAAAAATATTTTAAGAAATTATAATAAAAAAATGCAATAACTACTATTAAATTTTACCATCTATCTATTACAACAGTCATTCTAGAATATTACAAAAATAAAAAAAAAATTGTTCATCCATGGTCGTAGCGTTCACGTATTTGAGGAAAGTAGTGCTTGTTAACAACTTTTGGAAAAAACATCATAACATAGTAACCACTGGGAAAATATTTTTTTATATTTTTTTCTAGAAAGGTCATAAGGGCTGCTATAACCAGTTGCAAGGTTATCCATTATTTACAGGACACCCTGTATATTTTTTGAATAGCTTGAAAAACGCCTATTTTCTAAAAAATTCTGGCTTTTGGTTGATTCATATGAGTAGAATTAAAATATTGTTAAATATTTTTAAGGACTAAGGTGAAAAAAAAAATCTTTTTAACAAAAAATGTTGCCAAAAACGGACGGTAATATTGTTGGAGCTATAAAATAATAATAGTCCAGTCAACGAAGGAAAAATAAATGCAAGAAATCATGCTCTCTGGGTTATTATTTTATGTGGTTGGGGTGACCCCCAGGTATAGCATACTAAAAGTCCCCAGCCCAGGGCCGCGAGCCTTAGGCAGGAGGGGGGGTTAAATGTCCCCTTTTGTAACTTTTCGGGAATATTTTGAAAACTAAGCGTTTAAGCGGAAAAGTGTATGCTACAAAATGAAAGAATAATAAATTTCCTACAAAATTTACAGATTTCACTCCTTGAGTAACGATGGGGACATTGAAAATGACTTGCTTATGCTAGAAAAATCCTTAGTCTTTATTATTTATAATTATAATCTTTCCTATACTTTGAATTTTATCTTTACCATTTTATACCTACATATATATAACAATTTAGATAATTCATCTGTTTTATGAAGACCAATCCAAGCATTATATTGAACTAACAAAATTAAGAATTTGTTAAACAAACTTTATTAGAACTTGCACACGCACTTCCATCTTTACTTGCACTTAGTTACACCAAATTAATTTTTTTTCTTCAGCTTCAGAAATTATTATTAAGCCGTTAATCCAACAACAATTTCTTCATCGGAACTCTTAATTGCTTAATACAAACCTTCATTTCATTTTCCCTCCGTTTTATCTTCAGCCAAATTTTGATTTTTCCCTAAGTGCAAAATGATGTTAGCATATGTATCACTATTTTTTTTTTGCTATTTCCTCCTGTAATCGTTTTTCCTTTTCCAAAATCACGTTTTTTGTAACACTAACTAAAATTAGATTTTCCAAAAAACAAATATTCTAAAGGTAGTTGTTACCTCTCCACAAAATTTTATTTCCCTTATTCCCATTGTAGTTTTTGTATTTTGTTTCATTTTCAAAAATACAAAAGAAATGTTTTCTTTTTGTCATTTTATTGACCCACTTATATTTTTTTCCTGCTTGTTATCTAATCTAATATGTTTCATATACGCCGTAAGGGACCTCACTTTTTTCTTTTTGATTTAGCTTTGTGGTAACACCAAACAAAACTTCAATGTTTTCTACCCCTATGCTTGTTTATTTCGGTCTATACTTGTATATATTTTTCTTAACTCGTGTAACTTTTGTGGTAGGCAACGCTTACTTATATTTGATTTTCCCTCAAATATATGTCTAAAAATGAATTTTTAATGCTGGTGTTTGTTACGTGTCCGAAAAATTCTACTTTTGCTATTCTCTTTGTAGTTTTTTTTTTTAATTTTGGGGCTTATTAAGAGTCTTCTTGAAATAATTCAAAAAAAATCAAGAAGACCAAAGTCGATCAAAGATTCTTGATGAACTTGAAATTTCTATCAAATAGGAAAATATTTACTAGTAAAAATTAGCAATAACAATAATTAGACTTAATCTAACCAGTCTATTTTGAAGAGATTCTCGCAATAAGGTCCTTTATTTCATTTTCAAAAAGAGGCTTGATGGTGCCATGAAAGCTAGAGGGAGGCCCAATGTTATTTTGTTTGTATTCAACAGTTTTTTGTAGTTTTTGTATTTTTTTTGTTGGTTTCCACAATTTTTAGTGAAGTATCTTGTAGTTTTTTTCACCTAAAAAAAACTACTTGTTGAATTTTTTACAAATTCTATCAATTATCAATTTTAAACTACTTGGTGTGTAGATTTAAATTAACCCGATACCAATATCATTGTCTGTTCTCAAGATATTTGAGGCAAAAACAATTTTTTTTACAATTAGTGTGTAGAACTGCTTGCTGTTTTTAGCTTTTAAAAAAACTATTAATTCAATATTTTTAAAAACTTTCAATTTTTATCTATAAAATTATATATACAATTAAACTACCTCGAAGCCAATATCATTGTTTGCTGTCAAGATAGTCAAGCCAATCATAGCTAAACAAAACACAAAAGTAAAATAATAAACAAAAAAAAAATAATAAACAAAACAAAAAACCCCCAACAAATATCTCAACGAACCTACCTGAAACTAAACATCACACATGCATCCTATCCTACTAACCTTACACGCACATCGTAGTCTATGCTATAGTACGACTAAAAACAAATTATTTACCGGCAAGTAACATACGAACCTTCACACCTCAAGGCATCTTTGCAACTGAAGAAGTGAAGAGTGAAGACTGAACTGAACACTGCACTGAATACTGAAATGAATAGTCTTTCATAATAAACTAATAAACAGAGCCAGAGATAGAAAGAAATCTTAAATGAACTATGGCACTTTATTTTTGTGTTCTGTTTATTTGGGCTGATTGTCCGCACAAAGCCTTTCAAATCGACGACGATGAATTATAGGAATATTGATTAAAGATTTAGTACCACTTTTTAATTGAAATGTATTTTCAATTTGTGAAGCTTATATAGAACGTACAGCTACGTTTGATATATCAAAATAATTGTAAATTATTGAAGCTGCTAATAAAACAAAAACGAATTGTATAGGTGCATAGATTAAAGAGTTATAAGGTTATATGTAAATGAACAGATATATGTTATTATCTCGGCTAAGGTATGATTAAAAAAATCAAATTTTACATATTATATGTGAATCTATATAATCTATCTCCGGTATGAATTTGAGATTTTTAAATACAACCGTTAAAAAGATAAGAAATAATAACTGCAAAAAATCGATCAACAAAAATTGGTATATTTAAAAAATTAATTAAATATAAAAAATACTATCAACATTTCCTGAAACAAAAACAATTTGTTATTTATTATCTTTCTTAAACTATAAAATTTATTACAATCAGCCTTAACCCTGATGTGTAGCATTTGTGAACCATCTATTTTTGAATTTTTAACTCACCATTAATATATCTCACTTTATATTTCTTTTGCAATTTCAAGATATACATATGTATGTACGAAATTAATAATTCAAAGTTAAAAGTCAAATCATGGAGTTGAGCTCACTTGAACTTTTAACTTTGAATTATATATTCGGTCACTCCACTTAAACAGAAGAATTTCTTTTCAAATTTTCTTCATATTCAATTATTGTACGAAATTAATATATTAAACTTAACCATCGATTAACAAAAAAATATTACTGTGGCACTTCTCATTTGTTTTTTTTTTGTTCGACCATTTCACATAAAAACCATATTTTAAATTCCTTACAATTCGAATTAAAAAAAAACCGTCATATTGCATCTCTACATTATTTTCCTATCATAAACATTTATCAAAAAATTTCCTACGCTTAGATTTAGTTTAAGAAGCGCTATGCACTGCTGCATGTACTGGCTCTTGCATTTTATAATTATAGTAATATGTACCTAACCTACATATGTATAGTTAAAACTCATTTCATTTAAGCAACACCAACCAAAAATTCAATCGTACCCTCCTTACCGCTTGCATTCATCTTCTATACAAATCTGTTCACTCCAAAATGAATGGTAACACCACCAAATTTTCTGTCGTACCCCCCAATACGCTAGCGTTCATCTCATATTACATTTGTTCAATTTATTCATTTTAGTAACACCACCAAAAATTCGATCTTATCCCCCTTATACGCCAGCGTTCATCTCATATACACATATATTCACTTTATTCATTTTAGTAACACCATAATTTATCCAAAACGACCCTATAAACATTTTCAATGTTAAAAAAAGTCTTATTCGTATTTTCGGTAGGATCAAGGTTAAGAAAGATACGATCAGTAGAAAATTCAAAAAATTGAAAAACAATGTTATTGTCTTACAACATCAATGGTTTTTCATCAATTTATCCGAAATATCGGAAAAGTAAGTATACCTATATTGATTCATGGTCAATTCAGTGACGTTATGAGAGCAAGTTGAAGTGTACAGAAGCTGGTTGTGTTAAAAATGTCCTTATTTATATTTTTTGATGCAATGTTTATTTTTTTATGAGAAACACTCTTTCTTCAAGGGTAAGAAGTACACAGAATATTTCCAAGTTACAGGCCAATAGTTTATGAAAGCATTATTGGACATATCCTAAGAAATAAATTCCTTAGAAGGGGAGTTGTATTTCCCCCTCCTTTCTATAAGGGGGGACAAATTCCCTAAACGTTGACTGAAAATAGAAAAATAGCTATTTAAAAACAACGGAAATGCTAACAATATTGTGCTACATCTATTTTGAAAGCTTGAAACAGATTCTTTTATTATATAGTCAAATCAACATAGCAATTTTTGAAAAATTCCTTTGAAAACTCAAAATTAATAAAAAAAAAATGAAAAAATTTTTAAAATGATTTTTCATTTTATATTTTACACTATAAAGTAGTACATTGTCTTCTATCATTCAATCTTGCTATTAACCTTGAGTCGAATGCTGAAAAACCAGACAGTTGTAGGGCTTTCTAGTTTTTGAGAAAATTGAAAATAATGAAAACTCCTTTTTGATCTATTTATTAAAAAATAAATCAATTTTGTGGCTCAACAGTTCGTGGAGAACCAGGGCCTAGTGACTTACCTACAACTCTCAACCACTCATGTGTGTGATGAGAAGCACTTAAGTATTCATGACAAGTATACTCTTGGATGATTTGTCAGTTCCTCGCACGAGGCCGTATACCTCGGGAAATGCATTCCTGTTTTTAGGTGGCTGGGAATCGAACCCAAACCTTCGGCATGACAATCCAATGCACTAACCATAATGCCACAAGGTACTACCTATACTAACTATTTATTTAAAAATTATTACCTAAATAATAATTCACTTCAAGTAATACCTACTTACTACTTCTTCACGACCGCCACGGATATGGCTTTCCCTTAACATTTTTTGCAATAAAATTCTAAATTTAAATTGAATTCATTATTTTTGTTTTCAAGCAGTTTAGGAAATCATTTTTGCTTTAGTCTTTAATAACTTTAATAACATAGGCTTACCAATACCTTCTAATTTTTTGATACGACAAGTGAAGAATGTTCTTCATCCACTTTTGGCTATAGGTATCAGGTTTGTTTTTCGAAATATTCAATTTAGAACACTAAACTATAATCGTTTTTCGCCATTTTTGAGATTATATTCAAATGATGATTTCTTAAAACACTAACCATTTTCTTCAAAAGTTTTTTTTCAAAATCCTTTCCATATCCTTGTTGCTCTCCGAGATATCCTTAGTAAGATGTTAGTCGAGGTTATGTTATAACCTTATATAATTTTTTTGAACAAAATTTGTAAAAGTTCCACAAACAAATTTGTTCTCTTCTTACAAATTCTGATTAATCCATTGCAATTTTTTAAATATTTTATATTCTCTGAGATAACCCTTGCTGTAGAGTATTAAACTGCGTCTTACCAGTTAAATTAAATTTTGTAGGGACAGGTGAAGACTAAACATTAACTAGGGATTTCTCGAAGTTTCAAATAGGTATAGGAAAGATTTAATTCTAAATTTGGAGAAGAAGATTAGTACTTTCAGGAGTCATCGTAAATTATGTTCAAAAAATTGGATCTGAACCAAGAGACTATTTTTTGTTTTTTGAAAAAAAAAAAATTGAGAAAATATATTGCAACCTGAGATACAAACGATCTTATATCGTTTCTGGTAAGACCAAAACAAAAAACAGAGATTTAATCAAAATCATCGTTTCAAATATGGCCTATTAGCCATATTACACACACTGTGTTTTCTACTGATAATAATTTTTTTTTTACAGGTCATAAGCTTTTTTAAACGCCCACTTTTGTTTTAAATTTCAGTTCAGCAGTACAATAATTGAACTCAGTTCAAGGTTTAAATGAGTTATAGCTATCATTGAAACTCATCATAGAAAATTTTGTTCTTCCATTTTGAGGTGTTTAGGAAAACAAAATCACTAACTATTTTGATGGCGAATTAAAGATCAAGACATAATAAATATTTCTAGCCAAACACAAATTTCAAATGGGCCCTACCTTCCACATAAAAAGACTTTAAATATTTCAATGCTAATTGGTGAGGTAGTTCAATATTTGAAATGATAAAACTCGTTTTATGTGAAAGGCTGGGCAAAAATGAATTTTTTTCACTAGAAATAAAAATTAAGACATCAGCTTTGTTTTGGCATCAAAAATCAATAGTTAAAATTTTCAATGATAGCTATAACTGGCGCCTTAGTTTTTAACTTCCTGCATTTTTTAGCAAGGAAATATGATGGTGGGCCCTAAAAGCCACGTAGGCCATTTTACCAAACTTACTCTTCTGTCTTGGATTACAGAAAATATCCATGCCGCCATTAAACATCGGGACTCTTTAAAATCTATAACAGCTCTTAACTGCCAATCATCATAACCATAAATGTAAGCTTTCATTCAATAACTCTAATAGTTCAATAACTATACATTTATAACTATCGCATTTATCGTGATATTGTTGACCTAATAATTTAAAATATTTAATTGGTTATTTTGTGAGCTATTAAGAGAGTTCCAATAAAATTATATCAAATTAAAGATTTTAGTTAAGAAAGAACTGAATACAAAAGTAATTTGTCTATTGATTTTAGTTTTTAGTTCAAAAAAAAAAAAAAAAAAATAATTATGGCTTATGGCTTTTAGTTTAACTTTAAAAGGAAATTAAGAGGTAGATTATAGAAAAATAATATACATATGCAATGGCTTTTATTTAAGTTAAAACAAATGTATAATTGACTTGATCGTTGAATTTATAATTTTTAAGATCAGTAGCGTATTTAAAGATTTTGCGCCTCGGGCTAGTAAGTTTTACCGCGCCATAAATTAACAAACAAAGAAAAAAATCTTTAATTATGAAAACAAAATTAAACAAAATTATTAACCCAATTTAAATGTTAAAATTTTTCCTGACGCACAAATTAGTTGACAAAAATTCAAGAATAACACTGTTATAAGTCAGGATTGCGGATTGTTAGGGATGGCTTAGCTGGTAAAAAGCTCTGTGCCTATCCGGGAACGTATATATAATGTGTATTCTTTTGAGTGCTGATTGCGGAAAACGTATGTTCTTCACTATTTTAATACAGGAAAGAGAAATGGTGCAAAAAGTGAGTCACTAAAGGATGTGTTTAGCGGATGCACAGACTCATTGACGCACATATGCATAGACCGTCGGATGGTATGACCAAATTCATTTTTTTAATTTCTTCCCGATGTGTCTATAAATGAAAATCCAGATTGGCGTGTGTTTGGTTAAACGTTCTCACTTAAATCATTTACTCTTTTCGTAAGATTTGGAGATTCAATATTATGTAGGTGTATTTACTCGATAAAATTGAGCTGGTCATCGTCTTTGACCATCAGTAAATGCATAAATCAAGCTTACCAAAAACCGACATTCCTTATCCCAGAACAAAATTGAAAAGTATAGGTAGGGAGACCTACCTCTCTCCACCTCTACCTTGTGATCCGATATAAATTTCCGTAACGGCCGATCGTCGGTCTCAATATAATTACAATGACATACAAATATTTCACCTCTATATTCCTTTCTGTAATTCTCCCAGCATTATGTCCATTCTGCTGGCGGTGACATGCCCTGGACATAATACCAATTACCAATTTCAAACCCATATGGTAAATTACTCCGTTGTTGGTTGGCTGTATATTGCCGTTGAGATTCGTGCACAAATCTAAATCGCCATGCAACAATATACTAAGATCAGAACTAAACCGGCTCAAGTCCAAGTCGAACCTTAAGTGATCTGCAATACGGCATCGCAGATTACTTTAGGTTCGGGTTCGGCTGTGAAAGAACAACTCCGTGGGGACGAAATTAAGTACCAACACCAGGTAACATTATGGAAACACTTGTCTCTGGGATATTCGCTCTGGCTGCTGCTGCTGCGACAAGGAATTTACGGATTTTCCTTAAACACGTTTTGGACGTGCCGCGATACGCAATGTAAAAGTATCTCTTTTTCTGTATATCTGGAACATAATGGTTACTGGCTATAGGTATTAGCGCAAGCGCGTTACAGGAAATTTAAGATTCTTTTCCTTTTGGATGCCCACTCACTTTTGGCTCAAGTCCTCGATTTGGGAGTGGAAATTTGCATGCCTGGGACGATTGGTCTAGGAAATTACCTATTTGGAGTTTGCGAAACGATGTCATTAGTTCTATTTTTTTTGTTGCTACAAATTTGCCGTTGCAGTGTTGGTGTGTGCTCTGTGCCATAGTCAAAAGTCCTTATACTTCCTGCTCTGCTTGAAAGTGCCGTACTGGTTTGGGGGACTTACCTATACAGCTTTTGGAATTCCTTTGTTTCAGACAAGGTGATTACATTGTTTCCCCAATCGGGAGAATTCATGAATGGGCAATCAGTGTGTGCTATGGAGTGAACTATTCCCAAAGGGGCTAGCGATTTATTTTATAAATTGCCTTGGTGGGAACGTGCAATATATAAGTGTCGGTGGTTGGTGTTAAGGTATCAAATAAATTGCTAGATAGTTGTAAGTTTGATGGAAAAAAAGAGTTAATTTAATGGGAATTAACACTGGATTAGGTGTTTGCGGTATTACACTGATTATACAATCTAAATGGCCACTTCACGGATAAACATCTGTCAATGTTGTTAGAAGTTAGACGGAACGGAATTTCATGTAACTTCAATTACTTTTTTGTATTGCTGTGGATAAAGTAAACAAAAGAATTTTTGATACATACAAAATTTATTTTCATAGAGAAAAAATTGTGAAATACATTAACATTACAGTGCGCGAACCGTACTACATTTAGGCAAACATTTTTGCACTCAATACATTAATGTGTGTACTCATTACATACATAGATTACTGCCCACATAATTTATGTACTGATTATCTGTACCGGCTACATATCTGTATAAGCTCTGTCATGTAGCCAATAGAGATATTATGAAGTTATTGTAAAAATGTATTGAAAGTGTACATACATAATGTACTCATTACAATGGTTTCTTGCTGCATACAAAGTTTATTCATGCGATACGTGTACTCATTACATATTACAATTTATTGAATTAATACAGGTTGCTGTGATGCAACCTGTATTAATATGAGTTACATATGTATTTATTACATATTGTATGTATTCCCTACATGTTTGAGAACGTGAGACGTGAGAAAAAAGCGGAGCTGATTACGTTCGGTTCACATAGTGTTTATTCCAAAAATTAAGCAAAGGGATTGGTTCAAATAGTAGAACCACTTCTTGTGTTGTGTTCAAACAATAATATATCTAGTAGTTTCCTGCTTTGGATGCCATAATGTTCCCACGCGTTTTTAAATTAATAAAATTTACAACAAAAAATGTCAAACAATTTATTCGTATAAACTTACTGACTTATTCCATTTGGGAATAGTGCTTCTGTAGCTCCTTAAATAATGCCCACAAGCCAAGTGCAGTAAATGAATAACTCACTATTCACAACAATTCCAGCCACCACATATGCTCATACGTATGTCTGGTTTCAACACACTGCTTAAAGTGTGGACAGCCATATATTAAAGCCGCAAAGTTGGGATGTCCACCGCGTGTCGGGCAGAAATATATACACAGAATCACAAATATCCAACTAAATCAAATGATGAACGATATGAAAGGGAAGATTTAATAGGAATATTGCAAAGCAAGTCTGGATGTCTTTTTTTGCAAAAAAAAAAACGAAAAAAATAGAGTCTTTTTGAGATTTCACTATATACGAGAAGATATGCGGTGGCTTATGACTTTGGACTGCAAAACCCAGAGCTCGCAGTCAAAGTCAGAGTCTGCATGTTCAGTGAATCTGAACAACCAGAACTTGCAACGTTTACGTCTGTGTCGTTCTCAACGGCAAAAGGATGATGTTGCAACAACCAAGGTGCACAACATAAACGTGAAGGCATTCACCATCCGGCCGGCCAAATGGCGGTACAGAGGGTATACAACAGTATAGGTACAGGTGTTGGATGTGGATGGATGCGGTGATTTGTTTTTACCAATTGGTAATAGGCTCCATGGTCAAGTGTTTGCCTTATGATGGTAATTACTCCGTGTTATGCAATATTATAAGCTTTTTCGTTTCCCTTCTTTTGCAACAATTTTCCATTCATTCTTCGATGTTGTATTAATGCAGCAATTGTTTTCCGGTATCAACGAAGCATTTTGTTCTGTTCTGTTTTGTTCTATTGCCATCATCATTATGGCTAAGTCAACGTTTAGTTTATGGAAAAGGTGAATGGATGATGTTTTTATTATTTATGCTAAGCAAACAAACGAGCAAGTGGAGTTATTTTCCCAAAGATTTGTCCTTTGCTGGGTAATGAAGATCAACATTTTTATCATCATCAAGTTTTTCAAGGCTTACCTTACTTGTAGTACAGAATAACGTGAGAGTTAAATAATAAGGCAGTTTACCTATGGAAACAATGCTTAGTTATTCAAAACTCAACTGGTTTCCAAATTTAAGGATTTATTTTGAATAGGTATGTAATAAGTTGTTATCTGTTCTATAGGAAGTCTGCCGTGCCTTCTTTTTCGAAAATCACAATTAAAAATTGCTTAAATTATATACCTAAAATTCTAAAATTTTAGGTTTACAGGTAGCCTGACAGACTAAATAAAGCCACAAAAACGAAACAAAAATAATTGCTTTTAATTTTTGAAAAATTTTGATAAAAAGAATCACTCTTATAAAGCAAATTTATTTTGCTACCTATTGATGGGAGAGTAAAAAGGTGTCGCTAAGAAAAATTCTGCTGAAAATTCTGAGCATTTTAAGTATCAGATCAAACTCTCTTATGGAGTTAAGGGCCATTGCTGATACCAAATTTGAATATTTAAGTAGAGTATAAGCGCTTATTTGACCGTATACGCAGAGGAATAAGTAGAATATAAGCTTTTAAGTAGAATAGAGGCCTTAGAGGCCTGCGGATTAAAGTTCGAACTCAGATTCGAAGATTTTTATCTTTAGCGAATTAGTTTTTTGAAATATTTATGTCATGATAAGAAAGTTTCGAGTTATTTGGTTCAATTCTTATTATGCATTAAAAACACAATTGAAGCGTTCAACTGAAGAACGGGGTAAGTGGCATTTTTGAAATTTTTCGTTTTTTTTCACCAATGAATAGGCTACAAGAAAGTTTAAGTTTAAGATTCCAAGATCTCTGTTAGGAGGTAAATGGCAGTCAAAAACTATAGGATATTAATGGAAAAGGAAGTTAAAATCACTTAACACCTTTACGCATTCCAAATTTAAATTCAAAAAATGTTGGTTTGCATAAGGGAGTTAAATTCGTTTTTAAAAATTTTTTGGCATAAGGGAGTTGAGTGGACATTTACCTCCTTAATGCAACTATTTTCATAATATAAATATTTAGTTTTGTGAATACAGAAGTTAAGTGTGCAAATTTCCTTATAACCGTGTGTAGATCTTATATTGTCCGATTTTTTCTATTCTTAAATGCTCTGATATAAAACTGGAGAATAAAGGAGGAACCGCAACAAGTAGTTTCTATTTTTGAAGACTCTTTTCTTAAATATATTTAGCAAGTACTTTCTTTTCCAACTTCCTATTGGAAGTTATTAAAATTGGTTCGGTTTGTCGAATAGATAATTTCAACATGTTTCCACGTTTGAGATTTCTAGAACCCCAATCCATTTTTTTTTAGATAGATGCTTGTATGTGTGTTTGCACATACGTTTGTTTATTAATAAACGTCATACAGTGCAGAAGTATTTCGAAAAAGTTTACTAAGGAACCAAAAATGTGACTTGACCCCTATAAAATGTTTGTGGAGCAAAACAAAAAATACTTTTGTGGAAATTGGAGTTAAGTGCCCCTTTTTTCTTAAATTATTAAAAAAATTAGACCTCATGCTATTTTTTTGACATAGAGTCATTAAATTGAAAAACACTGTAATGTATTTAATTTTTCTTCCTCATAAGTAAGTTTCAGTTGCGACCGCAAAACAAAGTTCAAATAAAAAAACTTTGAGGTCAAGTAATACCTAGTAAATTTGTCAATTTCCAAAAGTAAATATTTCAAAAACAAGGAAAAAACTCCAAAATCGGCCTCATACAGATTAAAGCCCTAATCATTAAAAAATAATTTAAAATAATGTATTTATATACTCATCTCCTGTTTTCCAGAAGTTGGAATCGAATTGGCAGATTTCCATAAGTGATTTTTACAAATCCTGTCACTGGATTTTTGAAATAAATAGTAAACAAAATCCAAACCTAAAAATGTAGCTCAAAAATTTTGAGTCCAAAATGTTATCCTTTTATATGCAATTTAAATTTTTGCAATACATGGTTCCATTGCCAAGATCATTGGCAATCCACTTTGCCAATTTTACAATCGTCCAGAGGCCTTTTAAAGCTGTAAAATGCCAAAAGTTGATCATGTTTAGACCTTTAACTAATTTTTGGAAACTTTGCGGATCTCTATTTTTGGGGGCACTGGTAAAAGGGAGATTTCCCTGATAAAATTCAAAATTGCAGGTCAAAATTTTTTTGTTTGCACACTTTTTCTCCGACTTAAAGGAAGGTAATAAGAAGTATTTTTGTTTTAAAAGGAACAAATTAAGGAAAGGATCCCTAAACAATTATTTTAAACTTTGGATTTTGAAGCCAAAATACAATTTGTTTTGTTTACTTTCATATCGTGGTCGGGTCATAAGCAAAACTCAATAACTAACAAATGAAGGAAATTTGACTAAAAAGTACTAGACCGAGAGCCCACAGCAGATTTTGGGTGTGATCGATAGCAAAAAAAGAAGTATAGGAGTCGAAAGCTCCATTAAAAGCTATTCAAAAAATGAAAGTCTTGCAGTCCACAAATGGGGACTTTGCGAGAAACAGTGCATCGAAAAAAAAAATATGAATTAAACTTCGAAGATAATCGTTTTAGCCGAAATTGGTTTTCACTCCTCCCTAGAAAAGCTGCTCGGATGACATATCACGGAATCTGAGACCATTTGAGTGTATAGTTCGCTCTACCGGACCGTTTAAAAAATTCAAAATTCTAAGTGAAAAACGGTTTTTTTAAACAGTCTGGCAGGACGAATTAAACACTCAAACGATCTCAGATTCCGTGATATGGGATCCGCGGAGCTTATCTAGGGGGGGGTGAAAACCAATTTCGACTAACACGATTGTCCTCGAAGTTGCATTTATATTTTTTTTCGATGCACTATTTCTCGCAAAGGCCCCAGTTGTGGACTGCAAGACTTTGAATTTTTTGAATAGCTTTTAATGGAGCTTTCGACGCCTATACTTCTTTTTTTGCTATCGATCACACCCAAAATCTGCGGTGGACTCTTAGTCTATACCGGTTAAAGCTGAAAAGTCACGTTCCTCAAAATTTGAAATTAAGTTGCCGGGCATACCCTCCAATATCATAAAGTATTTAAGCTTGCAAAATAAATTTTTTTGTATTAAAAAATGCATCTCATTCTCATTTTCCTTAACATTTTATCTATACTTAGTGAGTTCTAGTTTTGGACCGACCGAAAATAAAGTGAGAAATAGTTTTTTTTTTAATTCCAAATTTCCAAATGAGTTTTAAGGTGGGAAAGTATTAGACCCATATTATTTGTTAATTTTAAACCTGTCGTATTAGTCCGCATACCTATTTTAAACTTTTCAATTTAACCTTTTGGTCATAGTATTCACTCAAAACGCACATTAAACTCGGTGGATTTAAAATACATTAAAACCGGGTGTACAATTGTTTAAACTTGACTATACACCGATTTTAAACACACGGAGTGTTAATAATTTTACCTATGCCAGCATGTATTTTCTTTTTCTTCGTTTCTTGTTGTTGTATTTCAAATTTGATTGCTCAAAATTAAAAAAAAAAAAATCAAGTTACTCTAGAGGTTGCCGTTTGAACTGAACTGTTTTTGTGTTTGAAATCTAAAATGAAATTATTTGTGAGAACTTCAAATGTGATTTTGCTTGGCTTAAATGAGTGAATGTACTGAAAATTTAGTTAGACCCGGGTTGAACTACTTTAACAGCTCCCTGGACGGCTGTTAAAATTGAATCGGATTAAAAGCGATAAGGTTTAATAAATAGGGTTAGTTACCGGGTTTAACGAGTGAATATTGTGTGCTTCGGTGAAACTTTTGAGACTTAGCTCACTTTTAACCAACTTGTAACTTAAAAACCGGATTAATCGAGTTAATAATATGGCTGTTAGTCTCAGGTTAAGTAACGTAAAGCAGTTTGCTGTCAATAATTTAGGAAGTTAAAACGTTTAAATGCATTTAGAAATGTTGCTTCTAAAATCCAATAAAATCAATCCAAACTTCTGTCACATTATATAGTGGCTGCGACCAGTTTGACGCAATTTAAACGACTTTTATTTGAATGGAGAATGGAGTTATTCAATTGAGATATAATTTTCAAGTGGATACCTCTAAAACCCAAATCCGCTAGTTGCAGGACTTTGGTGGAGCTCCAAATCTAGTCGAGGGGTTCTGATTGCGATATTAAAAGTGACTGTCTATAAAAAAACTCCCGATTTAATTGCGTTTGTTTCTAGGTGTAACGGTCTTTTAAACTCCTGTTAAACACACGGGGTTCCACTTGAGGAATATTTGAAGTGATTACCTAAAAATCCAACCACCCTATACAAAATTGTTCTTGGCAGCGAAGCGTCTGTCGGGAGTTCGGTGACCAATTAAATGCTGGGATACGATACATTTGAAATGGTTACAGTTGCTAATTATATTTTCCGAATAGTTGTACGGTTGTACCTACTATTAAATTTAAGCTCATTTCATCATTGTCACCTTCACTAGGACTACTAGAATAAAATTTACAAAAATATCTTGAATCACTTAGACTTATTTATTGCTTAGTTTAAAGAAGACTTTTAAGAGACGAGAGAAGCTTGTTATCATTAACGATCAGCAATACGTCAAGAAGGGTGAAGCAACTAAGATATCAAGTATGATGATATCGTCGATCCAATGGTAAAAATCGCTATGTGCAGAAAAAAATCATTAAGAAAATGAGAATGAAATGCTTTTTTTTATTGCAGAAAGTATCAATGTGCAAGGAATTTATAAAGAAATCGAAAGGTATGCCCGGGAACATAATTTCAAAATTTGCGGAACGTGAGTTTTCAACTTCAAAAAGTGTGTTTCAGTCTTATTTCCTTCGATAGAGTGTATTTTGTTGGCTAGTGAGCTTGTTGATTTTTTATTGTTTTTTTAAATCTACAAATATCATTCGAAAGTATACTCTTAAAAGACTTATATCTTAAGTTCTATTGATCGAAGTTTTTGAATTAGTCTGCGTGGACCAAGGAAAATGACAGAGCATCATTCCTCATTTTTAGTAAATGAATTTGTAAGTTCAATATTTCAGAAACGGGAAAAAGGGAGGTACCTAAGTGATTTCTTTTTTCAAATTTTGTTTTTAAGCAGGTTACTACATTATGTCAATAAACAAAATAGAAATCAATGATATTGCTACTACGATGTTTTAATTTGATTGAAGCCCAATAATATTAAAGGCATGTCAATTGAAGTATTCGGTGCAAAAATCAGATAACTCCATAATTATAAATGTTGAAAAAAAAGACAAAAACTGTTTTAAAAATCAGAAAACAAAATATTTTCCAAAAGAAAAAATTATAAGAAAGAGAATAAAAATACATAATTCAAAGTTAAAAGTTCAAGTGAGCTCAACTCCATGATTGCGTTGAGTTGAGTTGAGCTCACTTGAACTTTTAACTTTGAATTATATATTCGGTCACTCCACTTAAACAGAAGAATTTCTTTTCAAATTTTCTTCATATTCAATTATTAGAATAAAAATACGTTCATTATACTGATATTCTTTTCCAGTGAATTTTTCACTAAAAAATAAATATATTTGTTTGTGGATTTATCTTGCTTTTGCCCCGTTTTTTTGTTTAATTAAATGGAGGTTGTGTTTTCTTCATTATACACTTACAAATCATGGAACTTACTGTAGTTTTTCAATTAAATGTAATATCTTATAAGCTAAAGCACTGTTTGAGACTAAAATATCCAAGGTTTTGGTACCGCTTTCAATTTTCAAATTTTCAAAGCTTCTTACATTCGGTGCAAAAACAAGATAACTCCAGTACAATTTCTTAATTCGAGTCAACGTAGCGATATTTCTACATCTAAAAACATATATCGTCAAAAAATGGAGTAATCTGGTTTTTGACTTGGATGCTCAAATAAATTATAACATTAAGGCTTGAACCTTGAACATTTATATTTTGACAAAAGAGCTTCGAAGAGATTTTCTTCAATAAATTTCTTTGTACCTAAGTTCTTTAAGATACCTTCATTATTTTATTTGACATCATTTTTAAACCTAAAACAAATGATCAAACATTGTTTAACTTATAACAGCTAAGTCTTACGTCGGAAATTGGATTAAAAACGTAACAAAGCAATTAACTAAACTCTGTTAGTGTTACCACATTTATGTATATCGCTTATAATTCCACATTGTAAGTGGTTTCCTTCATTAAAAAAATGATTTATTACTTTCTAAAGCCCTTCTTTGTTAGGCAGTGTGCCATTAATATAAACGATTCTTAAGCAAAATAGAAGGGTTTCTGAAATCAAGAGCCAACATTATTTCATCATAAATAATATTTTTTATTTTTATTTCATGCAAGCTACACTATATTTTGAACCTTCTTATATATGAAAATGGAAGACCTTAGTCCAATGAACTTTAATCTATGATCTTCTTTAGTATGTAGATGTGTATATACCTGCAGAACCTACCTACTTCACTTTCATGGAAAAAAGATGAACAAAAAAAGCTTCTATCGCGCATGGATGTGTCTTCGCAACTTCCTTCCCAATTGAAGCGATGTGTTCTTACTTTACAAATTAATGCAGATGTTCATGTTGAAAAATTGTGAAATCTCTGTGTTCGGTCTTAGAATCTCCTGCAAAGAAGCTACGATCAGGGGACGAGACTCATCCCGGGGGATATAACAAATCATTAAATGCAACGCTAAGCGATTTCAAATCGGTACTTTTATGCCATCCGGACTGTTGCTGCAGTTTCAAGAGCTCAACAATGTTGCCAACTGCTGTGGTTTATTTTTAAGTTATTAATTTTAAGTTAAAACAGAAATGAAAAAAGTTTATATTTTTATAAAATAAAAATCAAAAGAAAATACAAATACATAAACTAAAATGGATTTAAAATATACATATTTTCAAAACTATTGACATCTTCGCTTGAAGAAGATTTGAATCCAAGGTATAGCATTTGAAATTAAATTTGTTTCATTTTGGATTTAAAAATAAATTATTTTCAAACTGTTACAAGGCGTCTCATCAAAGGTATGGTTTAATAGGAAAATTTTTAAAATTATGAATGACATTTCTTGTGTGAATGAAAAACTACAGATTTAATTATAAAAATTGTTAAAATACACACAAGTTTTATTAGTTTATTGTTTTACCTATAAAAGATTTTTGTTTTTAAAAATTTATAAAATCTTATAGAACTAAACCAAATGTTACAGAAATTAACTTCTATATATTTTCAGCTGTGTTGGCAATAATGATGCTCGTGCTGATGCATCAGCATCATTACTAGCATACTGTATCTATACATCTGCATCTCTCACCAGATGGCAAAAGTATGCATTTTCTTCTGGAACCTCTGGAACTCTCGCCGAAACAAATGGGAAAATAGTTTATGCCGACATTTAAAGTTTAACCATATTTTTTTAGGTTTGTTATTGCATCGCATGCATTGTGTCTTCGAGTGCTCTGGGAATGGAATTATGCACGTTGATTGAATTAAGACAATAAAATGGGAGATGAACCTCCAGCCGAGTTGGGATAAACTCCATGTGTGGTTGTTTGATGTTTGTTGGACAGAATGCGAATCAACACCCGGGTTTGGAGTAGAACTGGGATTGGTAAGGTATACCATTGGGATTTTATAGAAGTGTGTGTGTGTGTGTTGTCTGGTGCGAAGGAAACTTCTGTCTATCATTTTGTGAAGAAAATGAATCAAATTGGCAAAATAGAGTTTTCCAAAGGCGGGATGTGACTTGCAGAAAGTTATCTGCACTTTGCAGATGTTCAACTATAGAGCGAGTAACTTGGGTGTAGGTTTTAAGATGAGATGACGGTTAAACTTGAGTGTTGCATCTTATCTGGTAATTTATCTGACTATCTATTGTGAGAAGCCTAGGCATTGTATGATTGTATGTAGTGAACAATTTTATGCGTGGGATTTTTTTCTTACAATGCATGATGAGAGGAAAAAAAATCTGTGGAGAGTAGGTGACAGATTTTGGATACTGAAATTAATCTAAGCTCTGATATGAAATTTCAAGTTATTTTAAATGAAAAAAAAAAAAACACTAACAAAAAACAACTTCAACACCTAGAATAATATGCCATAGCATTTTCAATGCAAAAATCTGGCCTTATAATCGTTCTTTTAAATCCAGTTCCTTTAGTGTATAGGTTATCCCAGCTCAATATGCGGTTAAAGACTTCAACGAATTCCAAGATTCTTCAAATCAACACATCTTTCACTAAATTCAATTAGTCACCCAGAAGCTTTATAATTTTTTTCAGACACTAATGGGATTGAAAATGGCACCTTTAGTGTGTTTCTCTGGAATTTATTCTTCCTTTTCAGATACCCAATCAAAAGGAAATGATTAATGATTGCGAACTCGAAAAGGTACACCTACTGATATGATGCGGTGTTGTAAATCATCTCTCAGATACATTGTTGTGCATGGCAAAATCCGCAACTTCATATATTCAATTTTCAACTGTTTCTTTTTCGCTGAGTCGGTTTCTCTCACAGATTGTTGTCTGTGCCGTTGAAATGAAGTTGAAAATTGCATGACAATAATAATTGCGCGTACACATTTTCAAAATTCACACAATTTAATATGGAATGTTAAGCAAAGAATTAAAAAGAATAAACATTATTTGTTTAATGAAAATTCAAATAAAAGTTAAGTATAAGACTTTCATTTTGTTTGTTTGTTGTTGTTTTTTTTATTTGCGAATTCACGGCATAACACCGCACTTAAATGAATGTGGAATGAGATGCGGTGTCATGTTCACGTGAGAATGGGGATAACCTGTGATAAATCAAATTGTTTATGAGTTTATTGGCTTGATAGTTTGTTCTTTTGTTTTTGGAAGCCTTAAAATAGCTACAGTGAAGAACTTATCTATAAGAAGTTTTGCGATTTTTACTGAAGTGGCCAGAATCAAATGGGCGAATGTATTTGTAGTCACTAGGTAAGCTCATGTTTTGATTACATACAGTTTATTTTATTTTACATCAATAGTTTGAACTGCGAACATAAATTACATGAACAAGTATTTAAATTAAAATAAACTCAGAATATTTTACCTTAGTTCAAGATAAAATAAAATGGATGACTGGGTCGCACTTACTTGCTTTTATGTTTAAGAGGCTTAGAGTTTTAAAAATTGTATCTGCATATATGAAACCTGAATATTACGAGAGAAATATATGTAAATTCTTAAAACATATTAAAAATTTGGCATGCAAATCTTAGGTATTTCTTAATATGCATTCGAAAATAAAATTTAAGAAAAATTGCCATTGCTTTGAAGATTTTTTCTTTAATTGAAAAACTTTTTTTTTTTAAATATAGCTATGCAACATTATTTAAACATAAAAACTTAATTTAAATCCTTTCAACTCAAACTCAAATTCAAAATAAAAAAAAAAAAAAACAAGAAGGGAAGGTATAGCTGCTTAGTGATTTTTTTTTTTAAATATTTGATAGATTGCACTAATAAAGAAAAAAGTATTTTTCTTAATGACTTTTAATGGAAATGGAATTTTTTATCTTAAAAGTAAAATATTTATTTAAAATACTTATTCTAATAAGTTTTGAAAGTTCAGTCGGTAGCTGGTTTCAAAAAATCAACAATATCGTTTTCAAAGTATTAAGTTTTCATAAGAACAAAACTGCAATATTAGATGAAAATCCAAAAAAAATTTTTTTTTTAATTGTATTTATATTTTTAATGAATAATTGTGGTGTCATCTTTATTGCGGGCGCAGAAGAGTAAAATCCATAGTGTCACACTGTGATTTCAACAGATTTTTGACAGCTGAAAGATAAAGTTAAATTAATTGTTGTACCTGGGTGAAACGCATATGGACTAAAGGTCACAAAAACTTTAAAAATTGAATTTATATTCAAGAAGTCCACATAAACAAAAACAAAAATAATTAATTTTCAATTATTTACGTTTTTTTCTTATTTAATACCAGCCAGACCACGGGCTTTACCATCATCTATTTCTAGTCGTCTGAATTTAACCAAATTCCACTAGAACCTATTATAATTTACAGTGCTTTTGTGCTGTTTATTTAATACACGTCGGTATACATCGACTAAAAATTATGCGTCTTAGAAGGGTACAACAACATCTAACTGATGAGCCCAATTGTTGTACCTGGGCGAAACGCATATGGACTAAAGGTCACAAAAACTTTAAAAATTAAAGGTCATCCTCAGGTGAACATTTTTGTATTTTATTTCAGGATTAGGTTACCCTGATTTAACTCAGAGCTATCCCTGCAATGAAAAACTGGCCCTTAGTGAAGGGTTTTTAATAGGTGGAATCAGCTTCAAGCGGCCCTTTATACGGAGAGCTTGTCTTGCCCTGGGGCTTAAAATTCTTTTTTTTTCTTGCTGGTGCTGTGATAATTGCTACAGTATGAGATGGAGAACATTTTTAGAAAGAAGTTGATGAGGCCCTGGGCTCAGTGGATGATATCAATGCATTTATTGGTTCACATCCTTGGATTCGAAAAATTTGTTTCGAATACAGGGTTTGGATATAACATCAGTGGACAAACAAGAGAACAAAATGAATGGGGCATAATGAGCATCCATGCCCATTATGCCACGTTCATTCTGTCCCATGTCCTGTTCTGCAGAAATTTAATAAAATTTTGTTTTAAACTCAACCGTAGAAATGAAATAACTGGATTTATATGAAATATATTTACTTTCTTTGAAATAGTGAAAATCCAAATTAAAATCGGATTTTCTTTCAAAGAAACAAATGTCACTTTGGCAATTTTATCAAAATTGAGAAAAGGTTTTCCTCAAATTGCCAACGAAAAATTAAGCCAGAGAGATTTACCACTTTATTTAAAAGAGAAATACGGAGGAGGCCCATTATGCTTCAGGAGCCTGTTATGCCCCGGGTTCCCCTACCAAGTTTGAAGGAAAAGGATATGCCGTTTAGGCTGAAGCTCAGAGGACAGACATAGAGATAGATAGACATAATTACTAGACCAACTAATTTTGTCAATAATTTTCAAACTTAAAAATAAAAACAAAAATAATAATTTTTACTACTCACTATTTACAATAAAAACTTGATTTAAAAAACATATAAGAGACTGAATTCATGGCTTTAAAAAAAGCTATAGCATGCCATTATTAGTGGTCCCGTTGTTTTCTAATAGTTTTTTTTTCTATTTTGGGTCAATTTTTTAGAAAATTACCGCTCCTGCCAGGACTTGGGGAAATAGACCCCCCTCCTCTGATTTTTTTGTGTGTTAAAAAAATTACCCTTACTCCATTATTTGTACCTTGAAGTGAAAAAAGGGATACCAGGGGGGGTGAAATAAACATCTGAAAAAATTAGGGAAATTGTTTTTCAATGTTTTGAACCGAATGAGGGCTATCCAAGACAAAGTCCATTTTAAGGACCACCCTAATGTACAAAGGTAACATGTAAATGACACAAGTTTTGGATTCATACATACAAATAAATTTAGGAGGTAACAACCAAACATTACATATCGATAATAGAGAACACGAAAAAAGTGGTTGGTACAATTCTGTCTGTCTCCTTGTACCTCGACTTACAGCTTAAACCATTGTACCGATTTTCTTCAAATTGTGAAATTAAGGTTTTTTTTGTAATTCCCTAGGGGGAAATAGAATTTTTCTTAAGCTAAAACAAAAACGGTACTTACCATTCAACCGTTAAGAAAAAGCTTATTTGCCTCAAAAGATGCTCTAACGATTTTCAAGAAAAAAATCTGTGTATTATTGCGGTGTATACCTTTCCAAAAAACTGTTATTGATGGTACCCGCCATATAACGTTTTTTTATTTTTAACTATCTCATTAATGGCTCCACCGATTTCAATATTAATTTTTTTTTTTTTTCAAAATCTCCTTCAAAATGTTAATCATATGACATTAATACCAAAATTTTGAAAAAAAATAATTTTGGATACAAAAAAAAATATTTTCTTCTTTATTGAAAATTCGATATTTCAAAAACCTGTTAAGGAATTTTTTTGAAACTAAGAATACACGGGCTTACACAAATTTTGTGCCTGGATTCTGCATATAATGATGTTCTTATTCTTTAAATATTACTTATTAAATAAAAAAAATCGTATTTGAAAAAAATTGCTTTCGTACGTAGAAACAAATTATCTATTAGAAAATTCATGAAAATGTGCGAGGATAGAATCATTAATACCAGATATTTTAAGATATAAGACTAAGATATACACTAAAACACTTGAGCATGTATGCTGGTTCGAACAAAATAAATGAGAGGGGGTTCTGTGCTCCCCTGTTTTGACAGGAGGTGCAATTTTCTTTAAAAAAATATTTATAGATTAGAAAAAAATATCAAAAAACACCTGCAGCACCATAAAGATCACAGTATATTTTTTTTAAAGGTAGGGCTCTATTCTTTAGTTTATTTAATTTAAATTAAGTCATTTTCATGAATAATTTTTAAAAATTAATTTTCAACTCAGAATAAAAAAAAAAAAAATAGTTCAATATTTAATAGACCAAGATCCCAGAGCCGCCAGACATACGTCATTTTATCATAGCTGAATTTTTTTCTGTGAATACACACTAGGGTAGGTATGAACGAATGGATAATACCAAAGACCGTATAATACCAAGATACCGCATCTCAACCAACCACCAAAAATCAGCTCTAGATGCGGTCGGTCGGGGGAAGGGAAACATTCCCACGTATTGTATCACATCACATTCACATTCGAACTCACATAACACATACAGACATGCAAGCCTTTATTCGCCGCAGACCCACGACTCAGCGACCGCGCCACCGACGATTGTAAAACTTATACATAGACGGGGTTCTTACTCACACATCTATGGGGTCACCACTGGGGTCGTCACAGTACTAGCGCTTTGACTGCGAGTTTTTACACTAGATGCAATATCTTGGTATTATACGGTCTTTGATAATACGAACCTTGAACCCGGGTGCGTTTCGGAGGTAATAACGTAATTTTGCATCAATTTTATGCACTTTTAGCACTTAATATCTCCGAAACGCACCCGGGTTCAAGGTTCGTGTTATCCATTCGTTCATACCTACCCTAGTGTGCATTCACAAACAAAAATTCAGCTATGATAAAATGACGTATGTCTGGCGGCCCTGGGATCTTACTCTATAATGCTTTCACCAATTTTTAGTAAAATTTTAAAAATCGTATGGTTGTATGTACATATTTAAATGCTTGATATAATTGAAAATTACATAAATTCTTTTTTATTTTTATTTTTGTAATGTTTGGTACCTACATAAGAACGCTAATTTTTCTCACTTAACTTTTTAACGTCCTTAATATAAAAAAATGTGTAGTGTAGTTTTGTGACACAAGCGCACAGTGCGTCGACTTGTGGACAAAAATAAAAAAAATAAAAATGCAATTTCTTTGTTTTAAGCTCTAAACCTGTTCTGGAACATCTTGGAGTACTTAAATTTGTTTTTGTTTTGTTTTTTGTTTTTCTCTTCTTAGGGGATTAGCGGGACTTTCGTTAGAAATTGAGGTAATTTAAGCTGCAGTGTAATTAAAGGTTGAAATTTTGTGCGAACAAGTTAAGCTCGTGTGAGAAAAATATTTTGCTTTTGTAATTTTTCTTATTTAAATATTGAAAATGGATACATTGAGTACTTGTATGAGTTGTTGTTTTATTTTTTTCTTGTTTATGTGAATTTTGGTGATTTTTTGAAAAAATGCTCTTTTTTAAGGCTTATAAATTGTAGAAACTTAAGATTTAAAAAAAATGTTAGCAAATGGCAGCAAAATCTTTTATGCCATTATGTTCTGTTGTTATTGTGCTCTAAGAAAATGTTAATTTTTCTTGCTACTTCTTGCTAACCTTCAAAATATTTGACTTTTTGAAGGACAAGGTCAAACCATTAAAAATGAAAAAAATTTCGAAAAATGGATTTCTTTCGATAAAAACTCTAAAATAGAAGAAGTTATTCAATTTGTATTAAATGAATTGAAAATAAAAAATTGTCCTGGTACAACTAAGAGTGATTTGGTGGAAAAAATGAGACTTTTTGCCAATTTGGAATGTAGGTGGAAACAATGTACACGAAACCACGCTCTTTTTGCGAGACGCCACGGAGTCTGGTTAAAAACTCCTTTTATTCTTCCAAAAAGCATTCTCAATTTTCTAGAAAATGCAATATCTTGTGAAAAACTAAGTACTAGCCGTGGAAGACCGCTAAAAGCATTTTCTGATTTATCTCAGAAAACCAAAAAACGTAGAGTTCGTGAGCTTTTAGAATCTAACTCTACTGAAGAACTAAATTCTACCATTGAAGATTTTGAAAATAGATCCGATTTTTGATTTTTAAATTCGAATTGTTCATTTTTGTGCACAAATTTCTATTTTTTGGTCTTATTTATTTGTGTTGTCAGAATTTATCTAAAAAATATTATTTTAAAATCATGTATTTGTGAGGTATTTGAAGATTGAATGATAGAAGACAATTTACTACTTTATAGTGTAAAATAAAAAATGAAAAATCATTTGAAAAAATGATTAATTTTTTTTTATTAATTTTGAGCTTTCAAAGGAATTTTTCAAAAATTGTTAACTATATAATAAAAGAATCTGTTTTAAGCTTTCAAAAAAGATATATCACAATATTTTCTATTTTCAGTCAATGTTTAGGGAATTTGTCCCCCCTTATAGAAAGGAAGGGGAAATACACCTCCCCTTCTAAAGAATTTATTTTTTAGGATATGTCCAAAAATGCTTTCATAAAGTATTGGCCTCTAACTTGGAAATATTCTATGTACTTCTTACTTTTGAAGAAACAGTCTTTCTCATATAAAAATAAACACTGAATCAAAAAAAATAAATAAGGACATTTTAACACAACCAGCTTCTGTACACTACAACTTGCTCTCATGACGTCACTGAAATGACCATGAATCAATATATACGTACTTTTCCGGTTATTTCTGGTTTAATTGATCAAAAACCTACCGAAAATATGAAGAAGATCTTTTTTGTAGGAAATTTATTATTCTTTCATTTTGTAGTGTACACTTTTCCACTCAAACGCTTAGTTTTCAAAGTATTCCCGAAAAATTACAAAAGGGGACCTTTAAGCCACCCTCCTGGCTATAGCTCGCGGCCCTGGGCTGGGGACTTTTAGTATAATATACCTGGGGGGTCACCCCTACCACATTTAATAATAACCCAGAGAGCATGATTTATTGCATTTATTTTTCCTTCGTTGACTGGACTATTATTAGAAGTAAACAATTTAAAAAAGTGGGCGTGGCAGTGGGCGGATAGGGTCCACACTATTTTTTTGTTTTTGAACTCACCTAGAAAGTCAAATTCTCTAAATTTTATTCAAATCGTGCTAACCATTCTTAAGATATAAACCATTTTCAAAAGTGGGCGTGGCAGGGGGCGTGAAAATTTTGTTAGATTTTAGAAAATTTCTTTTTATTACATTTACAACAAATTTTTTTTGCAAAGTCAACTTAGTTTTGGAAAATTGATTTTTGTCCACCATCTCCATACAATCGACGCACTGTGAAGCGTTCTCCAGAGATACCACGTTAACTCTCCTATTTGAAAGAAAATATTAAAAGAACATGTTTATTGATTTTATGAAAACTCTGGTAACTGTATTTTTTTACTTTCAACTCTACACAACCTAACTTTAGGGGGGATGTGGGTATTTTCCCTTAATTTTGGAGCATAACGAATAAAAAAATCATAAAATATACCCAGACACAAACATATTTTTACTAAATGTATGTTCCTGGAAGCCCCTGGATTAGTTCAAACTCTATATTTTACATGTATACATTGCACGGCATTCCGCCGGTTTATTACAAAAAGCCATTAAGTGCAAGATGATGAGTTTATATCTAGAAAACCAAGATCAATGTGGGATGTGAAACTTTAACATTTTGATGAATTTTTAATTTTCCCTTGCGCACATTTTTTCATCTAAGCTCTAATTGACACAGTATGCAGCTCAACAAAATAGGCCAAATGTAATGTAAAACAACTATCTCAAGCTAAGTACAGACGACTGTCAGATCTTACAATATTGTCAGATCTGTCAGTGAAAAAACTGTCCCAAATGTCTTACAATCGTCTGAACACACAATTTTGTCTGACAGTATTGTCAGAAACGTCATTGTCAGGTAATTGTCAGACGACAATCTGACAAAAAATTGTCAGGTATCTTACAATCGTCTGAACACATAATTTGTATCATTGTCAGACGATTAGGACATTGTCAGACTCATTGGTCATTGTCAGATGTTTTAATTGAAAACATCTTACAATTGCTGACAATTTCTTCACTGTCCGAAATGTCAATGAAACCCATCGGTTGGATTCGAATTGGTTAAAGAGAGATAAATTAGAAATTTGTAGTTTTTGCACAACTGAATAAATAAACTCAAAAAGAAAATAATTTATAATAATAATAAAATTAAAATCTATCTGCAATTCCTCTTGTTCGCTGTCTTCGAACAGGTAGGCCGTTAAAATAGTTGCACTGCCAATATTTTCCATTTTTATTAAAAATTATTTTCACAAAAAATTCTGCACTGAACACTACAAACAAAACTATTAATTTGTCTGACAATTTGTCTGCCAACGGATCGACCAATTTTTCGTAAACAAATATCTGCCAACCGTCTGAACTGACAATTTTCACCCTGACAATATTTTTAGAAACGTCATTGTTAGAGAATTGTCTGACAATGAAATTGTAAGACTTTGGGACAAAATCTGCCAACCCTGTGAACAGATAATTTTTCATTGGAAGGTATTTGGCTATTGTCAGCTCATTGGCAGCTATTGTCAGAGCACTGACGGATCAGACATTATTGTCTGTACTTAGCTTTAGTGAAACTTGTGACTCCTCATCAGGTTGCCAATTGGTATATTAAATCACCTCGTGGCATAATGGTTAGTGCGTTGGACTGTCATGCCAAAGTTCTGGGCTCGATTCCCAGTCGGTTTCCCCTTACAAAAAAAAAAAAATGTTCTTTCCAAGGTAGGTACTGCCTCCTGCTAGGAACTGACAAATCCTCCAAGAGTATTTGTTATGTCATGAAAAGTGCTTCTCATCTAGCCGTTGGGACTCGGCAAAATATTTTAGGTGTCCTCCATTCCTGCCACAAACAACACCCACACAGGAATAGTTGAGAGTTTTAAGTCACTAAGCCCTGGTTCTCCTCGAGCTGTTGCGCCCCCAAATTTTGTTATTTTTATTAAATCAAGGATGAAATCAAATGAAAACTGAAGGGGGAAAATCCAATTTGATAAAGAAAAGCAACAGAGAGCAATTCGTTGTTTCAGTTACTTCCAAGATAAAATCACTACCAATACCAATCGATGAAATCAATTTATTTTCAAATGTGTCCACGCAATAACGTTCAAAAACAATTTTGTAACTTGAATTTAAAATTTAAATTTAAAAAGCGGCATCTGTTGGTTTGTTTGAATGTGGTTAAACTTGTATAATTCACAATAGTTTAATGTTGCAATCACACTGAACGGTTAGGATCTTTGCTTATCTTGGACATTAACTCTTATCGTTACTATTGTGAACTACAGTTAGTTTATATGGTTTGTGTCTCTGCTTCAGCTACAGTAGTGGTCCTAAAAATCAAACATCATAGCTATTTGACCTCGGTTTATCTTGCTATTGAATAAAGAAATATGAAACACATTTTTTTAACATTTTAGTAGACAATGCTCTTAGAACCTGAAGTTGGCATGACAATTTTTACCTAGTCAAATGTGAATACGACAAGAATTCACAGTTTTTTTTTTTATTTAATATGCATTTTTATTCCCGATTCCCAGTCCATTAAAAAGTGGTTTCAATCAAGTGTACTGCTAACTTCATTGTAAAGTTAGGATGACATCAGTTTCTCAGTAACTGATTTCTGTTTTCTTTTGCATTTTAAATTTAGATTTAAAAATAAATAATTATGCATCACTAACTTCAATGTGAATGTGAAGTTAGCATATGACAGCCTTTTCTCAGCAAGAAAGATGAACGCTGAGAAAAGGACATGTCATGCTAAATCCACAGTAAAATTAACTGTCTAATATGATTTTTTGTTGTGCATGAAATATTCTTGATCTTTATTCCAATTTTTGTTTCTCCTAAAAGGTTTACAAAGTGTAACTTAGGAGGAATATTCATAGTTTATTATCAACTTAATAGAGTGAAATATTGAGGATTTTCGATGAAATTTCATTCTTCCTTTGAAAATGAGCTTTTTTTACTAACTATTTACCTTAACGAAAAGTAATGAATAATAACAAAATTACACAATAAAAAGTTGGAAATTGTATTTTAAATACCAAAAACACTATCCCTAAAGACTATTGAAATGTTCCATACAAATATTTTTGGATTCGTGTTTGGCCTTTTTTTGTGAATGTATTTCCTTATTACTTTAAAATAAATCCTATGGCGTATTTTAAGAAAATCAATAAATTAACCCCTCTTGGTCTTTTCATTACTTAATTGAGTTATTCAACTTCTATCCTCTTTACTTTGTATTTTTTTGTTCTTAAGAAAATTCAGACGAAGATTGCATGGCAAAAACAAAGAACCTCTTCTTAAACCATAACACAAAACGATGGACGTTCTAAAAGCTTCAAGCTTTTCTCACTCACCATCATCGAGTCTAGTGCACTTCACATTCTTGAACCAACAAACAGGTGTCCTTACTTCTCATTTTTACATGCATACATATACAATATACATATACATATGAATGTAAGTGAGGAGATGTAACCAGGAACATCCTTTCACTCCGGATGTCCTTGGAACAAATAATAGTAGCTTAGTGGATCCAAGTAAGAACTTTCAATAGTCATCCTGAATTTTATTTTTCTAGTTGTACACAAATCCATGAAGAAGGGGCATTAATGCCTAGCCTTAGCCTATCGTCAGTTGTATGTCCGTCTTTTCCACGGTGCCTAACTCATCCTCTTTCTGAGTCCTTTTTTGCTGATGGAAAAGGAAGTCAATCAAGGATGATTCGTTGTTGGTTGATGGTGACGATGAAAGAGGAATTTGCATTGTATGCATCAGCTCCTTCGCTTCGTTTAGATTGATAAATGATGAATTTGCTCCTCGTGGGCGCGGTGTGTCTGGAATTTGCGAACTATTCAGTTGGAAAATCGCTGCCGGTTGAGATACGTTGTTGGATTTGCTTTGAGCAATCCATGCGTGTGTGTCAGAAGTGCTAACAAATTAATTAGGAAAACAGTTTGTGCTCTAGACCAAAACTCTATTTGGTCTGATCCTTCAAAGGTAAATTGTATAAAGGGGTTGGGGAAACTCAAATGGTGTGGTACCTATAGATATAAGTAAGTGATAATGAGAATTCGACGTTGTGTTGTTGGTTTGATTTCGTAGATATTTCCATAAACCTGTAACATCATCTCCTAGGTGGGTGTTTATTGAATATGTCCTTATTCTACATGTAGTGGTGTATAGTTTCTCTTCATGATGACGATGTGATGTTTGAGACGAAAAATTCCTTAAATTCCTATCGAGTGCATCTAAACCTGTATATTTGAATTTTTGTTAGACACGTTTGCATCATTAGGACCACTGAGTCATTTGTGAGTCGGTGTATATGTGTTTAAAGGGAAAAATTAAGGTTAAACGATAAACCATGAACCTATTCAGTACATTTACATGAGAGTATTATGTGTAGGTACTATTAAACACGAACTCCTCCAACAGTAAACAGGCGCAAGTCATTGGCATTTTTGTACAATAGTATTCCCAGGATGAAAAATTAAGGGTTTTTTTTTGTGTTCCTATCTGAAACACTAAAGAATGCAATGGGCCAAACAAGTAATTGTAAGTATTAATGGCGTGCCATAAGTTTTTGTGGGAACGAGAAGAACTTTGCGAATTAATTTATTTCAAAATTGGTTGAGTCGTTCAACTTGCTGTTTTCAGTTTAGTTTTGTTGTTGGAGTTTTCATTTTTTTACAATCGAAAGTAAGTTATAATTGAAATTATTATAAAAAGGTTCAAAGATTGTTTAAGTAATTACGGTAAGTCACATAAAATAATTATTTCACATACAATTTTTGTTCAAGATTTGATTTTGTTATTTCATCACGTAGCCAATTTAGTTTTCGGAATTTATTTTTGAACTCGTGCTCTTACGTGTTTGAAATGATTCTTCTATCTAATGTCGTTTCCGATAAGATTTTGGAATAATTCCATTCCTATCGAATATGGACAAGCTTTTACTGCAAATTTTCCATATTCGAAAGGAATGGAACCCAAATCCAATTGAAAACAATTAAAGCCATATCTTTTTTTTTGAGAATGAAGGTACAAGAAATTGTGTAATCAAAAACACGCAAAGTTGCCAAAATAATGCATAATTCACAATCAAATCAATTTTCAAGTCAAGTTTTAATTATTGAAAACTAACATCAAGTCGATCGTTTGACGTTTTGTGCGAGATGTAGTCACATCTTGCTGAGACAATAAATCGCCCAGGTCCAAAAATTGGTTACCATGCCTCAAGAGTGCTTGCCGTTGCCATTGACTGTAATTTTCTTTCATCATCGTGGTGGAAATATAGAAATAAATATATAAAAATTCTTTCGCTCTTAACCACACCAAAAGTCACATGTTCAGGATGCATTGGCCTCTCTATGACTACGAGTGGATTTGCCAAGGCCCAAAACACGCCAATACGAAAAGATGAACTTTGTAGAGAAAATGTCGTCAAATTCGAGCTCTAGAGCCCAAGCATTGAAGCGATAGCAAAGAAGGTAGTAATTTGATTCAAGTGCTGAGTCAATTGGAACTTGATATCAGATAATTCGAGATTCTCAAAAAGATTCTTCTCAGGCTGATGCAACTGATGTTTAATTGCTGAGATTTTTGGTGCGTTGAGGTTTTCAACAAGAGATCAAATAGCTTATGGAAAAAAAAACTTGGTTCGAATTTTCATATGTTCTAGAGTTCTACCAACTGCAAAATAAAAATAAAAACAAAAACAAACACATCAAAAATCTTATAAAATAATCGATTTACCAATAAGTAGCATATTGAAAAAAAAAATATTGATAAAAAACTAACATTTGACAGTAAAAAAAGTACCTAAAAACAACGAACAGTAAAACTAAAAAGTGAAATAAAAAAGTACGCATACGCCATAGTGCACTATTCTTTCACAGAGTCAGCTTCTTGATAAGAATTGATAATTGTTTTGATCTACGAATTTATTTTGATACTTTTATTCATAATCAACGTTCCGTCTAGGACTGTAGTTGGTCAAACAAAGCAAATTCGAAAGATGCAGAGCAAAGCTCAGTCGTCCAGGTACCTTTAAGTAAGCAACTTTTTAAATTTTATTTGAAATTAATGTAATGCTTCAAAAATTTATCTAGATAGGTATTTTTGGAGCTGTTTCCAAGGACCAACATTTTTCTTATGCAGGGTGTCCTGTAAATAATGGATAACCTTGCAACTGGTTGTAGCAGGCCTTATGACCTTTCCAGAAAAAAATAAAAAAAAATATTTTCCCTGTGGTTACTATGTTATGATGTTTTTTCCAAAAGTTGTTAACAAGTACTACTTTCCTCAAATACGTGAACACTACGACCATGGATGAACAATTTTTACTATTTTTATATTTTTGTAATATTCTAGAATAACTGTTGTAATAGATGGGTGGTAAAATTTAACAGTAGTTATTGCATTTTTTTTATTATAATTTTTTAAAATATTTTTTTCAGTACAAAAATGTATTTCCGAAAAAGTTTGACCACCTCTAATAAATTAAAATTGTATGAGAACATGAGTGGCCAATTGCTTAAAAAAGTTATCTATTTAATGCACTTTTCAAAATGGTATAACACATGCTTGTGTATCAACGAAATAACCAAGAAAATTTGTCAATCATCTAATAAAGCTGCTTTTAACATTTTGGCAAAATGTCTATCAAAATGTTACAACAACCTCCAATTTTGGGTTGGACAAAAATTTTCTCTTTTGATGTGTAAAGGGGTTCAGTGCAAGTATAAAACTCTATTTTAGGTGTTGAAAGACCCACCATTTGGCCACCATATTGAAAAACGAGTTCTGCAAAGTTTTCCATGGCAACTTAAATTTTATTAGTCTTAGAAAAAAAACTTTGGTACAATTTTGTAGCAAATTCAATTCTCTTCAATTTATGTTAACATACTTTTTACCCTAAAGCTATAAATAAAAATGTTATAATCAAAACATATGAATTTTTTCAATGTTTAAATTTTGATTGTATGTATGTTAACATAAATTGAAAAGTGAGTTTACATTAGGCGAGTTCAGTCAAATGAGATCTCAGAGCCCTCAGCAACCTTAGTTTCGTAGACCGAGAGCCCACAGCAGATTTTGGGAGTGAGTGATAACAAAAAAAGTAGTATAGGCGTCGAAAGCTTCATTAAAGGCTATAGTCCAGTCATCACGTCGTGAAAAAGGGCCTGACCTTGCGCGCAGAGGCACTGTCTGATTTTTTTTTCATGGATCGATAGAGGCTCATTTAAAAAGCTTAAATCCAAATTTGCACCACCTGACAACTTTTTTTACCAAAGTTATTGGTAAAAATGTGTTTTTTGCCATTTTTGCGTCTTTTGTGAATATCTCGGCTGCAGTATGTCACACAGAAAAAAATAAAATATGAATTTATTTATAATAAGATTAGCTATTATGTTATTAAATATTCAATATAATTAACGCCTTAATGACTTCACCTTTATCGTAATGCACTTTATCTTATGATATAAAACACATTAATTTAATTTGTATGCATTTCGGCAATTTCGAATGCCATCTTCAGCAATTTTTCTTTTTATTGACTTTAAACTAATTTACTTGCACTTGTGATTATATTTGTTTTGACTTATTAGACAGAGAAAGATAGGTAGGTATAAAATATGCATGTCATCATTTTTGATTTTTACATTAAAATATTTAACATTTAAGTTACACAATATTAAGTACAAACGTTGAAAAGAGATGACCTAATCGGAGCTTCCATCGTATTCATCATTATGTTTTTGTTTTTATGCATGTAAATGCTTTCATAAGCATCCAAGAACCTTTCATCACATACATTATTATTATTATGTTATAAAAAAATTAATATGTTTAAACAAATAAAAAAAAAGTTATGGTTAGTTAAAGTAAGTTTTTATTGTTTGAAAATCACTCTTTCGTGATTATTAAGAAAAAAGCTCATCTAACGATGAAGTTTTTATTTTTACTTTTAAAGTCTTTGTAATTACCTACAATTTAAAAAAAAATTCAGCCCTTAACTAACAACACAAGCCGAGAAATAAATTTATGAACATAGGTAAGTCAGCGCACCCACGCAATTTTATGGTTTTAGGTTTAATTTTATATCTCAGCCCCAGAGTGTCGCAAAGTTAAAATTAAAAAGTTTTATTGTTTATAATAACTTTTTCTACCAACTTGCATTAAATTCAATTTGTTTAAACAAATAGAAAAAAAGTTACAGTTCATTAAAAGGTTGTTTTGCCTTAATTTTATACCTTTTTTCATAACTATTGAGAAAAAAGCTGTATTTAGCGGTACTTTTTTTCAGGTCTACTTTTTTTTGTAGTCCTATAAATGTTCTGTAAATAAAAAAACAAAAATAGTCCATTACGACAAACAGGAGCCAAGTTATTCATGAATTAAAAATGACGCGTCAGTTTACTAACGCATAACAATATTCTTTGTTTTTTTTTGTGAGTATCTCGACCTCTGTGTATGGGTATGGAATGAAACTGTATTATTTTTAATAATATTCATTATGGACTTAAAGGAATTTTTTTTCTCTAAGCAGATATCTACATACCTACAAAAGTTAAAGTTAGTAGTAACTATAAGTTAATTTTTTCTTATTCCGCCCATGCTAACTCTTTTCGCACCACCCAAGGGGTAGAGTATGAGGCGCGTTTTTTTAAATCTTGTGGTATCCCCTGTAGGCCTAATCCACTGCAAAGATCAATTAAATTGGTCTTATTCTCAACCTTTTTGGGTGTGAGGGTATTTCGTTTTCACTCTCTTCATTAGTGTTATGACATTCAAGGTTTGGTCTCTGCTCTGTTTCATTTTCGTTAGAAAAAGCTGTTGTCGTGAGCTCAAGGTCGTAGTTAATGTTTCGTTCAATTGAACTGCCCGGTTAATTGATCGAAAAATTAGACAAAATAGTCGGTGCAATTAAGCGGGTAGTACTCTACCTTCTATCTACAAAAAATTGAGCCTTGTATGATTCATGAGAGTCGAGCAATCCATAAAAATCTTACACAGAGTTATTTGGCAACGAGACGTCAGTTTTGGAAATATTTGTGAAAATTATGTGGCGTATTTGCGGAACCATTTTAAACCTTGTATAAAAGTGGTTTTTGATGGCTACCCAGATGATCCATCTAAAACTGGAACAAAATTAGCTGAAAGAGGCCGACGATCTGCAGTTCAACAAGCAGCTGATTTCATCTTTGATGAAAATACAATTTTTCGAGCATTGAAGAAAGAGACATTTTTGGCCAACGAAAAAAATAAAAAACGATTTATCGTTCTGCTTAAAAAATATCTTGAAAATCGTGGTTTTTCAGTTTCCCAGGCCTCAGAAGATACAGACATCCTTATAGTACAAACAGCCATTTCTATATGTGTTTTGAATTTAACTCGGTATTAATTGTGGGAGAAGATATTGATTTACTGATGGTGATTTTTTCGGGATACGGGGAAAGTATTACAAACGTTTTCTTCAAAAAACCTGGTCGAGGATCTACGAAAACAGTCCTGTATTCGTCAAAAAGTTTCCTAAACAAAACTCTTTCCAAGCATATTCTTTTTCTCCATTCCTTCACAGGCTGTGACAAAACCTCTGCCATTTTCAAATTTGGAAAAAGTAAGCTAATCTCTTCGCTGAAGAAAGCTCCAAATTTTTTGAAAACCGTGAAGATTTTTAAATCCGAAGAAGCCAGTCAAAGTGATATCGTGTCTATATGGAGGAGGCAGTAAGGAAACATCGCTGGACCACTTGAGATTCAATTTTTTCTCACGCGCGAGTGTTAAAATCAAGTCCGATCTTGCTTCTTTCCCACCTACAGAATCAGCAGCAGAACAACACTCATTCCAGACATTCCATCAAGTACAAGCTTGGCTGGGAAATACTTTAGACCCAGAGGGGTTGGGCTGGAAACGAAATTCAAGAGGATTGGAGCCGGTGTTGGCTTCAGGGCCGACGATCCCACCTACACTCATCGACATGATTTCCTGCACGTGTACGAAACAATTCGGTGCAGCCTGCTGGTTCGAAAAGCCGGACTGAAGTGTTCAGTCATCTGCAAGATCTGCTGCGGGAAAAGCTGCTACAACGTAGTTGATATTGCTGATGACTCCGAAGACGAAGAAAACTACGACCTTGAGCTCACGACATCAGCTTTTTCTAACGAAAATGAAACAGAGCAGAGACCAAACCTTGAATGTCATAACACTAATGAAGAGAGTGAAAACGAAATACCCTCACACCCAAAAAGGTTGAGAATAAGACCAATTTAATTGATCTTTGCAGTGGATTAGGCCTACAGGGGATACCACAAGATTAAAAAAAACGCGCCTCATACTCTACCCCTTGGGTGGTGCGAAAAGAGTTAGCATGGGCGGAATAAGAAAAAATTAACTTATAGTTACTACTAACTTTAACTTTTGTAGGTATGTAGATATCTGCTTAGAGAAAAAAAATTCCTTTAAGTCCATAATGAATATTATTAAAAATAATACAGTTTCATTCCATACCCATACACGGAGGTCGAGATATTCACAAAAAAAAACAAAGAATATTGTTATGCGTTAGTAAACTGACGCGTCATTTTTAATTCATGAATAACTTGGCTCCTGTTTGTCGTAATGGACTAATTTTTTTTTTTTTATTTACAGAAAATTTATAGGACTACAAAAAAAAGTAGACCTGAAAAAAAGTACCGCTATATACAGCTTTTTTCTCAATAGTTATGAAAAAAGGTATAAAATCAAGGCAAAAAAAACCTTTTAATGATTTTCAATTTCAATTTTTATTTATTCAGTATTAACATAATACATTACTTAAGATACTTAATGCATACACTGAGAAAACTGAAATATGAGTTATTTAAACAGAAGCATGTTTAACTATATGTTTAAATTAGTACAAATAGAATTCAATTTAAATCTACCTCTTATCTATTCAGATTCAAAAATACTATTATTTTGGGTAAAATCTATTTAAATCAAAGTAAATCATGTTTAATTATTACATTAGAAGCTACACGTAACTTTTTACATGAATTTAAGCCTACTTGAGTTTGATTTTTAAAAGACCTGTTAAATTATTTAACTCACTTAAAAATGTTTAACATAAAATTAACATGCACGAGTTTGATTCAAATATAAATTGACTTTAAATATTAAGAAGAGTAAGGGATTGAACAGAAATGTTTAATTTAAATTCAAACCAATTTGAATTGAACTCAAGGGAGTACAAAACATAACTGTAACTGTCTTATGATTCTTACAGGCACTTGGCGTAAAATAATTGCAAAAGAATCCATCGAGACCACCGGTCATGAAAGATATTCAAATAGTTCCAAAATTAGTGCCACCACCGTAGTATAGTCGGTACAAAGGTAAAACTCTAAAACTTAATTAAACTCAGTTCAAACAGTGTATAATTTTGCAAATTTTTTATAAAGACATTGAAAGCTTTGCCCAGGAATTTGCGAAAAGTGGCTTTTAAGCATCAATCTGATTTTTTTAAAATGTAATTTGTTAGTAAGTGAGTTTTAACTTTGAACCGACACGATATGTATGTGTGTAGCATGTATTATAGCTAAAGGAAACGCTCCCATTATTACAAATAGAATAAATTCATATTGAATTCAAAGGATCTAGCATCCTTTTGGAAAAACTAACTTTGAAATCATTTGTTTTAAACAGAAAACATAGTTGACTCAAACACGGATATATTCAAAAAAATTGATATGATTCTATTTGAAACAACATCAAATGAAGTTAATTAGAACAAACAGAAATATCTTTATGTTAAATTAAAAGCATAGTTAATTTGAACAAAATCATGTTCAAATCGTTTCAACGATGAATTAATACGATTCTATTTAAATTAAATAGAAATCGCTTCCATGCCAAATCATATGTGTTTGAGTTTGATTTAAATACGAATGTGTTTAATATTTTTCTCAGTGTAGAGATGAGAACATTTTTATTCTTAGCAACTATAAATATAACAATTTGGAAGAATAATTTTAGTATAGTGTTTTTTTGTTTTGAGAAAGACGTTTTCTGTGAAAACTCATTGGATTTTTTACTAAAAACTTAAAACTACATAAAACAATTAAATAAATTACTCTGCAATATTTTTTAATATTGGGTTTTCATTTAGCAATCATTTATTTATAAAGTTATCATGAATTATTGAACATTTATCTTTTATTGAATCAACGGTAGCAATTTCATGTAGCCCTATGGTTGAAAAATGCCAAGGCAGGTTTAAAATGGTTTTAAGGATCTTGTTTTGACAGATTTGGATTTTCTTATAGTGGCATTCAGCACAAGTGTACCAGCACGGTGATGCATAGAGCATGGCAGGAAGGCACACCACTTTATAAATTAGTAATTTATTTTCAAGGCTAAGGTGAGAGTTTTTGTTTAAAAGCGGGTACAAAATTTTGAGCAAAAATTGAGCTTTCTTAATGCTTTCTGAAATTTGGTTCGAATAAGGCCCTTTTAATGAACTGTAACTTTTGTTCTATGTATTTGTTTAAACAAATTGAATTTAATGCAAGTTGGTAGAAAAAATTATTATAAACAATAAAACTTTTTTTAATTTTAACTTTGCGACACTCTGGGGCTGAGATATAAAATAAAACCTAAAACCATAAAATTGCGTGGGTGCGCTGACTTACCTATGTTCATAAATTTATTTCTCGGCTTGTGTTAGTAGTTAAGGGCTGAATTTTTTTTTTATTGTAGGTAATTACAAAGACTTTAAAAGTAAAAAATAAAAACTTCATCGTTAAATGAGCTTTTTTCTTAATAATCACGAAATAGTGATTTTCAAACAATAAAAACTTACTTTAACTAACCATAACTTTTTTTATTTGTTTAAACAAATTAATTTTTTTATAACATAATAGCTAATCTTATTATAAATAAATCCATATTTTATTTTTTTCTGTGCGACATACTGCAGCCGAGATATTCACAAAAGACGCAAAAATGGCAAAAAACACATTTTTACCAATAACTTTGGTAACAAAAGTTGTCAGGTAGTGCAAATTTGGATTTAAGCAAGGTCAAATGACCTAATGACTGGACTACTATTCAAAAAACCAAAGTGTACGACTGGGGCCTTTGCGAGAAACAGTGCATCGAAAAAAAAAAAATAAGAATGCAACTTCGAGGATAATCGAGTTAGCTGAAATTGGTTTTCACTCCTCCCTCGATAAGCTCTTCGGATCACATATTTTTTAAATGATCCTTCACAATCGCTACCTGTCATTTGTTTGACATATGGTGAGTTTTGTTCTTCAGTTTTCATCATCGTAATTAGTTCTTTGGTATTAAATTATACAGGCAGTATTTTAGTAAAGGTGCTCTTCTAGGGCTGCCCAATTTACAAAACCAATCTATACTTTGAAAGTATAAATCAAAAAAGTCAAAAATATCGCGGTATTGGTTTCGGTCTCATATAACTTAGTGTCGTCTCCGTCTCACATAACAAAGTCTCTTCTCGATCTTAGTATTGGCCTTGCTTGGTTTTGGTCTCAGTCATGCAAAAATAAAATGCACGACATAGACAAAATCGACGTGGCAGTGACTAAAACCACTTCCTCCAGCTTTAAAGAGCCTAAGTCTAAAAGTTTCATCCAAATCGTTAGAGGCGTTTCTGAGAACCTAAGAATATGAAAAATTAGCATAAATCATTGTCGAAACCTGTTTGCCGTTAAAGAGAACAAACTGGGAATATTTCATCCGCATCATTAGAGCCGTTTCTGAAAAACCGGTAACAAAAATTGTTTGCTTGTAATAATAATAATAAATCATAATATTCAAAATTCTTTTTATTTTTCTGACACACCGGTATCAGCTCGTTTCCATTTCCGTCTCATTTCGGATGCTTTTGAGCTGGTATTGTCTTGGCATCGTTTTGATTTGGAGACTATTTTGGTATCGTGACCAGCCCTAAAAATCTCAATAATCTCAGTCTCTTGAATAGGATTTCTCAACAAAATTTCTCAGTTTTGCTGTTGAATTACTGCCTCACTTTTTGATGGGGCAAAATTTGTGAGATCTAATTTTTCTCAACACACCAATTCTTCACAGTTTTTTTCACAGAATATTTAGGATGTGATAAGGAAATTTGACACTTTTTGTTTTTAGTTCAATGTTTTCGTCTTCTTATTCTCCATAGACATTAGGTGTTCAGACAAGCGTGAGTTGACTCATTTTAACGTCTCTCATTTTTTATCTCACTCACTTGGAAAGAAAAAGATGGCTGCTTCTGCCTCAAATTGTTAGTTCTTTTTTAGAAATTCCTGCATCATCTTACCATCTCTTTCTTAGGAGTAATTTTAAGTAAGATATAAACAAGAGAAGCCAAAATGAGTCCACTCACGTGAAGATGGTCTGAAGACCGTCATCATGACTTTTCATGTCAAACACTGAGACTCAAATTTTTTGTATTCGCTTGCTCACTAGCATTATGACAGTAAATGAAATGAGAAGAAGAAAAATAGCAGGTGGTTTTACTATTATGTGAGAGATTACTTTTTAGAATTACTTTGTTCATCGCAACAAAGAAAAAGTTAAACTAAATTGGAATTATTTTGTTTTCAAAAATTCGAATATGAACGTTCTTTGGATGGGTTGGATGATTTTGTCATATAACTCTTCTTGGAAATAAAAACCATTTTCTTTACCTCTATTCCATACAAACGACAATTGTTTGAGCATAAGCTAGAAAATCTATTTCAAATACGATTGCTCTGCATTGAGCATGCCATTTTTACTTTATGGTTTCGTGGTCGTATGTTACTCAACAGCATCCGTAGTGAAAAACAAAAATAAAAAAATCAGATACTTTGTTAAATCAAAAAGAGACAGACCAAATAATTTCATTTCAGCAAAGTAATTGTAGATTTTATTTTCATTTTTACATTTTGCGAATGAGAGAGACATGAATAAGAAATATTACCTTTGTACTTTTTCCCCACAAAATTGCTTTTTTTAATTATTTACTATGCAATGTTGCATTGGATGCAATATTTGAGTGAATATGAGAAGAGGATTTTTACTATCCTGTCAGAGTTGGGCATGATGAATTTACAAACAAAAAAAATCTACATACATGTTGCAGAGGTTTTTAATAATTTACTAAAGAAAAATGTTCCACATACGCCATGTATAACCTGCATAGTAATTCGATTTTTCTCATAATTTTGAATTTAAAAACACATTAAAGTTTACCTTCGGCATAAATAGTCCTTTTTCCAATATGTTTATACAAAAAAAAACAAGTTCCTTCAGTCAATATCTTCTTATATTCATTGGGTGTAAGAAATTATTTCCTCTTCCCTTCTTTTTTGCAATCATTTTTTATACCACCTTTCCCTTTGCAGTTTTCTTGCTTATTTTCTTCCTCGCAATCCGCATCACTTTCTTCATCTTCATCCTGGTATTCTTGGATTTTCTCTGCGTTGGGGCACATTTGTTGTATTCTTTTCTCCATTCGGATGCGCATTGCATTCATAAAAAGATCAACATATGAAAACCGATGATATGCAAAATATTCTGGATTCTTGTAAACTTTTTTCTTCGAAGCATTCGGCCCAAGAATTTCAAAGCCCTGTAATGGACGAAATACCAGTGGTTGGATGTTTTTTGGCTTATCAAATGCACAATGGGTAAAAGATGGTGGATTGTAATTTTCCGGCGGTGGGTCTCTTGGCGGATGTGGAGTATTTGTCCGGATGCATTTACTTTTGCTGCCAAATTCAGATTTATATCGTGTCGCATAAGGAAATGACAAATTTTGAAATTGTAGCCGATGCAGGAATTTTAAAGTTGAAATATACATATTTTGTTGAAATTATTTTGTGTGAAAACATTTTGGTTTAAGTTTTGTTTTTGATTTAATAATCACAGGGAATCAATAGTTTTTCTTGTCATTGAAAGTACTACTCCTCATAGCCGCTTGAATTTTCCTTCCAACTAACAACACATTAACTTGGTGACACAGCTTTTGAGATACTGAAATAGCCAAATGTGTATGTAAAGTTGGATTTCTGTTTATATCTTTGAAGAGCTCATAGAACGAACTTAGATATGAATGTACTTCTTCTGATCCACAATACTTTTCTTTCTTCCTGTCCAACTCATAGAAAACTCTTTTGAAAGGAAAATTTACCAAACAATTTATTCTCAAATTGCCCAAAAAAAAAGAGAATCCCATCGTTCTATTTTTGAAAACTCGAAAAAGCTGTTAACTATTTGAACTTTTACCACTTCGATCCTTGAAAAACTTTCTCTTCCCTTCAAAAATCGCTGCTTTGTTATGCAATTTCAACGGGAATGAAACTTTCTATGCAAATATATCCAGATCCACAAAAACTGTTTGCAATTTCCATCGACGACCATAGAACAATGAGAAAAGCCATTGTGGATAAATTTGGCAAAAGACAAAAACAAACAACAACAAGAACAAAATGCAACACAAAAAAAAAGTCAAAAGAATAAATAAAAACACTTCAACAGTTTCTCCAGTTTTACAGACAAAAGCAACTTTTGATGAACTGTTGAACCTCAACGGTTAGTGGTAGGAAATTAATAAAACATTTTGCACCAAAGGTCCTGGCCATTGTTGTGGGAAGCCTCAGTTTTATTTATTATTTTTTTTGTATCTTTTTCACCTCTCCCCCCTCATCTTTCTTTCCCGATGCGATATCAAGTTGTCGTTTTTAATTATCGTACATTTCTCAATTTTCCAACCAGATAGGGTATCCTCGTAGAGATGATGCTGTAACTGTATAGCTTGAAGTATCTCCGCTATTTACCGTCCGTAGTCGGTTGTACACCTATATATAGATACCCTTAATGTAATTTTACATCGTATCCTTTGCGTCATCTATATGTATAGATAGGTAGATATATTTCCGGTGGTGCCAGCGCCATATTGCTGCTATCGAAGAAGAACGAATATAGTGCAAAAAATATCGATGTGTAGTAGGTTAATAAATTTGTATGTATGTATGTATGAACAGGTCTACCTGATATCGATTTATTTCATCCTGGCAATTTATATTTTGTCTTGCGTTATCGTTGGGCAAAGGTTAACAATGTTTACAGTCTTATGGTCAGTAAGCTCGAGTGTTGGGTGCAATTATGTTTTCGTTTCATGCTTGATTAAGGTTGTTAGCCGGGTCTGATGGTTAGCAGCAAATCGTTATGGTTTCGGGAAGATAAATTTTCCTGTTCGAGGGCTTAAGAGTGAGGGTATTTGTGCAGATTTGAGTAAGTGCATTGGAGGCATGAGAGACTTAAACTAACTAGATATACCTACCCTACATATGTACCTACATATATGGTATGTGTGTGTTTTTTTTAATAGCTTAGATCTAGAGTGTTCTGAGGTGTGAAACGATTCAATTAAAGGTGTTACTTTGTAACACCGTAACTGAGGGAAATACGAGTTAACTAACCAGTGAAATTAAATCGAAAGAAAAAAAAAAAACTAAATTAGAGTCATTATGATGTTAGGGCAAGAGAAAATGTTGCTATGTGAAGTCTTTTTCTTCAGGCTTGTTTGATGTATTTTAATCAGGTTTAATGATGCAGACTTTTTTTCAGAGAGAGAGAGAGTAGCACCATTGGGTGAAATAAAAATCGATTTATTTGAAAATAGTTTTTTTTTCTGAAATAAATACATACAAAAAAAAAACCAATAGCAAAAGTGTACACTAAACAAAGAAATTATTTTTCTTCACCACCTTGGTACAATAAAGAACAAAAGTCTCTTCCCAACGTCAGAAACAATCTGTGGAAAAAATACCTGAAAACTAAAGCAGACTTCGAATATCAAATGTTTTCTACCCTTTTTTCGCAATTTTCGGTTCTGTGTGAAAGTCCGTATAAAGAATACCTTATCTGCATGCAATCCTCGATAACGTCCAATCCTAAACGTTTTTATGAATTTATAAATGTAAGAAGAAAGTCCGATGGCTACCCTCCTTCCCTCTCTTATTTGGATAACTCTTCATCTGACCCTGCATCAATTGCAAACTTCTTTGCAAGTTTTTTCAAAGAATCGTTTACGGCTTGTGATATTAAACCGGATGCACAATACTTTGACTACATGAAAAACTCTGTACAAACATCTTTTACATATATCAACATTCTACCCACTATGGTTAAAGAAAAAATTGATAAGCTTAAAGATGATTACTCCTCAGGACCTGATGGCATTCCTGCTATTGTCCTTAAAAATTGCTCAACATTTTTGACTCAGCCACTTACTGCCCTCTTTAATCTATCTCTTAAGCAAGGTGTTTTTCCCCCGTCATGGAAAGTATCCTATATAGTGCCGATACATAAAAAAGGTCCAAAGAATAATGTTTCAAATTATCGCCCGATAGCTAAGCTTTCATGCATACCGAAAGTTTTCGAAACTATTGTATACGAAGCACTTTCTTTCCATTGTAAACCAATTTTATCTCCTGTTCAACATGGTTTTCTAGCCAGCAGGTCCACAACAACAAACTTTGTATATTTTGTATCTCATACGTTGTGCACTATGGATGAAAGGGCTGAAGTTGATGTTATTTCAACTGATTTTAGCAAGGCTTTCGACAAAATGTCTCACAAAATCATCATTTTCAAATTAAAGTTACTCGGTTTCCCAACCCTTTTCATCTCATGGGTTGAGTCCTATTTAAAAAATAGAAATTATATAGCGCGTTTCAGATCACCTCTTTCCCTACCTCTCAATGCACCTTCCGGTGTTCCACAAGGCAGTCATCTTGGCCCTTTGATGTTCATTTAGCAATTAATGATGTTTCCCTGATTTTGAAATGTGAACTTTTGATTTATGCAGACGATATGAAGATATTTAAACGCATATCTTCTTAAGCTGATCCTTGTTGTCTGCATGACAACATCGATAAATTTTCTCTTTGGTGCCTAAAAAACTTTCTCGAATTAAATGTTAGCAAGTGTCATACAATACATTTTTCCAGGAAACGCCAACCCAGCCCCGTCTGTCGCTATTTTATTCAGGGTGAACCAGTTCCTTTTGTTACTACATTGCAAGACTTAGGGGTCTTATGCGATAGTGAGCTCAACTTTCACTACCATATTGACAACATTATAAATAAAGCAAATTCAATGCTTGGCTTTATAAAACGTTGGTCCAAGGAATTTTCAGACCCATATGTCTCTAAATCACTATATATCACCTTTGTAAGACCACTTCTGGAATACGCTTCGCAAGTTTGGTCACCGTACCACGTCACCCAAATCAAGCGAATTGAAGCTGTCCAGCGCTGATTTCTTCGTTTTGCTCTACGTACTCTTCCTTGGGACGATCATTTTCAACTGCCTCCATACGCTGACCGTTTGCAGCTTATCAATCTTCAATCTCTTGAAAGACGACGTGACACCTGACACCTCAGACATCATATTCATCCACGACTTATTAACTGGAAGCATGGATTGCTTTTTGTTTTTCTTCTGTATACAATATTAATTTTAAATGCTTATTTTAATATTTTTTTTAATTTATTTTAGTTAATGTTATTTTAAGTCTGCTTGTACTAAGCGTTAAATAAATGTAAATATCAGATGATCACCAGGTCCGTTATAAAGGGGACAAAGGTCACAAAAATTCAATTTTACCAAATATATAGAAAACGGTAAGTTTTAGAAAAAAATTTGGTCCACAAATATGTAGATGAGGTAATTTTCTATAGAAATAGTTTTAGGGATTTTATTCGTAACATTAACCGTTAAGAAGCTATTTCACTTAATTTTCCCAAGTATTCTTTAAATTTGTTTCCAATCTAACTTAGAGGTCAAGTGCCGGTGCCAGGTGCGTTTTTTGATTATGGTTTGAAGAGCTGTAACTTCTTAAGGGTTTATATAACGAACGAGATTCCAGGAACATTTTTTATGGAAAATTTGTTCAATTACTTGTTTTCTACAAATGTTTCCCTTAAAAAAGTCTATTATTACTGCGCTATACGTGAACTATAAGAAAATGAATTTCTGGCTTCTTGGATATATTTTTTTGTTTAAATTGCTCTTTCTGTGCAAGTGGGGATGAAATTTAACCCCCCTGGTTATGGCAATTGACTGCCATACCGAAGGTCTGGGTTCGATTCCCAACTGCTGCCACCTAGAAAAAAACAGAAATGTTTTTCCGAGGTACTGCATCTTGCGAGGAATTATCAAATCCTCCAAGAGTATGACTGCCATGAATAAGTGCTTCTTATCAAGCCCTTTGGACTCAGCAAAAAATTGAAGGTCCCCTTCATTCCTGCCAATAACACGCACACATGAATGGTTGAGAGTTGCGCCACCAAATTTATTTTGTGAAGGATTTTGTCTTGTCTACTTTCTACATAGATGCCGTCATTGTATATCCACTCTATAGTATTCTCATGAAACACGATTTTGTAGGTTGACATTTGGTCGATAGGTTCGCTGTGATCGCCTTACCGAGATCCCTTAACAAAAATTAGGATTACATTTGGACACTGGATGGCCAAGAACTTTTTTTCTTCATGAGAATATTATAGAATTTATATACAATGATGCCGTGAAATAAGGGAATTTGTGTTTCTTCATTTGGAGCTGATTTAGAGCCAAGAAACTAAGAAAACAAGATTTTTCCAAAACAAACATTTTATAATTTACTTTAAGTAAAGACTACATTAAGGTGAAAAACTTGTTTTCGAAAAAATGGCTAGTAGTTGTACCTCCCATAGAACCATTTTGTTTTTAATTTCGATTTCCCTGAAAACATGTCCTTATTGTTTTTCAAAATTTTCAGACAAATTTTTATGGTTTCTAAGAACAAACATAACAATTTTTGTTCTTTGAAAACACAGTACACTGGATGTCCAGTATATGAGATATAATGTTCAGCCAGGTGCGAAGTCAAGTGGCGAATGTTTCGATATTTTGAAACCTGTTTTTGTTGACCTTAAAGGAAGTAAAATTTCCAAAAGCCACTCATGTAAGTAGATAAACTTGAGTGGTTCTAAGAAACTTCATTACTCTTTATCTTCTTAGGGACAACCTGTAGAGAGTTTGACCTATGACAACAATGGTTCAAAATTGCAAGCTAAATATTTGTTGTATGCACACTTTTTCCCTTCGACCAATAGGCATTGAAAAAAAATCAATGTTAAAATTGTACGTCAAATTTTACACCTGTTCGACAAGTGAAAAGGTAGGCAAACAAACGGTTATTGGTTCAACCCCTCAAAGGCTATTATTGATATGACTTACAATGTTACGCAAATGACTTGACTTTTTATGTCGTTGGCTCTCGGTCTATTACTGATTTCTTTGTTTTTATGTTTAAAGTTGATATAAAAAATCAATATTTTGAATTCAAAATTAGAAGTTTGGCATTTTTGAAAGGAAATTGGTCACATAACACTCAGTAAAGTAAGGTGTATTTTGTCTTTTCCTTTACATACTTTGTAAAGCTAACATTATGAGGCATTATCACCCAAATATACTTGAAATTCTGTACTACCTCTTTTTTCCTCCTTCCAAAAACCAGTTCAAATAAAAATCACACTCGCAATTTTTGTTTACATTTGGTTAGATAAAAATAAAATATATTTAACTTTCTTTAATGAAATTTCTTTATTTATGCATTCTTATATTTTAATTAAAGCTATGTATGTAAGTATTAATTAATTATATAGTTTTAATATTATTTATGTTAATAAACTCGAATATATACTCTGGGTTATTATTTAATTAAAACAAAATTACAAGTCTTTTCTTCTTTAGTGTTAGTAAGAAATTATTAATTAAAAAGAAGAAAAAAATATCTTCGATAACACAGTGGTGGTGCTTTGGGTGCGAGCTGCCTCCTGATGGTTATACAACATCGTTTATTGGAGTATTATTTACTTCATACATAATTTTTTTTTGTTTTACTGTAATCCTTTGATTCATCTTTTTTTGTTCGTTTAATGTGCCTTAAATGAGACGAGCGCTCGTCAGTCAATTGAAGTTCTCTTTTTCGTTGTGATAAGAAGTGTTTTTTTATTTGTTCCTTTGTGCTCTATCGTGATCTATCAATGTGGCAACATTGATTAAATTGCTAACTAAATTTGTTAAGTACATATCTAAGTTACTAAGTTAATTTAAGTTTATAAATAACAATAAATGAATTGTGTCAACTGGATTTGTCCTTGAATAATAAAATGCCGCTTACTGTTTGTCTTTTTTGTATCACAAAATATTAAGTCGAACTCAATTATTGTGAACTTCTACCATTTCCATTCGTGTTGCCATTTCTTGATTGTCCATTTCCGTTTCCATTTCCATTTCCATTTCCATTTCCGTTTCCGTTTCCATTTCCGTTTCCGTTTCCATTTCCGTTTCTATTTCCATTACCATTACCATTGCCATTTCCATTCGTTCTTTCACTGCTATTTTGTCGAATGCTGCTATCGTTACCAATTAGACTTGATTCTAGATCTTTTCGTTGAATTTCAGAGCTCGAGCTGCCATTTCCATTTTCACTACTGTTTCCATTTGCATTTCCATTTCCATTGCCATTACCATTGGTGTTTCCATTTGAAGTACCGCTTCTAGTTCCAATTTCACTACTCAGACTTGTGGTGATTGCGGAACTTATACTTTTTCCAGTGTCAAGTGTCAAAATCTGTCCAGCACGAGTTCCAATGCCATTGTTCAGTCTTGTTATCACCAATGGTGACTGAAGGAGTTGAGTTTGGATAGTTGCAGTTGGTGGGCGACTTATGATAGTTTTGGGCTGAGGTAAACGTTCAATGATAATCGTTCTACGGTTATTTCTGTCCAAGGCAGCTATATCCGAAGACTTGGCGAACACACTGGTAGTAGGAGTACGAGTGATCAAAGTTGGAGGATGCGAAATGACACTTGAGTGTACAGTTTGTCCTAAAAGTTGGGTGGGAAGGTCCTGAGACAAAAGCAGAGCTTGGCTGTTGGAGAGACGGTTCTGGCTCTGAAGTGTGGATGTCTGAATCGACTGAGACTGTTGCTGCTGAAGTTGACGACGTTGTTGAAGCTCTTCTTGCATTTGTTGTTGGAACTGTTCGATTATCTGTTGAGCCTGGACTCGAGCTTCAGCTTGAGCTTGGGCTGCACTTTCAGCCTGAGCGGCAGCAATAGCTGCAGCTTGGGCCTCAGCAGCAGCTTGTGCCTGGGCAGCAGCAGCATCGGCCTGTGCCTGGGCTTCAGCTTGAACTTGGGCAATAGCAGCTGTGGCTTGTGCTTCGGCCTGAGCCTGGGCAGCATCAACACGAGCTTGAGCTTGGGCTTGAACAACTTCAATCGGTGAAAGGGTTACTTGTTCGGGAACCTGCTTCGATACAACTGCATTGAATCCGTTGACTGAATCAGCAGTGTATTCGACAATTCGTCGGGTGCCATCTGGTTCCACAAGAGAGTACTAAAATAAAAACAAACAAAATCAAGTGAATAATGTCATGTATTCTTTATCAAAAAGCAATTTACCTGTCCGCAAACTAAATCGCCATCTCTTTTCTCTTCCTGCTGCTTATCATCGCCTGTCACTGCATCCTTGACGTCATATGAGAAACTATATTGCGGATGGTTATCATAATCCTCTGACGACGTGATTCGTGCTCCGATTGCATTTTGCTGTGATCCTTGAAGTTGCTGCTGCACCAACTGTGCTGTAGCTTGATTTAGATTCAACGAATGAAGAGTACGGGCGTTTGCATAAATTCCAAAAGTGACGAACAACAGTAAAGACGGTATCTACATATAAAGGAAATAAAAACACACTTATTTCAATCCTTCCCTATATCCAATTGTTTCCAAAGATACATGTCATAAAAATCAGCCATTCCGTTATGCTAGCAATAAAAAAAAATGTAATTTCATATTCATTTTATCTGTCAATCAAGTAATTTCACATCTGTGGCCACAAGAACTCCTCTGACATAATGTTGTACATGAAATTGTCTGCTTTTGATGATATTTAATAAATATTTTGTCTATTTCAGACCAGACATTCTAAGGGAAGATGACGACGATGATGATGATGGGTTTATCATATTTTTGGTTTTTGTTTTCTCAATTTTTCCGCAATATTGTTCGATAATTTATTCAAGAACTAAAAGAAGATTGTAAAGCTGTTTGGAATGTGTGCGTTTAAGGAAAAGCACTTTATGAAAAACGATTTTTCTAAGCATAGGGCAATTTAAATTATATTAAGACTTTTGATTTTTTTTTTTTTGAGACTTTCACTTTTGTTAAGGATTTTCTTCAAGAAGGTTGAGTTGATGAGTTGAAGTTAAAATGTCATTGTCTTTTCCAGGTGGTAAGACAACCATAAAAATATGTTTTTAATGTTCAAAACAGTTCCTAAAACATAAGATATTAGCAAACACAAGTATTTGTTTCAGTATCCAGAGTTTGTCTTATTTTTAGTTTGATGTTGTAGGAACTGGGGGCCTCGAGCTGTATCTTTTCCTACACATCAAGTGCTTACAATACCTCCAAGTTGGTAACCGCCGGATACTGGTCATGGCTTTATGCCAGGACTTGCTAAACTTGTAAGTGCGAATGTTGATCAAGGAAAGAATTGCAACATTAAACCCATGGCCCTACAGATTGGAGGTTAGTGCGTTGGGCTAACGACCCGACCACAGTAAAAAAAACAATTGTTATGAGAGAGACGCGGGAAGCCTCGGATAACGACCCCCCTCAAATGGCAACCAGACCCGGAACGAAAATGGACTATGATCTACGAGTATGCACCTGGAATGTAAGGACACTCTACACACCAGGTGCTACTCAAAAACTTGAATCTGTCCTCTCGCGGTACAAGGCAGACATTACCGCGATCCAGGAGATACGATGGATAGGATCAGGTATAACGAAAAGAAAAGATTGCGACATTTATTACAGCTGTCACCAAAGACTGCACATGCTAGGATGCGGATTCGTCGTGGGAAATCGACTCAGATCAAAAGTCATCGATTTTAAGCCGATAAGCGATCGCCTGGCTGTGATCCGCATCAAAGCTACCTTCCAAAACATCAGCCTAATATGTGCACACGCCCCTACCGATGAAGCTGAGGAGTCTAACAAGGAGGAGTTTTACGACCTCCTGGACGGAGCCTACGGAGCCTGTCCGGAGTACGATGTCAAAGTCGTGCTCGGAGACTTCAATGCTAAAGTCGGAAAGGAAAACATCTTTGGCGGATTAGTTGGAAAGCACAGCCTCCACGAAACGACAACAGACAACGGCTTCCGACTAATCGACTTTGCTGCAGCTCGTAATACGGTGATAAGTAGCACTAGGTTCCCCAGGCGAAGGATACACACAGCAACCTGGCGATCTCCAGATGGTCGAACGGCCAACCAAATCGACCACGTGCTAATTGGCGCAAGGTACGCATCGAACATCTTGGACGTGCGAACTTTCCGAGGTGCAAACGTGGACTCTGACCACTTTCTTGTTGTGACAAAGTTCAGAGCCCGACTGTCCAATGAAAAGAAAACGAAGACCGCCCAAAGAAAGAAGTTCAACATCGCATGCCTTAGCACATCTGAGAAAGCCAGAGACTACAGTGAGCAATTGACCGGGCAACTCTCTGCCGTACACCCAGCCACAAGCGTCAACAACCAGTGGAACCAGTATCGCGACATTATTAAAGAGACAGCCGAGACCACCATAGGCTATCAACCACCCAGAAAAAAGAACCCGTGGTATGATGATGAATGCGCGGTATTGAAGCAGGAGACGGAAAATGCACGAATGCAAATGCTGCAACGGAAAACAAGAGCAGCAAGAGAGGAGTACCGTGAAAAGAGAAGGAAAGAGAAAAAAACCCTGCGTAGAAAGAAAAGAGCATCCGCAGCCTCTCAGCTCAAGTATCTCGAAAAGTCCAGCACCGCCACCAACACCCGCCGGTTCTACAAAACAGCCAAGCAACTGGCATCTGGTTATAGGACTGGCACGCAAGCTCTTCGAAACAGCGAAGGGAACCTAGTCACCGAAGCACAGGGAATTGTAGACGTGTTTAAGCAGCATTTCCAGCAGCTGCTTAATGGGCATTATGTAGAGGAGGCGACAGGGGAACAAACAAGCATTAGACCAGTCAATGAAGATCCAGTCCCAGCACCCAGTACTGAAGAGGTTAAGAAAGCCATCCACAAGCTTAAGAACAACAAATCCGCCGGCTCGGATGGCCTACCAGCGGAACTCTTCAAGTATGGAGGAGATGTTCTGGTAGGGTGCATGCACCAGCTCATCAACCAAGTTTGGGAGGAGGAAAGTATGCCCGATGACTGGTCAAATAGCTCCATATGCCCAATCTACAAAAAAGGCGATCCTATGTCCTGCAAGAACTACAGAGGCATATCCCTGCTTAATGTTGCCTACAAGATCCTATCCAACGTACTTTGTGAGCGTCTAAAACCTTTCTGCAACACTATGATCGGCACGTACCAGTGTGGCTTTAGGCCAGGCAGATCAACGATAGACCAAATCTTCACATTGAGGCAAATCCTGGAAAAGACCAACGAATTTCAAGTCGAGACCCACCACCTATTCATCGACTTCAAAGCCGCATATGATAGCATAAGTCGCCAAGAGCTTCTATTGGCGATGTCGGAACTCGGGATCCCGAAAAAACTGATCCAGCTATGCCGCATGACGTTACAAAATACGCGGTGCAACGTGCAAATGGGTAACAGCTCATCCGAGTTATTCCAGACGTGTACAGGGTTCAGGCAAGGAGATGCGCTATCATGTGATTTCTTCAACCTAGTCCTGGAGCAGATAGTGCGCAAGAGTGGTGTTAACATGGAAGGCACTATCTTTAACAGGTCTTCTCAACTGCTAGGTTATGCGGACGACATCGACATCATCGGCCGTTCCAAGAGAGCTGTACTTGAAGCATTCACAGCTATTGATGAACAGGCGAAACGCGTTGGTCTTGAAGTGAATGAGGACAAAACAAAGTATATGCTATCAACAAACAAAGCCTCATCTGTCCATCGCCTAGGACAAAATGTCACTGTTGGTAGCAGTAATTTCGAGGTAGTCAAGGAGTTCACCTACCTCGGAACAAACATCAATCCCACGAACGACACCTTAGTGGAAATCCGACGAAGAATTACCCTAGCGAACCGCTGCTACTTCGGTTTGGCCAAACAAATGGGTTCAAAACTCCTTTCTCGAAAGACAAAGTGCACGCTATACAAAACTCTAATTTTACCAGTTCTACTCTACGGCGCCGAGTGCTGGACGATAAGTAAAAAAGGGGAATTGATCCTGGGCACTTTCGAGAGAAAAATTCTACGACGGATATTTGGTCCTATATGCGAAGAGGGCGATTGGAGGAGAAGATTCAATCGTGAACTGTACGAGCTGTACCAAGATGTGGATGTAGTCCAAAGAGCCAAAACACGTCGACTACATTGGCTCGGCCACATCGAGCGAATGGACAACAACGCTCCAGCCAAGAAAATCTTCGAATCCCAGCCCCCAGGTTCGAGACGACCAGGAAGACCGAACCTCCGCTATAGGGACCAGGCGGTCACAGACGCAAGAGCGCTTGGTCTCGACGACTGGAGGGAGCGTGCGAGGGACCGCAGCCGATGGAAGACCGCAATATCTCAGGCAGAGACCCTTCATGGATCGGGAGCCGGATAAGTAAGTAAGTAAGTTAGTTTGATAAAATCACATACAATTTCAACTGAATTTGAATACATGCATCTTTGTATGATTTGATGGGGTAGTATTTATAATCCCCCCTTTAGGAAAAGAAGAAAAGAGTTGGTTCATTAAAATTTGTGTTCAACCTTGAACCAAATAATCCATGGTTTTCGTGAAGAACCCGGTAAGTTAAGATACCTGAAGTGGATTTTTAGTTTTTAAAAATTCTTAAATAAATAGCTTACAATATTTAATACAATTTTACACTCATTTAAAACTTGCCTAATATATTTCAAAATGCTAAATGAATACTTGTTTTGACATTAGTTAGATTTTGTGAACGATACACATCCTCTGACCTTCCAATTTTTGTTTGGTGTTTGAGTTACCTGGTTCTTCATGACACCACCGATATATCGGCAAAATAAAAACAAGAAAAATTAATGTAAAAATACAAAAACAGTTTTCTTCATGTAATTAAGAATATGTATCTCAAGTTTTGAGGTCGTTTCTGAAAAAAAAATTATTTTACCCTTTTTCAATTAAAAATAAATGAGTCTAAAATCTTTGAAGCTGAATGGTCTTGCTATCTTTTCAACCTCAATAAATTGGTTGTGAACAAGATTTCATGAAAGTTAAGTACACACAATTGTTTCTAATGCAAGTTTTTCAAGCTGGTTCTAAGAAGGAAATCTTAAATATTAAAAATTTCATGATACTTGAATTATTTTCAAAAACTTTTATGGAGAATGTACAGGTACATCTACAAATAGCTGTTTCAAGTTAAAAATTAAGGATATTATTTGCTCTACTGTTTGGACTACGTTTGTATTTTTGAAAAGGTGGACAGAGTTTTGTTTTATTTATTACTAGCTGGCCTGTCCTGACTTCTCTTAGGTAAACAAAAGTTTCTTGAAAAAATTACAAGACAAATTTCTAAACAAATGGAACAGAATGAATTTATCAGTCTTATTCATAGTTTCGCCTGGAAAATATTTAACCCGATTATTTTTTCACCCGATATTTTAAAAGCTATAATAGTCGAGGATCCCACCATAGGACGACCTTCTCTCATAAAGGTACCAGATGAGCGGTATAAACCTACAGTTTTGAAGAAGTGTCTGAAAAAAACAAATTGCGCATGGGTTGCCCGTCAAAATTTGGTCAAGGCATAGGGTTGCCAAGCAATTATTATCAGTTTTTGCGGTTTTTCAATTATCTGCCCCAGCTAAGATGGTAAGCCTTAAAGATATAAAAAACGCCATAGAAACATTTTATTTGAAAATTATAAACTATGTGATTTTTTGAAATTCGAAATTTCAGTAGGGTAAATGAGGGTAAACAAAGAAACAAATCTAGAGTCTATTTTCCAAATGAAAAATGATAGACTGTTTTTTTTTTTGTTGTAATCGGTAGATTTTTTAAATAGAAGAAACTCATTTCATATGTAAACAAAATTTAAAAAAATCTGGAAGAATCAAGAATTTCAAAATAGAGGTTTCAGAAATAGTTCAGCATAAATAGTCCTTGAGCCTACCGTAAGATTACCTATATCATTGCGGCCACGCAAAATTGGATGCCAACCGATAGTTTTATTCCAAACATTTACAAAACTGCTGGTCGGACAAGCTTTATCTGGACGCAATGGTTAGAAAATGCACTTTTCAGGTTGCACTCTCTGCTACGGTACGGTATGAGGGTAGGTCGTCCTATGGTGGGATCTTCTACTATAATGGGTTTTGCGCGAAGTTCCCTTCCAGTGAAATAATAAAAGAATTAAAAATCTGACTCCATTTTTTAGGATTCCACCCCATTTCACCATAAAAAATAGATTTTTCTTACAAAATTTTAACTCTAAAGCCTTCCTCTAAAAATAACCTCCCGAACGCCAAAAAGATTTTTGAAATCGGAAACTGAGATTGAATTTTCCGATATTTAAAAACATACCAATTTTTTAAAACAATTTTAAGGAAAAGTTTTGGCATTGAAATTTTAAGTATTTTCTTTATAAAAATAAAATTTCAAATTAAGTGTTCATCCGTTTTTGAGATATCGATTTTTGAAAAAATAATTTAAATCTTTTTATAAAAATTCAGAAGTTTCTGTTTTGAACTTATTTGAAATTTGTAAAAATTCAGAAGTTTCTGTTTTGAACTTATTTGAAATTTGTATATACAAAAATTAATCAAAATCTTTTCAGCTGAATTTTTAGTAGTTGGTAGATCGCACTAATTTTAGCATACAGAAAAAGTTTTATCAAAATCATAGTAGCCGTTTTTGAGAAAACGAAAAATATTTTTCTAAGTGGTTTTTTACTTTGGTATGGAAGGTGCCGTTATTTCAGCATAGAAGTAAATTTCTTTCTGAAAATATTTTAGACAATATTAAAAAACTCTTAAGTATAGAGTTTCAAAAATCGATCAGTGTTCGAAGCATTTGATTTTCAGAAAAAATTTTGAATTTTTTTTTTTTAATGCAAAACTTTTTGTTAATATTGGTACACAATACTATTTATATTTCTAGGAAGCTTCTATATAAACAAATATCGAAATCAGTTATACCGTTTTGAAGAAAGTCAAAAATGAAAAAAATGGTTCTTTTGGAGGTACCATTAATGATCATGTTTTTAAAAGTTGTTTTTCCACCCAAAGGTAGCCTTTACCAAAAGTATTGAATTAAAAAACGTTTTTCAGCCATTTTAGAGAAAAATTTGACCATGCAAAGTTGGAAAGAAAAATTGTATGGCAGGTACCGTTGTTTTTGGTACTAAACAAAAATACAAATGTTTGGGAGACATGACCAAAAAACGCTATGTACCAATTTTGAAGAAAATCGATCCAGCCATTTAGGGTATAGCTCAACGTCTTCTCTATTATCGTAATAACAAGTTTGATAAAATTCTCGAGTTCGATTTTTTTTACGAGTGTATCTATAACTTGTCATATAGTACCATTATATCACAGGTAAAATTAGAGCTAATTAAAATCTGTCCAGCCGTTCTTGAGTTATAAATGGAGTAACTTACCGGATTTTTTTTTTTACATATTTAGATTTTTTTTGTCATCATCTTAAGCCTTGCTAATTTTAAGCTTTAATTTCAAGCACTCTTATAGAATGAAGAACAATGGACATAACCAGATCGTTTGTATTGTCGCAAGGACATAACCCCAGAGTAAATTAGTCCATAGTGAATTTAATAGACAGTTTCATTTTGCTCTTAATCAAGCGAGACATAAATGCATACAAATATTTTATGGAAGTATGTCTCTACTGGTTAGTTTTATTCTTATAGGAATCTTAAAAGCTTCTTCAAGGGAGCCATGAAAAATTCTACAGATACAAAGGCAAAAGGGTGTGAAATAAAGTCAAAGAAATTTTCATCTTAAATGGAAAAAGGCAAATGGAAACATGTAATAGGAAGTTATTAAAAAGAAGTAGCTACAAAGCCTTCTTATTAAAAATTATTCTGCTCTTCAAACTCTCCCTTCATAAAATCTATTTTCTATAATTCTTGCAAGGCCTGTTATTTAAATGCAATTAGTCACAATTACATGAAAGTAATTATATTATATTAGAAAATGTAATTAAATAGAAATTGTTATGTAATTTAAGTTTTGCAATCGATTATAACAAAAGCTTTCAGTGATTGAAGACTAAATGGTTAGAAATACTTTTTAATTTCATTTTATAACTACCGTATATGTAATTACTTTCGTATAATTTCAAGTAATTGCAATTTAATGACAAGTAGCGTGTATTTTAAATTGGAATTTAATTACAATCAGGTACTGAGTTATTGGGAAGTAATTAAATTACATCGTAATTACTTGTAATGTAATTGAACTGAAATTAGTAACTAATTAATTACAATTGTACGCTCAGAGAAAAATCACAAGCTAAAATCCACATACATGTTCGAATGTCTTGCGAACCCGGTATTTATAGGATAAGAATTTTGCTAAGAAATCAGCCCTGAAAGTATCAAAAAGGAATTTTTAAAGATTGGTGAATTTCATGAATAATTGTATTAAAGCGCAAATTTAAAAACGGACTTAAGATTGGAATAAGCATTATAATGACAAATGGTTATTAGTTTTAAATTTAAAAAAAAAAAAAAAAATAGGCGCGTCTGCTTTTACTGAAATCTTAAAATACCAACTGGAACCAAATTCGATCGCACCTTTAAATTAAATATTTGTTTTTATAGGCTAGTAATTTTGATGAAATGTTAAATAACGAAATTAATTTTTTTTAAGTTGGGTTTGTGTGTATATGGAAATCCACACAAGTGCAGTGCATGCTGCGCATTATACATCAATTTATATTGAATAATTTTGAATGAACAATTATTTATTCTCATGAAAGTTCATGTATTATTTTTTTAAACTCCCGGTACATTCATTCTGGTCCCATGCTGACCACAGCACATTTTTAATTAGAAATTTCGTCTTAGAATCTCACATCATCACCATTTTGTGGCTTTTCCTGTCAAACTTTAAATTCAAAACATTTTTCGTTTTCAAAGGAAACAATATCTATTCTTATTCACACCCTTTGAAGAAATCGATAGTTTGAATCCTTTATCTTCAAATTTCCTTAAACACATCAAATAAAATAAAAAAGAACAAAAAACCTAGGGCTAGGCGATGTGAAATCGGTTAAAGAAGAGTTTACTTAAACTTTTCCATATTGGTATGCTTAAAGCATACGTTCCGAATGATGTTTTCTTACATCACTTAACGATTTCACAAAAGAACAAAAAAAAGGGAAAACGAACAAGTTTAGAAAACTCAATTTCTCACAAAAAGGATTTCATTGGAATTTCATTGAGTAGCCAGAAAAAAGAATACGATGCTAACTTCATTGGTTATGGAAATCATGGTCTTTAAGCACAACAGTTGGATTTTTTTTTTTGTTTTTGACATCGACACAACATAAATTATTCTTATATCCTTGCAAAAGGACCATAACACAGACACACATACCCTTGACATTTTGCGTAATCCTTTTTTTGTTGGTTATCCACTCTATGAAATCACAGTAAGATGTGTGTGCCTTAACACAATGTACACTCAAGTTGAAGTAAGTTACGTCAATCAAACAAAGCTGACAAAAAAAAAATAAAAGTATTACACAAACACACCGAGTATAATATACGGAACACCACTAGGACGAGCGAATAGATCCTTATTTGATTTTCTTTATTTTTTTTTGATTTGTCTCTCTGTTAACATACACACAACACTCTGAAATGATTGCTCTTAGCACTTTGATGCTATGTCCAGTTGAAGTCATGGAATTTATATGAATTGCTCCCACTTCTTGGGATTTACTTTCAATTACTTACTGATGGTCAACGATGTCTCTGGAGGGGTTGAATGAGCCCAACCCTTGTGCAGTTGATGCTGTTGGATGCTAAATGGAAGCTATGCTCTAGCCAATATGACTGACATTCACTTGGTTTCGTTCTGTTTGAGTAAGAGGTTCCCTTTCTGGTCATGGAGGCCATCATAACAAGATTCGCACAAATATAAAATGCATATACACATTGGAATTATAATGCTCAACGTGGGGACAGATTTAATTATTATGAAACAGCTTAGGTTACCCCAGACGAAATAGCTTTGTTTAAGGGGCTATTTGGTCAGGTGGCCAGTTGTGCGGGATTATATACTGTACCTATAGCTGCAAGCAGCTATCGAATATCATCAATTCACATTTGTGTCAGTGAAGTAATGCGTTGCCCTTGAGACAAAAAATTCTTTCGTTTTTCTTGTTTTATATGCGATTGGAAAAAAATAAGAAAATGAGATGAATATCAAAGGTGGAGCAACAATAACTGGTGGCGTTAGAATTTGTAAGATGCAAACAGATGGTCTATTATAGCTTAAGGCATATGGTGGTAGAACTTATTTTCTGAGAGATTAGGACTGTGGTTTTGTTGGATTAAATTTCAAATCATATCGAATTCCTAGGAATTTTTGATATTTTATTCCGAAGTGATGTTAAGGAAAATGAACTTTTTATGATTTTTGTTTAGCTATTTTAAAATTAATAAAAAAAAGATTAGATAGGAATATCAATGAACAAATATTCCCCTTGATGGTATGTAAAGAACATTATTACACAGAACATAAACCAAATAATGATTCCATTTAACTTTATACCTACTACTATCCCTCTCAATAGCAACCCAGAGTTTGTATTTTAATGAAATATCTGAAAAATCATTTACCTCGTTGTTTTATTTGTTCCATATTATCCCTACCAGGTTTTTAATGGAAGTTCATGTAAAATGCGGGTCCTTTATATAAGCAAAACATGAGTATTAAATTCTGAAGCTTTCAGGAATAATGCAGATAAAAATGTCCAGTTATTAAAACAAATAATAAAATGAAGGTGATTTTTCCTTTGTTTTAATAAACTACATTAAAGAGACCGGAAAATATTCAATTAAAATAAACAAAAAAATAAATAAAATACAATCTACAATAATAATTATGGTTCCAATTCATGGTTAAATCAATATCTGCAGTTTCTGATTTATGATAATAATTTTATGAGTCATTTTATTCATTGATTGACAGTTAATTGCACAAATAAGTTGGAATAAATAAAAATAAATACAAAAATTTGTGAAAATATTATATTTTATCACTTAGTCACATACCTATATAAAACGAATATATAACTACCTATATTTACTCATACACACAAATATAGTATGCATATATTGTGTTTGTTTATATTTAACATCGATTTGATTTTAAAAACAGGATATGGGTAGAATAAAAGGAAAACTGAAGCCTGGGGATTTTGTAAAACAAAACCGAGGGTTAAATGTTTCATGTCTGTTTCCGTCCAATGTTTGGAACAAAAATATAAATAAATTCCATGTTTGTCTTTTCCCCTTTTTTTTATTTCATTTTATTTTTCAATTTCGAAAACTTTTAAATTATTAAAATATTCCATACAGTTGGACAACGTTATTATTCTTGTTTTAATATTTCGTTTTTATTCCATTCTATACCACAGACACGGAAATTTTTTAAAGTTTACAATAAAAATAACTATAGATAGGTATGCTGCACCCAAAAAAAGTGTTTATTTATTTGACATAGCGTATTTGACATGGTCAGACTTCTTCTATTTATTTTTTTAGGTATTTACAATCATTTATTTATGGATTTTTGTTTGTCTTCAAATAATCAAAGACAATTAATGGTATAAACTTTCTTTAATCCAACAAGGAATTAAAAAAAAAAAAATTTAATTTTCATCTTAATAAGTCGTAGGATAATGATGTGTAGACAAATTATACTTTGCTGAGCTTAATGAGAGCTCTTGCTAACAAAATATTATATCGACACCATGACGCCACTAAGAATAGTCTTTGTATAGGAAGTAGAATTTCATTAAATGCTCATCTGTGTTAATTGAATAATAAAGGAGAGACACAAGGAGTTCATTAAGATGCTTGTACAAGGAAATTGTCAAAGTAAAACAAAAAATAAGCATTTACCTTTTATAGTTGGGGGAAATAGTTATCACTTTGGTACATAATTTTCTTTACGTAAGAATTGTCTGAGATAATTAAAGAAATTATATTCTTTAAGGTAATTAATGGTGATGTAAAATTTGTATCTTGATACAAAAAATACATCTTAGCCATATTGATTGGAGATTTTGTGGATGATTTTCATAAAAAAATTCTTATACTTTTGTAGCGAACTTCTTTTAGCGCCAGTTTGTTCATATTGGGTTAAATCTGTAATAAGTTTTTCACGGGCTCTGGTTAAATGGAATTAATCAACCAATGTTGGCTGCTTAGCGATTTCGATAGTTAACAATTCAAACTATGGGTTCATTGAGTTTTTGGATTTACTTGGCCCAATAATCATTGATTAAAGATGATTAGCTTTGAACAACCTGACCCTTATTCCTTGACATGTTTTTCATGCAATACTTTAAAATATTTTTTTATAAGAAAATATTTTTTTAATAATTTTAAATCTTTAAGAAGCAAAAATACCTTTCTTACAAATAAATCAAATTTATCTGTATTAGGTGCAATATAATGGACAGTGCATAGAATTAACCAATAACTTCCCAGATGTATACTTGCATGCATTATGGAATAGAGGCTTCCTGGACCATAAACAAAGGTCAAAACTATTTTTCTTTTATTCTCCATGACTTTAAAATATGTATTACTAAAAAGTTTTAACAAAATATAATGTAACTAGTTTTTGAAAAGTTGAAAAATGATTTCTATTATTAATTTATTTGATTATTATGTATGTACAATGTACATTACATATAGCCTATTAAAAAGACATTTTAAAAAGGAACAATTACGTGCAAGGGTTTTTATTATTGAATATGTTTGTTTTGCCCATAAGCATGTTTAAAACCGAAAATGCTACTAAATTCACACATGCGTTTCTGAGAGAATGGTCACACTGGCCACTTTTCAGTATTTTTGGTATAACTCGAAAACTAAGCCGAATTCGGCAATTTTACATTAAATTTTCTATCGAAATGGATAGTTTGGAATGTTAAAAAAAAAAATGTAAGCAGGAAAAGTAAGCAAGAACCAACATAAAAAAAATCGAAAAATCAAAGATTTTTAAATTTTTTTCTTAATTGCGCATAACTTTTTTCGGAGCAAAGATAGGCTCGAGACATGCATAAACAAAGTAAACTGGAGTCTTACAGCTTTAATATGACATGCTAAAAAAGCCATATTATTTGAAAATTGACAGAGATATAGCCATTCAAACTTAACCATTTTTTATAATTTTTCGCAGTTTTTGCCCGAAAGCCTATTTTTTGGTACTTTATGACAAATTTAACGTTCCTTGCACCTAGTACCAAATCTTATGTTAATCGGACCTGTAGGTCTGTAGGTCTGATAGCATTTAAAAACAGCCGAAAAACGAAATTGCAAACTTACATCCTTTTTATAAATTCTCTATAGTTCTAATGTCATATTATATCAAAATTTTGATTTCGAACATTTTTACGAAAGTGAAATTTGCCATATTGTACCGAAAAAGGGACTCTCGGGCCAAAACTACGAAAAATTATAAGAAATGATAAGGTTTGAATGGGAATATCTCTGTCAATTTTGAAAAATATTAATTTTTGAACATGCCATATTAAGGCCTTTAGTCTCTACTTTGTTTTGTCTATGCATGTCTTGACCCTATCTTTGCTTCAAAAAAAGTTATGCCCAATTTATTAAAAAATTATGATATCCTTGATTTTTTGATTTTTTTTTAAGTTGGTTTTTGTTAACTTTTCCTGCTTAAATTTTTTCGTAACATTGTTGAACTATAAATTCCAATAGAAAATTTAATTTTGAACAAAAAGTTTAATATGTGAAATCGTCAAATTCAGCTTAGTTTTCGAGTTATACCAAAAGTACTGAAAAGTGGTCAGTATGACCATTCTCTCAGAAACGCATGGGTGAATTTAGTAGCATTTTTGGTTTTAAACATGCTTATGGGCCAAACAAACATATTCAATAATTAAAACCCTTGCACGTAATTGTTCCTTTATACCCCTCATTTTCCGGTCTATTCAATAGGCTAATACATATATTAAAATAAAATGCACGACTGGATCGCAACTACTTGCTCTTATGTTCAAGTTGTGTGGAACTTAAGAACATTAAAAAATATTCAAGTAATTATAGAAAAAGTATAAGAAAGCATTTAAATCGTTCTTTTAATTGTTTAAACAGCCTGATAAATAACTTAGAGCGCCAAAAAAAGTATGCCATTTGATTACTTAAGAAAATATCAATATATGCAAAAAAAATTTAAAATCGTTGGAGCCGTTTTCTTAAAAATTAATTTTTTATATATACAATTTTTGTAACATTTTTCAAAAAAAAATTTGGTATGCCAATTTTGAGTATATATCAATATACATTTAAAACTGAAATTTCAAAACAATTCATCAACCCGTTTTTGAAATATTGTATTTTCAAAAAAAAATTTTGAATCTTTTTTTAAAAATCCAAAATTTATTTTTTCAAAAATTTTGGTATGCAGTATTATTTATATTCTAACAAAGCTTTTGTGCAAAAGATTTCATTGAAATCGGATGAGCGGTTAATGAGAAAACCAAAAATCAGAAAAACCGTTATATGACAGGTACCGTTAATAAATGTTTTTGGTGACAGGTACCGTTAATAAATGTTTTCTTACTTAAAGGTATATCATATCTACAATAATACACTGATTTTTTTTTATCAAAATCGTTGGAGCCGTTTTTGAGATAAATAGCCTTTTCCTTAACGGTCTTATGGCAAGTACCGTTATTTTTTGAGCTAAAAAAAAAATTTCAATTTCCCCTCTGGAGAGTTACAAAAAAACCTTAAGTTCAAAATTTGAAGAAAATCGCTTTAGTGGTTTAGGCTGTAGGTTGAGGTACGGACAGACAGACAGACAGAATTGTGCCACCCACTTTTTTCGTGTTCTCTATCATCGTAATGTCATGTTTGATTGTTATCTCGAATTTTTTTTTTGCACGAATCCAAAACTTGCCCTATAGTACCTATGTATATCGCAAGTAAAAAGGTAAGGTTTCGGAATACCTTATTACTTAATTATCTTAGAGGTTTAAACAAAATCCGTGAAGTCATTAAATATCTCCGAGGTTTTGAATAAAATATACCTTAACATTTCAGTTCTGTAAAAGGTCTCTTAATCTTATGTTGGTCATTTCTCTAAATCAAAAATTTACAAATTCTGGTCAGTAAAAATGCATAAAAAGTTCAGATGTCTCAAAATAACACAAAATCGAATTAGGGAGTCTTCATTGAACCATGACGAGAGTTTTTTCAAAAAGCCTCTTGCTGGTTATTACTCCGGAAGTTATGTTGATAGATTTTGAATTTTTTTGGAAAAAATATCAAAAATTCTTCAAAAAAGGTCTATTTTTCTGCTTTAAGAAAAAGATTAAATTTATTTTAAAACCTTTGCCTACTACGCGGATTTTTCTTCAAAAAGTTTTCAAGTGTTTTTCAGAAATGGGAAAAGGGCATGAACATTTTTTTTTCGAAAAAAGCCACAATAAAATTTCTGACATTGTGTCAATTCTGGATGTGGAAAAAGGAGAAAGAAGACTTTATTTGATATTAGTTGTTAGAACAAATAAATGATTAAGTTGACATTCTTTTTGGTGGTACATAATATAATACTTACTGTGGAAATATTTGCCATTAAGTTGTTATAATACATTCATCTCTGACTGAGACGTTGTAAAAAATATAATTAAATGGAAAATTTGTTTTGGCAAGCAGAATGTTCTGATTCGTGGATCATTAAATTTTATGTCAGTCTCTTAAACCAAACATTTTCATGGTTACTCGCAGACACATGAAAGTATGGTCTGAGTGCAACATAAATGAGAATAATGTCGGGACATTGTAGTAGACACGTTGCAAGTTGACATTTTTTTTGTGTAATTTTTGTAATGATGACAACAATGTACTTGAAAATATTTGTAATTTAACATCTAGGAACATTTTTTCAGACACATATGGAATTAACGTGCATTGGGAAGTGCGAGTGCAAAACTATCTTGGGCCATGTTGGTGTATGTCTCCGAGTTGTGTTGGATTTTGAATAAGAAATTGATTTACAAAAAAAAATTATAAATAGTAGTAGTAGTACAGTAGTAGTAGTGAATTTTTATTCATCATCATAAAATATTTACAGTTAAATTTTGTTTACAATTCATTAGAGCATTGGCAAAAGCCGTCAGCCAAATTGACAATTTGGATGATTTGTGGGTGTATGGTAAATACATAGTTTATGAATACTTATTTTAACTTATTTACAAGTACATATTTGTTGTTCTAAAAGTAAGCTATTGATTTGTAGCAGGCAGTTACAATATGCATTTGTGGTTGGTGGGCAATTTTGATGATTTGCAACATAAAACAAATTTGAAATTGGATCATTTTTTTCCGCAAATTTCGTGTGGTTTCCAAGATGGGTTTTTGGTTTTTTGACATTATACCGGTGGTTTTCTATTATCGATTTATTTCTTTTTTTTTTATATCTTTGTGTCGATGATTGGCAATTTCGATGGTTTGTGGCATAAGATTTAATCTTCCATAAATTGGTTTAAGCAAGCGCATCAGTGACATATTTACTGAGAATTTTCCAGTTTGATCCGTTCAATATCTCCACGACTTCTTCCCTCGTCAGAAAGGATTGGTTAAAATGATACCTTCTAGTCTCCTGCAGTATTGGGCATTTCCCTAATAGATGAACGACATTTTCCTTTTCTCGTAATTTGCAGAGGGTGCAAAGTGTAGGTAAATCTTCTCTATGTTGTCTGAAGTTCAGAGGCAACAGTATACAGCATGTAGGTAGGGGTATTAGTTGGGAGCCTGAAGAGGTGTTTTATAAAGTATCTTTGCAACTTTTCAACTTCATCGTGATCTTCATATCCCTAAACTTGGCTACCGTAGCACATTATGGCTCTTGCCGTTGCCTCGAAGAGTTTGAACTTGGATTTGCTCGTAACATCTTTCTGACTTACCACCTTATTCCAAGCGCAACTTAGAGCTTTTTTTGATTCCTTCAGTTTATCTTGCAGGTGTAGAGTGTTAGTTAATTTTTGTGTGAGCGTAATTCCAAGATATCGATACTGTTTGACAACATCTAGATCATCAGAGCTAAGGAACCATCTCTCTTCCCTTGTGTATCGACCTGTGTTGTTACGGAACACCATTACCTTCGAACTCGTTGGATTAATATGGAGATTCCATTGGTTGCAGTACTCACTGAGCCGGTTAATCATGAGCTGAAGCATGTTTTGAGTTTCGGCTAGCAGAACAATATCGTCTGCAAACATCAAACCTTTTATCTGGACTTCATTAAAAACTATTCCTCCAGGTAAAGAATGTAAAAGATCGTCCAAAAACAAGCTAAAGAAAAGCGGACTAAACTGGCAACCTTGTTTGACTCCCGAAGAAGTGCTGAACCACTCAGACATCAGAAATCCGTCCCATACCGCCATTTGGTTATTTGTATACATACTCTGAAGTAAGCGAAGCATTTTTGAGGATAAACCAATGTTGCTAAGTTTCAGGAAAAGTGCTCTTCTGTCCACTGAGTCAAAGGCAGCCCGGAAATCGATAAAAAATGCATACATACAGAAATAAATATAATTTCTTTGTTCTTTTTATATAAAATGTATAGAATTAATAAAAATTTATGCGACGCATTTCGAAGAGTTCTCTATCTTCGGGACTTTTTTTTGAAAACAAGATCAAACGCCTGAAGATGGGGAACTCTCCGAAACGTATCGCATAACCATTTATTAATTCTTTTTTTTTTTTTTATTAAGTTGTGTAATTTGTTACTTTTTATATAAAATAAACAAATAAATAGCAATAGCTTGCAAATTTGTCAAATTGTTCTTAGGGTAGGAAATCGCTGCTCTCATCTACTCGGATATGTGTAAATGATTTGAAATTACACAAATAAAAACAATTTTAAAAATGAGTTTTGGTTGTCAAGACGTGACGAAAGCTTCTGAATTTTATTAAACTATTCTTTTAAAGCAAAAATAAAAAAATAAAATTTGCGTTAACTTTTGTTCTTAATTTTGGACTACGTTGAAAATGATGCAGTTATAATATTAAAACAATTTGCCTCAAATCAAAGTGGCGTTTAACTTAAATAGGCCAGAGTCTCACGAAAGATATAATTTAGACTCCTTACGCAGCGGTGTTCTCTTGGCCTGCAATTTTTTTGGTTGTAAAAGACGACTATTTAAATCACCACGCTTTCAATATGTCTTCTTCGGAACATTGTTTTTGACCACCCGTAGAAATAGTTTTTATTTATTTTTAAAATTTTATATTTCGATTTCTTTATTTTTTTCATAATTCAAGTTAATTAATTAATTAACTGATGAGCCCAACTATCATACCTGGGCGAAACGCAATTATAGAGTTGAGCTCACTTGAACTTTTAACTTGATTATAAATATTCAGTCACTCCACTTAAACAGAAGAATTTCTTTTCAAATTTTCTTCATATTCTATTATTTAACATTTTCATTTATTTTCGATTTCTTAAAGATGAAAATTCTTGAAAATTAAATTATCTAAAATGGTCATCTTTAAAAATTCTAAAAAATAGGGTTGGGGTCATAAAACTGTAGGTATATGTGTCAAAATTAAGATTACAAAATTCTGTACTCCGAAATTTTAATATTTCAGAGTGCGCACTTCTTTTATCATTTACATTGGTCTACAGCTATTGTGATGACATACCTTAATTAATGATAATACATTTCGTGCTCATCATACCAACGCTTATTAAATTCATTTTTGGTCATAAGCTCACAAGTTATAGTAGCTAGAGTTCAGAACGGGGAAAAAAGCTTAAAAGAAACATCATCTCTATTTGATGAGTTATTAATTTTTGTTTATTCTAGCAGTTTTTTTTTATCTATTGATTGTATTTTCAATTTTTGTTATGAATAAAAGATCAACGTAGACTAAAAAACCAGTTTAAAATTATTACGGAATTTAAATTTTAATGTTTGTATAACAAAATTTTAAAATACAGGATATTGGACTTACAGCAATTCCAAATACAGAGTTTTGAATTTACAGAATTTTGAAAACCCGAATTTGGAATAAAGAGTAATAGATAAGCAGAATATTGGAATACAGAGTTATATTCACACAGAATTTTTGATCCGTATACAACATTTTGGTCACACAGAATTTTGGAGCACAGAATAACAACCCGTTCCAAAAAAAAAAATACTTTTTAATTGAATGGCCCTCCTTAAAATTCGAAAACAAAATATTTTTTGATAAGTAAGAATTATTTTAGATTTATAATTAAGTTTTTTTTTCACAACAGTTATCTTTAAAAATTCAAGAGTTTAAAAAAATCATGAGAAAAAAGGATAAAAAATAATGAGAAAAAAGATAAAAAAAAAAAAATCGAAAAAAATGTTTTAAAATAAAAACAAGATTCTAGGGGTGGTCAAAAAAGTCAATTTATGTTGAGGAAAAAACCTATTGAAAGCATTGATCAAATAAAAAAAAAAAAAAAACAAACAGTTTTTGGCAGCGTGCTTTTTGGCAAGTGAACACAGCATTCTTATGCCTCCCCTAGCGATTGGGTAAACAAACTTGTTCAATTTGTGTTATTTCAAATAAGGATAAGATTCGGACGAAGCTATAAGTGGAAATGAAAATTTTTCTTTCCGCAAGTGAATAAAGCTGCTAGTCTCAAAGTACTTTCATTTGGCGATATGAGAATTTATATCTTTCGCTTTTTTGAATATTTTGATAAACTGATCCTTTTTCCTCTTAATTTTATGCATTCAAATGATGTAGCTGTAAGGTGAGTCGCATGATTTGATACAGTTACTGACCCCATGACATAAAAGCCGAGTTATGAAAAAATACATAACTATATGTTGTATTGTATAAGTTCATCCTTAATCGATTAAAATACCTTTTCCACTTCGTAGAAACACTTAATGCAAGTTTTATCATCGAGCATCACTTTATTTCTTTTCAATCAATTATGAAATGTTTTGAAAATTGAGTTTTGCTAGCCAGTTTTCATAAAATAGTTATCTCAGATAAAATATTAGTTATTCTAACTATATAAGGGTAATGTTCTGTACAATCATAAAATTGGCAGACAACTTCTAAGTTCTACTTTGAAGTGTTTTTTCAGGTAGTGGAACTTGCTTATCTTTAATTCAAAAAATTCGTTTAGTTCACTCAAGTAAATTTTGCTTTTGCTGAAGAGTTAGTAAAAATTTCGAATTTTTGACTGGACGATATTTCTTAGAACACTTCAGAACCAAGTTTGAAGAAAATATTCTTAGGGGCTTAGGATGTATCTTGAGGTTCAGTGTACTGATATTTCTATTTAGTTACATTTTTGAAAGACGTAATAAAAAACATTAATGTTCAGTTCTTGGTCTATTAGAAATGTCATGATGGTTTGTCTAAGTCTAACAAAAAAACTAATTAAGAATGTTATTGCCTACTTGTTCCCATTTCAACCTTAAGGCATGCAATTCAAAAGTTCTATTTGCAAATACTTTATCTTTCAATGATTAAAGTGTCTGTGCCTGAATGTTTCCTGTTTTACGCAATTTCAACTAGCCTTAAATATCTATTTTATTGATCGTATCAGTTTTATTCAATAAAATTGTTTATAGACTTTAACTTTTATATCAAAACTTTTCCATGCAAACAATGACTAACTTATAAATTGATAACTATTGTACATAGATACTCATCAGTAGAAAGTTATATGAAAGGAGAAAGTGGAAAGTCTACGACGTTATTGGAAAGTCGAACGTCATTAAAAGGTATTTTCAAATCAAAATTAGATTCTATCCATCTATACAAGCCTATAATCCTGGTGTAGTTCAATTTACTGTCACATTTAGAATTCTATATAAAAAGCTTAAATTGCTTGTTAAGTCAATATCGGTCATGGTCGCACGAAAAATTTTTTTTATTGTATGAACAAGAACACGCAGACAAAAACATATATACAAAGTACCTCCACACATTTATTTGTTGAAAATAGAATGAATTTGAAATTCCAAATTGGAATTGCAATCAATCAATAATAAAATACAATAAATAAACAAAAATACGGTTCCGAAACCGAAAATGGTCAATACCTATGGTTCACATGCGGAATGCGGATGATGAATTGATGATGATATGGTTTTTAGAATGTCTGCTTAACTGCAACACATGCCCACCTGCTGAGGCTACAATTTAATTATTACATAAATTAATATTGACAGTCCTTTGGCCAACAGCGCCAGCGGTGCAGAGTCCCTATCAAAAATAGTAACAACGACAATTGCCGTAAGTGACGAGAAACATAAAGCTAAATATTTTAATTAATTCACACTTAAAAATTGGTTTGAAACATAGAGGTTTTGAATTGAGTGCCTGTAACGCATATGGATGTGCGATGTGCCAAATGGGAATGCATGCATAGTAGTAAGTAGGATTGACATTATAATTTAAATTCCATTTGGTCTACCGGGTTTAATTTGATGGTTTATATCATACACTTCTGGGAAGTGGACGATTTTCAGATTAAAATATTTAATTTATTCATAGAAGGACCAGTTGAAAAAAAAAAAATTAATTTGAAATTGTCACTAGTTTCAATTAAAATGAAATGAAGGGCAGTTATTCAAATCAATTTAAGTTTTGAAATTCTAAATAATCATATTTTCCAGGATTTAGTTATTTAAGTGTAAAATCATTTTTTTTGGAAACGACTTCTATATTTTATTATTGAAATCATGGACTTTAATAACGCCTGCGAAAGAATCTAATATTTGCTTTAACATACTTTAAAAACAAAAATGCTTAGATTAAAAAGTAAGAAAAGATACTCAACATTTTAGGTGAATATGTGTATAAATATACGTAACGTATACACGCACTTCTTCTTTACCTCTAATTTCAACGTTTGTCCTTAATGACACCTTTGTGCAGTCAGCGTATAGCAAATTTACTTGTAGCACGCACAGTTAACAGCGTTTTTGCCTTAAAATAAGAAAATTTCGTAACTGTGCTGAGCAAGCATAAATGAAAACATTTAAATTCTTGGAGGAAATCTAACAAAATTCGAAATCTTTAGATTTGACAAAAAAAAAATCTTTCTGATCAGCTGGTAACATCTCAAATAGTTTTACACACTAAGGCCGTGTGCCAATTGCGTTAAAATTCTGGTTAAATTTGATCCCAGTTAAATGTTATCCCTTTTTATAGGGGTGAGTAAAATTTAAGGTTTTTGCTGTGTCAATTGGATTAAATGGGATCTTTTTTTTTACATTCACTTCCCATTAGTTTTGTTGTTGTATTTTTTTCAGTAATGTTAGTTCGCAAACAATTCAGTTTGCAAAATGAATAAATTTTATTGATTCTTTTACATTATCAAGGATTTATCTCAAGTTATTCAAACTTCTTCTTGAGTGCATACTTAAATTTATTATAAAAGGTCTTTGTCTATATTTCTTAATCCTTTCATTTAATTTTAGTTTTTTTTCCATTTTTAATCTTTCCCGATAGGATTCATGACTTCTTGATAGCAAAATAAAATATTTATCTACATTCATCTCCCTCAGCAGTTTTTTAAAAGGGTTTACAACAACACAAACAAATCCGGATCGCTTAAGATACGCAGCCGAACGCGCCCACAGACATGTCAAAAATTAACCTCCGACTAAAATTTTAACGAGCTCCTGAGCAGGTTAAATTTTGAAGTCTATATTCACCTCGGAAATGTCAAAATTTAGCCATGGGATCAAATTTAACCAGGATTTTAACGCAATTGGCACACGGCCTAACTTCTATATAAACCTACCTTCTTTTTGACCATACAATATTTAATTTTAGTGGTTATTTTTTTTAACACGTTGTAATACCTACCTTCTTCATAGAATTAATTCAATATAATTCACATTAAAAGACCAAGAGCATCCAAATTCAAAGGTAAAATACACAAAAAAAAAAAAATATACCCATCTAACACCAGGAAACAATCTTATTCTCAATGAGACTTTTCTCATCTTCCAAAGTGGGTATATCTGTTCTGTTCGATATTGGAAAACTTTTGCCAACATATTTTCAATTCTGATAATGTCAAATATAAATGAAATAATGTACACGGCATGGTCACACGTATTTCCCCTTTTGGATGTGAATTTTGATGAGGAATATGACATTTAAGAATTTTCAACTTTAAATCAAATAACTAATAGAAAGCTTTCTCTTTAAAAATCGAAGAATGTCAACAAAAAATCTAATACATATTAATATGGGTTTTCACTGTTTTAAAAATCAATTTATTTTGTTTTTAAGTAGTTCAAATTACTGGGAGCCTTAGAGCTTACAAAAATTTGCAATTAATTTAAAAATACATTTATCGAAGCATAAAAAGCGTAAAAAAAAGTGCAAAAACAACTCGTTAAATAGGCTATTGATTACTAGAATATACAGTCACTCACAAAATTATTCGGAAAAAAAGTTTTTTTTTTTTAAGAATGAGTTTTTGTTTGCCTGTTATTATTTTTTGTTCTGTCATTGTTATTTTTCTGCTATCTTCATTTCTCTTTGTTTTGTTTTGATATATGTACGTTTTAATATGGGAAACAAAAGAAATTATGAGCACGATATTCTACCTACCGTTACATTTCTTAATAATTTCAACAGAGGAAGAGCAATCATTATATAGATTTGATATAGATTAATTCCGAATAGTTTTGGGAATGACAGTATAAAAAAAAATTTAGATTGGGTGGCTTTCTTAAAAATTAATTTTTAAGTGTACATAAAATTTTTGTAACATTTGTTTTATGCCAATTTTTACTATTATAGTCTTAGAACCAGAGCAAAAAAAAGGAAAGTTCATAATGCAATTTGTTACTGAACTGATTTTCTTGATCGAATATCAGGGGTGTCCCCCAAATATAAATCCAAATTGGCGGAACGGGAGAGCACGAGCGTCAGCCACCATCTTGTAAAATGTGTTCTTTGAAATATCTCATGAGCCAAAAATAGTAAAATTTTTTGAAAGCTAATAATCCATTCTCTTATTTTTCTTTCTAATCAAGTTGTTTTCGTTTAATTTTTTTGAAGAATTGATTTTGGAAGTCAATATTTTTGAAAAAAATGAGATTTTTTTTTCAAGTTAATTATTTTCAAAAGATATTGACTTTAAAATTTTATTTTTCAAAAACAATTTGATTTAAAATCAAATAAAAGAATGGAATAATAACTTCCACAAAAAAATTACAATTTTTTCGAACCATACCTGTTCACGAGATATTTTATAAAACTCGTTTTCCAAGATGGCGGCTGACGCTCACAGCCGCCCCTCCCGCCAACTTGGATTAACGTTTGGGACACACCCAAATGTGAGATAATTGTACTTGATATTTTAAAAGCATTTGATAGAGTTTGACACCATGCTCACGGAAAGAAATCTTGGATCATACCACGAAAAATGAGATGTAAATCACCAAAAATGAATCCCGGTTTACCTTGGATCGGGTAATTTACAATTATTTGTTCGCAATTTTAAAACTGAACAAAATCAATTGCATATTATGCTCAGTTTGTAAATTTGCAAAAAAGTTATTGCGATTATTTTATTTTATTTTATTTTATTTTATTTTATTTTATTTTATTTTATTTTATTTTATTTTAATTTATGTTAATTTATTTTATTTTATTTGAAATAAATACTATACGTTTGACTCTACTTGGATTTGGCATCCCTCCAGTTGCGGAGCGAGCTCGGAACCACTAGGCCAATTTGCATTACAGATTGTTGGTGTCACACATTAATAAATAGATACATGCCATGTTGTGGTGCTTTATTTCTTCGAGAATTAAATTGCGACAAGAAAGTTCTGATAAAGTATTTTTTTTGTTGGTGATTTGCAACTATTCTCATGGAATTGCAAATTGTGACAAAAATATTAAAAATTTCAAAGCCAATTTACATACATCGGTTTCTCCTATTAAATCGTTGTCTATTTTCCAAACGTTCGCACGGCATTTAATCATTTAAGGGGTAGTCACAAGCCCACAACAACAAAAAGTTTGAAAAAAATGTTCAGCCATACTTAAGATCACTAAGTTTTTCAATGCGAGAGCGAGATCATCTAAGTCCCGGGCAGCGTTGCCATTAGTGCAGATTTATCTGCATTTTGCAGATTTTCAACTCGTCAATAGACTTTTGAAAATCAAAAATCTGCACCGCAGATTATGTCTGCACTCGTACCTACTTTAATATTTTGTTCTTCTTTTTTTCTCTTTAAAAAATCCTCAATAATTTTGCTGTATGCAGTCATCTTTATATAAAGTTCTATTCCATAAATTTAAGTCACAACAACTGAACTGACTTTAAAGTAAAATATGAAATGCTTTAAGTATTTAGGTAACTCTGCTGTGCACGAGTACATAAAATAAAAAACAATGTTTTTTTCATTAATTGAAATAGTTTATGTTATTTTTTAACATTTTTATAAAGACATATTTTTCTTTAGAATTCCTTAGAAGTCTGCATTGCAGATTTTTTCGTCATAATTGCAGATTTCTGAAAAAAATTTAATGGCAACGCTGGTCCCGGGGTTAAACCTGACTTAACTGCAAAAAAGTGTTTTTCCGTCAAATTAAATTTGAAGTTAGAGACTAATATTTGATTAATTAATTCAGGGACTAAACTAAGGGCATTTTCCGCTGTGGCACCATCTCGATTTCGATAGTGAAAGGCATAAGAGGGCAGGCGCGGATCCAGGATTTCGTTCGGGGGGGGGGGGGGGGGCAATTTTCGTGAGTTTCCAAAATTTTGATAAGGTCTACAGAAAATTTGTGTACACTTCATACCGCTCTATAATTTGAGTTCCCTCTAGATCCGCGTAACTCTATAATTATGTTCGGAAAACATAATGGTACAGTGGTATGTTCCTATTCAGACACATGACGTTCGAGTTCGATCGAAATTTTCATCCTCTTCTGTAGCTGGCAACCATAACCTAACCTTGCTAGTAAGAGGCCGTTTTCGAGAACGTCATCAGCGTCAAAATGCGTTTTGCAGAATGTTCTCAAACGCAAACTGCAAAAGTCTGCTGTTAGAAAAGGCAAATTCAAGTTTGTGTTCGATAATGCAGTTTGCTAAAGTCACATGTTCGAAAACATCATGTGTGGTGCAATTCTGCAGTCAAAAATCGAGTTGGAAACAAAAAAAATTACATTTTTCAAAAAAAAAATTAAAAAAATCAAGTTTTTTTGTTTGAAAATTTTTTTTAATTATTTTTTTTTTATTTTTTTGTTTAATTTACTTTTTATTTCATTTCAATTCAAAAAAGTATCTAACTAATGTAAAACTGTGAAAAAAGTCCATTGGAATTGCGGTTTTCTTGTCATTTTGATGACAACTTCGCATTGTTTAGAAACACCACAATTTGTTCCTTTACCTGGTTTGTAAGACTTTGAAGTTTTTGTGAGGAAAAACGGTTCGATGAATCAATTTGAAAATTTACAAGAATATTGATGATTTAAAAGTCTATAAATTAGCATACCAACGCAAGCCATGCAATCAATTTTTGCAACAAAAAAAAAAGATTTACGAAAAGACCACAAAACGTCGGTTTTTAGTACTTTTTTTAAACTAACGGTGAACGGTAAAAAAAAATAGTTTCTACAAAATCATAAACAAATCTTGTAAAACGCTTTTTCAAATTTCCAAAACTGTCTTTGAATTTTTTATAACGTCATTATTTGCTGAGATATTGGTAATCAAGGCTAAAAGTATCTTTTTTCATTCAAAGTCAGATAAACCATGTCAAAAAAAATCGTACGAAAACAACAAAAAAACTGAATTGAAGCTGAATTAATAAGGTATCTGATCATGATATTTAATTGACTCAAACAAATTTATCCATAGAAATGAGGACCTTCAAAAAAAATATAAACAAAATAATTTTGTTGTCTTGTTTCATTTTTTGCAATAACGCAATAACGGTACTTCAAAAAAATTTGTTTGCAAACAAATCTCGAAACAAAAAACATAAAGCTATAAAATGCTTTTTAATTCAACTCAATACGACCACTCGTCACAAAGATACAGCTCTTCAAAAAACGCTAACAAAAATTGAAAAAAAATTTGTTCCTTCAATATTGTTGACTAGTGTACATCCATAAAAGTGACAAAATTCTCACATTAAAAACGTATCCTGTGGCTAAAACAGATGTGCAGCACGTCTGCACGCATCGCTGCGAACTCGAAACACAGGTGCGTATCCATTTCAGAGTAAAAAGGCGGCGAGCAGCTCTGAAGAAATTTTCGAGAATAAAACTCGAAAGTGAACACAGACACAGTCATGAAATAAACTCACCAGAGGGGAGGACAGATATCCGAAAGCCGCTCTCAAGAGTTTTCTAGTGAAAGTAATCCCTCAATGGAAACGCACATTTTAATATTTATCACAAAAAGAACTCTATCACCCATTTAGTATGAATTTTTTGGTATATCTCAATAACTTTTATATAAAAATGTAGTTTATTATTTTAACTTTAATTAGATATATTTATCCTGTAGATCCGAACATTGGAAGCAAAATTAGAAATTTTTGAAAGTAATTACTCGTAAATCGACGTATTTTAAGGATTTAATTATTTTTTAAATTAAAATCAACCTCAAGGTTGAAAATTTAGATAAGTGCCCCTGTCACCTCTCCCGTAATACTTAACTATAAAAACCACTAACAAATTTGTAGAGGAGGATTGGAGGTGGAGCAATAACTTTTAAATCATTATTTTTCAAATTGTGAAATTTTTCATTCGCAGAATTTTGAAAAGTGAAGTATATTTTGGGTTCAACCTGCTCCCTAGTGTGAAATAAATGGACTTTTCTTATAAAATGCTATAAAGTAATGTAGCCGGACATTTATCTTTTAATTAAAGATCTTAACTTTGCAGATCGGACATCTAAGCCCGAAGTTATAAGCTTTGCACTCAGTCAATTTCAAGGCTATTTGTGCATAAGGGAACTTTTCTTAACTAAACCTGGTCGGCCATCGGCCTACGCATAACCACTCATTGCTGCAACGTTGCGCTGCCAAGTTTTTCTTTTTTTATAAACGTATAACGAAATAACCTTTTTTTGATTACATTTTATTAAATTCATATTTTAAACTTCGTTCATTCCTGCCCAGGAGGAGGGGGCAATTGCACCCATTGCCCCCCCCCCCCCTGTATCCTCGCATGTAAGAGGGTGATATCCATAGTGTCGGATGTCGATTTCAATATAGATTTTTGGCAACTGAATTATAAAGTTAATTTTCCACTGAGGCTGAAAAACTGTTTATTAGTTTTCTTGGTGTTATTTATTTTCAGGATAAGTTAACTCCGATTTATCTCAGAGGTAACTCTGCACTGAGAAACTAACCATAGGAAATATTTTTGTCAGCAGCTTTTTTTAAGCAAATCTTTGAATATTTTTTTAAATAAGTTTTGTGTACCGATATCATTTCTGTCCTGTCTAATCACCAAGTTTTAAAAAAATTGGTGGTATCAAAATACATTATGGTGTGCTTGAATTTGTGAGTGCTCATTTATACTTCCATCACTATGGTTAATTTTAATATTGTTTTTTTTTTTGCGATAAAAAATAACTTACCTTTATTAAATACCTTTTTGCCAAGTTAAATAAAATACCAATAAGAAAATTCCAGTTTCCATCAATAGTTGAAAAACTATTTTTCTACATTCTATTCCAGTGCTAAAGAAAAAGAGCCAGAAAATTGTGAAAGCGGAAGTAAGATGGGAACAGTAGTTTGCCATCCGTTGAAGTCATCAGCTGTAACCAGGGATTTATCCGTGAGATGTCATCGTTGTGCATCAACATGTCTTCCCAAAGGATTCCTTTGCAACGGTAAGTGTGCGCCAGATATAACTGCCTGAGCAGATTTGAATTCCATGAATACCAATGTGATGGCGCCTTATCTATACATTTGAGAACCTTTCTTTTTTTGGCAGATAAATCAACAGTGAATACAGGCTCGCGGCTGTTATCTACGGATAGTGCGTACGTGCTCCTTGCGGTAAATATTTGCATACGTCCTGCAAGCGATAATACCAATGATGATCCAATGTAAATGACAATGTATTGATGATGTAAAATGGATGTGCAATCTATCATTCAATAAGTGATTTATAAAAATGTATTCGTTTAATGAGTTAACATGTTTTTGGTTATATGTAATTAATTAAAATTCCAATTTCAATTGCATTATTAATTGAATCGATTTTTTCTTTGTTTAATTTTTGATTGTATGCGATTGATTGATGATTGTGTGGTGGTCGTTGGAAGCTGTGTTAATGAGATTGTTGATTTATTTGTTTGGCCAGCAGTGATATCTCATTAACACTATAATTCGAGAGCAAATTAAAAATAAATTTGAAAAGTTTGTATTTTTCTTACTCGTCTGCATTTGGGATTTCTGAATGAATTATGCGTATAAAGCCTTGAGCATTCAAGATAACTTTGAAAGAGGAACCAAAAGCCAGGAAGCAGGATGTTTTGAAAGGTGGGTATGAGTATAATAAGAAAAAAGAATATCATAAGATGATGCTTTAGGAAAATTTCTCGTATTCGAGCAATTGTAAACAGGGCAATTGTGTGGTGATAATTGAGTTATGGAATTATAAAAGTAATTAAAGTTGAATAATTGGTATTTTTTCTTATGTTGCGAAGATTTATAAATTTAATTAGTTTTTTAATTTATTGAGAATAATTAAATAAATGAAAAACGACCTGAAACTGTATGAATTTTAAACAAGACCACAAGCTATGAAAGTGGTGATGGAACTATTGAATGCATCCATGAATAAATTTGGGAAGATGTTGTAGTGGTACGGACTTTGATCCTTCAAATTCCGTTACGGTGACATTGGTTGTCAATGGACTGTATTTTTTAATATGAACGAAGATAAATGTGAAGTGAAATAATTAATTGCTTATTTGGTTATGTTGTTCTGCCATCTTAGTGGTGTTTAAAAAGAAAATAAATATTTTTTGGTATAATGGTAAATGCCTAAGACTGTTTCACTGGAGGTATGTGATAAAATATTGATGTAACTGCTGAACAGAATTACAAAAGATAGCACCATGACTTGTGTACACTTATGTACTTATGATGTAGGTAAATAAAAATTATGTGCAGCCAAAATGATTTTAAAGGTCATCCATCATGGATTAATTAAGCTTTCGAGGTTCGGGAGACTTCAGTTAGATCAGAGGTTCCCAAACTTTTTTTCTCGTACACCACTTTCATAAATTTACCTGATTTCGGTAGACCCCTGTTGCAAAATTTTAACCATATTCCCAAAACTCGTCAAAAAATGCGAAGATTAGATCTAAATATGGAAATCTGCGTCGCAGCTGAGTTGCAACCCTGAATTCGGGAGCCACTGTGCAAGCCCCAACAGGCGTTGCACTGAATATCGAGTATCGTCGGCTTTCTGATTTCAAAGCCTCGTAAGTCTGTTTTGAAAAATTGATTAGAAGACACAAAAAAACAAATTTAAAAGGTAATAAAATGAAATTGTTAGATCGTAAAAGGTTTTTAGACATGTTGATAGCACCAAAAGGTACCACAACATATAGTTACGAGATATTGATGTTTGAATTCTGTGATTTGTTTTGATCTGAAATACATTGAAATGTATTTTTATGTAAGTTTTTACAAATAACAGTCGCTGATCTTCAAAACATATACTTCTCAAAAAAATTAAGGGAGGTTTTAAAATAGGGAATTAATGCGACATAAACAGGCTATCTGATCCACATGCCAGCCTAAATGAGCACATTTTTTCAAGCCCGCTGACCAAAGAAAAAGCAACAAACTAACAATATTATTTTTACAATGTTATTTATAGGACTGAATGAGAAACTCCTAAAAAATTTTATCCAAGAATTTTGAAAATTAGAATCTTAATTTTTAAAGCTTCAAACCCTTTTTTTTTAAGTTGCAATACGACAATTATTCTTGAAATACAGCCTGTCAAAGATCACCGAAAAATTTGGAATTTTTGTTCTTTTAATTTTGTTGAATAGTGAAAACAATATCTGCCTTCATTGACAGATAAGGCCAAGCCTGTATTTTTGTACTTTTCTTTCAAAATCAGATACATTTTTCGTGAACCCCGACTTAGAACTGGTGAACCCCCATTTTTATTTCATGTCAACGAAGGCCCCCGTTGATGCTCTTTTATCGATTCGATTTAGTTTTTTGAGAACACATAGGATCTTTAGCTGGGTTTGGCATGAAATGTTCTTTAAAATATTTGGGAAAATTAGTACCACAATGAGGAAAGATCATTACTATATTCGTGAGGAGGATAAGTCACGACTATACATGTAACTAATCCCCCTTCTGGTGCTAATTTTATGCATACGTTGTTTTTTGCCAATGACCTTGTCAATTTCCTTGAATAATTGAGGATTATGGTAAGAATTAATGAAAAATAAAATAAAAATAATTCTCACCCTAGAATATTTGCATAAAAGAATATTTGCATACAAGATTTCTTAAAGATAATAAAACATGGGCGTTTACTGTATCTAAAAACTAGTTGACAATAAAAAATAAACCTTTGCCATTTTCAGTAACCTCTAAAAGTACTTGAGAGTGCTAGGACGCCATATGGCCCTAGGCTCAATGATAGGAAAATCCCTATGCACACCTCCCTGTGGTAGAGGGCGGGTAACGCTAACGTGCAGGGGGACCGAATGGATGCCGGGATAAGCAGACAACCCAGCTATGCTGGTCAGAGCACAAACTTGTCCTCGGGATGGTTAAAAGCCCCCTTAAGGCGGATGAACTGCAGGTGGCGGTCAACGGCATGATAGTCTGGTGGCGGAGGAGCTTTTTTTGGTAAAAGGCCAACGGCAGCAGCAGGTAGCGTCTGTAACCCATATTGGGCGGCTACAAAAGGCGTCTGTTTTCCCACAGTGGGCGGCCTCGAGCAGTTATGTGTTTGACCATACAAAAGGCGGGTGTGCCTGTCAAATCTGAGCTTATGTATGTTATTAATCATATCTCGGAAAACACCATGGTGGAAGGATATATGCAAATACATGAACTATGACAACAAATGGAAATGAGTCCCCAAGAGGTAATCTTTTTATGGAAAATCCTTCTGCAGCTTCGGTTGCAGTAAACCGCACATCGGATTTGGGGGTGCGGCATCTTTCATGTACGAGCGTCAATCAAGACGCCATAATAATAAATGAATCGTTGACAAATAGAAGAAATCTTTCAAGAAGCGCAAATGTTACTTTTGGCTACCGCATACGTACGAAAATCGGAGCATGGAACGTTCGATCCTTGTACAGCGATGGTAGATACGAGCAGGTTGAGCGTGAAATGCTTCGCCTAAAGATCAGTATCCTGGGCATAAGCGAAACTAAGTGGAGAGGAAGAGCTGAATACAGATCAGATACTGGACAGACGAGAATGCTGTATTCCGGGGAAGATGAAAGAGAGGGTGGCCAAAGACTGCATGGTGTCGGAATTATGTTGAACGAAGAAGCGAGACGTAGTTTGATCTCCTGGGCGCCCATTTCTGCGAGATTAATGACAGCAAGGTTTCGTTCAAAAATTCGTAACGTCACAATTATTCAGTGCTATGCCCCCACAAATGAAGCGACCGAGGAAGACAAAACCGCGTTCTACACTCATCTTAACTCGGTTTACAGTAGTGTTCCGAGAGCCGACATCATAGTCGTTATGGGAGACCCAGTGGCGTAGCGTGAGTTTCTGCCGCCCGGGGCGGTGGAAAATTTTGCCGCCCCCTCCCCCCCCCACAAATTTGTAAATATTCAAATACAAACAACTTTGAACTACATAAACAAACATATTCTTCTAAATTTTTCGGCAAAGCTTAATGTATTGTTATTGATTTCCACTTCTTTCAAACTCTGTCAACACGATTGCGTCAACGTGTTATATCGGTCATAACAGAGTTGTAGATCTTACGATTCTCTACAAAAAAGCTTAAGATGATACTTTTTTCTAAAACTGTCTCATTTTCCGAATGAATATTGTATCAGTTAATTAATTAATGCTTTTTTTTAAGTTTTTGGTACAAGGAAAATTTTGTTTATGGAAAAAATATCTCAAAAAATTTCTCATCATCGAACTCGAGATTTTGATTGATAGGGAAGACATTAAAGTGGGTCTCACAATAGGTGTGTTCTTTTCCTTGCCCGAATGGGCTTGGGGAAAACACGACTTCGGAGTTTAGCGACGCCATAGCAGACACAAAATTGAGGACCTTGCATCAAAAGGGGGGATGGTCCAATTTTTTACCAAAACCGGTTTTTTCACTCACTATGTGAAGACAAAAAAAAACTATCTTTTGGTTCAAAACCGAAGTCAATACTACGAAAAATAAGCCCGTTATAGCAAAATTTGGATCTGCCTCTCTTGTGCCTTTGGTGCAAAAAGGTGGCAGATCTGGATCTGCCTCCTCCTTGACACAAACGAAATTCTTACGTCATTTGCAACAAGCCAGTCCGCATTGGGGAGTACATATCAAAGTTAGCAGAAATGGGTTTGCATCTCACCATGGTATATCAAAAAAGCGTGTAGATAAGATATGTAAACAATATCGTAACCCTAATGTAAGCTTCGCTTGCTTTGTCTCAGCCAGCGTGGGAAACATCAAAATAGACCAAATCGTATTTCTAGTGAGTGGACTTCCAAACTTGACTCTCAGATAAGAAGTTTTTAAGAAGTTTTTTGCCTTGTAATAGATGTTTTGGTGTAATAGAAAAGTTTAATAGGAAGAAAGATTATGTTTTTACCACTACTGAATATGCCGAATGTATAAAGCAAGCTTCTAAAAAAAAAGTTGTTAATGTTGACCAAAATATGATTCTGAACTTCAGTCAACACTGCGAAGGTCATTTTAAAAAAGTGATTATAAATGCCGAGAAGATTCGATTCAAAATATCGCATTTTTGAACATAGTCAAAAGCACATTGAAACTATTGAAGTTAGTTCATCAACACGAATGCCTTTATTGGAATATGTTCCTAACATGAGGAATATTAAAGCCAACTTGTCTGTTTGGCCTCAGGAACTGATGTTCAATCATACTTTGCGTTTAAAAATGTCTTAATATAAAGACGCGATCGAACTAGTATAGAACAATGTTCCACCAAACAAACTGTCATTCTACGAGGCAACCCTCCAGTTGCGGAGCGAGCATGCAACCACTAGGCCACTACAGATCGTTGGTGTCAAACATTAATGATTAAATACATGCCATGTTGTGGTACTTTATCTCTTCGAGAAGAAAATTGCGACAAGAAAGCCGTGATTTAGGAATTTTTTGTTGGTGATTTGTAACTATTCTCATGGTGTTGAAAATTGCCAAAGAAAAAACGTGAATCAGTGTTTGTAAAATGAAAATTACTAAATATTTATCGCAAATCAATATTTTAAAATACTGTTTTCGAAAATGTTCTTTTAGAAAGTAAATTACGCCAAAAAAGTTGTATTTTGCTATGAAAAGTACAAGCTTGAATCATGGATTTTAATTGCAAATCACGAAGAAGCAAATTTTTCAAATTGCTACGTTTTGAATGTTAAATAACTTGTTTTTGTATTAATTTGGGATCAAAATGCCTTGATTCACGAATAAAACCTGAATCGTAAATTTCAATTGGTGATTTTTCAATTCTTTCCGTGTAAAACTTGATTAAGATGGTGTGAAAACATCCAAATTTTCTTACGGCATGATATTTTCTAACATAAATTCAGTAATTATTTTTAAAAATAGTTTTTTTTTTTTAATTTTCACAAAAAGTTAAATTTGGACCTGCCCCCCTTTTGTTGCAAGGTCCTCAATTGGAGTTTCCATACAAACTATCGATAACAAGTATGAAATTTATGCCGGTAACACAGTTTTATCTGTGCTAAAGTTAAGCCCCGAAAATTCTCTCGGCTTTGCTAAGCCCGATCACGGTTGGTTTTTGTTGCATTTAATTTAACATGTAAATTGCTTAGCCCCAACCTCATTTTTTTCGTCCAAGCCCATTCCAGCAAGGAAAAAAACACAAATATTAATTATATCTTTGTGTTTGTTCCTTCGGCAACAGTCTATAACCAGCAGGAAGGATTTTCTTTACACTTGGTATATAGTGGTTTTTGGTCACTCCCCTCATATATATAAAAGCTAGGACCTGCCATCTGCCATACAATTTTTTTTTAGAAATTTTACCAAATTTTATTTTTCTCAAAAACAGCTCAACAACATTGATTTTTAGTTTTCTGGAAAACTGTGTGACTGATTTTAGTTATTTGTTTTTGCATACAGAAACTCCTAAAAAGTTAAAAAAAAAAGTCCTTAGAACCAAAGCTTTCGAAAAAGTATTTTTTGGATTTTCAAAGTAAATTTCAATTTTTTTAAATATCTCTGAATAATATTGCGAGTTAAATTTTGCAAATAATATCTACCCATACAAAAAATCTAGTTTTTTTTTTAAGTTTAATTTTTATCTTTAAATTTTTTTTTTCTCCAAAAACTCATCATGAATTCAGATGGCATCTTTTTGTCAACAAAACACTTTTCTCCCATAAATTCCATGTATTTATTCACAATTTTTAAAACCGTTCGTACGTGCGACCCAAATATGGACTTTATTATATTTGGAATGGTATGATAACACATAAAATTATCAATAAGAAAGTTGACTAGTCGCTATAACCCTGTATGAATAAGTAATAATTTTCAGTTTCCGAAATTTCAGAAAAATCAACAAAAGAAATTACTTTCTTCAACATTACCTATTTATTTTTTTTATTGAAAGGTTATTCTGTTGACGACAAAGCTTTAGGTTTCATGTCCGCCCGCCCCGGGCAGAATTTATTAGAGACGCCAAAATTTAATAATTATGCGAACTGCAGGGCACTTTCGGTAATCAGCAAGGTAGTTTCGGGTTTTAGTATTCAATGCGTAGCCTTTCTGATCACGCAACACAGATTCCCACCTGGGTTGCAAAATCAGTAATTCGCATGAATACATTGGCTGGGGGGCGGCAAAATTTTACAGTTAATACCTATTACTTATTAAATTTTTCCGCTCCGTATATAGTGCAGCAAATTTTGCCGCCCCCCATAAAGTGCCGCCCGGGGCGGACCGCCCCCTCCGCCCCCCCTACGCTACGCCACTGGGGAGACCTTAATGCCCAAGTCGGTTCAGACAATTACGGACTGGAACGCGTGATGGGAAGAAATGGCGTGGGGTCACGGAATGAAAATGGTGACTTGCTTGTCGACTTTTGTAACGCGAATCGTCTTGTGATAGGTGGGACTGTATTTAAGCATAAGACGTGCAACAAAATTACCTGGGTGCATCCGGATGGTCAAACCGAAAACCAAATTGATCATATCATGATTCAGCAGCGATGGAGGAAGTCTATGTGTGATGTCCGGAGTATAAGAAATGCCGATGTGGGAAGCGACCACCATTTGGTTGTGATGAGTCTCAAACTACGAACCGCTGCCGTACAAAAACCAGCGCAGGATGCAGCGAGGAGCACAAAATTCATTACTAATGCTTTAAATGACCCCAACATATGTCGAAACTATGTCACCACCCTTAACGACAGAGCCTCGTCATTAAATGGAATCCAGAATTCAACAATTGATGAGATGTGGGGTGAAATTAAAAGTGTTTTTATGGAGGCTGGATCCGAAACTGTACCCAAGCGAACGAACCGTAGAGACTCTTGGATATCCCAAGACACCTGGGATAAGATCGAACTTCGCAAATCGTTGAAAATCCAAATAAATGCCGAAGCTGATGTTCAACGAAAGGCTGACTTGCGAAGAGAGTACCGCATTGCACATAAGATGGTCTACCGCTGTGTGAGACGTGACAAGAGGGTGAAGTTGGATGGACTCGCAGATAATGCGGAAAGCGCTGCCAGAAGAAGAGATATCCGGGAATTGTACCAAATAGCCAAAGATGTTATCGGGAAAAAAAGCAACACCAATCATCCTGTAATGGATGTGGATGGCACACTTTTGGTATCAATTGAGGATCAGCTTCGTAGATGGAAGGACCATTTTTGTGCCCTGCTAAATGAGGATTCAGTTGAGCAGAGTGCTGAAGTGCCCCAACTAAACGAGATGCGCAGGTCCTATAGGGGTATTGACATCGAACCCCCGTCAGAATTGGAAATTCGTACATCAATAAATCTCCTCAAAAACAACAAGGCAGCTGGACTGGACGGAATACCAGCTGAATTCCTGAAAGCCGATCCCGTAGCAGCGGCTAGTATTTTACATCCGCTGATACAAAACATTTGGGAAAACGAAAGCTATCCCAGGGACTGGAAGGATGGTGTGATTGTTAAGTTGCCAAAGAAAGGTGACTTAAAGAATTGCAACAATTGGCGTGGTATCACCGTTTTGTCCGTTTTCCCAAAACTAATGGCAACAATCATACTCGAGCGAATAAAGGATAGAATCGAGTCTACACTCAAGAGGCATCAAGCTGGCTTCCGCAGTGGTCGATCGTGTGTCGACCATATCAACACCCTGCGTATCGTCCTCGAGCAGTCGATGGAATATCAATCACCGCTTCACCTCATGTTCGTGGATTTTGAAAAGGCCTTTGATCGAGTTAACCGAGAATGTATATGGAGATCGTTGCTTGGTAGAGGAATTCCACCAAAAATTGTTGCCATTATTAAAGAGTCCTACAACAACGCGAGGTGTTTTGTTTTGCACAATGGGCAGCTATCCGACTCCTTCGTAGTGCAACAGGGTGTGAGACAAGGGGATGTTCTATCGCCAATTCTCTTCCTGCTGACGATGGACGACGTATTGACGGCCAGTGTTGGTACAGCTGAACGACAGGGCATTCAATGGAGACCGTTCGAAAGGCTCAGTCATTTAGACTATGCCGATGACATATGTCTACTGGCAAATAACATCAGTGGGCTGAACGGGATGTGCCAAGCACTGCAAGTGAAGGGAGAGTCGAGTGGTCTAAGAATTAACAGCAAAAAGACAGAAATAATGCTCACAGGCCGCTCCACACAGCAGCGTATTATTTTACAGGAGACGCCAGTTGAAGTAGTGGAACAATTTAACTACCTTGGCAGTATTGTTTCTGCAAACGGTGGTACGGATCTGGACGTTAAAAGTAGAATAAATAAAGCTCGTGCTGCCTTCGGTACTCTGTCCCCAATTTGGAAATCCAGTCAAATCTCCTTACGCACTAAGTTGAGATTCTTCGAATCCAATGTCAAATCCGTGCTGTTATATGCTTGTGAAACCTGGAAAGTCACGTCTACCATTTCGAAGAAATTGCAGGCTTTTGTGAATCGCTGTCTTCGCCACATCCTAAAGATTCGCTGGCCACAAATAATATCAAATGAGGAATTGTGGCGCAGGACAAGTCAAGAGCGGCTGGACGTCGACATAAGAAAGCGTAAATGGCTTTGGATTGGTCACACACTGAGGAAACCAAACGATGAAATTGCAAAGCAGTCATTTGAATGGAATCCTCAGGGTGCACGGCGGGTTGGAAGACCAAGAACAACATGGAAATCAACTGTCTTAGCGGAAGCAGAATCCCAGAGAAAGACGTGGCCACAGCTTAAGTACCTTGCAGCAGACCGTGAAGGATGGAGACGTTTTGTTGACGCCCTATGCCCCGGCCGGGGATACAGGACACGATGATGATGATTTTCAGTAACTGTTACAAGAGTAATGGTTTTTGAAAACTTAAACACAACTGAATATGATATAATATTCACACATAAGGACACTAAAAGGCGACAGAAACATACCTAAACTTAATAGTGTTTAAATATTTGTCTTCAAACATTTAACGAGATTGATTGAAAGCTTGATAAAGTAATTCTTCACAAAATCAATACCCCTTTTATTTAAATAAGCATACAAAAAATAAAACAAATTGCCCAACATCTATTCGGTAAATATTTTACAGAAAGTAAACTTTAACCTTTTAGCTTTGAACACAAAAGAAATACTTGATATACATATACAAACCAGACGAAACTTTAACCCAAAAAAAAAATGAAGCAGGCATCCATTAAAATCAAGCCTCTCAAAAACAAAAAATTTCCAAAAATACAAGAGCCACTATAAGTCCACATAGAAGATAAACTATACAACATTTAGTTTATTTTTGATTTAATATGTTTACCCATCAATCATTGGCCATGGGATACAAGAGCATATATCTATTATTTATAGTCAATAGAGCTAAGAAGCAAATCTTTAGCTAGAATTTCTTCAATAAGGAGAAAGTCCCAAAAGAATAAATCGATACCTCAAAGACGACGTCGTTGTCGTCGGTTGGTTGGTTTGATTGATTACGCACGAGACTGTATATCGACCACAAAATTGGAAAAAAGATGAGTTTCACGACGGAAACCTTGTAGGGATCCAAAAATATTCTCCAATATAATTATTATCCAACGACTGTAATACAACGGACCATTGATTCATATACAGACACCCTTTGAATTGGAACTATTAGGACTTATAGGAATTTTTTTTATAGAAAAGCCATCAATTTACGAATATAAAATTAAGCAAAATGCCTTGAAATTGAAGCGTGTTTGGTTTATTGAGTTTATACACATATATCTTGACCTTTTTGACCCACACTTAATTGACTGAAGGTTGTCTATAATGTGTGTGGTTGGCCTTTTTGAAATTTGTCATCCATATAGAGGGTGCTGAAATTCTATATTTAAACAGGCCATAAAGTAAAAGGGAATATCGTATGAAACTTAAATAAACTTTTTAATCAAGTGAATTTTAAAATTCTGACAAATAATTTCAGTAGTGAATATCCACTCTTGAGTTTCTGAGAGAATGGTCACATGGGCTACTTTTCAATGCTTGGAAACTTAGCTGAAACTGAAATTTGTATACATGAAACTTTTTGGTCGAAATTAAATTTCCTTTTGAAGTGGATGGTTTAAAAAATTGTATACAAATTAACCAGAAAATTTTAACAGAAACCAACCGATTTGCATAAGGTTTTTTTGTTGGATTCATATTGAGCTGAAAACTGTAAATTCTTTTTAGAAAATCGCGAAAACCCGAAATATCATATTTTCTTATAAAAAATGATTTCCTGTTGTGTTTGTTTACGCATAACTCGGCTAATCATAATCTGATTTGCATTTTGTTGGGTTTTATTGAATCAGATTGAAACACGATGGAGTCAAAAATTATAAATTCTCAGCAGAAAAGTTGAAAAATCGAGAAAACAGGAAATTTCATATTCTCAGGTGGCGATATCAGCAAATTCGATTTTTTATGGGAAGAAGACATTATTCTAAGCAATGACAAACAGAAATACTTCAGACAATCAGATCATTTTATGGAATTGCCAACAGATGGCAGTACGCTCTCAGACTCACGTTTGACAGCTTTCCATATTAGGCGTGTTTTATTGGAAAAACTAAAACTAGTAATCAGTAAAATTTCTCTCTGTGATCAACAACAAGCCCAAAAGCGAAGACAAATAAGGCAGTATAAAAGTGAATTATAAAAGTTAAGATAAGGTTTCGTAAAGTTGAAACTAAGGTGGCACTGAACTAGGTCGTAAGAAAATATTCTTTGCTTGAAGGTTGGTAGCCTTTGCTTTTTTGTAAAGATTTGTTTAAATTTTTAATGGCGAATACTTTTGGCATTAGTAGCATGCCTACCAACCTTGAGATTAAAACGAAGTGAATATAAAAGTGAGTATAGGGTTTTATTGGTGCTTATATTGCTATATTTGCTTTAACTACCAATAAAATGCTATTGATTTGAAATGACGCGACGACGGTGACGATATATTTTGGTCAATGTACACCATGATCCAACTTTGTCCAGGATCCTGTGAACTGTTGATGGCGTGCTGTGCGCCACGGATTTGGAAGCTTACTAGCGGACAAATTTGCTTGATAACGATAGTAATTTGGACGCAACACTCGTTAATGCTACTGTTTCTGCGCCTGGGACTCAACTTCGTACACCATCATCATCTCGGCATGCTTTCCCTCAAATTCACAAAATTTGTGGGACGCACACATGGACAAGAAGCCTGGTCTGTTTTTACATACATACATCAAGTTTGAAGAAAGGAACTGAATGCCAAACTTCAAATGAACGATAAGATCCGCAAAGAGGCACCGATATTGACTGAAGCATAGGTTAGGTTAGGTTAGGTGGGACCAAACATTCCTTGAAACCCGACAGGTGTCAATTGTTGACCATCTGTCGTTAGCGGCCTTGAGGAAGCTTTGGTGGATTCTACTCTTTTCCTGTACCCAAGGTACAGTTTGGCTCGGTTCAAGTAATGAACCGTTTTTGGCCAATTCATCAGCCATTGCGTTGCCATAAATGTCACGGTGACCCGGGACCCATCGAAGAGTGATTGAATTCGTTTGGCCAGCAACTCACTACGGCAGCGATCAACCAGTTTTGACTTCTTGACAATTGACGAAAGGGCTCTGATTGCCGCCTGGCTATCTATGAATATATTAATATTTTTGTTCGTTAGTTCACATGCAAAATATCTTTTTTGCAGCCTCGCTAACCACAAGCCCTTCCGCTTGGAAAACGCTGCATAAGTTGGGGAGCTTCAATGAACTATTTTGAAGCCTCTGGATGGAAGCTTTGCCATTGTCTCGCTATTTAGCATTATTATAGCTTCTTGGCCGGTTTTTGTCGGCGCTTCCATCGTGAGAACCTTTCAGTTACTGCTAGGGAAGCTGGGATTTTGAGCCCGCATAAGGTTCCCCAAATTTTTTTTTGTCAAGCCTGAGCCCGGAACATTTATTCGGACTTTTGGTCTGGTGGGAAGGTCACTTTTGGAGGAAACTCTTAATGTTACCCCTTCAAGTAGCCCCTCCATACCATTGACGGTGGCTTGAAGCCATTTCAGTGTGGGCTCGTCGCTGCTGATTTTTAATCCTTTAATGGTTGACAGCGGCCCGAAAGTTGGCACGAAACCGGTGAAGGCAAGAATCTCGCTGTTTATGCACTCAAGAAGCTTTACGTCCACCCAAGCCCACTGCTCACTGGTTAGCCTCTTTTCAGTGGTCCCCTCATTTATAAATGCCACCTGAAGGCTCTCGGCTACAACGTCAGCCAGAGTAGCGGCCGTCTTTGGCTTCTTACTGACGTTCGTCAGCGGGGGTATCGAGTCATTATGCCTGGTCCTCTTTCTTCGACTGCTGGTTTCAGTATATTCGACCCTTAAGTGTTTTGGACATTTGCCTGGTCCCACTTAAGAGTTACTGCTAGCAGCCAAATTGGAGGAAGAGGCACCCTGATCTGCAGATTTGTCCTTGCTTGGTCTGGACCCTCCCAGTTTGGGCTCGACTGAAGTCTTGTGCTTGTTCTCAGTCTTGACAAGAAGCTTTCAAGTCCAGCTCAAACGCTTCCAGTCCCTGAGACTGAGTTTCTTGCCTTTTGGCATTTTCGATCCTTTTGAGGAGGGCTGGGTAATGATCCCCTCCCTTTTCTGTGTATTAGGACGCACTATTCTTTCCTCGATCGGATTTGGCCCATGCGGGCATCGATTCTCAGAAGATCCTGGACCATCCACACAGACTTTGGTTGGTTCAGATTCGCCAGATCCTTTATTGGGAGTCGAAGCAGAACCAGGATTTTGGCCATAAGAGCTTCTTTCAACTGATCTTTCACAGGGTATTCCGCCACTGTGACGTCTGCGTCCGAGTTGTCTGAACTGGCGAAGGATTGATAGTCGTCGTCATTGAGGATGAGATTTTCTCATCAGACGCTATCTCTCCTCCACCAGTTCCCACAGCACCGCCCTCAGAGTCAGAAAAATCCATGAGATATTCGGAAAATACCTCATCACTCTTCCTGGCACCATTACTACAGATAGGAGTGCAGTCTGTTGCTTTACTATTGTTGTCGTTGTTGTCGTTATTAATGTTTATTTTTTGTGTCACTGGCGACTTAGCTTCTTCCGAAGCCAAGCCCTCGCCGACAGCAGTGACCTCTGCCGACACTTGAGTGCATATTCTCACTCGATTTTCATCATCTTTGTAAACTTTATCCATAGTTTCATTGGTTTAGATTGACATCTCTGTTTATGGTTCCTCTTGGTTACTTGACACTGCAGCTGGATTCCTTGAGGGTCAAATGGAAGCCCCCGCACCACTTCAAGGTGAAAACCGGCAGGGGCGAACTTTTTTAAGGAAATCGATAATTTATATTTTTTATCTAAATTGAATCGTAGCAGTTCTCCATTCGTTTAAATCGGTTGATCACCCTATACAAATAATGACAAAGCAACAAAATATCCAATTAAATTATCGAGTTCGTTGGATGTGCCCAGTTTTCCACCGCACATTATGCAACTCAAGGTAGGGTCTGTCAATAACCAATCGAAACTGTGTAAGGTTGATGGTGAAAAAACTCATGAAGAACGTCCTCCAAGGCACCTTAATGAAAGGAAAGTTCAAAGGTATAGAAGTTCTCATTCCAAGAATTCGATGATACCGACCGACTCCAACGCAAGGATAATCATTGCGAGTATATCTCCTAAATCGGTCATTGTGTTGCTTTTGGTTGAAAAATTGTTAGGCGCTTTTGGCATTGTATAGGCCTACCCCTTAGAATCTTTTTTTTTTAGTTGCATACAACTTTTTTTAATTTCTTTCTTCACTTTACTTCTTACATGCGAACTGAACTCTGCCACCGATAAAAGTTCATTCCAGTTATAACGGGTGATTTTTTAAGAGGTTTAGAACTTAAAAAAAAAAAAAAAAACACAAAAAATTCGAAAAAATGAATGAAATATTTATTTGAATCGATAGTTTGAACCTTGCAATTTAATGTTTAAAGATAATTTCATGCAAATGTTGACCGCGGCTGCGTCTCAGGTAGCCCATCCGCTGAGTCCAATTTTGGCATACTCTTTCACACATATCGGCCGGTATCTCACGAATGAATGCATGGATGTTGGCTTCCAGTGCGTCAATCGAAGCGGGCTTGTCCCTATAGACATTAGCCTTGACATACCCCCACAAAAAATAATCCAATGGTGTCAAATCGCACGATCTAGGCGGCCAATTGACCGGCCCGAAACGTGAAATTAACTGTTCACCAAACTCGCCTCGCAATTGCGCCATTGTTTCGCGTGCTGTGTGGCATGTGGCACCGTCTTGTTGAAACCACATATCATGCAAGTCAAGAACTTCCATTTCGGGCAAAAAAAAGTTTGTTATCATCGCTCGGTAGCGTTCACCATTGACAGTAACGCTGCGATTCGCATCATCTTTGAAGAAATATGGCCCAATAATGCCGCCGGCCCATAAACCGCACCAAACAGTGGCTTTTTCGGGATGCATTGGTAGCTGTTGCAATGCTTCTGGCTGATCTTCACTCCAAATGCGGCAATTATGCTTATTTACGTACCCATTCAACCAAAAATGAGCCTCATCGCTGAACACAATTTTTCGATAAAAAAGCGGATCCTCGGCCAGCTTTCCAAGAGCCCATTCACCAAAAGTTCGGCGTTGTGGTAGGTCGGCTGGCTTTAGTTCTTGCTTCATGGTTAAATTGCAAACCAAACTGAAGCTGTTTGACAGTGACACAAGGTACTAAACATACGTCAGCTGTCAAAACCAGTGTTGCCAAAACCAAACCAGCTAAAAAATCACCCGTTATATCGATTTTGCGTTTTCGATTCGTTGGTTCATTTTCACATCGTGGCAGCTGACTAGCCAGACCGGCGACATGGCTCCCATACTTCCTTTTTGAACAGACCACCAACCTGCCAAGATCACCGATCTGCAATTGTAAAAAGAAGAGGCATTGATCGCGAAGAGAACGCGAACAGAAAAAAACAGATCGCTCCATTGGGTCTGTAAAAGTGATTTATTTGTTTGCGTTTTCCTAAAAAGTATTAAAAAGATTAAAAGTCTTCATATAAGAACAAAAGCGATAATTGACACAAAAGAATTACAGTCGCTTGAGAGCGACTATAATTTCGAGCTTCGCGAGCTCGAAGAATTATACCTCCGGCCACATAAGTAAGTGCTTTTATCAAAGCAAAAATTCTTAATTGTGTTTTTTTTATCTTTTTTTTTATATAAACGCCAGCCATTTGTTTTTTTTATACATATAAGCCCTAGGAGCTCTGTCCGTAGTCTGAGACTAAGGCTCAAACGACTCCTCAACGCCTATACCGCCTGTGACTTGGGGTTATAAAGAAGCCACACGCACCGTCTCGTTTGTGACTCGGGCTCTAAGGAAGCCTGCTGCTCTAGGCTGTATACATAAGCCTGAGTTCTTAGATAGGTAGGGAAAGCCACAGTATAGGTTTATACAAACCTTTCTCTAAAATTCCGACGAAGCTTTCTTCAAATCTCGACCAGGTAAAGCAATGGTACATGTTTAATCTTATGCTGTGCGAATTCATTATTTTTTTTATTTTGTGTCTATAGGCAACCGATCTTTTTTTTGCGTAACAAATCTACTGGCTGGTGATATCAAGGCCACGTGTGTCGACGTCGTCGTCGACGCACATTGTTCCAGCCAGCGAGTGCTTACAATTTCCCAGTTGGCAAAGTCCGAGAACCTACCAAAAAGTAGAGGCAGCGACAGAAAAGTAGCCTCAGGTTGATGTGCGTAGGAGTGGGAACATCAGCGTTCAGCCACGTTTCGGTAACCCACCTGTCGCTTCATAAGTAGTACGGGTCCGTTACGTACCTACATTTATCCGCTATCCAATTGATGGTTATTGTTGGCAGCTCCGCTATATAGGTGTACGCCATACCTGTTATATACTTACCTGCTATACCTACCCGTCCACTACCATCATCGTCCATCATCGTCCTCAGCATCCATCATCAACGAAGTCCAGCATCCAACTAACCTAATTTTAAGATAGCCTTAAGGTTTTTTTTTGTTGTCTTCAACGTACATAGTATGACACTCTCAAGTTATCGAGATCACTCAGGATCCGCACTCAAAAGTTAAGTATTAAAGTTCTAACTCATTCTGAGGTTCACCAATATTTGCATATGATAAAGTTTGTTCTCTTTTTTTTATATTTAGCGTTTTCTAGTATAAGAGTTTTCAAAATAAAAGAAAACTCAAACTAACTACATCTTACCCCACAAGTGGTGCGCACAACTTCGCTGGATAAGAGAGAGTTCAGTGAGTCCAAAGTTTAATTATAACGGGTGATTTTTTAGCTGGTTTGGTTTTGGCAACACTGGTTTTGACAGCTGACGTGTGTTTAGTACCTTGTGTCACTGTCAAACAGCTTCAGTTTGGTTTGCAATTTAACCATGGATCGTCTTACAAATGAACAACGCTTGCAAATTATTGAATTTTACTATCAAAATTCGTGCTCGGTTCGAAATGTTCATCGCGCGCTGCTTCCATTTTATGGTCGGCATTCTCGACCTTCTGAGCAGTCTATTCGGAAGATTGTGACCAAATTTCGCACCAAATTTTCTTTGTTGGACATTAAACCACCAACACGTTTACGTACTGTGCGTAGTGAAGAAAATATTGCGGCCGTATCAGCTAGTGTGACAGAAGACCGCGAAATGACGATTCGGCGCCGTTCCCAGCAGTTAGGCCTTTGTTACAGCACTACGTTTAAAATTTTGCAGAAGGATTTGGGCGTAAAGCCTTTTAAGATACAGCTGGTGCAAGAACTAAAGCCAGCCGACCTACCACAACGCCGAATTTTTGGTGAATGGGCTCTTGGAAAGCTGGCCGAGGATCCGCTTTTTTATCGAAAAATTGTGTTCAGCGATGAGGCTCATTTTTGGTTGAATGGGTACGTAAATAAGCATAATTGCCGCATTTGGAGTGAAGATCAGCCAGAAGCATTGCAACAGCTACCAATGCATCCCGAAAAAGCCACTGTTTGGTGCGGTTTATGGGCCGGCGGCATTATTGGGCCATATTTCTTCAAAGATGATGCGAATCGCAGCGTTACTGTCAATGGTGAACGCTACCGAGCGATGATAACAAACTTTTTTTTGCCCGAAATGGAAGTTCTTGACTTGCATGATATGTGGTTTCAACAAGACGGTGCCACATGCCACACAGCACGCGAAACAATGGCGCAATTGCGAGGCGAGTTTGGTGAACAGTTAATTTCACGTTTCGGGCCGGTCAATTGGCCGCCTAGATCGTGCGATTTGACACCATTGGATTATTTTTTGTGGGGGTATGTCAAGGCTAATGTCTATAGGGACAAGCCCGCTTCGATTGACGCACTGGAAGCCAACATCCATGCATTCATTCGTGAGATACCGGCCGATATGTGTGAAAGAGTATGCCAAAATTGGACTCAGCGGATGGGCTACCTGAGACGCAGCCGCGGTCAACATTTGCATGAAATTATCTTTAAACATTAAATTGCAAGGTTCAAACTATCGATTCAAATAAATATTTCATTCATTTTTTCGAATTTTTTGTGTTTGTTTTAAAGTTCTAAACCTCTTAAAAAATCACCCGTTATTTTGTATTTATATTTATCGTATGGAAGAATTGGTGCAGTGCTTTACAGAACTATCGATCAGAGAGAATATTTATGGGAATAGGTCAGTTAACATAATAATAACATAAAGTTAACAGCCAAATTTTAAATGAGTACCTAAACCTTGAGTTATTTTTTTCTTATTTATTTATATTTGAATTTGAATTTTTATGAAAAGAAATCATTGAGTGATGTCGATATCGGGTAACCAATTTTGAGTAAACGTAGCTTTAAGAATATCTACTAACAACAAATCCACATACGTTATCAAGCAAAGGGTCAATGGTCCCAAAAACATAAGTGTATTTAAACTATTTTTTTTTGTATGAACTTGTATATTTAAAACTCCCACGAGAGATCAAATTTCTGAAGTTCAATGAACCTATGCTTAAACAGACATAGAAATCAATATTTACATTGCTTTAGCGATATGAACCAAAACTTGAGAGTCATACTCAGGGTAAATGAACATTTCTTTTTATTTTATTATTTAACCTTCATTTTGACTTGCTATATCCTTTTAATTTTTAAATCATTAAATCGAACTGTCCTAGAATGATAAGATTAAGATTGAATGGATTTTTTTTTTTAAATTTCGTATTTAGGGTTTTATTTATTGAATAAAATTATACCATATGATTATTTGATATTTTGGGTATTTATGGCATCCATGATGTCAATTGCGTAAGTTTTTTGAAAGTGAGCTTGGGGGAGTGATATGACAGGGGTTAGTGTAGACGGCGTGAAGAGGAGTCAGGATTGGTCTATTCTGACTTTACATTAGGGGTTATCGCAGGTAGACATTAAGTGGAGCGGTAACCGAGGAGTATCTACCTGGAGTAGATTACAGTGGGAGGGCCACTATTAGGAACTGATCCCATCTAAAGTTCCAATCTTGAAGATTTTGTTGATTGAGATATTGATTATTGATAGTAGCTTGTGGTTTTTCGTATTAGTCGACTTTTATTAGGCACGTTAAAAAGTATACGGCGGTCCAGTGGCGATTGCAAGATCCCACTCTTCCGACGAGCTAGCTCAAATGGCATTCGCTAGCGTGCCTACAGCACTCAGCCGACTGGACGACCTAGTTTCACTTTCTTGGGTATCCTTAAGGATCCTGTGGGCTTACGGATATTCAAGAAATTGCATAAGATCGCACATACGTGAACTAGGAACAGCAATTCCGTTACAGCATGTCAGAAAGCTTACTGCAAATAACATGCATCCAATTCAATTTAGTTCCAAAAGAGTTTTATTATTTCAATAGAGAGACTAGACTAGGGACATTTATACATTTATATTTTTGGTGGTATGAAGTTCGCCGAGTCAGCTAGTTATTCTTAAAAAATATGTTAAAAACACTAAAACTTATTGCAAAAAAGAAGTCATCAAATTCTTAGATGCACTTTATTATATATTTTTATTCACTTTTCTCGAGTATGTGTACACGATAATCAAAATAAATGTTTTTAATATTAAAGTCACAACTTCGGTCAAAATTCAACCAAATAACACTGATGCTGCTTTCTCTTAAGTTCCATAGGCATATATTCGTACTTTACCGTGTATGATTGGGAACAAGAAATGTGCAGTATTATTACTCAAATTATTTGTTAATCCCTACTTATTCTTAAATTTTTCGTTGAAAAAAAAACTGTTAAATTAGGAGATTAGTCCTATTTTTACAGTATTTGTTTAGATTCTGCAACGAAAGATTCCATACTATGGCATCATATACATGATAACCTACTCAGATCGAGAAGAGTCTCCACTTTGATCTTGCGCAAGATCAGAGTCTTAGTCTATGGTTTACGAAAGCCTCCAAGGATGTGGAACACGATACAGAAGTATCTGCGAATATATTTTCTTATTCAAATTATTTGAATACATTTTTTAAATTTTAAAAAAGTTTTCACTTGTCCTTTTGCTCAAAAAAATAAATATGTAGTTCAAAAATAAATACATGTATTTAATTTTATTTCTTAATAGTATTTTTGCATACCTATACAATTTCAGAAATTGGATTACTTCTCCCCTTTTTTCCTTAAAATTGTGAACAACATTTTAATTGCAAACCCGTATGTGGATTTTTAAAAAGACATTAATTTAATTTTTGGACAAATTTAATTTTTTATTTTATAGAAAAAAGACTTGCTCAATGGCAGTTAATAAAACTAGCTCTCAGAACACCTGAGAAACTGATATGTATTTTTGTTTTCTCTGCATCTTAAATTTATGTAATTTTCCTCGAAAGACTTTCTGACTCTATCCAATGAAATATGTATGTAAATATATGTATGCTTCATATCAAGTCAAATGCTTCCAATACGACTGACCTCAAATTTTTAATCAACCCAAAATCTGTTAAACAAACTGCTCTTTGAGTGCGATATAGCGTTGGCATGAAAAATTTAATAAATTAAGAAAAGCACGTATACGCCCAAGTGTACCATAATTTAACCAATTATAATATTATAACTTTTCACACAAGTAAATTTGATTTTTCAAGAGCAGTTATATAATTTTTATTTTACCATTTCACCATTCAACATACAATCAACAAGCCATTCCAATTTTGTTTTCAACTGAGGAATCTACTTCTATGCCCTGGCATATTCTCCACAAAAGAATAATAAACCAGCAACTCCCGGTAGTAAAAAATTTTTCTTATAAGTAAACATATTTATTTAATTTAATGAATTACGAAAAGTCTTTTCATATTTAATGAACTAATTTTTCAAAGAATGAATTCCTGAAGAAAAGATTTCATTAATCTGTTGTGCGACGACATTCAATTATTAAATTTGCATCCTCAATGAAACACTTAATATAAAACCCAACTTCATACACATCAATTAATAATTGTTTCATTACAAATTGAAGACATAACCACTTTCTCACAGCATTATCGTGTTAAGCTAAATTGATTACATTTTCCTATACACAGACTAACAAGTGCCGTTGGCGGTAGCAAAAGTCACTCTCTTGGGAAGTAAAAGCAAAACAAAAATGTTGTTAACAATGAAAGTTCACCAATGAACCCACATATTACTTCCCTTTTTCTTTCAAGAACTATACATTTATACGAGTACATATAGAAAAACAGAGATTTCTAATTCAAAACATTGTATCAGATAGTTCTTGGGATTCATTTTCATCTCATTCTTCTCTTTTGTTCTCTGATTTTCTTTGCTTCCTTTGCCTTTGGGTTTTCTAAAGGATCTTTTTGAACACAAACAAAACAAAGTGCTGAGTATCAATGTCTGCGGAAGTTTTCGACTGCAAAAGTACGGGTTTACCCTCGAGAGTTGAGAATCTTAACAAACAATACACATATACGAACTTCAGTTCCCGATTAAAAAACTTTTACACATACATAAAGTCACTTTCGCTTCATTTCCTGCTAGTTGTGTTAAGCATTGCAAAAAGCATTTCTGTAAGTGTTGCCAATTTATTTATTCAAGCATTGGTGGTTCGTATGGGTTTTGGATGAATACAAAAAAATAAAAATTAACAATTCCAATTTCTATAACAGAATTTAAATTTAAATAAATAAAATTAGGAAAAAGAAAAATAGAAAACAAAAATATTGCAAGTTATTATTTAGCAAAATAAATAATTGGTTTCACATGCACAACATAAATTAAGCTGTTTAAACTAAAAATCAAAACAATTTCATTACTTAATAACAAAAGTAAATTTAAGTTAAGAACATAAATAAAACTATTTTATTTATATCAAAAAAATTAACAACAAAAATACAAATTATAAACAACATACAATTACAGTGGCAGCTCTGTTTGGCATTGTTTTAAGTTCTTATAGAAGTAAAGTTCTGTATCTCTATTTTTCTTCAGCATCGTTGGACAAATTGTAGTTTGCCATCCGCAAAAGTTATCTGAATTTGGGAGAAAAAAACTTTCCAATATTGCCTGCAAGGTTGTATTGAACTGCAGGCTAATAGTCGAGAGCAAAAGACAGCGACGAAGTTATTAAGTCATTAAGTGTTTTCCGAATTGGATACAAATTTGCAACGGGGCTATGGATGTTTAGCTCAAGGCAAATTCAGCAGAAAAGTGATTTTTCCTGTAGCTTATTTTTACGTTTGTATGTACGAGACAGTATACTTACATATATTTATGTACATATAACCATATAGGATAGGTATATAACAAAAAAAGAAACAAATGGACATATGCTGGTGGTATGGTAACTTTCTCATCACTGCTGGTGGACGATTGCAGACTGTATGAAAGTTTGTATTCATAGCATTGCGGTAGAATGGAAGAATCATTAAGAACTTCGAAAATCTGAGTCATTCAGTGGAAGTTTGGCTAAGAGTCAACTGAAAGAGAAAATAAGAAGAATACAAAAAAAAGTTACGTATACGCACCAGTGACCCGGAAACTCCATGAATTAACTTTAGTATTTGGTTTTGGATACGAAGTTTTCGTTTGCATCATCACGTAGTTATAAGAAAAGAGTAGATTGCTGTTAACAGCTAGTAAGATACATTTGAATGGTTTTGATATGAATAAGATGTGTCCTAACAGATGTGGGAACAAATTTAGGAGATTCTTTAATTTGTTTATTTTAGCTTATTCTAAGGGCAGCCTATTGGTTTCGTGTGAGAAAAAAATTAAAAGGTTTTAATCAAATCTATGAAAATGATGTGTGTGTACGTCAAGGTAGAGTCTAAAAGGGTTAATGAATTCAATATAAATTTGGTACAGAGTACTTTAAGTCACATTTACACAAAATAGAAATCCGAATTTTGTTTAACTCATAACTCATGGCATACAACTGTTTCGGTTTTGTCAATTTTTATTTGCTATATTTTATCGATTTTCTGAAAATTTGGTACACATTGGTTTTTGGTGATTCTCCCCACATGTTTTTTATTTTTTACTTAGAAAAAAAAGCAGTACTTTCCTACCTGCCATACATTTTCTTAAGCAATTTCACAAAATAAGGTGTCTGCAAGTGATAATAAACAAAGGTTTATGGAATAAATAATAAAAGTGGCCAAGCCCATAAATTCATTTAACATTTTTTTCAGTGTATAGTAATATTTTTGTTTTTAATTTGATTCAAGAAAATAAGATTTCAGGAGGTATGGTACTTTCACCGATGAATCCAGAAAGTGAAGAATTCGTTCTAATGTTTTTAATTTGATTTAAGAAAATAAGATTGGATTTAATACACAAAATAATAAAATTAAAATTTGTTCATAAGTTCGCACCAACTTTTGCAAATAAGTGAAAACATTTGTCCACTTTTGCTCGTCACTGTATATGGCATAAGTAATGCATTCTTAGAAAAAAATTGAACTCGAAGTTTTGATCAAACTTGTAATTAGGATGATAGGGAAGACGAAAACATTGGGTCTTACAATTCGGTCTGTCTGTCTGTCTGTCTGCCTTTAAGGCTGTAGCCAAACAGAGTTGGATCAATTTTTTCAAAGCTTGGTATAGTGGTATTTGATGATTCTGCCCATAAGTTTTTTTTTATATTTTTTAGAGCCAAAAATAGCGGTACCTGCCATACAATTTATTTACGCAATTTTACAAAATGTCATCTTTTTCAAAAACGGCTGCAGAACTTTTCTTAAATTCAATAAATTTCTTTTAATAAAAGTTTCCTTTAAATAGAGGAACCCATTTCTGTAAAAATGGTAATTAATAGTATCTCCCAAGGAACTTTTTATTTATTTACTTATTTCATATACTACATACTGTAGGACATTGTCCCTTGTTTGTATTTAGTTTATTTATTCTGAAAAATAAAAAAAAGTTTTGTTTACCAAAATTAAAAAAAAATATTTATTAGATTTTTAAAAATTGTTGAAAAACTATTTATGAAAATCATATCATCCCCCTTATGCCAGAAGCAAGAATGTGCAAACTAAATTTTTTGAGTGTTTGTTATTAGTCTATTATCGGTATTCCATGACATTAAATATTTTAAAATATCAGTTAAGCCATTAGTTGATTTAAAACTCCATGTTTATCTAGCAAAACTAACAAAAAAGATGATGAAAATTTTCATGCTTGTACATTCATGTTCCTTGCTCGAAGGGGGCGATATATTTTGAAAACTACTTGGTTAGTTTTTTAATACTCAGCATTAAAGACTTTTTAATACTCTCTACTAGACTATTTTATGAAAAATAACGGTCCTTCCATACCATACAAATATCCAAAAACCTTCAAGGAAAATATTATTTTTTAAAAATGGCTACTACGATGAAAACTGGTCAAAATTCTGGTTTCAAAATTGTGTTTTTTTCAAAAAAAAATTTATTTTTTTTTTAATTCTATCTGACGTAATTCTGCTTTCCAAAATTCTGTTTTTCAAAATTCTGTCAATTTGTTTTGAGAAAAAGAAAATTCTGCTGATTCTGTTTTTTTGTTAAATACAACCATTTATCAACAAAATACTCTGTTAAGCCAATAATACGCAGGAAAAAATTTATCAAAACCTTAAGAGAAATTTTGAGATAAATTAGCTTTTCTAAACACCATTCTTGCCAACAACATAAGCAGTTGTTGAGAGTTGTAAGCCACTAGGCCCTATTTCTCCACGAGGTCTGAATTTATTTAAGATTTTCTTAACTGTTTTATGGAAGAAACCGTTAATTTTGGAGTTAAAAAATCAATGGTCCTTCTACCTTAACCCAAGAAGAAGTTGCTTCAGCGGTTTAATAGAAAGATTGAGGTACAGAAAGACTGATGGACACAGTTGCGGGTCTGAATTAAAAATATGTTTGCTTTAGCCAGTCTTTTTGGGCTTATGATTTTTGTTTTTGAATAATTTTGAATGAACGACAACAACTTGCGTGTGTTACCACCAAGTATATAGGCTGGAGTTATAGCTATTTCACGAGAACCACCTCGATCATCAGACTTCTTTAGTGGTACTTATACTACGTTTTCATTAGAGCCGAAATGAGGTAATTTCGCAAATCACAGAAAAAGTGTTTTCATTTGTAATTTGGTAATTTCGTTTGACAGCTCATTTCATTTTTGAATTTCAACTAACTGTTAATCGCTTTTTGTTGTTGTTTTCTTTTGTATCCTTCCATTGCGCTTTGACATTTTCATACAAAGCCCTTTCAGAGCTCTTCAAACTGTGGCTTGGGTGCGTGTTCCTTAGGTTTTGACTTAATTCCCAACCTAGTTTCGTGCAAATTTGGTTGAAATTATCTCATTTCGAAATGTGAATTTGTATCGGAAATGAGATGATTTCGTATCGAATTTAGAAATTTTCAACGAAATTATCTCATTTGGCGTAATGAAAACGTAGTATTAGTCTGGTTATGCTCATATTAATTGAAAAACACTTTGCCGTCATCTGATGGGAGCGAACCATGAATCTTGCAATTCAGAGGCCGATGCCGATGCGCCACTGAAGCCACATGTTCTGCTCAATCCCAATGCAGGTTTCGTTGTTTATCAATTGCAACAGCGACTACAGCATTTTTACTATCACACACAAGCTTGCTATTGTTCAGTCGGTTTCTTTCTGTTTTCCTCATGCACCGATTCGTATGCCAACAATTCGTTGGTCATACAAGGGGGGGAGATTGAGATGTTTGTTAAGATTTTTTGCAGTTGACATAAAACAGTCCCTTCAATCTGTAGATATGTTTTTGTTATTATTTATGCTTTAATGTTACAATTTGTTGTCCAAAAAGTTGGATGTAATCACATATAGACAACAAAAAATGTCGGCATCCACTGCATGAATTCGAAGAAGGTTAATCTTAAATTTACATTTAAACTTACATTTTAAATTCTCTTAAAAAAAATTCTCTTTAAAAGTACCTTTGATAGAAGGTTTTTTGTTTTGAAATTCATCCCTATCGGCTGAACGGATTAAATCTATTTTGTTTGCATTAAAATTTCAAATAAGATCAAATAATATTGATTCTCAAAATTTTGAATTTTGAAAAAAGTTTAATTTTTTTTTTAAATTCGATATCTTAAGGTTGAAAGTTTTTTTATTTTAAATATTTTAAGAATTTGATATATATTTACTTGCAAGCAAAAATACCGAACTGCTCCCTTTTTTCCTTTTAAAAACAAAAATTGCAATGGATACAGTCATTATGCTTAAATGATTATGGTCTTATTTTAAAGCTTGATCTTTGAACTTTGAAATTGAAGGTAAAAATATAAAAAGCATTTACTAAAATTAAAAATTATATTAATGAAAGTTTGCATGAGTAGGATACATTAAAGCCTTTATACGCGCCAGATATTGCTTTGTGTTTATTAGTTCGCTGTTAATAGTAAATTCTGACGTATATCGGTTTTATAGGTCTCCCAATCTTGAAAAAAAAGTTAATACCACGCCCGTAGAAGCTGCTCAGGTTGCAACAAGGAATAATCTAACGTGCAGTGGCCCGTTGGCTTCACCTTAGCCAATCTTGTATATCAAAAACCTACAGAGGGTTCAGGGAAACTGGAGAATTAGTGTGAAGGCCAGGAACTTGACGTCCGCTGTGTACCTCTGCGAGAGATGACATATTCGCTGTACTGACTTCTCTCTGTAATCATCATAAGACTGGCCATCGTCGTTAATCAATGAACAGTTTGGAGATGATTTAACTAAGCCTGCTCTACCCCGAAACGAAACTTCCTGCCACGGGACCAAAATTGACTACAATTCATCGACAAGCTTGACTGAGATTTACTTAAGTAATCTTCGGTTGAGAAGCTTCTTAATGGAGGCATGGTATGTTCATCAATGAATCCAGAAAGTGAAGAATTCGTTCTATAATTCCTTGATTGGTTGATCAGCGTTGAGCCCACACTTAAACCTTAATTATATATTCCAGATCTGTTTAAATTTCACTCAGTTTTTCTTTACATGTTTCAAATTTTATGCTTACCTCCTAAGCTCCTGAAGTGATTGATATGGTTTAGGTCTTGATTTATAACTAATGATTTAAGCTTTTCAATGATACCATAAACTTTAGTGCACCTCAACTGCCAAACTACTTAATAAAGCAAGAGGGTGATTCCGTTATTTTGCTCGTGAGTGTACATAACATCCATACATATAAGAAATTAATTATTTCAAAAACCAACGATTTCAAACTGTATTTTTGTCACACAAATATTTCATTGAGAAATTCTCATCAATTATTTTAGTTATTTTAAATATCGTATTTTATGCCCTTAAACATTTTTCTATCATAAATTTGATGTGCTTATATTACAATTACAATTAACATTACAATAACAATTACAATTTACAATTGTTTTTAAATCCCCAGCTTCAGAGCAAGTATATGCAATCCAGCCATGATCTTTTTTTTTAATTCAGGAACCAACAAAAATGAACTTGGAAGATCTTTTTATCTGATTTTTAACTCTAAAAAAATATAAGCGTCATGATTCTGAATTTGTGGGTGGCAATAGTTCAATGGGTGCAGGGCAGACTGCAAACTTACTTAGAAGTGTGAGTTTGAGTCCCATTCCAATTTTTAACTGCATATTTATAATTTTTTAAAATTTGTGTGGGTACCAAAGTTTATTTTAAAAATATAAAAATTGTTTTTTTTTCAGTGTCAAACATTTTTGAAATTGTTTTTTATTTATATTCAGGTGAAGTTGTTTAGCAATTAAATGATAGAAATTCATGCTTTTAACATTTTCCTCAATAAATTATAGACATCTTTTCATACTATTTTTTACAATCTTTTTTTTAAATCTTCAGCTTCTTGAACATATGTAGGTGCAATTCCGAGCGACCAAGTTGTGCATTTTATTTTATTTAAATTTATTTAAAAAATAATCGTCCTTACAAATTTTAACTCATTTTTGATTTTACCCTTCCCAAATTGAATTTCGTTGCTTAAAGCTTAAAAACACTTTAAATTATGTTTATTTATAATTTATTCGTTAAAAAAAAAAAATACAAACTGCCTTCTTTACCCTTTTTTATCTTTTTTTTTATTATTTGTTCCCTTTTTCCATCTCAAAGTCTTCTGCCTCACATTGATGTTTTATCAATTCCAATATCTACACGTTGGTACATACCTAAATATTTAAGAAAAAAATAAAAATAGAAAAGCAAGACAACCCTTTTTATTTCCCACATAAATCTGGGATACAAAAATATATTTCCTTTTATATTTGATTTATATATAAAAACCCAATCACTCGGAACCAATAAATTTAACATAAAAAACAAGGAAAAAGTAGATATAATTTACCGCTTTTTTCTACCTAATAAAATGAGTGGTTAAGTCGCACGTACTTGCATTTAGGAAGAAGTGACTTTTACGATATGAGGGATGTAATTCAATAAAATCTAATGGTTCCTTAATATTTTCCAACAATTTATTTTCTACTTAGAATGTATGAAAAAAAAAAAAACAAATTAAATAAAAATCAAAAGGATAAAAAGGCAAAACCAATAGAGGAAACCTTAAATATGCCTTACTTAGAGTTCCTCAAAATTAAAACAAAAATCTATGCTTTGAAGGTGTATTAGATAAGAAAGGTATTTCATATCATCCCCTTTTGAATATTTTGTTAAAATATTTATTTTAATAAAATATCCAACATACATTTTTGAACGAAATAAATTCATACTTGCCTGAAATAGGAAGCTAGAAACTGTCTTAACTTATGATAAAATATTTCAAATTCTCACCTACATAATAAATATTCGTAGTAAACACTCTTAACCCTATATAATAATGTTGTAAAAAACAGGCTACACAAATATATAATTCCCAGTTTGCTTTTTTTTTTTTATATTTTACAAAAAAGTAAAAATAGTTTGGTTAACTTTCCATGCATACATTTGAACTTTTTTAATATGCAAAGTGTTCATGTGCAGTAACATTTATTTGCCTCTTGAAAACCTACAGAAATAAAAAAACTAAAAACTAAAAACACAAAAAAGTTACAACCCCATTTAGGGGAAGAAATAACACTGAAGGACAATGAGGAATGAAAAATACTCTCGTCGCCCGTCGCAGAGTTTTGGTCGTTTACAAGGTCACTTAAACATTGTACAAACTTTTCAACTGCAGTATAATTTACATAAAAAAAGAGGAGCGATGCAAAAGGACATTTAACTCAAATAAAACAAAATGTTTTTCCCCCTTTGAATGCAAAGTGAATTTTGTGTGTTCTTTGATGCCTAGAGGTCTAGAAGAGGAGGAGTAATTAACGGTATGACAATATATAATCATGTCTATTTGGGTGCAATTAAAAATGTTATACGAAGTGTTTGAGCAATTGAGGAACGAGCATCAGAGAGCTGAATAAATAAAAGCATTTAATTGATGAATAAATAAATAGTACTTTTAGACGTCAAAAAGGAAATTGAGGAACTTAAGTTGTTGTAGTTGTTTTCAATAAAATTGGGTTAGAAACTCATACGAATAGAAGTGAGTACTTATCTATAATTAGTAGGGCTTCCTCAGTCATGCTATGGTATTTTAACGATAAGTTTAATTGATTTTCCTTACAGAGAACACTGCCCAACTAGGAGTTCCAAATTTGTTATGATAGACGGAGTTGAAATTACTATTTAAATTTAATTAATCAATATCTATTTATGAAGCTTAAATATGATCAGTAATAATAAATTGAAACCAAAGTCTCAAAAATCTGTTTTCAAACGATTTTACTTTTGGATTGTTATTGTTTTGAACAAGAAATCTAAATTCTATTATTCGTACCAAAATTTTTCATTTATGTAAACAAAATTATCAAGATTATTTTACATAATTCACCTGAATGCCCCCGAAGCTTCTATCAAAAACAACACCAATAATATCTTTTCCACCTTTATAAAATCAAAAGCCAAATATAATAACAAACCAAACCACCATCAGGTCAATGGTTTTATTATTATCTCACACTGTAATTTCATAAATCAAGTTTATTTTATTTTGAACGTAATTTTATGCCACAAGGCTTTTGGCTTTTCTGGTACACCAACCAGCAACACACCATTGTGTTTACAAATTCAAGCAGATTTTACAGGATACATTTTTAGTTGAAACTCATGTATATCTGTAGATATAATAATCTATTGTTTGGAATATAGAGATTTTTAAAATTGCAACTTGTTATTTTTTGTTTAAGCAAATAAATCGTTGCGTGAGGTGTACAGAGTATACAATTTCGTTTGATGTTTTTTTTTTTTCAGAATTATAAAAAAAAAATTCAATAATATTGCTGAAAACAGAGATGAATTATAACTCACCTTTATATGACGTAAAACCATTTTCAAGAATTCGAAAATTATTTTAAGAATAATTTAATAAATAAACTCGCTATACGTTTTTCACCTCACAGAAAAGAGATAAATTCTCGAAAAAATTGCGGAAGTAGAGCGTGATGTTTCAAAAGTTAAGTCACAAATGGAATTTGATTAAAAAAATAATCACAATTACCACAGAATGAACTTATACTTAAAAATGTATTTTTATGTTCACACTGACCACCTCTAAACTTTTTCAATCACCCACAATTTTCGAGAAAATCGATTTTGAAAAATGGTGGCCAAAATGGTGCCCCTCAAAAATTGTTTTGTTAATGTTTTGCACAGGTCTTTTTTTGAACATCAATGACCAACCTTCAGCTTTTTTAGACCACCTCTAGACATTTTTTTTTTTTTTGATTTTTGAAATGTTTTATTTCGATTTTGTTTTTTTGTAGGCAATATTCCTTTTCTATTTTTTTAAATTTTCGAATTTTGAAGGATGACCAATAACATTGTGAAAAAAATATACTTTTCCATAAGTTGGAGAAATTTTAAAGTGTGGTCATTAAGGGTACCTAATTGAGTTTTTCACAATGGTCATCTTTCAAAAAATTAAAAGGGAATAGCTATGTATACAAAAAAATTGAAATAAAAATTCAAAACTTAAAAAAAAATTCTTGGGGTGGTAAGAAAAAATTTAAAAGGTCGTTACTGATGATCAAAAAAAGACCTATTCAAAACATTAATCAAATTGAAAAAATCGATTTTAACTTTTGGCCCACTATTTTTCGAAATCGGCGTTCTAAAAGCTTTTGACGTTAACTTTTACAAAAATATTTTAGATCTCATTACTTTTTTTGGCTGACTTTTAACGCACAGGTCTCTTGTACATATGAGAACTTGGCTCTTTTTTAACATCTATGTTTTTGTTGCGATTTCACTCCTTTTTGCAAAGATTTACTTTGCCAGGTGAAAATCAAGCCCTACTGCTCTACAAAGTTTCATTATTCAACGACAGCCAAAAGTGCTCCATATAAATAGTAGCAATTCTGATAGTGGGTGGATAGCACGCCCCCTGAATGAAAAATTCCAAATTTTCTATTTTTTCCTTCTAAGTACTTCAAGCCCTACCGACCTACCCATTTTCATCCTTCTACAACAATCGGAAGTGCTCCATACAATTTATAAGAATTTTTAAGGATGTGGGTGGATGCCACGCCCCCTGAATGGCAAATTCCAATTTTTCAATTTTTTTCTTTCTAGGACTTCAAGCCCTACCGACCAACTAATTTTCATCGTTCTACAACAATCGGAAGTACTCCATGTAATTTATAAGAATTTTTAAGCATGTGGGTGGATGTCACGCCCCCTGAATGGAAAATTCCAATATTTTTTATTTCTAAGTACTTCATAGTCTTCCGACTTATCAATTTTCATCGTTCTACAACAATCGGAAGTGCTCCATATAATTTATAAGAATATTTAAGAAAGTGGGTGGATGCCACGCCCCCTGAATAGAAAATTGCAGATTTTTGAGTTTTTCCTCTGTATGCACCACAAGGCCTACCGTTGTGTGAAATTTCAAGTTTGTACGATGTCGGGAAGTGCTCCATAATTTTGATGATCTATCAGTGAGTGAGTGAGTCAGTCAGTGAGTCAGTCAGTTACGGTTTTTGTGATTTTTGAAGTCCTCTAACTCGGGAATTACTAATACTAAAGAGTTGAAATTTGGTGAGCCACCTGTATTTGATCAGTTCAGAAAATACTGCGAGTTTGAAGTTTCTGACTTTATTGGTACTCAAGTTAGGGGGGGGGTTGAAAGTCGCCTGAGTTTGTTCCTGTAAAAAGGGTGTAGTGCCGCGAACTTGGCTGGGCACTACCGTGTCCTTTGATTTTTCACGCTCAAGCCTTACTCATTTCTAGGTGTCTCCTGAAGACCTTATTCACAACTGTTTTTTTTTAAGAAATCTTTTGTTTTTTGATGGCCATGAATGGCCAAGTTCTATGCTTGTCAGTGGTCAGTAAAACTTTGTCTGATTATACATTTGACTTGAAAAATCCTTATTTTCAATGAAATCGAAGTCTTTTATCTTAAGAATATATTCGCAGGTTTGTCCACTACAATAACAGTAAATAATAGTATACTAAAGACCACCTTTTTTGCGTCTACATGCAGCCCCAATTTTGGTCGTAAAGGAGAATAGGATGAAACGGTCTACAAGAACGATAATGATGAATCAAAAGTCGTTGTAAAGGCTTTTTATGTACTGTCTAAAATAGTTACTATGGAAGCTTACTTAAAATCGCTGTGTGAACAAAGTTATTTGCTAATTATTACTTATGCTCCATTTGTCACTTAAACAGCGAATAACTTTTTCTACATAGTTATTTTAAATAAGTTGTTATGGTTACTATTACTGTTAATAAAAATACCTTTCCAACGACATACATCTCGTTGTTATTGGTTCCTAGACCACCTTCCATACATATATACATATTTTGCTAAGCAGGTAATGCCAATGCTTAAAGTTGAGTCTAATCCTCGGGATATCCAACTTCAACACCATTTTTTAGCATTAAAAATTTTCCAAAAGTCATGATTGAACATGGTGGTAGGTTCGAAGGCTTTAAAAAAGGGTACGGGAACGCTCACTCACGGGCCTTTATGATGGGCTCTTTCTAATGATTTATCAACGGTGAGTATTTTTATTATTGCTCATGCTCGCGAGTGTTTGAGTATGCACATTAGGGTGGAGCGAAGTTCCATTTTTTGAATATCGGTTATGCAATACCTGCAAAAAGGTGCAATTGGACGACATAAACAACGACACAAAATATTATTTGACTCATCGAACGTTCAGGGGTGCTCTCGACACTACCAAATTTTGAACAGAACTCATAAAATATGCCTATGTCTATGTTTATATTCGAAATGATTCTAGCACCATCAATTCAGGTTTTCGAGATATTGCCGTTAGAAAATGACAAAAAAATGCGTCTTCGTTATATTTTAGGCCTTGTTATAATGCGTTATTTTTGTTTTAATAAAATTAACTAAACTTATGAAAATTCTTATTTTCTTCTTCAAAATTCAAATTTATCTTTCCAATTTCCCTTTTACTTTCCAAGAAATCCTTAGCAAGATGTTAATGCCCTCCCATTAACCCACGTAAAGTAAAAAAAGGCATTTTACAAAGGGATTTCTTAAAGAGGAAAAAATATATTGCAAGGATTTTAACTAAATTTCAAAAAAGAAGTTTATTATTTTCAAGTGTTACTGAAAATTTAGGAGAAAAAAACTATATATTATTCCGTTTCATGCTGTTGCAAAACCTCAAAAATAGTGAAAACTCACTTCTTATGTAATTTTCAGTCGGGAATATCTCGAAAATCAGATATAATGGTAGAAAAAGGATGACATAATTTGAGTTCAGCGTTAACAAACATGCAAAGCAACATTCTCTTCTGACCATATCCAGAAGTTAACCAATGTTTGTTAGCCTTTTTAATTTTGTCAGAATTTTCTTTTAGTTTTCTATTGTATTTAATTTTTTAATTTTTTTTTCCAGCTCATTATCATATCATGATAATACATTTTTTAATTTAAATAAAGAAAAACAAAAAGGGTTCACTTTGTTTCTCAAAATAATTTTGAAGACCAGTTATAATTGAAATGCGTGGGGGCACCTCGAAACGCAAGCTTTATTTGCACATATAAAGGTTCAACTGGTTGCTACTACATTTCGAAAAAAAAAACAAATTTTAAAAAGTTACCAAACATTTTCGCTCCACCCTAATGAGCATGAGGCTCGCACTACCTCGTGGCATGATGTTAGTGCGTAGGACTGTCATGCCGAAGGTGTGGGTTCGATTCCCAGCCGTGCCACTTAAAAACAGAAATGTTTTATTCGAGGTACTGCCTCTTGCAAGGAACTGACAAATCCTCCAAGAGTATACTTGTAATGAAGAAGTGCTTCTCATTTAACCGTTCGGACTCGGCGAAAAACTGTGGGTCCCCTCCATTTCTGCCAACAAACACGCACACAGGAATCGTTGTGAGCTGTAAGTCACTAGGCCCTGGTTGCCTGGTTCTCCACGAGCTGTTGCGCCACCCAATTTATTTATTTATTTATTTATAATGCTCATGCTCACTCCATGAGCTCTCTCATAATACTTATTAACGGATATGCTGACTTCATGAGCATAAGTCAAAATCAGAAGAAGAAGAAAACAAATATTTTCAACAGGGCTTTCAAGAAAGGGTCAACATTTTGCAACTTCGATGTTCCTTGACTGAAAATAGCTTGTTCTCTTTTAATTCTGTATCAGCCATCAACTGTGTCAATTTTATAGAAATCACTGAAGGAAAAACGAAGTTACAAAATACATATTGACATTTTTGAAACACCCTGTTTTGAATTTTTTTTTTCTTTTTTTATATAATTTGGTCGCAGCTATCACCTGCTTCAATTTCAATGTCAGTTTCATTGAAGAAGATTGCAAAAATACCTATAAGCTGCAGAGATGTAGCGATCTTAAGCCGAATTTAAAATAAAGTAGGTTATCATTTCGACAGGCATGAATGCGATGTGGTTGGAATTGTGTGGTATTATCTCAATATATCAATGTTAGTCTGCTAAATGAGTATTTCAAATTGTATGAGTGTATGTAAGGTTTGTTTACATACGTACAGCATTTTAATATTTTTTATACAGACCTACAAAATTTATCAAAATCGGTTCAGTAGCTTAGACGATAAAGACTAAAATGCTTTAATGTATCTTTTCTAACATGGACTTGCTTGAAATAATTGCTGCCTTCTGTTTAAATGAAAATGATTTTATTGAAAAAAAAAATATACGGTGATTATCTAAGCCACAAAACGAAGAAGCCTTAAAAACATAAAAAAAATAAATCAAACTTTTTTTTGAGAATATTTAAGAAACAAACTGACTGAAAATTCGTATTTCCTCCCCATTTTTAAATCTCAAAATCCATCCTCTAATTTCCTTCTTAAATAAAGTTGTTTAAATAAAAACTTTTGAAAGAAAAATATGTTTTTTTGTAAATTAATTTTTTTTTATATTTCAAAGCTGTTAAGGGTCTTGTTTATTTATTGAAAAAAAGAAATAATTTACAAACAAAAATGTAACTAAACATTTTTTTCTATACAAATTTTATTCAATATTTTGTTAAGTTTTTGTTTTACGTATTTAATGGTCTTATAGCTGTATACAAACGTGCTTAAATTAAATGTCTTATGTCCAGTTGCACCAAAATTTACTAAAAGCGGTTTTTGCTAAAATGGAGTTAAAATTTATCGGACTAATAAATTTATTTGGGTTGCACCAATCTATTTTGCGCATTTTTTAGCTAAAATGCAGTTCATGAACCACCCCTGGATTTTATCATATGTTTATTAAACTGAACGAAAAAATTTAACCAGTGCAAGTGAGATAGAAATAAAGAAAATGTGAATACACAATAAACAGAAACAAGGTATTCTCATTAGATACAGACAATGCGCCATCTTGGTGTTTTTTATTATTATTTATTATTTTCTTTTTTTTTAGAGAAATTATGAAACTATTGAAATAGATACCAACTAAACAACACTAATATTTTTTTCGACACACTCTTGGAAATTATGAAAAAATATTTTAAAGCGACGTCATCGAATTCAGAAAATGGATTTCTCTGTAAACCTGAACAACTCCGACGCGACGTCTTGCCATTTTTTGGTTAAGTTCGTTATCAGATGAACACATGATGGCCAGTCTATAATTTTTCTGGAATAATTTATTTATTTAAGTAGTGAATTATAAATAGGAAACAAAATGCCTTCACCTGTTATTTTCGTTTTTTTAATTTGGAATTAACAATATTCCGTCAAAGAAAATTGAATTATTTTGTTTGTACCTACAAATGTACCTAGACATGTTCGTTTAAACTCGCTTTTAAAATTTATCTGGAGGAAAATGGAATTTTAGTTTATTGGTTCGTTTATTGGCCTGTTAGATTTAGAAGTGGTTGGTGCAACCGATAAATGTCATTTTAAAATTAAACGAAGCAATAAATATTTAAAAGAGGTCGGTGCAACTGGCCATTAAAAACTACAATCTTTCGGAATCCATAAACAAATTGGCCAATGATTTTCGTATAAAACTTTTTGCAAAAATAATATTCTGCATTTAGTTTGATTGAAATTTTAAAAATATGTGAATAATACAAGATGTTCCCATTCGGTATTTTTTTCAGTCGCAACCGACCTGTCCACACGGGACAGTTGATTTAATGCCTGAAATCCGGGACATCTCGGGTAAATCAGAATGTCTGGACGCTAACGTTATGCTTCATACCAAATTATAACAAAGTATACAAACAATTTAAGCTTATGACAATTCAAGTAGGTATAGGAAATGACACATTGTAAAAATTCCAAATACAGAGTTGTTGTATTGACATTGACGTTTTATCGCATTCGTTCAATGTAAGTCTTTAAATGTGTGTCTTTTATTTGTCAATTTATAGTTTACGGAAAGGCCTTATCGGAACAATTATTTATGCCTTGGTCAGTAACAAAATTCATAAAATAATTTTTAGTCGCTGTCAACCAGCCTAAATTTTCAATTTTGCCGCCCTCAACTTTTGCCGCCCGGGGCAAAATGCCCGGCTCGCCCCTCCATAGATCGGGTCCTGATGTAGATGCAAACTAATGACATATTTTTGAAACACTCTGTTTTTATTTTTTTAAATTCTGTTTCAGCTACCTATCTCCTGTGTAAATTTCATTGAAATCACTCAAGAAATATGAAGTAGGCATGGTTTTGAAAAACCCTATTGAAAATATTGTTTTATATTTTTTGAACTGATCGTGATCAGTAGTTCCCGCTTGATAAATTCAGGATCGAACCGAAGCAAATAAGATTCAATCGTGGTAACGAATTTTATTTTAAAAGTTTCAAAAAATAAGATTCACGATCGGATCAAAAATATTGTTTTTATTTATTTGGATATTCTAATTCCTTGAAAAGAGGAAACCTATTCAAAAATGCATGTTGTATGGAAAAATCGACTCAGCCACCATTGCTCATGAGATGCTCAGTAATGCTCATGCTCGTGAAATATGCATTAAATTATTCTAATATTGCTCTGCTTCTATGAGTAAGCATTTCCTTTTCTTTTTACTTTTGCTCATACTCATGCTCATGAGTATTTGAAACTGCCCAAGTGCAGGGGCGAAATCTATAAGACCGCATTGTTGATTTTGACGTAGACTGTGCTAAAAAGTAAGCTTCTGTTCTTGTTGTCTTATTCAATATTTGTATCGAAGTATGTTTATGTATAGATATGCTGTATGCATATGCACATAATATTCGTATTTGATAATTAGATCGATTTTCATTTGCATTAAAATATTATGACTTCATTTTCAATAGGAATAAAACCTTTTTCCCTCTAGGGCTGAACTATGACGTTTGTATTAAAAAAAAATTTATATAAATTTATACGATATAAAGCAAATACATCATACACATACATATATTTGTATTTTTAACCAAAAGTAATTTATTATTGTCAAAATCCATGAGCAAATAAACTTTTCCAATAAATTTTCATCACCATTCGATATTCTTCAAACTTTTTTAAAGTTTTACCAATCAATTTATTTATCATTGTTGCAAAACTTTTCAGACAATTTTAAAGTGATTATCATTTGCTACCTTCACAAAATTCATCACAGGTACAAATAAATATAAAATTTATATAGAGTTGATACCAAGTCAAACAAATTGTTTGCAAACAATTTGATTCTCCAATGAACCCTTAACAACTAGATACATAGTCGTTTCCACTTACATCATAACTCCCCAGTCTTAAAAAATAATTTTACTCAATTTAAAGATGTGTATAAAGCTTCAGTTTTTTTTAAAGCTCAAAATGTCAAAAGGAAAAGACTTCCTCTTTAAAAAGCAATCAAACCCATACATTTCCAATTTGTCAGAACATCCATCACGTGCTTGAAAATAAAAGGAAGTTATGTGTACAATGTTGTACATATATTCACACTACACATTATGTATGTTTTGGAATAAACTCAAGAATAAAATGAAGACAAATAATAAACACAGAACAAAAAAAAAAAATTATTCATATTTTTTTTTATTTTAAAGTTCATCAAAGCCCTCATCACGAGGCAATTTGACCCGAATTGTATTGTTGTTAATTTACTGTCAGATTAGATTTATAAAATGCCACTTTCTATCTTTATGTTGTGTCAAAGTATTGTGTAAAAAACAGGACATGCTGGCCTATGGTCTATATATTTTATCTTCTGTTGACTCAGAGACATGATAAGTGGTCTAAAGGGAATAAACCCGTATAAAAGGGTAGAAATGTAAATAGATGATACAATTGTTTGAAAAAAGATCACACTGGGACTTTCTTCTTACTGATGCTGCAAGGATGCCTTCAAAAATCATTCTGCCAAAAATTACCATCGAACTCTATTGAAACAGAACAAAAAGGATGTCACTGTCAGCAAAAAAAAAACAGAAATCTCTTTTATTTCATCCCTTCATAGGGGTTGGTTTGGTTGGTTGGAACTTTTGTTGTTCGAATGAGAATGAAACATGTTCGATTCGAACAAACCAAAAGCGAACACATATTCACATTTTGCTTTTCCTTCCATGCCTTGGCCAACAAATGGTAATATTTTCAAACACCACCATCAGCCAGCAGTTGAATTTTAGCCTTTCGACACACAAGACGGGTCCGTTGTTCGTTTCATCCCTCGGGTGATGGGTTTTTTGAATTGATTTTCCGACTTCATTTTTGTGTAAATAGAGAAATATATCTGTAGAAAGAGGGAAAAACGAAAGAGGGTAGGTTGACACAACAGAACGCGTATTTTGGTGCAAATTGAAAGTAGAGCACGTGCTTTCCCTTAATAAAAAAAACAACAACAACACAATTGCTTGTGCTTCCTGACTAAAAAGCGCATTTTTGTATTTTGACATTCCGCACAAAAATCTTGGCAGAGCTTAAGTGCGTGTTAAGGACAATAATGATGTGACGTGTCAATGAAACACACGTATAATCCTCCCTCCTCCCGTCTATCTATGTTGTCGCCTTTTAAGTGGCTTATTTCTATTGTTTATCTCTTCATCCATAAAATTTTTCTTTATTGGTTGCCATTTATTTTCGATGACAATATGACAACACATGCTTTTCCACCCCCTCATTGATTGTTTCCATAGGCAAGGCATCATCGTTGACCTTCTCTCGATCATCTCTCGCCCATAAGAGTATCCTTCAAATTATCGAGGGTGACTAACTGCATGTTGTTCCTTCGTTATGTTAATTTATTTCACCGCCCACTGACCACCACCCATAAACGCCGCGGCTGTTTGTAATGATTTTTTTTTTATTTTTATTTTCTCTCTTCTGCTTTTTTTTACATAAAATCAATTATTTTTATATTTTTCATTTATTTATTTTTCTCGACTTATGCCACCCACTTTGGTTTGCACCCCTAACAAGACTCCCCTATTTTGATTGACTTGCCAAGACCCTCGGTTCTTTCTTTAATTTTTTTTTATGATTTTGTCTTCTTCTTTTAAACTTCTTTAAGCATTGTCATAAATAAACAAAATCTATACACAAAAATACTGTAAATAAAATAACAGCAACAAAAACAAGTGGAAGATACGACTTGGAAATAAAAAGATAAATACAAAATAATAATAATAATACATAATTGCCAATTGAAACGTCAGTCTTAAAACATCAAAGTGAGTGTGAGTGCAACACAAGTGCAATAGCTCAAACGTCATGTTTGTTTATGAAGAAAAGTTGAAAGTAATTTGGTGAATAAGAAGATACGAAAATAAATTTTTAAACAAAATATTTATTTGTATACAAAAAAAGTAGCAAGAAAAAAATAATCCAGTGTATAACTTCCGCATAAGCTTGATTGTGAGTGTTTGAAAAAAAAGATACCAACAGAAATTGTCATTATAACTTGGAATACATTTATACTCACACAGTTAATGACTTTTCGGGATTTTTCTTGTCATCAAAAGGACACTCAAAGACCTCCTTGTCGATAGCAAAACCCATCAAGTAAGTACCTTTGAGAAATTAAAAATTAATTTTGTTTTGAATTCTTTGATTCAGAATTTTTATTGATTAACTTTTGATCTACCCGAGAGCCGACATTATTTTCTTTTTTAATTTGAAATTGAAATTGGAAATATAAAAATAAATATTTTTTTCAAGTTTCTCCCTCGTTATAAGGGATAACTAGAAAAGTTCTTCCCTATCCAGTCAGATATCTAAGGAGGCATAGAAAAATATTGGAGTAAAACTTTTTTAAATATGTTTTAGTAATTTCTTCTTTTTTTTCGTCAAATTATTTATGGATTAGGATAAGACAGAAAATTATATTCATGTATCCCATTTCCCAGCCGCCATCCCCAACGCAAAAATAAGGTCACGAGGCATTCGTTTATGAGTTTATTTATTGTTGGGTTCCTCTTCCTGTGTTTACATAAAAATTTTCGTAAATTTTTGTTGGATGGAAAATCTTCTTAAAACAACAGAGATATCGCAAAACGAGCAAAAAAAAATATCCTGTCGTTTTTGACTTTCTAGTTCAATTGAATATATATTTTTTTTAAATAAATTTTTGTGTAAAATTTTGAACTTCTCATTTAGATTGTGTTTATTTATTTTCAATGAAAATATACACACTCTTTAAGAATCATCACTCGGATATATGGTGAAATGGCGGCGTGTTGAAATTGAGATGTGTTTTGTTTTAACATTTTCCAATTAAATATAGTTTTTAAATTGTTCTTGGTGTGATTTAATGTATAATGTGTATCTACATGGTTGTTTCCAAACAAAATGGAATTTTTTTATTTAAAATTTTGACTTTTTGTTTATTATGTGTTTTCTTTTTTAAGAGAACATACCATATAGAATTTAATGTTTTGTTTTTGTTTATTTAGGCAGTTTTATGGAAGCATCTGTGGTTAAGTGGTTAGTTTGAGATGATAAAATATGAAAAGAAAAATATAATAAAAATGGGAAGATTAAAGAATTTTGGAAATTTTTGACCTTCACATGTACAGTCGATAGGTATTTAAACTTGTTAAAAATAATCTTATTATTAGAATATTTTTTGCACAGGGATAGGTTACATACCTTCATAAATACTTCAAGGAGATTTTTTTAGAGATACAAAAATTGCCCAGAAAAAGTAGTTTATCATTATTTGTATATTTTTTGTTATATTATACAAGATGTTCTCTTATTATTCGTATTCGATAGCTTGGGGGATTATTCCTGGGATCATTCTAAAAAAATGGAAGAAAATCATACCCCCAACCCCTCTTTGCAACTTCTGAATTAAAATGAAAAAAAAAAAAAATTATTAAAAATCTGCTAAAGTACATACAATGAAATGAGGTGCTATATCTACGAAAGGTAAGTATATATGTAAGTACTTTTTGCCATTGCTTGTTTTGAGCATTCATAATTAAACCCTTTTTTTTGTTTTTTTTTTTTCGGGAAAGTACCTTTCATTTTATTTTCAAAACTTAAAAAGATTTTTACATCCGGTCTTCAGTACGTATTTGACTAAGAAATTTAGTTTTTCAAAAACTATACATTTAAGGAATTTTTAATTTTGCTTTCCATTTTAAGTCAATTTTTCAGAGATTGGCCCCCACCTAAGGGGGGATTTTTAAAAATGATTTCAGAAATATTCCCTCGAAATATAGAGCATGAATTAGGGAACACCCTGTACAGATATAGATTTATGTCTTTAGTGGTCGAATATATGGTGACAATGGTGATTTATTGAAAGTTAATCCTATTCCATAATTGATTCATTCTATAGATTCATATACTTAAGTTAAGTTAGGTTCGGTTAGGTTGAAGTTGCTGTCAGTTTTTAGTACTGACACACTTAGACCAAAGTTGGGCCGTTGTGATACCACATGAATCTTAGAGCTCCTGACGAAGCAAGCGAAACTATAAATGTCTTTGTTTGCCAGATCAATGGATCGTTATAGAAGTAATCTCCAAAGTGGAGCCTATGTCTCTGGGAAAGAGCAGGGCATACCAATATTTAGATTTTCAGGTAAAATGGGTACCATTGTTCACTTGTAGCAAGTTCATCAGCTTTACAATTACCTGGAATGTTGCTATGGCCCGGCACCCAACAAAGGTGAATATTAAACCGTTGCGTCATCTCCAACAGAGATGCTCGAAATTCAATAGTGGGATTGTGTAGTCAGTGTTACTTGGAAGTGATCCGAATGAATTAGAGCAGCGGAGTGACCGATATCATTATTGATCCACTGTGAAGAGGCTTTGAGGCAAATAGCTGTGCTAGCAGCCGTTTGTTTCCTAAAAATATCGAGTGGTGTCACATGGAGTAGAGTGACTAGTGCAGCGGAAAGAGTCCACTTATACATAGACATGCTGTTCTTTGGACTTTGCTTAGTTTGTTGCGATGTATTGCTTTATCCAAGGTAGTCCACCATACTGCCAAACGGTAAGTTAGAATCAGTCTAGTTACCGAAATGTATAGCCAGTGGGTAATGCGTGGTTGGAGGCCCCATTTACTCCCAACGGGTTTTTGCAAGAGAAAAGTGCCACTGTGGCTTTTTTCACTCTTTCTTGTATATTTCCAGCTTAACTTCTTATCTAAAATGAGATCCAAGTATTCAGCTTCATGTCAGAATGTTAGTGGAACACCTTTAATAGAAGGGGGATCTATTTGCGAATTTTTGTATTTCCTGGAAAAGAGGACAAAATCCGTTTTATGGGCGCTTACTCGAAGTCTGCACCGATCTGGCCATCGTATTAGCTTGTTTAGAGCGTTTTGTAAAAGATCAAGCGTTGCCATAAGGTGCTTGATCAGGCCATTTTACCCTGTAGTTTGAGTGTAGGCTCCTTGGCCCAGGCCAATGGCCCCCAAATTCTGATAAGCTCAAAAGTATAGCTGAATAGGGAGGTAATAAGTTCTTGTTTTCAAGTCTTCTCGAAAGCGGTTAACAATTATGATAAAACTTCGTCACTTTTGGCTTCACTGCATATCAATTTCATTCAAATTTTTTTTTTTTGACAGAATGTGGCTCGGACTTTTTGAAAATGGCCCCCAAAAAGGCCCTCATCATTTTTTTGATCGTTGCAACGCTGAAAAGATCTCTAAAAATGATAGGTTGCTTTCCTGATACTGCTATAGACACGTCACGTCGTCTACATAGGCAATCACTCTGTAGCTTTCCGCTTCTAAGCAATTCAGCAGCTCATCAACTACCAAGTTCAAAAGAAGTGGAGAAAGAACCCCACCGTGTGGTGTTCCTCTACTGACAGATATTCTTGCTGAGAAGCCACCCAATTTTGAATTGATAACCCTGCTTGTAAGCATTTGATTAATCACTTCACCAAGCGACCCATCAACATTCAGAAATGCCTGTGCAGATGCGACTGCAGATATGTTGATGTCAGGATTGCCAGGTTAAAAAAAGCGGAATCGCCAAATGTAAAATGTTAATCGCTAAAAAATCGCTAAATTAAATTTTTTTTAAATTTTTGAACGAAATTATGTTGAAAAATACCTTTTGAAGCTGAAAAGACACGTTCTGCAAATTTTGAAATAAAGTTCCCGGGCATACCTTTCAATGTGTTAATAAATATGTACCTACATTACAAAATGGGACTATTTGGATTAAGAAAATGCATTTAATTATCACTTTCCTTGATATATTTGTCTGTACTTCGTGAGTTTTACCTTTTGACCGACGGTATTCGGATTTTGATTAAAAAAATAAAATCGCCAAAACCTAAAAATATTGCCTTTTTTAAAGTACATCGCAAATCCGATTTTTGAGTCGCCAATCAAATTTCAAATCGCCTGTTTGGCGACAAATCGCCTCATCTGACAACCCTGGCTGACATTATTAAAAGCACCTTCAACCATTGTATACCAATGACTTCCCTTTGCAATAAGCATGTTGAGCTGTAGACAGTAGTCTCGTATAAATTCTTGATCGTTGCTGGATATTAATCTGTCGTTCAAAAGTTTTTAGAAGGAATGTTGATAGTTTAATAGGTCTTAAATCTTTCGCGTTTCCGTGGGAGCATTTACCGGCTTTGGGTATAAACACAACTTTGACTTCTCCCGATAGAAGTGGAACATGGACCAGATTCAAGCAACCATTGAAGATGACCTCCAGGATAGGCATAATTACTTCTGAATTCATCTGCAGCTCAGCTGGAATCACTAGAGCCATACAAACCAATAAGTTTATTGATTTTGATGGCCTGTGTGAGTGTTTTAACACTTGTGTCACGTTAAAATGAACTGGCAGAGTGCTACAGCAGGCCAGGTTAAATCCAACAGGTGAACATTGTAAAAATAACCATACAAAAAGTTAATTCGACATAATTTGTAGTAAAATAGAAATTTATAAACAAACTGTGTTAAAAAAAACATGTTCTCGGTTTATATTAATGCTGGTGTTCTTGTAAAAATTATTTATTTCCAAGAATTAAGTGGTTTAAAAAACAGAACATCTTCTTAAATCGACTTGAATATAATAAGAAAGACCACCAGGTTGATTTTACACTGAATATAAGGTTATTGAAATCAGGTAAATTTATGAAAATCCTGAAACTTTATATGGGATTCCCAACCTTTCTAATTCAACAAGGCCCTCGTTAATTATTTACCTGACATTTTTCTCCATATTTTCATCCCCTTTATTTGATATTATTTTTCTCAAAAACCGCTTTACAACTTTTCGAAAAAGAAATTCTATAAATTACTTATAGTAATTCCACCTTTGGGTGGTAAATAATTTTTAAAAAAATGGTTATTAATGGCACCTCCGTGGTACCCTTAGCAACTGTTAATAGTACCGCTCCTAGAACGTTTTTTTTTTTTGTCTGGAATTTTCTCATTATCGTCTTAACGGATTTAGATGAATTTTCTTAATGTCCAAATTCCAAATCAGATTTTATAATATTGTTTATCAAAATTTTCAAAAAAAAATTCTTGGATTTTCGAAAACAGTTTAAGTTTTTATTGAATATTTTTTTGAATGAACAACAACTTGTGTGGGTTCCCAACAAGTTTATAGGCTGAAATTATGAATGCCAACTCGATCTTCAGATTGGTTTTCCAGCATGTACTGCACTTGTGTGGATTTCCATTTACACACAAAACTTTGTTTTGAAATATAATTTTTTGTATGCACATAAATAATTACTCAAGTTTTGCATACCAATATTTTTATTTCAAATTTTTTTAAGAATATACACAAGTAACAAAATTAAAGAAACAACATTTTTGTCAGTGTTTTTTGAAGAGCTGTATTTTTGTGATGAGTATTGAGTTGAAACAAAAAGTATTCAGCAGTTTCATATTTTTGTGTTGCGATTTATGTGCGATTTTTTTTTGAGTCGATCAAATGTAATGGTCAGGTAACTTGTTTATTTAGCTATTCAGCTTTTATTTAAATTATTTTTTGTTGTTGAACATTTTTTTTGCATGGTTTATCTGACTTTGAATCAAAATAGATACTTTTAGCTTTGATTACCAATATCTCAGCAAATATGAACGTCGCAAAAATTCAAAGACAGTTTTGAAAATTCAGAGACAATTTTTTTGACCCTTCACCGTTAGTTAAAAAAAAATACTTGAAAGGACTTTTTGTGGTCTTTTCGTAAATCTTTTTTTCTTGCAAATATTAATTGCTTGGCTGTTATTGGTATGCAGATTTATAGACTTTTAAAGCATCAGTATTTCTCTGAATTTTCAAATTGATTTATTGAATCGTTTTCCTCATCAAATTTCCAAAGTCTTACAAATCAGTCAAAGGAACAAATTATGCTGTTCCTAAGCAATGCATAGTCCTCATCAAAACGACAAGAAAACCACAATTCCCGTAGACTTTCTCCACAGTTTTGCGTAAGTTAGATACTTTCTGGATTTGAAACGAAATAAAAAGTACATTTTCAAAAATAATTTTTTTTTGTTTGAAACATTTTTGAAAAGAAAAAAATTGTCTCGTGTCATTATGCAATAGCACAATAACGGTACTTCAAAAAAAAAATTTTGCAAACAAATCTCGAAACAAAAACCTAAAACTGAGTGTTTTGTGCTTCAACTCAATACGACCATTCATCACTAAGATACAGCTCTTCAATAACACTTACAAAAAGTGAACAAGTTTAGACTCTAACTCGATGTAAAATGGACGTGAGAACTTTAATTTTAAAATAGAGCTATAATGTTTTTACCTTACACAACAGATAAATTTTCCTCTATGGTCAAACCTTAATTGAAATAAGTGTATTAGTATGTGTTTGGCATATTTTACTAAAATATATTGATCGGTTCTTTTTTCATTATGTAGTATTGAGTGAAGACTAACATCTTACTTGGAAAAATAAATTTTGAAAAAATTTAAACTGATTTTTGAAGAGGTAGACTAGCGCTTTTAGGAAATTTTGAAAAAATTGTTTAAAAATATTACCCCTACTTGTTACCTACATTAACCTAGAAAATTGAAAAAAAAACTAGATTATACACTCCCGTTCAATTGAACAGGTTCAAAATTTTCGAGTGCGATTTACCGTTATAACTCCAAACTATGTGGAATAAATGAATTTTTGAAAATGGCATTAGAGAAAGCATCCAATTGAGGAGAGAATAAGAAAACACACAATATCAAACTTACCATCATTACACGTTTTATTATCATGTCTTTAAATTCATATTGAAATCGTAGCACTTTTTTTCGTTTATTTGAATAGGTGCACCGCCTTTATAATCCCTTTTGCTTTGAACTAGTTGAAGGTCAGACCTTTTAAAGCTATTTTTGGGCTTTATATCATGGTTTCTTTGATATGACACAAACAAATTGAGAACGAACGTAGAATGGGTGGAGGAAAAGCTCTTTTCGCGGCTGAGTACGCGCAAATTCATTGTTTTCATGATAAATGACTAACGGGACATCAAATTTCGGAAAAAACTTGTATTTTCTGATGGATTTATCTCAAAAACCGAGACATGATTTTGTTTGTCTTCAAATAAAATACACCTCCTTGCTTTGTTATATGAATCTCCATGAATGAATAACAAAATGTTAACTCTTTTTTTTAAAGTACCTAAGCTTCTTCTAAACGATAGTTTTCATCTCTTAAATATAGAGATTTTTCTTAGAATATTAAATTTTCAATACATATTACATTATGTCAATTAATTTCTACCAGGGCCAAGGCTTAGTGACTGGAAAAATTTCAAAGTTTTTCCTCATTTATTTTCCCATTCTTATATGTATGTATATGGAAAATTAAAATGGCGTTGTGGGGCCTTAAAATTTTGATCTTAAATTCATAGAACATTTTCTCAGAGCCCCAAGCAACCAACTTTCATAATTGCAAGAATTTTGAAGTAGGTTCCTTTTATAAAACACACCCGAATGTAAGTACCTACACATATTCATAATTTAATCGTTACGAATTTAACACTCTTGAGCCTAGAAGCTAATGTGCATATGCATGTTGTGTTTTCCACTCTTCATTATGGAATGTTTGTTGAATTTTCAATTTAATTATTTCTTTGCACATAGGTATTTAAATTAATCCTTCCAATTTTGAGCTTACTCATTAGCATCAGTCTTCATTCATATGAGTTAGTTAATGTTGTACTTCAGTTGCGTATTTTATTTGAAATGACAAAACGATATTATATCACGAAAGTTATGTTTTTTTCATAAAAGTATCTCCACATGTTATAAAAGAAATCATGTTCTTTTTATCAGAAAACAAATATTTCTCTTGAACTATGGTCAAATAACTTAAGGCTATTATCTATCAAAACATAAATTTTTTGTTTGTGCCATTAATCTCACAGCCTTAATTCAACAATAAAAAGGAAAAAGAAGAATAAAACAATT